>CM064487.1:17996003-18674312 GCA_032716605.1 Paralithodes platypus
AATAACATATTATAGGTTTGACTCCTGTAAGGAGATTAAGAAAACCTAATATTTAGTAGTGGCCCCGTAATCATTGACGAACATGCCTATTACATAAGGCATCCTCTTCAAACACTAATCCGCCGTAGTTTGAAATCTACCGCGCAGAGCATTTAAAAACTGAGGAGCCTTCATCATGAGCGCACGCGACCTCACTCATGGCTTCAGTCATTATGAATTGGGTTCTCACTACGAAAAACTTCGTAAAAAATAAAAACAAAAAGAAAATAAGAATAACTATCCAATAAGCTTTCCATCATATCGTGGATGTACTTGTGTGGATTTCTGACCAGACGCTGAATCA
Organism: Paralithodes platypus; assembly: GCA_032716605.1. Classification (NCBI taxonomy): domain Eukaryota; kingdom Metazoa; phylum Arthropoda; class Malacostraca; order Decapoda; family Lithodidae; genus Paralithodes; species Paralithodes platypus. Next base: position 17,996,347 of record CM064487.1, read on the forward strand.
GGCGTCATTCCTCCTTCACTGACATATCAAGTAAACCAAAATCCTTAATACATCAACGAATGGGAAGGGGACGGTCGGGGGGCCCCCAGTCGTCAATGATTACGGGGCCACTACTAAATATTAGGTTTTCTTTATATCCTTACAGGAGTCAAACCTATAATTTATTAGTGGCCCCTCCATCATTGACGAACATGCCTGATATCTAAGACTGGAGGGGGACATTCGTAAACATATCATAACTCTAGAAAAGCAGATAATAAAAACAACCACATAGTATTCTTACTTTTGGAAAAATGTATTTAATACGGCGTAGGCCGGAAATATACAAGAAAAAGGGGTTCAGGCAGGTGCGTGCTTCAAAGAAGCCTGCCTGACAAAAATAGGTAACCCTGAAGATTCTGAACACAGATCTGTAGTTACAAAAGGCACCCCACTCAACGAGTGGTGACAAAAATAATAAGTTATAAGTTTATATGTGCACATCATAAACCCCAAAATACATGTGGAGATCAATTGCTAATGAACTCCATTGAACTAATGTTACATTGCTTTCGCAGCTAAAACTACTATAACAACACCGTTGTTTTGTACTAAACTTTGTACTAGCACAAATTCTTCAGAGAAATTTTCATATCACATTTCAAACCTTAAATTGTATCACAGCTCTCATACTCCGGCGGGGTCTAGGGTGTCCTATGTCAACTGACTGCACCCCCCCCCCCCCCCTTCCTTGAAAATAAACATAAGTGACTGCAGGGCCACCTAGACCCTCTGCCTTAAAGCTATACATGGTAAGGAAGGTTTGTCTAGAGCAACTGACAAGTATCTAGAGAGAAACGTATGATTAGACGCCCACAACTGTGTGGACGCAATATCTTCAACTGAAAAGTTTTTCAGGAAACGTAAAGAGGTCGCCCACTTGCGTAAATCGTGGGCCCTACCCACAACGCCGGGATTACTCTCTTTAATGACTTCTACTAGAAGAGAGGCTAATCGCCGTTTAAGTAAGCGTTTACCCGTACTCGCTACCCATAAAGCACCTTGGGGGTTATGAGGAGCTATTCTTAAATATTTGGTTAGAGCTTGCACTGGACATAAATTATGATGCACCTTTCCCCTTTTTAACGCCGGCACCGTGAATTCAGAAAACACGTGTGCACTATGCTCATTCTTGGCTACAAAACGCCGGGGAGGGTGCAATGGAAATTGAATCATTAAGTCTACCAAACCTAAGACAATTAGGTGTGTTGCTCATCGCCGCCAGCTCAGACACTCTGTTTCCGGTGGCCAAAGCCAAAAGAAAAACTGCCTTCTTTAAGATTAAAGCAAAGTCTGCAGTGTTTTGATACAGACGAGAATGAAGTAAAGACAAAGCTTTGTCCAGAGGACCAAGTAGGCATGAGCTGACGGGGAGGTGGGCGGAGTTTAAAACACGCTCTCATAAATCCTGTTTCCTCCGCCACCGGTATGGATAGACCTGTAAGGGCGAAAAAGGGCACTCTAATCGCAGTTAAGTGATTCTTCAAAGTAACCACAGATAAACGTTTCTGCTCAAACAGATAGTTCAAGTAATTAAAAACCAATGCCACTGAGGGTACAGTTTGTTCCGTTCTAACAATCCAAGAAGTAAAAGCTTTCCAATGAGATTGATATTGTCGCTTAGTAGGACTGAGTATATTGATTGAGCAATTTATTGGTCACATCCCTACCGTATGGTGCTAGCCACTTGGCCTCCTGAATGTCCATAATGCAAAAGTCAGCGAGGTCTCTAGGTTGCCAATCGTGTCTAAGTGGAAGTACCCGACCGGGAGCGATACCGGGTCCGGGCACCACATTATTAACTGCTGGCACCACAACCTGCGCTTGGCCACAGGGGCGCGATTAGCGTGACTACGCATCGATAAACTCGTAGTTTGATCACTACGTGGCACATTAGTGACGCATCTGGCGGCTGTAACAGATAGATGGAGCTCCACCTGTTCCGGTCCGTCCCTACGGCGTCTGGCCCCCCCGCCCGCGTTATCGTCCGGCGGGTGAGGTATAGAGGGAGCTTGTGAGTCTCCTCGGACGCAAAAAGATCCACTTGTGGATGGGAGAGCTCCGCAATCATTAGGTCGAAAATGGGTTGCTTGAGCTCCCATTCTACTGTCGTGCTCTGTCTCCGGGACAGAGCGTCCTGCCCAGAACGTTCGCTACGCCTGGGAGATAAGAGGCGTGAAGATAAATATCTAGACTGGTGGCTAGAACAAAAATCTCTTCCGACACGAGTAGCAACTTCCTTGACCTCGTTGACCCTTGTTTCTGAATACAGTGAACTGCATTCAGATTGTCCATTCTGAAGGCCACTGACTTGCCCCGTAACGCCGGGCCGTGAGCCTGAAGGAAATACAATGGGACTAGTAACTCTTTGACATTTATGTGAGAGATTTCTAAGTGGGCTAAATGTCCCTGACCCTGGTGCCCCTGATTTGCCTGGAATCCCCACCCGATGGAGCGTGACGCATCTGTGTATACCCATACCGTTGGAGGAGGAGAGGTCCATGACATGATTGAGTTGCAATGTTTCCCTCTTCGCCCAGACCGCTAGTAAGGTGTGGATTAATTTTGGTATGGGCCATAATTTTCCCGCCGGTAAGAGTGGGAAATATTTGTTGCCCTCCAATATTAATCGTTTTACTTTCAACCGGCCCAACTTGACAGTTAGCTGAATCCAGTTGAGAGAGCCGACCAGAGACTCCCAGACTCTTCGTGTCGTAGTCAGACTGTGAAGAAACCTGAACAGTTTCCTGCGAAACCTGTTGCGATTGTCCACACTCTGACTCAGAGTGAGAGCGGCGGTGTCCCAGACCAGCCCTATCCACTGAATTACTCTTGAGGGAACAAGGTTTGACTTTACCAGATTTACCTTGAAGCCTAGAGTTTTGACATGATTTAAAATGATATTGACATGTTTTATGCATAATTGTTGTGTCTCTGCCACCACCAGCCAGTCGTCTAGATACCACAACACTCTGATTCCCTGTTTTAACAATGGCATCAGGGCTTGCCGGACTAGTTTCGTGAATAATCGAGGTGCTAGGTTCAAACCGAACGGCATCCTCTGAAAAACAAAATTTTGGTGCCTGATCCTCAAGGCCAGAAACCTTTGAAATCTTTTGTTGACCGACACGTGCCAATAGGCGTCTGTCAGGTCTAGGGAACACATCCAGCCACCCGGCGGAAGTGTTAGCCTGATTTGATGAACTGTTAACATTCTGAAAGACTCGTTGTAAATGTGAAGATTCAGATACGACAGGTCTACGACCGGCCTCATCTGAACACTGTCCCGTTTGGGAACCAAAAACAGTTTTGACGTGAATACAGGGTAATCTGGGGGTACCGGGATGATGACATTCTTGGCAATCATCTCCTGGACCAGCAACTCCACCTCTAATGAAACACAATTTGCCGTTGTCGGCTGACGTAAGCGAGGTCGCCGGAGCCACTGCCAAGTGATGCCTTTGCGTGCCACCATCCGTGCCCAGGTTTTTAACGGCCATGCTTGGTGACACGTTCGGAACGACCCAGTTAGCAGACAAGGGTTCGCCGGCTGTACTTCCCTCGGTTCCTCCGGCTCTAAGGTAGGCACTGGGAGTGAGAAAGACTTTAGTTTTTGATGGTGGGTTTGGTGGTGTTGGACGCTTCGCCGGCTGGCTGGTGTGGGCCGAAGACTGGCCCTGCCCCGGCTTATACTGGCCGCGTCCCCTCTGTCCTGAAAACCCTCTCTGTCTATGCCTGAACTGACCCAGGGGGGATTGGGAGGACTTAGGCGGAAGAAACGGCTTAGAACCCCTGGCTGAGCTTTAGTAGGAGGCTTAGGTTTGGGGAAGTTAAATGCGGGTTTCTTAGCCTGTGCGGGACTGTGCTTCACGGCCTGTGCCATGTTAAACACTGTTCGCCATACATCAGGGGACATTAAAGAAGGTGTAAGTACTGGGGACATTACCACCTGGTTAGCAATGCGATCAGGCAGCTTGCGAACTAATGACATCCTAAGATCCTGTCGTGCTCGCACCGCCTCAAGTAAGGCTGTGCGTATGTCACCTAAGGATTGAATTGACGACTGAAGAATCAGACGCCGGGATAGTTCAACTGATCTTCGAGCATCCGCGTCTGCGATTGCCTGAGTAGACCTGAGTAAAGACTTAGCCACCTGTTGAGAAACTATGTACTGTGAAAACAGGCGGAAAGCTTTTCCCCTTAGCCTAAATTCTCTGTCTAGGTGAGAAGGGGTAGGGGTAATGAATGGTTCCTTTAGTTCACAAAGATTAATCTTAGGGGCAGCTAAAAAGGAAAATAAAGCTGACGGAACTCCGCCGGCAGAACCTACCGGCATTGAGAACCATGAATGTGTATCCTGAGGGATCTGGTGGTAAGATTTAGAAGTGAAAGTGGTTGCAAAGTTTTGAGCCTCTACCTCCCAATCCACCCAAGGTCCTGGTCCTAACTGTCCCACCTTCAACACTGGATTAGCTGTCTCGTCTGTGACGGTCTGTAAATCTAGTTCAGGAGTAATGGCCAACAGAGCCTTAATATCATTAAACCCATCCAGCTTTAGACCAGTCTGAAAAAAGTTTTGAAGCTGAGGCAGGGGGTAAAGCAGGCTTAGATGCATAAACAAAATAATCCTGATGATAATAACTAGGTATAGCCTTGATATTTACGTCCAAAACATTACCCAAGGCATCCAATGCCCTTAATTTCTTAGACTTATTTCCCTGGATAAACCACTCACGTGGTACCGGGAGTTCCCCTGACAAGGTAGGCTGGGCAAGCTCTGGCTTAGAGGGGTTCAAAGGGACCCATGACTCGTCTGGCCCATAAAGCAGGGGCATAGCTACCTTTCTAAGAGGCGCTTTGTCTAGAGGGGGTGGATTAACATCCGTAATGACCCTGACATTTGACGTAGTGAATGCCGCCGTAGCTGGCTTAGAGCTCCCTGCCGGTGACAGAGTAGGAGGGTTAGGAATCTTAGATAAATCGATTGACGCTATCAGAGGCCGTACCGCAGAACCTGTCAAGGGAGCCCCCAAGTCCATTGTGGGGTTTTCTCGTTGTTGATTAAAGAATTTTGATAGAGCATGAGTAAGTAACCCATCAATTTCTTGTGCTGTAACAAACTGGTTAGGTGCAGAAACTTTCAGGTGAATTAGTATTATCATGGGCGGCGTCCAGGCCTGAGCCTGACCCTTGTCCTTCCCTATCTGAAATTAATGACACTTCATCTTGTTCCTCCCGATCCTCCTGAGAAGACCCCGCCGAGGCAGGGGCACCTTGTTTCCAAGATAAATCAGGGATAGAGGATGGGGTCGCCGCGTCCCTGTGGACATCGGCTACTGTGTGACTCTTATGAGTCGGACGTGGATGGTCAGACCCTGGCTGAGCAAACCGCCAAACACCGAGGCTCTGGCCTACGACTCTCTTGAGAGTCTGAAACATTCTCAATTATTGAATATCCTGAACTCTCCATTTCTAGGGTTAAAATATCAATAGGTAAATCTTGTTTAGGGACAGGCGCTTCACTATACTCTGAGGCTGTAACAGAAACATTGTCAGGTGTAGAGGTACGATGAGATGCACTAGACTTAGTAGAATGTCGAGAGGACTTCTTATGGGAATCCTTTTTGGAGGATTTGTGGCTACGGTGTGACCGCGAACTGGACCTAGGTTTGGAAGAATCACCACCATGGCCCTGGGGGAAGCTTCAGTCTTGCACTTCTTACTAGCCGGGGAAGAGGCCCGACTTGAAGACCGTTGTCTGAGGGGTGACCTTGACCTCGATCTCGCCTGCGACGAGGAGGTGGCTGCCGGGGGAGTAGGCTCTCTCGGGCGTTTAAACGTCTCCACAGACGATACAGAATCCTGGCTAGTCTCTGTCGGCTTAAAACCCCTTACTCTAGAGGTACGTTTAGGGGGAGGGTGCTCTGACAGCAACTTATCCCAAAGTGGGACGTTGTCACATTGAAGTGACTTATGTGCGACAATGGTAGTGTAGGCCGACATTTGTTGTCTGACCTCTCTCAACGCTACCGCCGCGGTCTTGTCATTGTCACACAGGACTTTATTGGTTAATTGGGAGCAAAAAGAACAATTACGTGTAACCCAGAGACCCCTTGAACGGTCTAGACATCTAACACACCTTATGCAAAGGGTATGTGCAAAAATTGGGATACCCGCGCAAGTAGGGGTAATGCACAGGGCAAAAACTGGGGTCACATTAGCCATGACAGAGACTGGTGTGAGGAACTACCGCCGGGTCTGTATTGGTCCGCCGGAGCTCAGCTCTGGAAAAATAAAGAAAATTTCCAGGAATTAATGCTCATAAGGTTAACCCAAGTGTTCGCATACAAGTGTTAATAACCCGCCGGGTAACGGGATGCAAAGACACAGCTAACACATCTCGCCACGCGGCTGGGTATAAAGAGGCTAAACAAGTCTTCTTAGCTAAGAACATGAAGAATACCCTCTGATATAATGGTCCAGTATGGCACTAATAGTCTGTAGGAGGTGGTGACTGTCTTAAGATTCAATTTTGTAACAAAGCCCCCCCTCATAAAGACGCCGGCCCTTGAAATATTTTAGTAGAATAGCCCAGGGCAGGAATATACGAGATCTGATTTTTTAACGAATTGTCCCAAACGATCGTCGTAAAAATAGAAGGCGGCGATACTGAAAGTATCACCCAATTAAGGTTAATCGAAATTGAATTTGTTTATAAATTCCTTAGTTCCTTTACTTAGGGGCACCCGCCGGGTGTGGAAATCGATTTGGTTAAACCTCACTGATCCTTCAAATGCCGTAAGAGTAAAGGCAGCGATACACAGAGTATCACTCACATGGATTGGTTAACTATAAGAGACCTAAGTCGTTTTATCCCACCCTGCTAAGGTGCACCCGCCGGGTGAGAAGTCTAAAAGTTAACCCCACAAGTTCCTGACCCCACTACTTTGTAAAAGATCGCCGGGGAGGAACGCCTAAACAACAGCTAGGTTTTCCCCGTGGTTTGTCGTAAAACCAGGTAGAAAAACCTATAAAAAAACGAGTGTTCTCACGAACGTCGTTTCTTTATATATAACTAAATATATATGTAAGGATGGGTACAGCCATCCCGCCGGGAATTATAAAGGAGGCCTGAAACCAGGCACCCACAGATACGCAGTCCTGGAGAGCCACAGACACCTCCCCTCGCCGGGGGACCAGCCAGTGTTAAAAACCACGTGTGGCCCACACTGCTCATCGGTCAGGATTTTTCATGGTGAAACCGAGAAAAACCCGCCGGAAGGCAAACCCCACCCTGAACAGACACCATCTGAACAATACGACACGAGGAGAGACACGCACGACTAACCAAGGTCACAACATAATCCGTGGAATTAGCCAATACACAACTAAACCAGGAAACAAATATAGTCCGAGGAATTAGCCAATACACAACTAAAACCCGGATACACATGACACAGTAGGGCATATTTATAAAATAAATAATAACACTAGACATGTGGCAAAGCTACGAGCGGCTGGCTAGGCCTAGGTAGACGGCATGAAAATAGTTGAAATATAAACACACACTGGAATATCACAACAGGAACCACCGCCAACACACCACCGAAGCGATAACTTCCCAACCCCGGGAAGCCTGACACGGACCCAGAAAAAACTTCACTAAGTGAAGAAAAATACGCTGGGAACGTCAGCAAACACACAGCTTACCTCATCAGAAGGATAAAAGGCAGCAATAATTAACGCGTAATGAAAGCCGCCTGCATCACCAACTAAACCAAACTGTGAAAAGTTCACGTGTCCACAACAGGACCACGAGGGTACATCCGAAATAGATGCCCCATACATACGACCCAAAATACATTGCACTGCGGGCAACCAGCCCAGGACACTCCTGCTACGCCTATCCTAACCTTACTCGATACATCCCAGAGTAAACAAATGAGAAAAAACTCACTAGGGACGCCACGAATGCGGAACCAGCGGAGCCTGAAAGGTACGTCCGGGCAGGCTGAGCGCAGAGCAAAGAAGGAGGAATGACGCCTGATTCAGCGTCTGGTCAGAAATCCACACAAGTACATCCACGATATGATGGAAAGCTTATTGGATAGTTATTCTTATTTTCTTTTTGTTTTTATTTTTTACGAAGTTTTTTCGTAGTGAGAACCCAATTCATAATGACTGAAGCCATGAGTGAGGTCGCGTGCGCTCATGATGAAGGCTCCTCAGTTTTTAAATGCTCTGCGCGGTAGATTCAAACTACGGCGGATTAGTGTTTGAAGAGGATGCCTTATGTAATAGGCATGTTCGTCAATGATGGAGGGGCCACTAATAAATATCATACTGATCCAACTGTTTGTTCATAAGTTATTCCCGAAAAACGATGTAACACGGCCTCTGGAACCCATAGTAAGCTAAATTTAAGTAGAACCATACAGGAGAGGATCAAATATGGTTGGTCAAACATGGTAGCTTTAAATAATAACTAATTCAGATTAGGTAGGGCCAGACAATGTAAATGTTTACACTATAAGAACTAAGATGCATAGTAAAATAAATGTCAAACAAGACTATCATACGCGCTGACTTTATCCACCCCTCCTCCACACACACACACACACACACACCTATAGCTAGCCCTCGCTACCCGGCCATTTTGTATATGTAATTTATGCATTGTGACTATTCACTGTATTGTAATGCAGTGTTTATTGTGTTTATCATGTTATTTCGTGTGTTCTCCAATTGTTTAAATATACTATATTTCATGTGCATTGCTTGTATTCCTGTTCCCAGTTAAGCACCCATAAATAAACGCCTCAATAATATAAACACTTCAATATTTTGTTTTATTATCATGTGCTAACAGAGCTACCCGTCATAACTCATAACTCGTGTGAATTAATAAATTAACTGAATATTAAATAGCAACGATCTGATCCACCATGCTGACACCAGAGTAGGTGCAGAACCAAAAACGCATTTTCTCTAATCCACACACACACACACACACACGCCTCATAGCTTCAAGTACACTAGCTAACAACGTTGTCCTACACATTTCCCTTTTGTCCATCTGCTCCTAAACGTTCTCTCCAATATAATCTGTCATAAACCATTTATCCGAGATTATCTATGTCCTCTGTTGATTCTCTTTATGTATTTTGCAAGAAATCCAATAACCCAGTCTTGCAGAACTCACCTATACCAAGTTAATCCTGTATAAAATCAGGGCATAACAATAACGATTAACCCCTTCTTTATCGGCGACGTCTTTTTTACATTAATCTGGCCACTATGAGATAATTTCATTCAGTTTAAAGAGGGCCTCCAGTAATTAATTTGGTAAAAATTTACCTATGGTCCCGTTAAAATATCCTCAAGTAACCTATTAAAAATTGTTCAGGGGACTGATTAGAACTTGTAGGATGTTTAATTGAAGGTCGGAAATCAGTATTTACTGAGAAATAAAAGTCTTAAAATGCGCTATGTTTTACGGGAGGGTCTGTACGCCGCCACATACGTGCGGCCCCGCCCACTGCCCAAAATGTACAAATATTATATTAGATTAGATTAACTTAACCTAACCTAACCCTAATATAATATAATATAACATAACATAACATTACCTGGGAAAGAGAGGGCAGGGACCCTGGTGACCCATAGCGCATTTTAAGACTGTTATTTCTCAGTAAATACTGATTTCCGACATTCAATTAAACATCCTACAAGTTCTAACCAGTCCCCTGAACAGTTTTTAATAGGTTACTTGAGGATATTTTAACGGGACCATAGGTAAACATTTATCATTAATTTTAACAGGCTTCGAACTATCTCACTTAATAATTTTTACTACCAAAGATCCTTCTTAAACTACACAAAATCGTCTAAATATAGCTAGAATATACTTAAAAAGACGTCGCCGGTACAGAAGAGGTTAATAGACAGGGTAAACAACGCAATATAGGCTTACACTCTATACAGAAAAAGAGAAAAACAAAGAAACGACATGAAGAAATCGCAAATAAAATAAAAATAAATTAGAAGAAACAAGATCAACAACCAATAAGAAAGAAAAGCAAGCAAGAAGGAACAACTAAAAGAAAATAAAGAAAGAAGAAATAGTACAAAGCAATTAGAAAAATGCATAATAAAAAGACAAACTAAAGAGTGGAGCCGTTGCAAATGCTTATCTTCCCGACCAGCTGAACTATTACAATCATCATTAATTAATTATTAATTGTTTATAGGTAGTCTTTTATTTTGTTATCAGTAACTTCTAGTGTGTTTGGTTGTTTAATCTTCATCATTAGTGCTTCCATTTTAGCTATTATAGTGCTAAATGTGGTTTTCTTCGATCTAGCGGGTATTATCGACATCTAGCGACATTAAATTTAAGCATAATTGATTATTAATTAATTGATTTAGATAACATTATATTTTTCTATCAGTAACTTTTGGTGTGTATATATGATTGTTTTATCTATAAAATAGCCAGGGATTCCATTTAAGCTAATATAGCGCTAATTGTTCTTCCATATCTAGCGTAAATTATCGACATCTAGCGCAAGGAAATTTAGCTATTTTCTGGATATTTATAATAGTTTTGAGCGATATTTTAAGGTTTGTGCTATTTTCTAATGATATTCTGCTATTCTGTGTTGCTGTAACGATATTCTCGTGGGTTTTAAAGACTAATCTAGCGACATGGTTTATTTGACATTTTGAGTTGCAACACTGACCGGTCGCAGCCCTTTAAATTAGTCGAGTCCCGTCAGCCGTCAAGTTCGATACTGTCTGCACGGAGCTTCAAGGGGGCTCGGGAAGATGGCGTCTGGAGGGGAGGTCCCACTAGCTTCTCCCGCTACTAACACCTCTTCTACCTCACCTATCATGCATGTAACCCCCCCAAATGACCCCACAAACTCTGACTGCCCCACAGACAACGATCAATGGTTAGATAGTGCCTTCCATTCTCGTAATAACGCAAAATCATCCAAAATACATAGGCGGCATGGTGAACAACAAACCCCAGCGGTAAGCCCAAACATCGCTGGTAAGTACCCCTCACGAACTTTTCATACCATACTAGTCAAACCCAAAGATGCAGCATTCTTCTCCAAGGACACAAAGTACCTCGAGTTCTTCAAAAACATTGAACAACATCTCCACATTACTGCCCTGAACGTACGATTAAACAAAGATAAGGGCATACTGGCAGTGGACACTGACACTGAACTTAGCACCTCAGTAATAGACAATGCTTTACAAACCACCAACATCGGACAATGGGAAGTTACAGTGTCCTTAACCTAGGGATAACCAGCAACTTTCCCACAGTATCATAAGCATCCCCACCTACATAACTGTAGACGAAATCAGCAGCAGTCTACTAGAAAACAGAAATAGGCCTAGATAGCAATATAGTCAATGTCATTAGATTTACAGATAAAAATTATACTACTGGGGAGCTGTGCCCCTCAAAAAGAGTGCGGATCACTTCTCGATCCCCCTCCCCACAATGATCAAAGTTGCCACTTTCCAGCGCACTGTCACCCCCTACACCCTACCGCCCCTCAGCTGCAGGAAGTGCAAAAGATGGGGCCACATGACCAAAAACTGCCGAGCAACATCGATCCGTTGCGCCAAATGCGCTCAACTACATCCAACCAGTGAATGCACGAGCACAGAATTCAGATGTCCAAACTGCGGCGGAGACCACCCATCCACCTCAAGCATCTGCCCAGAATTTGTAAAGGCAAAACACCAAAATAACCCTCAAGAAGCCAGTACTACGAATAAAATCCAGGAAACATGTTGCATCAGTACCGGTACCACTAGCAAGGGAACAAGGTGCATCAGTGCAAACCGTGCAACCAGAATACCGTCCGCTAGTGGGAAACAAGCCTAGCCCTCACCCCAGCACATCATACTCCCATGTCTTACAGAATCAGAACCCCACAACTAGGACATCCCACAATTATCTAACAAACTTTCCCACCCACCCACAACACAACTCAAACACTAGGCCACAAGCACCAAACCCCAAAGACCAAGGCAAGCACATACACATAATTAACACCATAACATCATTGCCAATGGAGGAGCAGCTACACATAATGGCCTCCATCATCAGCAACCTCCAACATGCTGTACAAACAAAAAATAATCGCACTGATACAGATGGTGGACCATCTTCCACCAACATAACCATACCGCCACCCTCACAACAACCAGACCCCCCACAAATGCCTTGCCAAGTCCCTCCACCAGGCCCAAAACCCCCCCTACCACACTCATCACATACTACAGCCATAACTATAACAACATCATCAACACCGACACCACCTGCAACCACAACTATCCAAACACCAACAGTACCAGTAGCTACAACAGTCACAGCACCATCAATACTGGAGGCTACAACTGCAACAGCCACAACACCACCAGCACCAGTAGCTACAGCTATCACAACACCACCAGTAACGGTAGATGCAACTAGCACAAGTTGCACAACACCTCCAGTACCGGTAGATACAACTACCGATACCACAGCACCACCAGTACTGGCACCAAATACATCAGCCCATACAGCTTCACCCACCCCACAACCATCACCAGAGTCACCAGAGTGCACGATGACCCAAGTCAACTCAACAGAGCAACAGCCCACAGAACAACAACAACAAATAATAACTGATACTGGTACCAGTACTGGGAATACCAGCCAACTCAAGAGCATCCAACCGAAAATAGCCTAAATGAAAGTAACAAAACACAAACAATTACAAGCGACAGTAAAAGCCAAGGCCAACCAAACCCCACCATCAAAACGGCAGATTTTCAGCACCCCAAAAAACCCCAAAACAACACCACCCATACCCAGATCAAACATCCATCATCACCACCTCAGGATAACCGCCACAGAAACCTCAGAAACACCAACAAAAAACGTTAGTAACTATGGCTCCCCTCCAAGTAATGACATGGAACACCAAGTGCCTTAAAACATCATTGTCAGAACTAAAAAACTACTTAAGAACAAAATCCCCACATGTAGCAATTATAACAGAAACCTGGCTAAGTGACAAGTATAAACCCAACCTTAAACCCTACATCAGCATAAGGAAAGACAGAGTAGGGAGACCAGGAGGAGGAATCTTGCTGCTAACCAAACACGAACTCTCCGCAAAAGAAATAAAACTCAGGCCATTCCCTAATGGAACACTAGAAATCCTAGCTGTCTCATTCCCATATAAAAAAAAACACAACTATCCATCATTGGAACATATAATCCAGGGGGTTCTATATCACATCAGGAGTTGACTCATTATATCCAACAAGTACCCACACCCTTCATGGTGATAGGCGACCTAAATGCCAACCACCCTCCTGGAGCAGAGGCACAGCCAATACAGCAGGGAACGACATATTTAGCTACATCCAAAACAGCAACTATAGCCTACTATCAGAACCTTTCATCCCAACATACTTCAACCTACAAACGAACTACAGCTCCACCATCGACATATGCCTTGGCTCGGGAATCCTTTCCCCAGAGGTAAGATCCAAAGTAGGGCCAGACCTGGGCACGGACCACCGGCCCCTACACATAGAGTTCACAAACTTCAGCCCACCTATATACCCCATTACCCTACCCAAATGGCGTATCCCCCCAAAGTTCAACTGGAAGACCTGGGAAAATACTGTACAAAATCCAGATGGCAACCATACAGACCCCAACGTCATGCATACAAAAATGACCGAAGCAATAGATACAGCAGCCTCACAACACTTCAAACTCACGTCAGGACTCCCATCCAACAAAATTCTGAGACCCTGGTGGACCGAGGAATGCTCCAGAGCTGTAGCGACACGAAGAAGGGCTATCCAAAAACAACGAAGGTCTAAATCACTGCTGAATTGGATCCAAGTTAAAAAAAACTACAGCTTTTGCCACAAAAACAATCCGATCAACCTGCAAATCCTCCTGGAGAGAATACTGTAGCAACATAAACCATGACACCCCAATTTCAGAAGTCTGGAATAGATTCCGCAGCATCACAGGACGACCCTCCTTCCCATCATTCCCCTTCACAATAGATGGAGAGATGTGCCTTTTACCCAAAGACAGAGCCGATGCAATAGCTACCCGCATACAAAATAACCAACACCAGGAACCCCCAGATGACCAAGAAGAAGCCAACAGGATCAGTAATGAGATCACCATAGCTATACATCGTCCTACACAAATGAACAAGCCCTTCACCACTTCTGAAATGCAAACCGCAATAGCCCACCTCCCAACAGGCAAAACAGCAGGACATGACCGCATACCATACGAGTTTATCAAATACCTACCACCAACAATGCACACCCAACTGCTTCACCTTATCAACACAACATGGACACAAGGCAACGTCCCCAAGGACTGGAAAAAAACGGTATCATCCTGCCCTTCATTAAACCAGGAAAGGACCCCTGCCTGTCATCATCGTACCGACCAATCAGCCTCCTGCCTAGCATAAGCAAGCTGGCAGAAAGAATGGTCCAGACAAGACTCTCCTGGCACCTTGAAAACAATAACCTCATCCCCTCCTCACAAGCCGGCTTCAGACCTACCTGTTCTACATTAGACCAGGTACTTAACCTGGAACAGGTAATACTATCAGCCCTTTCAAGCCAAAAGACCTGTATCGTAGTATATTTAGATCTCTCCTCTGCTTTCGACACCGTTCCCCACGATCTCTTACTGCTGAAACTATCCAGAATGGGAATAAAAGGACACATGCTGCAATGGTTAAAGTCTTCCCTCTCCAACAGAACAAACCAAGTATTCATCCAAGGCCAGATGTCTAAGACCATAACAACAAAAAAAGGATTACCACAAGGATCCTCACTCAGCCCCCCCTTATTCGACGCGTACCTGTCGGACATGCCAAACATAAACCCAGCAAAAACAATACAATACGCCGACGACATAACAATATACGCCTCAGACCATAATCCCCAAATAGCCGAACAAAGGATTCAGGACGCCCTCAACATCCTAGGGAACTGGACTAATGAATCAAAACTAAGTATCAACCCAACCAAATCGCTATACCAGATCTTCACGAGAAAGAAAAACTACAGACCTCCAAGATTCACGCTTAATGGAGAAGATTTGCTTCCTACACAGAGCCACAGATATCTCGGAGTAATTTTTGATGCTCCACTCCTCACTTGGAAAGACCACATAGACTACCTGATATACAACACCAACCAAAGACTGAACATCATGAAAGCAATCGCAGGCACAACATGGGGTGCAGACGCCACAACCCTCCGAACATTCTACATAGCATACATCAGAAGTAAACTTGACTACTGTGCCCAAGCATTCGCCTCAGCCGCACCGACCCATCTTCATAAACTGGAGGTGGTACAGAATTCAGCAATGAGGATCATAACGGGGGCCCTTAAATCAACCCCGGTGGCCAGCCTTCAGTGTGAAGCAAATCTAATCCCACTCCACACCAGAAGGGATATACAGTGTGCCACCTACTTCTCAAAAATCTATGCTGCCCCACCTTCCCACCCATTCTCTGCATCTCTCCGCAATGTACCAGTACAGCCTCAAGGAGCTCCCATCCATAAAGCACCCTTCCGAGAGCGCGTAGGGCAAATTATACATAGAAAATCACGCATATTCCTTGGTTGCCACTCAACCCCCATGGTACCACCAGTCCCACCATGGGAATACATCCCACCCACAGTCCAGACAGACCTCAACTCAACAACCAAGAAAAACAACTCGGCTGACCTCAAGCAAGAGTTCCTCGAAGTCCTCCACACCCAGCACCAAAATTCCACCCACGTATACACAGATGGATCACGCATCAGTACCAGTAATAACAACAGCAAATCTGTGTCTTCAGCATTATGGATCCCAAAATTTCACCTTACCATGGGATGGAAGCTACCCAAACAAACCACAGTGTTTACAGCAGAGCTCTATGGACTCCTCCGTGCACTTGAGATCATCAACACCCTCCCAGTAAGTGCCTACACCATTTGCTGTGACTCCAAAAGTGCCATACAAGCCATCAACTATAACACCAAGACAAACAAGGAAATAGTATACCCTATGATCCAACTCCTCACCACCCTCCACTCTCAAGGATATACAATATCCCTCCAATGGGTACCCAGCCACATTGACATCCTCCATAATGAAATAGTGGATGGACTAGCCAAAGGGATGCACTCCTTCCACCTAACAACAGTCATACCCTACACCACAACCGACCGGACAAACATCCTCAGAGAAGACGTCCTCCAAGACTTCAAGGAAGAGTGGAAAATAACCATAGCTGGCACACAATACAGTAACATCAAGTCAGAGTGGTCAGTGTGGAAACACTCCATCTACAAGAACAAAGCCTTAAACACCGCGGCTCTCCGCCTCAGAACAGGACACACCAGACTGGGAGGGCATATGTACAGGATGGGACTGCAAGCAAATGAAAATTGCCCGTACTGCCTCACACCTGAGACAGTGGAGCATTATCTACTCCACTGCCACAGACATTACGGTGCCCGCACCCACCTCAGAAGTGTAGTAACCCAACAAGGAGGAACATTCAACATCAAGCATATCCTAGGTGGAGGAGACCTACCACAGCACAGTAAACATGTCATCGCATCAGCCCTAGGAACCTACATCAGAACAACAAACAAAATCACAAGCATATAAAATTACCATCCAACTGAACCTGTACTATACCACCACTGATCATCATCATCATCTCTGACCTCACCCTCACCTTGACTTGAATCACACAGTACACATAGAGCAGTACAGTACTGTACTGTACTGCAACTGATCATCATCATCATCTCTGACCTCACCCTCACCTAGACTTAAATCACCCTGACCTCAAAAGACAACGACAAACTTACCCCTCATATACAGTACAGTAGTATAAAATCCACCTTTACTATCTCTCCTAACCCCTATTATACTAACAATTGTTCTTTTCACCCCTCCTAAAACGCCTGTGCAGTAATCTGGAGACACCACAACCCTCCAAGCAAACTGCACATTTAAACAATAAGAAGAAGAAGAAAACTTCTGTCCCTCCAACACATCAACAACAAGAACTTCTGTAAGACACTTCGACTTTGAGTTATTTATATCATTTATAGGTACTCGTGTGATCATATCTACAATTATCATAGCCTATTGATAATTGTGAGCAACAGTATAGGCCTAGCCTAGTTGCAAATTGATAACCTTTTAGGCTTTAGCCTTCATTGAAAGGCTTAGGTTAGGCCTAGCACCTTAACTTGATTATTGTTCCATAGGCTTACCTAAGTAAGCTAAGTAGGGTACGATGGTGCGTAACATAAGCCCAGATAAGTGTTTTAGCTATGCACAGTTTAAGGCCAACTTCACTACCAGTAACACTCACAAATTGGGTCAGGGTTCTTATGGGTCAGTAGTTCGTACTGTATATAAAGGGAAATCTGCCTGTCTTAAGGTAGGCACAGAGCTAGAGTATCTCGAGCATTTTATTGCCGAGGCTAAAGTTCTTGATAAATTGAACGGCTCTGGTGGCGCCCCAAAATTATATGGTGTTTGCCGGGACACACCTCTCCTTGTCATGTCCCTTTGTTCTGGGCAAACAGTTTTAGATTTAATGAACAATGAGAATGTTTCTCTAAAAACCTGGCTGCGAATAGTGAAAGGCATCACTCGGCAATTGTTGAAAATACACAACAACGGTGTAAATCACAACGACCTGAAAACTGACAATATTTTAGTTGATCTTAATAGGCGTAAAATTTCCATAATTGATTTTGGGTTATCAAGTGTTACTGGACATAGGCCTAACTCCATGTTTCATACTGTTAGTCAAGAAGAGTATGATAATAGCACACCTAGGTCTCATTACGCCCCAGAACTATTTGTTCACGGC
Source organism: Paralithodes platypus (assembly GCA_032716605.1). NCBI lineage: Eukaryota > Metazoa > Arthropoda > Malacostraca > Decapoda > Lithodidae > Paralithodes > Paralithodes platypus. The sequence goes on from CM064487.1 coordinate 18,014,349, forward strand.
TATAGTTCACAAAAGGGGGATGTTTTCTCCTTGGGGTCTTTAATAAGTGATATCTTTGATGAAATAGATCATGAGGATGGGCCAGGGTGTATATACGTTTTGAAATCTCTAAAACATTTGCAGCACAAAATTAATAGATCTATGGACAAGAGGCCTGACTTGGTTGATGTACTAAGCAGGTTGGAGTATATCATAGAACAATATGATAAACTCTGGGGCAAAACAGCTACGCCAAAGAAGGCAGCGGGGAAAAAGAGGAAGATCGAGGATGATGATGTTGTACCGGTAGGTACCAGTAGCGAACCCCGTATGAAATATAAAAGAATAAAGCCAGCCGGCTCAGCCTCTCGTACCCCTGAATAGAGTCCAGGACCCAGGCCAGGAGAGTAGGAGACTCGGAGAGGTGTCCCATCACATGATCACTGCCAGAAAACCGTACAGTATAGCCTATACCACTACCAGTATGGTAGTATCATATCAAGCCAGGTGCCGAGTCGGAGCAGCCAGTCATAATTTCTGGCTGTGGACATTACCGAAGCCTATCTTTTTCTCTATTTTTTTTTTTATCTTTTGTTTTGTTCTTTACGGATTTGGGGTTGATTTTTATGGGAAGGATGAAGTATCCGAGTGTACGATCCGACGGTCGTCATGTTTACATAGGTCGATCGCTCGCGGTTAAGTTCCTGTCAATTTTTGTTTTGTTATTTGCCCCCTGCTGGCAATATGGTAAATATGTAGATGCAACAAATTCAACAATACTGTATAGGTTACAAATTTCTAATATTAGTTTTGGGTTTCTATCATCATATGCTTCATTGCTATATAATTTTTATCCCCGGAAACAAAAATCTTGTGATTTTTTTATTTTTTCTTGGGATTTTTTTATTTTTTCATTAACCTAACCTAAATGTATTTATTACATTAGGGGCTATTAGGTTAGGTTAGGTTAACCCCTACAACACGGAAGGGCTCTTGAACGCCCATAAAAAAGGTAGCCGGCTGATTCGGACCACATTAATTCGTCCCAGGCTCATTCGGACCACAATATATTCGTCCTAGGCTTACTCGGCCCATTCGGACCATGATCATTATCATATGAAATTATTATGATTATTTTGACTTAATGTAGTTTTATTAATCTTGTTATTAGGTTTCGTACATAGTAGGCTATAATGCTGTTTATATAATATATACATTTATCGAAGGAATAGATATAAATAAACACTATTATTTTTTTATGATTTTGATTAATAATTGCTTATAAATACCTACTGTACATATAGTTGTCAGTAAAACCTAACTGTGATTAATGCTTACAGTTGCCTATATATATAATTATATAGGGTAAGATCCTATGTAGCGGTAGTCACCGTATTTTGTTTGCCCATTAACTAAGGATCCTTATTTATATCCTCATATCTCTTAGTTATTTTCTTCACTTACCTCAACAATACTAAACCCCGATAGCTGGGGAGGGTATGAAATATATCAGGGAAAGAGAGGGGTTGAAACACGGAGATTAACTAGAATATAGCCATCTTGATTAACCAAGCCAAGACGTTGTGTATCCTTGCTTGTGATTGGTTGTTGATTATCGTGACGTCATCAGCCAAGGCGGGCCTCAGCGATGACGTCATTCCAGCCCTCGGCCAACATGTCATTACACCCGCTTAATCTTACACCCGGTTAATTTAACATCAGTGGTGTATATGTTTCACACAACGTGTATTATAATGTCATTAGTGCACTGTGTAATTTGCGTCTTGATATTCAAACCGTTTCTATTTATCAATACTAATTAGTATATTAGTAGCGATATCGTCCCAAGATGAACGGATATATTAGTCATTATAGGGAATAGGCTCGCACCCTTATTTGTTATGTTTTTTCCTCCAGATTTTGAGAAATGAGTGTAGGCCCTATTCATGGTCTTAGTTATAATGCCAATGTTGGATACACGATGGGTTGAGGGGGGGCTTTGCCCCCCCCTCACCCCCCCCATGAATTATTGAAATCGTCATCTATGTTGCCAGCAGGGGTAAATATTGATTACACTGCATAAAGAAGGTGTTTGTAAACTGTGACTGTCCGAAAGAGCTGAGATTTATTAGAATGGGCATTTTTTCGGTCAATATTAACCCTCCAGCCCCGGCTACGCATTACATAAATATTCCCCGAAACCCGGGTGTTTTGGCCAAAAAACGTCTAGGCTAGGCTACCGTATATTTGTTATTCTGACAACTTCCCGCATCCCCAAGCGTAGCTGTGTTATTTACCTGTAGAATGGCGTTAAGTAGAGCTCTCTAAGTCAACTGGTTGAGTTGTGATGATGATTTCATTGGAGATATTGTGATGATGATTTCATTGGAGATAACTTTATGGCAAAAACAGACACTTTACACTACTTTTCGATACTTAATAACAACATACAGGCACACACAAACAAGCGACGCTCTCCTTCTTGTGGCCGGAGATGCGGGGCGTCGGTCCAGCCGGCTGTTGTTTACATGCGTCGGACCGACGCCTCGCACACCAAGCTCACAGGCTTTGACATCATGGGTGTTTAAGAGCCCTTCCGGGCAGCTCGTGTATACTTTTTTATGGGCGTTCAAGAGCTCTTCCGGGAACAGAGGGTTAAGGAGACGGACCACAGCTATTTTCAATTATTGTATTTTTGTGGATTTGTTATTTATATGATTTATTAGGTTTCTATAGGCCTATTACAATTTGTTCATGCAAATTAAGGAACATATCCAGGAACCTGGCCAACTTTTATTTCGTGATTTTTTGGGGGGGTTTTAGCTAGTTTTCATCATTAGCCTATACAGTGGTTGTCCAACAATCTTAAGATACGGCCCCCGATAGTGGGGATGGCTATGAAGTACAGGGAAATTGAGGGGTAAAAGACGAAAATAAGGGGTAATATTAGCGTAACCTAACAACCTTACCTAACCTAACCTAGTATATTAGGTGGGGGCTGCCGCCCCCACACCCCCGCTGGTTTGGTATTTAGCCTAATTCATAAAAGATTGACGGTCGGCAAAAGAGTTAATTATAAGAGTGAGAGAACTCTTATTTCTTATTGCTAATCTGCCAACCTCTGCGTCATATGAGTCTGAAGGGGTTAAGTGGGCTAAGAGTTAATCAACATGGCTAAATTGCAGATAATGTTTCAACATCACGGTAATTGTTTAGTGTATGGCCTCCTCCTAAAGAAAATGGATTTTTGAGCACAGACTGAACCAAATGTTGGTATATTCCTGCGAAACGGCATGCATTATATCTCAAGAACTGGGCAGTGTTATAGCATAATTGTTGTTTGTACATATATATGTATTATGTATGTTGCTTCGTAGTATACTATAAATGGAAAATATACTTGGTAAATGAATAATTAGAGGGCATCACTTTTACAATTTTCCAGCTCAGCTGGTGGAGGTGAGTCGAGTTGTATACAGTAAACCCTCGCTATCTCGGACTAATTGGGGGGAGACCCAGTCCGAGATGACCGAAAATCCGAGATGTCCGGGGTCCGACTTAACCCTCTGTTCCCGGAAGGGCTCTTGAACGCCCATAAAAAAGCATACACGAGCTGCCCGGAAGGGCTCTTAAACACCCATGACGTCAAAGCCTGTGAGCTTGGTGTGCGAGGCGTCGGTCCGACGCATGTAAACAACAGCCGGCTGGACCGACGCTCCGCATCTCCGGCCACAAGAAGGAGAGCGTCGCTTGTTCGTGTGTGCCTGTATGTTGTTGTTAAGTATCGAAAAGTGGTGTAAAGTGGCTGTTTTGGCCATAAAGTTATCTCCAATGAAATCATCATTACAGCTCAACCAGTTGACTTAGAGAGCTCTACTTAATGCCATTCTACAGGTAAATAACACAGCTACGCTTGGGGAATGTGGGAAGCAGTCTGATTAACGAATATACGGTAGCCTAGCCTAGACGTTTTTCGGCCAAAACACCCGGGTTTCGAGGAATATATATATAATACATAGCCGGGGCTGGAGGGTTAAGAGAGGATAAAATCCGACCTAACCAATGTCCGTCCGAGACAACAATGAAATCGGAGACTACGGAAAATATCCGACCTCAAGAGAGACGTCCGCGTCAACCTAGAAAACGAAGACAACCCTATTCGAACCCTATAATCTGTAATAGAAAACAGTACATGTATTTTAGTTTTACAATATGTATTGTACAGTAGGCTATATTACACTTACCCCTTCATAGCTCTTGTCTGTAGTCTTGATGTCCTCCCTCCCCCCTCCCCAACACTGCATTAATTACTGCAGCATCCCCTTTTCACCCCCCACCTCCACCTCACTGTCCTTCTCCACCTCACTGTCCTTCTCCACCTCACTGTCCTTCTTCACCCCACTGTCCTTCTCCACCTCACTGTCCTTCTTCACCCCACTCCCCTTCTCACTGTCCTTCTCCACCTCACTGTTCTTCTCCACCTCACTCCCCTTCTCACTGTCCTTCTTCACCTCACTGTTCTTCTCCACCTCAATGTCCATGACCACCTCAGTCCCCTTCTCACTGTCCTTCTTCACCTCACTGTTCTTCTCCACCTCAATGTCCATGACCACCTCACTCCCCTTCTCACTGTCCTTCTTCACCTCACTGTTCTTCTCCACCTCAATGTCCATCGCACTGTTCTTCTCCACCTCCCTGTTCTTCACACCCCCACTCTTAGGACCATATCCCTTGCCTGTCATGGAACCCTTACCCACACTGTCCTTCTCCACCTCACAAACAATGTCAGGTTCAGGTATATCCATGGGCACAGGCGTGCTACTCATTAATTCATCCAAATCCATGTCTAAGTCTGAGAGTGGCACAGTGTCTACAGTGCTCCACGAGGTGCTAGCAACTGAGGAAACACTTGGGAGGGAGGTGGTGCTAGCAAGCGACACACCACTGGTAGCAGACGAAGTACGAGGTCTGGGAGGAGCAGAGGGTACAAAAAAGGAGCTGATTTTCTGTTGTTTTTTCCGATCAAGGTGTGCCCTCTGAATATGGAATCGACCATTACGGAGTGGTTCGTATAGGGACTGCAACTTTGAGTCATTTACTTGAGTCAGATACTGAAGAATGGTGTCAAAGGACTCCAGGGCATGCGAGACTGATATCTTGGGCCCCCCCTCTGTCTCTTCGTCCGACTCATCCTGGGTCTCTTCCTGGGCTACCCCCAACACCTCGGCTGCAATTTGTTCATCAGTCTTATGCTCGTGTCCAGGTAGGTCTCTGTCCTCTTGCAGCCAGTCGTCAACTTCTTCTTCGGGGAGGTCACCCTGGTTACCCTGGTTCAAGAGGTTCCTGAAGTCAGCTGCCCCAAACCCTTCAAAACCCGGATCTTGCACCTTCGGGATATTTAAGACCTTGGTTCAACCATTCCTCAGTGTGTTGAAAGACACTTCGCGCCATGCCTCTGCCCAATTGTAGATGCAGTCTTTCAGGGTATACTGCTTCAGTTTTTGTAGAGATTTCTTTCCGCGTGTATCCACATAACCTTCTTCGTCCATCCCATCTTCTATGATGACAAGGCATTGTTCCAGGAACTTCCTCTTGTATCGCCTTTTGCAAGCTTCAATTATTCCTTGGTCCATAGGCTGAATAACACTTGTGGTATTAGGAGGCAGGAACATTGTCTTAATTTTGCCGTTTGCACTCTCCAGTTTCGTGGTACAAGGGTGGGCAGGTGCGTTGTCGAGCAACAAAATGGCAACAGCTTCGTCATAGGGTACACCATACACTCGATTCTGGAACGAGCGAACGTCGGGTACAAATCTCTTGTGAAAGAAATCCTCGGTGATGACCTGGTTAAACCAAGCTTTCTTTGATCCATAATAGTCGACTGGGAGTTGCTTGGTAATGATGAGGTCCTTAATTACTCTCGGCTTCTGAGATTTGCCGACGATTGTAGGGGTCACACGGTGGCTTGCGTCGGGATTAGCGCAGCAAAGCACTGAAATGCGCTCCTTCACAGTTTTGTGGCCAGGTGTGGACGTGATTTCTCGGTGGGCCTGTGTGTTGGAGGGTAGAGAACGCCAATATAAGCCAGTCTCGTCACCGTTATAGAGCTGCCAATGTTGAAGGTGTTCCTCGGTTATAAGGGCGTGGAAGCGATCAGTGAAGGGTTCTATGGCCGAAGTATCGGCGCTTAAGATTTCACCACAAATACTCCTGTTTGAGAGGCCATGGCGGTTTCGGAACCTCCACAACCACCCCTCGCTAGCCTTGAAGTCTTGGTGATGAAGATGCTGGCCGAAACGTTCTGCTGCATGCTGGATCTCTATGCCTCTCACTGGTACGCCCTCAGCACGAAGTTGTTGGTACCACTTCAGCACTGCGTCGTCGATGTCTTGATAGGCTAGCTTAGCTTTGCGAAAGATCTTGGCGGTGGAAGGACCATGAAGCACAGCTACGCCATGATGTCGGACTTTCTCCTTGTCTCGGATGAAGTCGTAGATTGTTGATCTGCCTAAGCTATACTTCTGAAGCTGCTTGGCTTTCATCCCACTGTCCAGATCATTTAGCATCTGTAGCTTTGTTTCAAGTGATACAGAAGTCACCTTACGCTTAGGCTTATCCTTGGGAGGCATGGTGAACTAAATAATGGCACGCGTCGATGTGTAACACAACAGAGCTTGGTGCGGACTGACGCTCCCAGCATCCGAGCCGGGCGCTTGGGCCCCGGATGTAAGATGGCGTCGGACCTCCCTTCTGTTTCTCGGATATTCACCCTTATTGTCCGGTTACGTGAGGGGTCGTCCGACACGTCATCCTTTGTCGGACACCGCTACGACACATTTCGGAAATATTCGAGATATCAGAGGACGGTTATGACGGACATATTCCGAATACAGTCAGGACCCCCAATTCGCGAGAATAGGGGTGACAGGAGGCATCGCGTATTGTGAATTCGGGTATTGTGGAACTAACTTTAAATGGGAATAATTAGATTGGGTGACATCTCTCAATTATGGCCTATTTTTGGCCCTATTTTCGACATTTTTGGCTCTACAGTACAGTCTATATCTTATATATAAGAAGAACAATGAATAAAAATATGAAACCTTACCTTAAAATTAGTAGTAGATAGGCTAGGACTAGGACCGTAGGACTTCACAATTTTCTCCAACTTCTCCCTCCCTAACCAAATCGTACGAACAGTTTACTCTGACAAGCCTATTGCACAGTTTCCTTCTCCTCTTTTCTTGCGAAACAACAATTCCACCTTCATTTTGTGTGTTATCTTCTTATATTGGCGTGGCATGGCGAAAAAAGTGGCAGGCACTACAAACGTTTGGTCACTCCGCACGGCTATGAGCGCTTGAGCGGGACTGTGGGAGGGAGGGAGGGAGGGAGGGTAAGCGGGAGGGAAGGCAGGCGTATGCCCGTCTTCTTCTTTTTTCAGAGCTACTCCTGGGCCTCGCGAAACGTAGACGTGCTCGCGTATCAAGCGGGAATAGCGGATTTGGCCCCTTCTTAGCTCTCGATTCGTGTATTGTGGTACCACCTCGCGTAATTAATGCTTAATTAATTAATGTTATTTTCGAGGGGTAACTCGTGTATTAGGGTTTTCGCGCATTGTGGAATCGTGTATTGGGGGTCCTGACTGTACTTATATAAAGTCCGACAACGTCAGAGACGGTCGGAACGATGCCGGAAATGTCCGAAATACGGAAGTGAATGTCCGAGAGGCCGATGCCAGTCCGAGTAGTGCGGGTTTCCGACTTGTAGAGGTCCGAGTAGTGCGGGTTTACTGTACTGATATTCTATTGGTCAATAAACTGGGTGTGACGTCACGAGCGATGATGGTATATGAATGGTTGTTGTGGGAGTACGTCACTGTCTAGACGGTGACGTCACAAATTCTCGCAACATTTTAACGGGTGTAGAAATACACGTCAGTCCATATAATGAGCCTCTTTTGTTTCTCAATCCCTCTACGACGTCACCTTAATTCATTTATTATCCTTGGTGTTTATAATCTCTCAGATTCGGGCCAGTCGGCCATATTTGAAATGGTGGAACTGTTGTTCAATGAATAGTGAAGTGTTTTTGCTTTATGAAAACACCTACAACATCTTCTATTTAACGGGATTACCAACGGAGCTTCCAGCGGCATTATGTTAATTTGGCTGCAGACCATTATTGTCCAGTACACCAAGGGTAAGGGTTTTATACCGTCGTTATTTGGGTCCAAGCCTAGGCTACGATTACCACAGAATCTTTAATGAATATCCTCAATACAGACTTATTTCCTTCACTTACCTCGTCAATAATAACCCATATAGGTGGAGAGGCCCTGAATTATATCAAAGAAAAAGTGATGTTGAAACATTATCTGCAATTTAGCCATGTTGATTAACTCTTAGCCCACTTAACCCCTTCAGACTCATATGACGCAGAGGTTGGCAGATTAGCAATAAGAAATAGAGTTCTCTCACTCTTATAATTACCTCTTTTGGCGACCGTCAATCTTTTATGAATTAAATACCAAACCAGCGGGGGTGTGGGGGCGGCAGCCCCCACCTAATATACTAGGTTAGGTTAGGTAAAGTTGTTAGGTTACGCTAATATTACCCCTTATTTTATTTCGTCTTTTACCCCTCAATTTCCCTGCCTCCCCACTATCGGGGGCCGTATCTTAAGATCGTAATTGTTTAATCGAAGTCCTCTTTTTCTAGTTATTAAAAACGTATTATATGATATATAGAAGCAATAGAACTGTTCAAATTATGTGGGAAGTGTATATTAAACAAAATACAAAACTTTGAATAATGAGGTAAGAGATATGCTATGTGTTTTTTATCACTTTTCAACCCAAGACCAGTGGGGGTCTGGGGGCAGCAGCATCCAGGATGCCCAGGTTACCTTAGGTTAGGTTAGGTTAGGTTAGGTTAATGACCAGCTATGTAAATACAGTAGTGAACATTTGGTTCAGTCTGTGCTCAAACATCCATTTTCTTTAGGAGGAGGCCATACACTAAACAATTACCGTGATGTTGAAACATTGTCTGCAATTTAGCCATGTTGATTAACTCTTAGCCTACTTAACCCCTTCAGACTCAAATGACGCAGAGGTTGGCAGATTAGCAATAAGAAATAGAGTTCTCTCACTCTTATAATTAACTCTTTTGCCGACCGTCAATCTTTTATGAATTAGGCTAAATACCAAACCAGCGGGGGTGTGGGGGCGGCAGCCCCCACCTAATATACTAGGTTAGGTTAGGTAAGGTTGTTAGGTTACGCTAATATTACCCCTTATTTTCGTCGTTTACCCCTCAATTTCCTTGTGCTTCATAGCCATCCCCACTATCGGGGGCCGTATCTTAAGATTGTTGGATAATGGGGACAACTTTTTTTCCGGAGATTCTAATTAATGACAACCACTGTATAATGATGAAAACTAGCTAAAAAAACCCCCCAAAAAACTCACGAAATATAAGTTGGCCAGGTTCCTGGATATGTTCCTTAATTTGCATGAACAAATTGTAATAGGCCTATAGAAACCTAATAAATCATATAAATAACAAATCCACAAAAATACAATCATTGAAAATAGCTGTGGTCCGTCTCCTTAATATTGACCGAAAAAACGCCCATTCTAATAAATCTCAGAGCTCTTTCGGACAGTCACAGTTTACAAACAGCTTCTTTATGCAGTGTAATCAATATTTACCCCCTGCTGGCAACATAGATGACGATTTCAATAATTCATGGGGGGGGTGAGGGGGGGCAAAGCCCCCCCTCAACCCATCGTGTATCCAACATTGGCATTATAACTAAGACCATGAATAGGGCCTACACTCATTTCTCAAAATCTGGAGGAAAAAACATAACAAATAAGGGTGCGAGCCTATTCCCTATAATGACTAATATATCCATTCATCTTGGGACGATATCGCTACTAATATACTAATTAGTATTGATAAATAGAAACGGTTTGAATATCAAGACGCAAATTACACAGTGCACTAATGACATTATAATACACGTTGTGTGAAACATATACACCGCTGATGTTAAATTAACCGGGTGTAATGACGACATGTTGGCCGAGGGCTGGAATGACGTCAACGCTGAGGCCCGCCTTGGCTGATGACGTCACGATAATCAACAAGCAAGGATACACAACATCTTGGCTTGGTTGCTGAGGGGCACAGGGCCTTGGGTGGGGCTTTGGTTTCCCGGGCGTTTCCGCACCCTCCTCAGCTCCCTGCCTTGGAGTGGCTTCGGTCACCCGGGCTTTGTTAATGGTAAGCAGGGAGGATTTTGTGGGGGCGCTTGTTTATGGCCTTGCTCGAGACCTTGGGGCTGTTCGGCCAGACAGCCTGGGGAACAATAACAACATCTTGGCTTGGTTAATCAAGATGGCTATATTCTAGTTAATCTCCGTGTTTCAACCCCTCTCTTTCCCTGATATATTTCATACCCTCCCCAGCTATCGGGGTTTAGTGTTGTTGAGGTAAGTGAAGAAAATAACTAAGAGATATGAGGATATAAATAAGGATCCTTAGTTAAAGGGCAAACAAAATACGGTGACTACCGCTACATAGGATCTTACCCAAATGTTCACTACTGTATTTACATAGCTGGTCATTAACCTAACCTAACCTAACCTAAGGTAACCTGGGCATCCTGGGGGCTGCTGCCCCCAGACCCCTGGTGGTCTTGGGTTGAAAAGTGATAAAAAACACATAGCCTATCTCTTACCTCATTATTCAAAGTTTTGTATTTTGTTTAATAAACACTTCCCAGGTAATTTGAACAGTTCTATTGCTTCTATATATCATATAATACACCATAGAATACGTTTTTAATAACTAGAAAAAGAGGACTTCGATTAAACAATTACGATCTTAAGATACGGCCCCCGATAGTGGGGAGGGCTATGAAGTACAGGGAAATTGAGGGGTAAAAGACGAAAATAAGGGGTAATATTAGCGTAACCTAACAACCTTACCTAACCTAACCTAGTATATTAGGTGGGGGCTGCCGCCCCCACACCCCCGCTGATTTGGTATTTAATTCATAAAAGATTGACGGTCGCCAAAAGAGGTACAGTAGGGTCCCGCATAAAACGAGTCTCGATTAAAACGACCGACCTAAAATATTAATATTTAATTTTCGATCAGAACGAATGTGATCACATAAAACGAGTCCGCCGCCAAAGTGGGGCAAATCCGAGGAGTTTTCATATAGAGCGCCGAAATATCGTTCGCTTTGTACGAAAATTTTCGCTTACAGTGAACATTGACGATATTGCGCCACCAAAATGGTATGTTCACATCAAACTAAATCGCATAAAACGCCCTCGTTTATCGACCATAAACTCGTTTTATGTGAGACCCTACTGTAATTATAAGAGTGAGAGAACTCTATTTCTTATTGCTAATCTGCCAAGCTCTGCGTCATATGAGTCTGAAGGGGTTAAGTGGGCTAAGAGTTAATCAACATGGCTAAATTGCAGATAATGTTTCAACATCACTTTTTCTTTGATATAATTCAGGGCCTCTCCACCTATATGGATTATTATTGACGAGGTAAGTGAAGGAAATAAGTCTGTATTGAGGATATTCATTAAAGATTCTGTGATAATCGTAGCCTAGGCTTGGACCCAAATAACGACGGTATAAAACCCTTACCCTTGGTTTACTGGACAATAATGGTCTGCAGCCAAATTAACACAATTCCGCTGGAAGCTCCGTTGGTAATCCCGTTAAATAGAAGATGTTGTAGGTGTTTTCATAAAGCAAAAACACTTCACTATTCATTGAACAACAGTTCCACCATTTCAAATATGGCCGACTGGCCCGAATCCGAGAGATTATAAACACCAAGGATAATAAATGAATCAATGTGACGTCGTAGAGGGATTGAGAAACAAAAGAGGCTCATTATATGGACTGACGTGTATTTCTACACCCGTTAAAATGTTGCGAGAATTTGTGACGTCACCGTCTAGACAGTGACGTACTCCCACAACAACCATTCATATACCATCATCGCTCGTGACGTCACACCCAGTTTATTGACCAATAGAATAGCAGTATACAACTCGACTCACTTCCACTCGTCGCCCACCAGCTGAGCTGGGAAATTGTAAAAGTGAGTCCACAGATGCCCTCTAATTATTCATTTACCAAGTATATTTTCCATTTATAGTATACTACGAAGCAACATACATAATACATATATATGTACAAACAACAAATATGCTATAACACTGCCCAGTTCTTGAGATATAATGCATTCCGTTTCGCAGGAATATACCTTATATAGTTGTCAACTTCAATAAAACCTAACTATAGAATGCTAAAATACATTGTCCTGATTTACTGTTTAACACTATGGAGCATAGATCCTGGCACACATTTTCAACAAGTAGCTGGTGGATATTTGATGTTGATTATATTGATCCCAAATATCGTCCAACATCTTTTGAGTTTTCGGACGGGTTTTCTCAGTCGCCTGCTCAATTTGCCCTCTCTTACAAGCTGGACTTGGTTGGGGATACTCCTAGCTTCATTATACAGAAGGTCAATTAATAAATAAAAAGGGAAATTTCCTTTTCTCGCACGCCTATTAAGGAGGTTGTGCCATCCCTCCACATCATTGTTGGTGCGAACACTTCTACCAAATACACTAATGTTCTCTACCGTCCAAGTTTTATTATATACCCAGTTATTTTCTACGTAAATCATGAATTCATCAAGATGGTGCACTTCTTTTGCTTTGTCTTTCAATTCATTGAAAGCCACTTGAATGTCGTCAGGTGGCAAACACGGTAGGGCAAACACTTTTCTCAAGTGCTTATGTACCGAGTCTTTCTGCAGGTACATATTTTGAAGGCCTGTTTCTTGAACTTTCCTCCAGAGTGCCTGTCCGAAATGGAAGGCACACCCATGAATTTTAGGTTCATGGAAAACCCCTCTCAAACCTTTCCATAACCCTTTTTCGTAGTCTACTACAAATGAAGTCACTGCATAATCCACTGGATTAAGCATATCTAGTATCGCCCTAAAAACAGTTTTGTAGTCTTTGCTTCCTTTCCCGGACATCACACAAAAGCACAATGGGAGTTGCTTCATGTCATCCCCTGATTTGATAAAAGAGTGTATAGATAAGAGTTGGTAAAAGGGAGACTTGATTACTTTAAAAGTTCCGTCAATAAACCAAGTCTTGGCTTTTCCTAATAATACCAACTGCTGTCCCGTGGCGAAGATGAAGTGCCGTTTTTTCTGCGTTAGTGTTTATACTTACTGAATATATAATGATTATATGTACTGTATCCAACTTTTATTCACTAGCTATAATAGTTTCTGAATAAAAAGTGTATAATGTCATATATACACCTACGTACCTGTGTTCCCGCATTTGATGTTGCCATCCATCACAGGTAATGACCACTAACAACCTTCTCACACACTAAGCAATTATCCATTGTGTCTTGCCGGTGGGAAATAATTAGTTGTACTGACTGACACTTTGTCATCAACCCTTTATATAGAAAACAAGATTGATATTTGAACCAGTCTGGTTCGTTAGTGTCAGAAATTCCTGTCCTCAACTGTACACCACATAGTTTGAATCGAAAATAAATCGTCAATTCACAACTTGTGAGTTTTATTCTATAAGGAAGTTGGAAGTATGGGAAAAGAAAGTGGAAAAATATATTGAAGAAAAACTTCCACGTAGTGGAAGGGGCATTGTGGCACGGGCAAAGGAGGCATATCTTGACAAAGTAGCTTGGAGACGTTTCTGTCATGGCCATCCTCTAGTGGGGGTTTCCCAGGGGGAAGCAAGGCGTCGGAGATGATGATGATGATGATGATGGAAGTTGGAGCTGTAGACATCGATATTTAGCAGAATAACTAGCTATAATACGGTTTTAGTACATTAATTAATACATAAAACCAAATTCTATACTATTTATCCATAATAAACCTACATAATTACTGTATTTGTGTTTAATATCGATGTTTATAGGCTCAGATATTGAAAGGGTGGGAGTTGAATTGCCACCGGATGTAATTTTTTTTTTCTTCAAAAATCTCAGTTTTCTTTAGGATAGATACATAAATAGATAGGGACATAGCGATTCCAAAATGATCAATATAGCCATCTATACCGTTTTTATATTGTCGAAGCAAATAAGGGTTGTGAAAGGCCGAGTTAGTCTAGCAACCGCCGAACTTCCTTATAGCCTAAAACCCGCAAGTGGTCAATTGAACCATTTAATAATTTTAATGGTTGCGAGACAAAATTAAAAGTTCCCGCCAATCCAATGTTGATTTATTTTTTATTATAGTGGTTGAATTGTCGTGTATTTTATAAGTTTATAGTTCAAAACATTACAATGGTCCGAATCAGCCACTGAATGGTCCGAATCGGCCAATGCTATGGGCCGAATGAGCCAATGCTATGGGCCGAATAAGCCAATGCTATGGGCCGAATAAGCCAATGCTATGGGCCGAATGAGCCTCTATATGGTCCGAATCAGCCGGCATTCATAAAAAAGCATAAAACAGCTGCCCGGAAGGGCTCTTGAACACCCAGTGGTTGAAAGCCTGTGAGCTTCGTGTGCGAGGCGTCGGTCCGACGCATGTAAACAACAGCCGGCTGGACCGACGCCCCGCATCTCCGGCCACAAGAAGGAGAGCGTCGCTTGTTCGTGTGTGCCTGTATGTTGTTGTTAAGTATCGAAAAGTAGTGTAAAGTGGCTGTTTTTGCCATAAAGTTATCTCCAATGAAATCATCATCACAACTCAACCAGTTGACTTAGAGAGCTCTACTTAATGCCATTCTACAGGTAAATAACACATCTCCTTTACGTAGGGCACGTGGTACCCGTCTTGCAACTCAATCCCACCCCTACTCTGTGCAACTCTCCAACCCAAGAGTGAAACGTTACTCTCAAACTTTCTTCTACTCAATATCTGAGCTCTGGAACTCTCTCCCAGAATCAGTCTTTCCCTCTTCCTATGACTTAAATTACTTCAAACTCCGTGTGTCCAGGCATTTTGGCTCGAACGTCCCTTGATTTTGGCCCTGTCACTCTTTCAACTATGGGGGAGGCACTCGCTATAGGCAGTTATGCCTTTTGCCTCCCTCAATCACATAGAAAAAAAAAAAAAAAAATCTACGCTTGGGGATGCGCGGGAATGCGGGAAGCAGTCAGATTAACAAATATACGGTAGCCTAACCTAGACGTTTTTCGGCCAAAACACCCGGGTTTCGGGGAATATTTATGTAATGCGTAGCCGGGGCTGGAGGGTTAATGACCAAAAAAAAAAATTCAAGATTTTTTGTTTTTCCTGAGGATAAAAATTATATAGCAATGAAGCATATGATGATAGGAACCCAAAACTTATATTAGAAATTTGGGTTTAATGTTATTTTAATACCACAAATTTTGTTGATATATTTGAAGATAAATAATGAATCTATAATACTCTAAAGATCATAAAACAAATTGGAATTTTTTTATTTTAATACCACAAATTTTCCGAGTGTTTTTTATAAACAAAATTGGTCATTTGCATCAATATATAGTGTTTGTAATTAATTAGAAATCTCGGGAAAACCTATTTTCCCCATTAGGCCTATCGATCGATGTTGAGACACGCTCGCTCCCCGATAGTGATTTGAAAAGACATTAGCCTAACCTAACAACCTTACCTAACCTAACCTAGTATTATGAGTGGGGGCTGCCGCCCCCACACCCCCGCTGATTGAGTACTAATAAAAAAATAAAAAAAATTGGCTGTCAATTATACGAAGGTGAAAGAAAAGTTGATGAAGTCTATGGTGTTTACTCTGCAATCTTCAGCTTGATTGTACATTGATAACGGGAAAGTACCGTATTGACAACCTTGTTACGAAAATTAAATTTTAGTACCATTCTTTTATATTAGGTTTTTCCGAGGGTTTAACACATTTTCATATGATCTTTAGAGCTATCGATGACTGAAAGTACCGTATTGACAACCTTGTTACGAAAAAGAAATTTTAGTACCATACTTTTTTTATTAGGTTTTGCCGAGGGTTAAAACAAATTTTCTTATGATCTTTAGAGCATATAGATTCAATATTTATCTTCAAATATATCAACAAAATTCGTGGTATTAAAATAACCATAAATAAACCATTTTTTTTTTAACCCTCGGCAAAACCTAATAACAAATTATGGTACTAAAATTTCTTTTTCGTAATAAGGTTGTCAATACCGTACTTTCAGTCATCGATAGCTCTAAAGATCATATGAAAATGTGTTAAACCCTCGGAAAAACCTAATATAAAAGTATGGTACAGTAAACCCTCGCTATCTCGGACCTCTACAAGTCGGAAACCCGCACTACTCGGACTGGCATCGGCCTCTCGGACATTCACTTCCGTATTTCGGACATTTCCGGCATCGTTCCGACCGTCTCTGACGTTGTCGGACTTTATATAAGTATTCGGAATATGTCCGTCATAACCGTCCTCTGATATCTCGAATATTTCCGAAATGTGTCGTAGCGGTGTCCGACAAAGGATGACGTGTCGGACGACCCCTCACGTAACCGGACAATAAGGGTGAATATCCGAGAAACAGAAGGGAGGTCCGACGCCATCTTACATCCGGGGCCCAAGCGCCCGGCTCGGATGCTGGGAGCGTCAGTCCGCACCAAGCTCTGTTGTGTTACACATCGACGCGTGCCATTATTTAGTTCACCATGCCTCCCAAGGATAAGCCTAAGCGTAAGGTGACTTCTGTATCACTTGAAACAAAGCTACAGATGCTAAAGGATCTGGACAGTGGGATGAAAGCCAAGCAGCTTCAGGAGAAGTATAGCTTAGGCAGATCAACAATCTACGACTTCATCCGAGACAAGGAGAAAGTCCGACATCATGGCGTAGCTGTGCTTCATGGTCCTTCCACCGCCAAGATCTTTCGCAAGGCTAAGCTAGCCTATCAAGACATCGACGACGCAGTGCTGAAGTGGTACCAACAACTTCGTGCTGAGGGCGTACCAGTGAGAGGCATAGAGATCCAGCATGCAGCAGAACGTTTCGGCCAGCATCTTCATCACCAAGACTTCAAGGCTAGCGAGGGGTGGTTGTGGAGGTTCCGAAACCGCCATGGCCTCTCAAACAGGAGTATTTGTGGTGAAATCTTAAGCGCCGATACTTCGGCCATAGAACCCTTCACTGATCGCTTCCACGCCCTTATAACCGAGGAACACCTTCAACATTGGCAGCTCTATAACGGTGACGAGACTGGCTTATATTGGTGTTCTCTACCCTCCAACACACAGGCCCACCGAGAAATCACGTCCACACCTGGCCACAAAACTGTGAAGGAGCGCATTTCAGTGCTTTGCTGCGCTAATCCCGACGCAAGCCACCGTGTGACCCCTACAATCGTCGGCAAATCTCAGAAGCCGAGAGTAATTAAGGACCTCATCATTACCAAGCAACTCCCAGTCGACTATTATGGATCAAAGAAAGCTTGGTTTAACCAGGTCATCACCGAGGATTTCTTTCACAAGAGATTTGTACCCGACGTTCACTCGTTCCAGAATCGAGTGTATGGTGTACCCTATGACGAAGCTGTTGCCATTTTGTTGCTCGACAATGCACCTGCCCACCCTTGTACCACGAAACTGGAGAGTGCAAACGCAAAATTAAGACAATGTTCCTGCCTCCTAATACCACAAGTGTTATTCAGCCTATGGACCAAGGAATAATTGAAGCTTGCAAAAGGCGATACAAGAGGAAGTTCCTGGAACAATGCCTTGTCATCATAGAAGATGGGATGGACGAAGAAGGTTATGTGGATACACGCGGAAAGAAATCTCTACAAAAACTGAAGCAGTATACCCTGAAAGACTGCATCTACAATTGGGCAGAGGCGGGGCGCGAAGTGTCTTTCAACACACTGAGGAATGGTTGGACCAAGGTCTTAAATATCCCGAAGGTGCAAGATCCGGGTTTTGAAGGGTTTGGGGCAGCTGACTTCAGGAACCTCTTGAACCAGGGTAACCAGGGTGACCTCCCCGAAGAAGAAGTTGACGACTGGCTGCAAGAGGACAGAGACCTACCTGGACACGAGCATAAGACTGACGAACAAATTGCAGCCGAGGTGTTGGGGGTAGCCCAGGATGAGTCTGACGAAGAGACAGAGGGGGGGCCCAAGATATCAGTCTCGCATGCCCTGGACTCCTTTGACACCATTCTTCAGTATCTGACTCAAGTAAATGACTCAAAGTTGCAGTCCCTATACGAACCACTCCGTAATGGTCGATTCCATATTCAGAAGGCACACCTTGATCGGAAAAAACAACAGAAAATCAGCTCCTTTTTTGTACCCTCTGCTCCTCCCAGACCTCGTACTTCGTCTGCTACCAGTGGTGTGTCGCTTGCTAGCACCACCTCCCTCCCAAGTGTTTCCTCAGTTGCTAGCACCTCGTGGAGCACTGTAGACACTGTGCCACTCTCAGACTTAGACATGGATTTGGATGAATTAATGAGTAGCACGCCTGTGCCCATGGATATACCTGAACCTGACATTGTTTGTGAGGTGGAGAAGGACAGTGTGGGTAAGGGTAAAGGTAAGGGTTCCATGACAGGCAAGGGATATGGTCCTAAGAGTGGGGGTGTGAAGAACAGGGAGGTGGAGAAGAACAGTGCGATGGACATTGAGGTGGAGAAGAACAGTGAGGTGAAGAAGGACAGTGAGAAGGGGAGTGAGGTGGTCATGGACAGTGAGGTGGAGAAGTACAGTGAGAAGGGGAGTGAGGTGGTCATGGACAGTGAGGTGGAGAAGGACAGTGGGGTGAAGAAGGACAGTGAGGTGGAGAAGGACAGTGAGGTGGAGAAGGACAGTGAGGTGGAGGTGGGGGGTGAAAAGGGGATGCTGCAGTAATTAATGCAGTGTTGGGGAGGGGGGGGGAGGACATCAAGACTACAGACAAGAGCTATGAATGGGTAAGTGTAATATAGCCTACTGTACAATACATATTGTAAAACTAAAATACATGTACTGTGTTTTCTATTACAGATTATAGGGTTCGAATAGGGTTGTCTTCGTTTTCTAGGTTGACGCGGACGTCTCTCTTGAGGTCGGATATTTTCCGTAGTCTCCGATTTCATTGTTGTCTCGGACGGACATTGGTTAGGTCGGATTTTATCCTCTCTTAAGTCGGACATAAGTCGGACCCCGGACATCTCGGATTTTCGGTCATCTCGGACTGGGTCTCCCCCCAATTAGTCCGAGATAGCGAGGGTTTACTGTACTAAAATATAATTTTCGTAACAAGGTTGTCAATACGGTACTTTCCCGTTATCAATGTACAGTACAGTACAATCAAGCTGAAGATTGCAGAGTAAACACCATAGACTTCATTGACTTTTCGGATTTTATTTTATTTTAATACCACAAATTCTCAGTGTTTTTTATAAACAAAATTGGTCATTTGCATCAATATATAGTGTTTGTAATTAATTAGAAATCTCGGGAAAACCTATTTTCCCCATTAGGCCTATCGATCGATGTTGAGACACACTCGCTCCCCCGACATAGTGGATTGTGCTACCTCTGGCTTTGCTGGTATCAAAGATACCCATGACTCGTCTGGCCCGTATAAGAGAGGCATAGCCCCTTTTCTGATCGGGGCTTTGTCTAAACGGGGAGGATTTACATCTCCAACTACTCTCACATTGGAAGTAGTTAGTGCCGCCAAAGTTGGCCTAGTCACAATAGTAGGTGATACAAGTGGAGTGAGCGGACTTTGTGTCAAAGCAATGGAAGTAGCCAGAGGTCGGACATTCGATGCTGTCGTGGAAGCTCCCAAACCAACTGTAGGAGTCTCCGGTTGCTGGCCAAAAAACTTTGTCAATGCATTTGCTAGTAACCCATTAATCTCATCAGCTGTGACAAATTGAGCAGAAGAAGAACTATGTGGTGAAGCATCCCTAGTCTGAGAGTCATCTATCAATGAACCTGACTCTAGAACTTCCATCTCAGAAATTATAGAACCCTTATCCCTTTCCTCCGGCCCCTCATGAGAGGATGCCGCCGAGGCCGAGACCCCCTCCTGTTGCCATGTTAAGTCAGGGATGGAAGACGGGATCTCCGCGTCCCGGTGGACATCTGCCACTACTCGTGTCACCTGAGAAGGATGTGAGCCGTCACTCCATGGCTGGGAGTCCCTCCAAACTCCCCGGTCTTGGCCGGAACTCACTTGTGAGCCAGGCACCACCCCAATGACTGAGCCCTCACTCGAGCCCTCTAGCGGGTTATCACTTCCGGGAGAACCCCCTAAACCTAAGGTTAGTATCTGTGAACTGGGAATAACATTGGGAGACAACCTGTCCGCCGGTATATCCCCCACCACAGTCTCTGACTCCACTTCCGACCTGTCAGATTGGACCTGAGACATGTCGGGAGTAGAGGCAGAAAGCGAGGTACGAGGCTCCGGCGAACGCCGGGAGGACTTTCGTACATGTGAATCTGTTTTGGAAGACTTGTGACTCCGCCTTGATTTCGATTTGGTACTAGGACTGCCCTTGGTTTTGTCCTTCTTACTCTTCTTCCGCGAAGGTGAAGTCGAGTGGCTAAGTGTCTGCTGTCGGAGTGGAGACCGTGACCTGGACCTTGATCGTGACTCCGAAGCTGTCGCCGGAGGAGACGGCTCTCGCGGTCTCTTAGATGTGCCGGGGGAGGGAAGAAGCCCTGTACCTAGCCCATTTACTTTACTTCTAGAAGGAAGACGTTTAAGTGGGGGATGCTGAACCATCAGTCGGTCCCATAGAACTACGTTATCACACTGCAGTGCTTTATGAGCCACTGTAGTAGCATAATTAGTAAGAAGTTGTCTGACTTCGCGCAATGCAACCGCCGCGGTCAGATTATCGTCCTGTAATACTTTGATACACAACTGACTACAAAAGGTACAATTCTTTGTCACCCACAAACCCCTTGATCGGTCCAAGCATTTGACACAACGAATGCATAGTGTATGTGCAAAAATAGGGATCCCTGAACATGAGGGCGTTAAGCAAAGAGCAAAAACAGGGGCTAGAGTAGCCATGGCAGAGACTAGCGAAAAGTTAACCCCCCACCGGGCCTCACCTGGTTCTCTGTGGACTCGCCGGAACTCTGCCCTGGAAAAAAGAAAATTTCCAGGAATTAATGCTCATAAGGTTACCCCAAAATGTTCTAACACAAGTGTTAATGAACCGCCGGGCAACGGGACATAATACACCACTATTACCTCTCGTTACCCTGTAGGTTCATATGTAAAGATTTTAGAATATCTTTGTGTCCAAAAGATTTAAGAATATCCTCTGACATGATATAAAGACGAGCAGTTCTTTATAAATGACGCAGTCTTCCCTGTGATACAAAGTTCACCGGGAACCCATAATAAGACGCCGACCTCCTTATTATAATGCAGTTAACAAGGTAAAGCCCATCTTAATCTTTAGATCTGACTCCTCTCGAAGCCTTCATAGATCGCCGTAATTTGAATGTCTCGATACCCAATTGTATCCCTCAATTGTTTGGCTAACTCTACCGAATTGTTGCAAATCCGTGACTCCCACCCTCCACAGGTTCAACCGCCGGGTGAAAAGTAATGAAAAGTTAACCCCAATTGTTCCTATCCCCACTTCTTTGCAAAAGATCGCCGGGGTGGAAAGACCAATCAAACAAAACAGCCCAGTTTTTCAATGGCTTTGCAAAACCGGGAAAAACTATAGTCAACAGGTGTCCGCATGAACCCCTAGTTGAATCGGGTATAGCCATTCCGCCGGGAAACCTACAGTAAGCCTGAATACAGGCTCCACTACAGAGACGCAGTTCTGGAGAGCCCTTAAGCCACCACTCACCGGGGGAAACTAGCCTATTTTAACCACGCGTGATTAAAACTCGGCAACCAGCCGGATTTTCACGGTGCAATCGAGAAAACCCGCCGGAAAAGGCAACCCACACCCACCAGACGCAATCTGAGAACCAGCCGGATTTTCACGGAGCAATCGAGAAAACCCGCCGGAAATGGTAACCCACACCAACCAGACGCAATCAGAGATACATAAATAGTTCCTGGATTAAGCCAAAACACAACTAATCCAGGACACACAGGACACAGTAGTATATATTTATACAATAAATCAATAACACTTGCATATGTAAAAAGCTACGAGAGGCTGGCTAGGCCTAAGCAGACGGAGTATCACTTAAACATGTCGTAATAAAACAAAAAGCACTGTATCATATCACAACAGGAACACCGCCATCACTCATCGTAGAAAAATCCCGGAGAGGGAAGCACTGACTCGGGACCTAGAAAAAACTTCACTAAGTGAAGAAAAATACGCTAGGAACGTCAGAAAACAAACAAATAAGGCAACTTTATCAGAAAGATAAAAAGAAGCCTGATAACGCGTAGTTAAAGCCAACTATATAACTAGGCTAGCTAGCCGCGAAAACGTTTCACGCGTCCACCACGGGACCACGAGGGTACACCCGAAATAGGCGTCCCAAACACACGACCCAAATACACTGAACTGCGGGCAGCCCGCCCATGACACTCCTGCTACGCATATTCTAACCTTACTCGATACATCCCAGAGTAAACAAATGAGAAAAAACTCACTAGGGACGCAGCAAATGCGGAACCAGCGGAGCGTGGGGAGACACGTCAGGGCAGGTTGAGCGCAGAGCAGAGAAGGAGGTATGACGCCTGAAGTCAGCGTCTGGATGAATAACTATGCTTATAATGAATGACTATGCTTATGAATAACTATGCTTATAATGAATGACTATGCTTATAATGAATAACTATGCTTATAATGAATAACTATGCTTATAATGAATAACTATGCTTATAATGAATGACTGTGCTTATAATTAATAACTATGCTTATAATGAATGACTGTGCTTATAATGAATGACTACACTTATAATGAATGACTGCTTATAATGAATGACTGCTTATAATGAATAACTATGCTTATAATGAATGACTGCTTATAATGAATGACTACACTTATAATGAATGACTATGCTTATAATGAATGACTGCTTATAATTAATAACTATGCTTATAATGAATGACTGTGCTTATAATGAATGACTACACTTATAATGAATGACTATGCTTATAATGAATGACTGCTTATAATGAATAACTATGCTTATAATGAATGACTGTGCTTATAATGAATGACTACACTTATAATGAATGACTATGCTTATAATGAATAACTATGCTTATAATGAATGACTGTGCTTATAATGAATAACTGCTTATAATGAATAACTATGCTTATAATGAATAACTATGCTTATAATGAATGACTATGCTTATAATGAATGACTATGCTTATAATGAATAACTATGCTTATAATGAATAACTATGCTTATAATGAATAACTATGCTTATAATGAATAACTATGCTTATAATGAATAACTATGCTTATAATGAATGACTATGCTTATAATGAATAACTGCTTATAATGAATGACTATGCTTATAATGAATAACTATGCTTATAATGAATAACTATGCTTATAATGAATAACTATGCTTATAATGAATAACTATGCTTATAATGAATAACTATGCTTATAATGAATAACTATGCTTATAATGAATAACTATGCTTATAATGAATAACTATGCTTATAATGAATGACTATGCTTATAATGAATAACTATGCTTATAATGAATAACTATGCTTATAATGAATAACTATGCTTATAATGAATGACTATGCTTATAATGAATAACTATGCACAGCTGACCACAATATTGCATGGGCAGATTTGGCATATCAAGTCAATCTTGTGTTTGTAGCGGTTTGGCAAGGTCAAGGTCAAATTGAGTGTTTCAAGGAACGTAAACGTGCTTCCTTGACTGTATATTTTTACTTAAGAGGGGTCACCGGCTTCTTTTTATCTTTCCCTCCTTTTCTCTCTTTCTCTGGCTTGTATCCATTCGACCCCATTCAGCCAACTGTTTTAAGACGTTTATCAAACTACAGACCTATAGCTATAACTTCCACTCTTGGTAAAGTCTTTGAAATTATATTAAATAATCACATAATTAAGCATCTTGAGAATAATAAATTAATCAGTGATAGGCAATATGGTTTTAGACGATGTCGATCAACTGCAGACATGCTTTGCCTTCTTACGCATCAAATCAACTAAGCTACAGACCAACATGGTGAAACACATACAATAGCACTGGATATATCAAAGGCATTTGATGGAGTCTGGCATCAATCCTTATTGTCGAAGATGTCACACTACGGCCTTGCATCATTAGTTCCACTAATTTCTTCTTATCTTCATAACAGAAGAAAAATATGTGTAATGGTAGATGGCCTTTATTCTCAATTTCACTCAATAAATGCTGGTGTTCCCCAGGGATCAGTTTTGGCCCCAACTCTGTTCCTCATTCATATCAATGATCTCATATCTACCACTCATAATCCAATACATTCCTACGCAGATGACTCAACACTCCACAGTTCCTTCACATTTACCAATTCTTTCACCCAACCCGATCTTATAAATTAAAAAATAAACACTGCAATTTCTCTGAACCAGGACCTTTCTAGAATTAATGGATGGGGACAAAAGAATCTAGTTTCCTTTAATGCACAGAAAACCAAGTACAGTACATTCAATTTTCTAACCGACAGAATCTCACTGACTCCCATATATTTTTTAATGATGTAAATATTCCCACTTCCCCTAGTATTGACATTCTCTGTGTAACATTAACTACTAACTTGAGCTGGACACATTATGTTAGAAGCATTGCTAAGAATGCCTCTAAAAAACTGGGACTCCTGTACAGAGTTCGAGAATTCTTCACTGACGAGCAGTTGGCCGTGATATATAAAAGTCATGTGCGTTCTCAGATGGATTACTGTTCACCTCTGTGGGGTGGAAGTGGAGTGGTTGCATTGAGGCAGTTGGACAAAATTCAAAATAAAGCTATTAGATTAATCAATAACCCTGCAATCACACAGGACCTTCCTACATTATCCATACGAAGAAACGTTGCATCCCTTGCATTATTTACAGATATTTTCACAGCAATTGTTCCGAGGAACTTGCTTCAATTGTACCGCCTCTCCACATCTTTCCCCGTAGAACTAGGGCAGCTGAGAGCGCCCATGAATTTACACTTTCTCCTCCACAATGCAGAACTTCTGCTTATCAGAATTCATTTATCCCCAGAACTACTACTCTTTGGAATTCACTTCCCTCGAATTGCTTTCCACAAACTTACAATCTACAAATGTTTAAATCCAGTTGTTACAAACATTTTATGAATGGAGGATGCCTTTAGGCACATGGACCTTTTTGTTTTATCTGTGTTTTTCCTTCCTCAGTTCATTGTCTCTTTAAAAAAAAAAAACGTTTATCCCCATCCAGGTGTCGATTTCTTCCTGGCGAGCGATAGCGAGCCAGCATTGTATGGAGAAATCCGGCTTTGCCGGAGAAATTTTTCTATCGAAAAATTTACAAATTTAGCTTACTGTAAAAACAATATATATTTATATATATATATATATATATATATATATATATATATATATATATGCTGGCTCGCTACCGCTCGCCAGGAAAATATTGACACCTGAATGGGGGTAAACGTTTTAAAACAGTAGGCTGAATGGATAAAAAAAGCCAAAGAGAGAGAGAGAGAGAAAGAGAAAAACAAAAGCGAGGTGGGCTCCCTTAAGTATCAAAGGCGTACACGTAACATTATCGTTAAACAATGAAATTCATTTAATAGGGTTTTTATTCATAAGAAGGGTGACGACTAAATTGATTTAAGGGGGGATGGGCCGGTTTTCTGGACCACTTTCTCCCTCATGTTTAGCACCATTAGTTTTCAGATGTTAAGATGTTTGCCCCATTAGTTAGTCAATTTTAAGACCTTTCGCCTCATTTCGTCGTCAATATTTTGATCTTTCGTGCTATTTAGGTGTCGATTTTTTCCCTGGCGAACGATAGTGAGCCTGTAATGTTGGAAGAACCGGCTTTTTCTACCGACAAATGTACAAATTAATCTAGAAGGAGGATCTAATGGATGTTTTTGTTTAATTTGATGGAGGTCTAGGGAGGAAACTAAAAAAATAATTAATACATGCAAAAATCGCCCAAAAAGTAAACCATCCCCCCTTCAAAGGTTCGGCTCAATGGTTTAACACCTTACGAGCGGCCTATGCGGTTTATTTATGTGTACCGCCCAGCGGGGTGTTTTTAGCCAAAATAGGGCTGTTTACGTGATCATTTTCATGCCTAAATAAGACCCAGAACGTAAAACAAGTATCTATCCCTGAAAGGGCATAAACAGAGCTTTCGAATGACACCATAACGATCCTTGTATGATGGATAGTTTTCTTGCAATAACCGTGCAACGCGAGTGCAAAAAGCAGGTAATTCGGTACTTTCGGTACATAATTGAGTATGTAGCGAGTGAGAGAGGGAGGAGGGAGCTGAGATTTGTGTCAGTAGGTTCGCCGCGGTGGTCTGGAGCAGTCATACGCTCGCTAGTCTCCTGCCACCACTTGTCTCTCTCTCTCAGCCACATTACGTGCTGAAATTGCCACTCGAGTTATGTCGAGCGCCGCCACATAGTCCAGCTTTATTTAACTCGACTTAAGTGGTGGGCCGCTTTTTAAGGGTTAAGGAGGGGGTTTAGTGTGCTCTCTAAACCTCTATCAAGCTTTAAAAAACACCCACAAGACCCCCCCCCCCCCTTAGATATAAATTTGTACATTTTTCAGTAGAAAACTGTCCCGGCCAAAGGCCGATTCCTCTTCAAATACAGGCTCGCTATCACTCGCCAGAAAAAAATAGACACCTAAATGGCACGAAAGGCCTTAATATTGGCAAAGAAATGGGGCAAAAGGTCTGAAAATTGCCTAACTAATGGGGCGAATGTCTTGTAATCTCATAACTAATAGGGCTAGACATGAGGGAGGAGGAGGACTCGAAAAATCAACTTCCTCCCCTTAACCCTCCAGCCCCGGCTATGTATTATATATATATTCCTCGAAACCCGGGTGTTTTGGCCGAAAAACGTCTAGGCTAGGCTACCGTATATTCGTTAATCAGACTGCTTCCCGCATTCCCGCACATCCCCAAGCATAGCTGTGTTATTTACCTGTAGAATGGCATTAAGTAGAGCTCTCTAAGTCAACTGGTTGAGTTGTGATGATGATTTAATTGGAGATAACTTTATGGCCAAAACAGCCACTTTACACTACTTTTCGATACTTAACAACAACATACAGGCACACACGAACAAGCGACGCTCTCCTTCTTGTGGCCGGAGATGCGGGGCGTCGGTCCAGCCGGCTGTTGTTTACATGCGTCGGACCGACGCCTCGCACACGAAGCTCACAGGCTTTCAACCACTGGGCGTTCAAGAGCCCTTCCGGGCAGCTGTTATATGCTTTTTTATGGGCGTTCAAGAGCCCTTCCGTGGTGAGAGGGTTAAGAGCCGTATCTTGAATTTGCATCATCGTTTTAAGGCTACTGCCAGATGATTTTACTCAGCTTAGTAAGACACACATTAGGATTCAATGAGGTTAAGGGGGGATGGGCCGGTTTTCTGGACCACTTTCTCCCTCATGTTTAGCCCCATTAGTTTTCAGATGTTAAGATGTTTGTCCCATTAGTTAGTCAATTTTAAGACCTTTCGCCCCATTTCTTTGTCAATATTTAGACCTTTCGTGCTATTTAGGTGTCGATTTTTTCCCCTGGCGAACGATAGTGAGCCTGTAATGTTGGAAGAATCGGCCTTCGGCCGGGACATTTTTCTACCGAAAAATGTACAAAAATTAATATAGAAGGGGGATCTAATGGATTTTTTTTTTTTTATTTGATGGAGGTCTAGGGAGGAAACTAGAAACATAATGAATACATGCAAAAATCGCCTAAAAAGTGAACCATCTCCCCTTAAAGCTATCTCAAATATCCCTCTAACCCTGACAGGTTGAACAGAGTTAAATAAAGTCACCTGTAGGTAGCTGTAATAATAATAATAATAATAATAATAATGATAATGATAATAATAATGATAATAATAATGATAATAATAATGATAATAATAATGATAATAATGATAATGATAATAATAATAATAATGATAATAATAATAATAATAATAATAATAATGATAATAATAATGATAATAATAATGATAATAATGATAATGATAATAATAATAATAATAATGATAATAATAATAATAATAATAATAATAATAATGATGATGATGATAATAATAATTGTAGTATTTAATTCTAAATTAGTTACGCTACTACTACGGGGGATAATTCAACAGTCATTTAGAAGTTCGTATATTTTATTTAACCCAGCAAGTGCGGATCTCATCATAAGAGTTTTACTGGTGTGCTGCGGAACTCCTCATATAATCCAAGGCCTTAAAAAAAAACATTTAAATCAGCCCAGTATTTTTTTTTTTTTTTTTTTTTGCCCCTTGGCCATGCCAAATATCACTCCTCCACATCCCCTCCTTCCACCCTTCCCCCCCCCCCCTTCAATTATCACCTATTCTCCCTGTTATTCCCCTATTCTTAGGTATATTTTCGTGCTAACATTAGCGAGTTGCTAGCAGGGCGTGGTCATCTGTGTTACTAAGCGTGAGAAAGAGCGAGAGAGAGACTACCGCACAACAGGCTGGCTGGCAGGCTGCCTCAGCCATAAGTTATGTAACTCCCGGCCTCTATCGCCGATTTTGACCATCCAAACGCTGTTTCCACTTGTTTTATTGTTGTAACAGGTTAATACCTTTATAATCAACGTAAAATAGGTGCATTTGGATAAGTATCATTATGGTACGATGACGATTTGAGTTTAGGAAACAGTCTAAATACCTCCGCACAGGAAGGGGTGGCCAATACCCCACCTACGCAGCGGAGAGGTTAACAGACTTCCTAACTACTCTAATAATAGGTTCTTGGCTCGGGCCGAGAGGAGTTCAAGACGCAGATTGAATATTACGCCGATTCATGCTAGGTTGTACTTTGGACCCCTAAAGTTCCCGTTACTCCCTAACTGAATCCCCGCTATTCAGGTATTGACTCAAGTCGGCTTCGATCCTATGACCCGTTATTAGTGATTAATCCTAAATAAATAAATCAAAACCCTGCTGTGTCTTTTATTGAGACCAGGGCCCAATGAACCATTGGCTCTTTGCCTAACTAAAAAACAAAAGTGTTATTCTTTCCTCTACTCTTTAGGTTTTCCCACGTTTACTGAGCCTTCTGCATCCTTTCTCAATACCAAGGCTATAACATATATAATCTATCTCCTCAATACATAGAATCTATTTACTCCTTTGACACAGCCGTCGTTACTACACAAGTACCTC
This sequence comes from Paralithodes platypus, assembly GCA_032716605.1. Lineage (NCBI taxonomy): Eukaryota > Metazoa > Arthropoda > Malacostraca > Decapoda > Lithodidae > Paralithodes > Paralithodes platypus. The sequence continues at coordinate 18,043,785 of CM064487.1, forward strand.
CACAATGACATAAAATCGTACAGATTACCGAATGAGATTACAAGGTCTCTCTCACATATAATATGGGTTCCGCCACCCAGTTACCTCACAATTTAGGTTCACAATCTTTACTTCAATAACACTATTGGTTTCTGTCACCTCAGTTACATACATTATAGGTTTACAACATTTATCTCAATGACACTATTGGGTTCCGTCACCCAGTTACTTCACAATATAGGTTTACAACATTTATCTCAATGACACTATTGGGTTCCGTCACCCAGTTACTTCACCATATGGGTTTACAATCTTGATCTCAATTACCCTTTCTGAATTTACCCTCCAGTGACCCTGTTACCAACACGCTAGGTTACCTTTCACCTTAATCAATTATCGTACTAACAAAAGATGAACCGTGCTTCAGACACATACAAGGAATAACTCTTTTAGACTTAATAATAACGCAACTCACATTGGACTAGTATCCTTCTTCACAGTTTCCTTTTTACACAACTTAATAAATGATTCATATGGACTAGTGTCCTTCCCTAGCTATAGCTAATCTATTAGGCAACTAAACAACTGTTTCCCTCTTTAACTTACTGGTTGCCTCATTTATCAACACAAGTATTCTTTCCCTCCCCTCTTTACTTTTACTCTTTTAATCTTTAATCTATTTGGCAACTAAACAACTGTTTCCCTCTTTAACTTACTGGTTGCCTCATTTATTAACACAAGTATTCTTTCCCTCCCCTCTTTACTTTTACTCTTTTAATCTTTAATCTCTCCTATCAGATCTTATATAATAACTCTTCGGCTGGTGCCGCTGCTAACAAAAATAACTAATTATTAACACATCATCATCTTTATATATTCAGGTAAATCTAAATTATTTTTCCTTTAGTCTTGTCCTAGAAGGACACATTAATTTTTATAAGTGATGGCCACCGGGTCAGTTCTGCAGTCTCTCTCTTTCTTTATCTCAAATGGAAATCTTTGCTCTCCCACTACTACTGTCGTCCTCTTGAATCGCTTGGCTGTAGTGGTATGCAAGCCTGCGATGCGACGACAGGCGGCCAGATACTGAGGGTGTATCTGCCTTAGTAGGGAAGAGCTGATGATAGGCCTGGGGTGGGCCTGCTGGAACAAAAGGCGAAGGCTGGGAGGCTGGAGCCGAATTCCTGTGAGTGCCCAAGTGCGAGAGAGCAAGTAGGTTGCGAGATCTGTACCCAGTGCCGACTGGCCGGCGAATCTTTGCAACGCGCTCCCCCCCTCCCTTTATAGTCCGGCATCCCGCCATTGCCACTAACATATATGATTGGCTGGTGGGCGCGCTTGGCTGTACGTTCGCCTTGACTTTTTGCTTCCTTCCCCTCCTCTCTCTTCTCTTCATAGTAAGTTCCAGGAAGTTGATTATAAACCTCTCTTGGTGGCTTTCGGGAGTACAGGGCTGGCACCGAGGTATTACTTAATGGATAATCAGAAGGAATTCTTCGGGAAGAGAAAGAGTGATTTTTGAGGTGGATTAAGAAGTCCAGCTTCGTGCTCCGATAATGGAAGCCGCTGATTGGCTGGTGGGTGGGGCGGGGCACGTTGCAGCCGTGAACTGTCAGACTCAGCTGGCTGTGCAAGCAAGTAAAAGGGATTGGCGAAGGATTTATCTACTTTATCACCCCCTACTGAATTTAGGCGAGCTCCTGATTGCCGCAACACTGTTCTCCTAAAGTTTATACCCTCAGGCTGCCACTCCACCAGTCCACTATGCTCACAGAGACATTTATGTAACTGGAGTGCAGGATTCTGATTCCCCACGATAGTTTTGGCTATTAAAACTTCCCCGGGCTGGCTAAGAAACTGTTTGAGAGCTCGAGTGGTATTAATTCTTTGCCCCTGTCCATCGACTATGGCCACCAGTCGACGGAGTCGGTACCGAGGGTCAGAGGGGAGAGGCATGGTGCCTTGCATCTGACAGGCACATGCCCCGGGGGTCCTATTTATATCCTCGTCCGGGTACCTGATTGGTGGGCGGCTAATCCTACCACTACGAGTGAGAGTTTCGGTGGGGCCCGTGAGCTTGGTTGCTCTCGCGGGAGTCTTCTCCGGAACGTTAAGCAAGGGAGTTCCTTTGGATTCTTTCACTTTAGCGGTGGGAGAACCGTTTACCCGGTTGCGTCAAAAGATACGCCTCGCGGTTCTACCTTGTCATGAGGACACTCTTCCTCACTACTTAAAGTCCTATTTAAATCTCTCGGGGAAACTTAAACTTCGCTGTCTGGGACCGTAGACTTTTCCTCCTCAGTAAGCTCATAGAAATCATCTTCCGCACTAGATACGATCTCTTCGCTCCCTAGGTCTCCTTCTGGCTCAACCTTAGGAAGACCCTCTCGGTTTTTTCGACTAAGTGGCCACCAGAGTGGAGAATCTTCTAGGTAGTCCGGAGTCGGAGTAGAACCTCTAACGTTGGGTCGAACTGAGGAAATATCAGGGTCGTCGACCCAGAATTCCGTTTCCTCTTCGCTCCCTTCCTCGCTACTCCACTCGCTCATCTCTGGGGGAACATTACCCTCATATCGTTTGGTATGACGAATATGAGACACTGACACGATATCTCCATGATGTAAGTATAACAGTTGATAGGGCCCGTTTGTCTCGACAACCCTGAAAGGACCCTCGTATTTCTCCTCTAGTTTACCAGCTCGGGTGGGGTCATGTCTCTTGACCAAAATATACTCCCCTCGGTAATAAGGATTATTTAGAGAAACTTTCTTCGGCTGTTGCTGAGCAATATGATCATGCACTTGCTGTCGTCGCTCCCCTTGTTCCTTCCAATATTTTCCGGGTTGGGAATACTGCGTGTAGGACCGGGGGTAGGGCAATAATCGTTCTTGAGGCAATTTCGGTATGTTGCCAAAGGTAATCTCATAGGGAGAATACCCCGTAGTCCTACAGACCATGGTATTTATTCCCCAGACAATTTCAGGCAAAAGTTCCGGCCAACCCCGGACGATTTTCTCCCCTTGTGAGCTCAGACTAGCCCGGGTGCAGTTGGCTAACACCCTATGATTCCTTTCACAGACAGCATTTCCCTGAGGGTAATACGGGGAGGTGTGCTGTATCTGGTACCCCAAGGTTTCTCCCAAGTGTTGCCAGATCTCATTATTAAATTCTTTTCCCCTGTCACTCAGAATACCTCCAGGGGTGCCATACACAAAAATTATCTTTTCCAGGATAACCTTGGCCACCGTTTCAGCTTTCTTGTCCGGGATAGCGCAAGCAACCGTGTATTTAGAGAAAATGTCGACACAGGTCAAGATGTACCTTTTGTTTGTCTGTCTGGGCAGAGGTCCCATAATATCCACTGATAATTTGGCCCAGGGTGTACCAGCGGTAATATGTCCGGGCAACTGTCTAGGTCCCCTTCCATCTTTGCCCCTCTGGCATCCCAAACAATTTTGAACGACTTCTTTAACAATCTGGTCGGCCCTCTTGGTCCAGTACCTTTCATTGAATTGTTGGAGAACCCTAGACTGTCCCAAATGAGCCCCTCTTCCTTTTTGTCCGTGGAGGATTTGGATCATGTGTTTTGCCTCTGAATAATCAAGTACGACCCAATCTTGAGAATTCCTCCAGGCTCCCTCCGAAAACTTTACTTTATTACTAGGTCTAGGGTCATGTTTTTCCCCGTGAGGTTCAGTGGGTTGAACGGGTGCTACTAGTAGTCGAGACAAGCAATCAGCATTAGTGTGTAATTTACCGGGTCTATGTCTAACTTCAAAAGAGTACTCTGCCAAAATCCCCTTCCACCTGACAAATAGTCAGTCTTCCGTTTTCATTTTTCGGAGCCATTGTAAGCTATGGTGGTCCGTAATAACTTCAAAGTGGACCCTGGCTAGGTACGGACGGAAATATTGTACAGCCCACACTAGAGCTAGACATTCCTTTTTCGTAACGCTATAATTCTTTTCGCCCTTATTCAGTGTCCGGCTAGCACAGGCCACTATGCTTTCCTTTCCGTCCACTTTCTGGGCCAGAACGGCTCCGAGCCCTTCATCAGAAGCATCGGTGTATAGTTGAAAGGGCTTGGTGAAATCCGGATGACAAACTATGGGGTTAGAAGTTAATTTTTGCTTCAAGTGATCAAAAGCTACCTGACAACTCTGATCCCAGTCGAACCTCCTCCCTTTTTCTAGTCTCTGAGTCATGGGGCGAGCAATCTTAGAAAAGTTAGGTATGAACCTTCGATAGTAGGAGGCCATTCCCAGAAACGCTCGAATCTCTTTGACAGAGGACGGAGGTGAGATTTCGGCAATAGATTTCACTTTATGTGGGTCCGGTTGAATACCTTTACTGGAAACCACATGCCCTAGATATGCCACCTCACGGGACCCTAATTGGCATTTTGAAGGTTTCAGTTTAAGTCCTGCCCCCCTGATTCTTTCTAACACTTCTTGGAGTCGGTGAATATGTTCTTCCCAACTAGCGGAAAAGATTATGATATCATCTAAGTACGCCAAACAAGTCTTCCAGGTTAATCCCCTCAATACTTCGTCCATGACTCTAGTGAAACGGGCGGGGCCATTGCAAACTCCAAACGGCAAGACAGTAAACTGGTAGAGTTTGCCTTCGCTCGTGGCAAATGCGGTTTTCTCTTGATCCTCGGACCTAACTGGTACTTGCCAGTATCCACTCTGGAGATCTAGGGTAGAGAACCAGGTCGACCCATTGAGGGATTCTAACGAGTCATCAATACGAGGTAGGGGCTGCGCATCTTTGATGGTGACATCGTTTAATTTTCGATAATCTACACAGAACCGAGTAGACCCATCTTTTTTCTTAACTAGGACTACCAGAGATGACCACGGACTGTATGATTCCACTACTATCCCCTGTTTAATCATGTCCTCAACTTGTTCCTTTTCTTTTTATCTCGTAATGGGGTTTTGTCGTCGGTAGGGTTGTCTAATAGGAGGCCCTTGCGTGTGTATCTCATGGGTGTGTCGGGTTCGAGCCGATCCGTGGTCCCCTTCGTTTTGAGCAAACACATCTCGGTACGTCCAGAGCAATTCATGTAAGGTACTGCCTTGACTTGAGGTAAATTTTTTCGGGATCTCAGGTAAGTTCACGGGTCCGTCAGTTCCAACAGTAGTGGGTTGAGCGGGTGTGACTTGTCCTAACAGTTTCCCTTTTTGATAACTAATCGTGTCATCACCAAAATTAGCTAAAACTAGTTTCCTCTGGTCGACAGTAATGAAGGTGGGAGATATTCTCACCCCATTCTGTGCATCGGGTTCAAAAATCCCGGCAGTCATGCCTGGATTTGGGGGAATCTCTATCATTTTCCAAGATCTAGGAGGAATAGATAATTTTCCTGTGGTAGCTACTATTTGAGGTTGGAGAGTAGTTGTTGTGTCTTTCGACCCACACTGAATAGTTACTCCCAACTGACTCATGAGATCTATCCCCAGATACCCATCGACTCCACTACTAGCTTCTCCCGATAAAACAAAAATTGGTGGTGAAGGTAATTCCCTTCCACTGCACTACTGACGCGTTAGTTTTTCCTAGGATTTTCAGTGGTTGACCCCCGGCTCCTGACAACTGAATACTGGTTTGATTTAATGGGCCCATTTCTCGCTGATTTTGTTTTACAAAATTCTCGAGGAGACAACTTCGGTGTGCCTCCGTATCAATCAACATGTTCGCGGCTCTCCCATTTATGACTACAATTTCACAAGGCGTTTGTCTCTCTAAGATATTGACCTCACTATACCACCCTTCTATGTGAGGTTTTGCAGAAATTTTTCTCTCTCTTCCGGCATCGTAACTCTTGGCTGGTTTTCTGTCTCCCGGTATTCTACCGGAAGCATTCCTCTCCGGTCCGGATCGGTTCCCCTGGGTAGAGGTCGATCATTTGGGAGTGCGAATCTGGGGGTTGGGGCTGGTGGACGGTTGGTACAGTTCCTAGCTAGGTGTCCGGTCTGTCTACAAGTGAAGCATCGAATCAGGGCTTTCGGATACCCTTTCTTTGGGTTCTCCTCTTCCCCTTTTTGTTTTTCCTCTTTTACTTCTCTAGCCTCCAGAATCTTTTTAATTACCTCCATCAATTCCTTGGTAGAGTTAACCTCATGAATGATGCAGTGTTTCCTAACTTCTACCGGGCAGGCTTGGATCATGATCTCCCTAATATCAGTTTCCTGGCTCTCTTGGTTCATATGGGGATACGCTAGTTTCACATTCTTAGTGATTTCCCTCCTCAGGGCTCTCACATTTTGGCCATCAAGTTTCAAACTCTTCAGTTTGTCTCTGGCTTTCCTGGTGGAAGTCTCTCGGCCAAATTCTTTGATTAAGGCGCTCCTGACTTCGGCTAATCCTACTAATCCTTCCAGACGTACTCTCACATCATTCAGGGCCTTACCTAAGTGTGCCTTTCCATAGGCGATTTTCTTCCCATTTTCCCCTACGTCAAGTAGTGTGAACTGACATTCTAACTGCTCAATCCAAAGCTCGATTTCTTCCTTCCCCTCTTCCCATAATCTGAATGGTAACATGCCCGTCATCCTATCTGTTCTGTTAGATAATTATACTCAATCCAAATGATTTGTCGAATCCCACCGCTTGCCACCAAAATGTAGTATTTAATTCTAAATTAGTTATGCTACTACTACGGGGGATAATTCGACAGTCATTTAGAAGTTCGTATATTATATTTAACAGACTTCCTAACTACCTGTACTCTAATAATAGGTTCTTGGCTCGGGCCGAGATGAGTTCAAGACGCAGATTGAATATTACGCCGATTCATGCTAGGTTGTACTTTGGACCCCTAAAGTTCCCGTTACTCCCTAACTGAATGCCCGTTATTCAGGTATTGACTCAAGTCGGCTTCGATCCTATGACCCGTTATTAGTGTCTTTTATTGAGACCAGGGCCCGATGAACCATTGGCTCTTTGCCTAACTAAAAAACATTTTTTTTTTTTATTCTTTCCTCTACTCTTTAGGTTTTCCCACGTTTACTGAGCCTTCTGCATCCTTTCTCAATACCAAGGCTATAACATATATAATCTATCTCCTCAATACATAGAATCTATTTACTCCTTTGACACAGCCGTCGTTACTACACAAGTACCTCCCCAATGACATAAAATCGTACAGATTACCGAATGAGATTACAAGGTCTCTCTCACATATAATATGGGTTCCGCCACCCAGTTACCTCACAATTTAGGTTCACAATCTTTACTTCAATAACACTATTGGTTTCTGTCACCTCAGTTACATACATTATAGGTTTACAACATTTATCTCAATAACACTATTGGGTTCCATCACCCAGTTACTTCACAATATAGGCTTACAATATTTATCTCAATGACACTATTGGGTTCCGTCACCCAGTTACTTCACCATATGGGTTTACAATCTTGATCTCAATTACCCCTTCTGAATTTACCCTCCAGTAACCCTGTTACCAACACGCTAGGTTACCTTTCACCTTAATCAATTATCGTACTAACAAAAGATGAACCGTGCTTCAGACACATACAAGGAATAACTCTTTTAGACTTAATAATAACGCAACTCACATTGGACTAGTATCCTTCTTCACAGTTTCCTTTTTACACAACTTAATAAATGATTCATATGGACTAGTGTCCTTCCCTAGCTATAGCTAATCTATTAGGCAACTAAACAACTGTTTCCCTCTTTAACTTACTGGTTGCCTCATTTATCAACACAAGTATTCTTTCCCTCCCCTCTTTACTTTTACTCTTTTAATCTTTAATCTATTTGGCAACTAAACAACTGTTTCCCTCTTTAACTTACTGGTTGCCTCATTTATTAACACAAGTATTCTTTCCCTCCCCTCTTTACTTTTACTCTTTTTTTTTAATCTTTAATCTCTCCTATCAGATCCTATATAATAACTCTTCGGCTGGTGCCGCTGCTAACAAAAATAACTAATAATTAACACATCATCATCTTTATATATTCAGGTAAATCTAAATTCTTTTTCCTTTAGTCTTGTCCTAGAAGGACACATTAATTTTTATAAGTGATGGCCACCGGGTCAGTTCTGCAGTCTCTCTCTTTCTTTATCTCAAATGGAAATCTTTGCTCTCCCACTACTATCTGTCGTCCTCTTGAATCGCTTGGCTGCAGTGGTATGCAAGCCTGCGATGCGACGACAGGTGGCCAGATACTGAGGGTGTATCTGCCTTAGTAGGGAAGAGCTGATGATAGGCCTGGGGTGGGCCTGCTGGAACAAAAGGCGAAGGCTGGGAGGCTGGAGCCGAATTCCCGTGAGTGCCCAAGTGCGAGAGAGCAAGTAGGTTGCGAGATCTGTACCCAGTGCCGACTGGCCGGCGAATCTTTGCAACGCGCTCCGCCCCTCCCTTTATAGTCCGGCATCCCGCTCTCGCGTGCTATTTCTTCTTACAGTTTCTTACAGTAGATCCTCTGGAAAAAGGCAAACTAGGCCTGTGTATCCAGCTCAGTGCCAGTACTTGCACTACTGTGGTCATTCACTGTGTTGGCGGCAGCGGCAGCAGACGCAACATTTTTACTATTCTGTATTTTTGCTTTATAATCAAACTTCAAATCTTGTCTTCCCCATGCTTTATCAAGATTACTTTCAAACTTCCTTATTGATTCGGAATCGACTACATACTGGGGCAGCGCGTTCCACTCATTTACCACTCTATCACAAAATGAGTTCTTTGCCTTTTCAAGCCTATTTCTTTCTTTGTAAATTTTCTTAGAGTGTCCTCTCGTTCTTGTTCCCTCCCACATCAAGAAGATACCTTCACACACATCCTCATCATACTTTCCTGACATTATCTTAAAAGTCTCTATCATATCCCCTCTCTTTCTCCTATATGCCAGTGTCGGAAGTCCCAGTGTCCTCAACCTCTGTTCATAGCCCGCGTTCTTCAACGTTGGTACTAGCTTGCTAGCTCTCCTCTGCTTCTATATCCTTTACCATATATGGAGCCCACACCTGGTTCGCATATTCCAGGTGCGGCCTAACCAGCGCTGTATAGAGATTCCTGAATATATCTTCGTCAAGTGACACAAATGTCCTCCTTACCAGCCCTACAATTCTATTGGCTTTGTTTATCTTTTCCGCTAAATGTTCTGAGAAATTTAACTTATTGTCTATCACTACTCCTATATCCTTTTCTGCATTCACTTCCTACATCACTTCATACATACTGTATCCTACCTTGTCTATCTTGCTAGTCCCAATCCGCATGTACTTGCATTTTTTTGGATGAAAAGGCATTAACCAATGTTCAGACCATCCCTTCATGTCCTCCACATCTCCTTGAAGCAAACCCACATCTTCCTTACTCCTCACTCTTCTATACAGCTTAGTGTCATCCGCATACAGGTATATCTCACTTCCATTGGTTATAACTTCAGGTAAGTCGTTGATAAATATAACGAACAGTAGTGGTCCCAACACAGATCCCTGAGGTACCCCACTTGTAATTTCCCTCCACCCCGAGCCTATTCCATTCACCAGTACCCTCTGTCTCCGATCTTTCAGGAAGGCTTCTATCCATTTCACACATTTCTCCCCTATACTATAGCTTCTAACTTTCTCTATTAACCTTTAATGTGGGACCTTATCGAAGGCCTTCATAAAATCGCAATATACCACGTCTATTACATCACCATCCTCCAGAGTTTGCATCCAATCATCTACCACCTTAATTAGCTGTAGTACCGTCGACCTCCCCGGCAAGAATCCGAACTGTCTCCCACTGAAAAGTTGGTTTGAATTTCATATGATCCATTATTCCTTCTCTAATTACCATTTCCATTAGTTTACACACAACACTTGTCAAACTGACTGGTCTATAATTTCCTGGGTCATTTCTCTTTCCCTTCTTAAATATAGCTGTTATGTTCGCCTCTCTCCAGTCCGTCGGGATTTGTCCTGTATTAAAAGATACCTCAAATAACATTTGTAATGGCTCTACTAACATCTCACCTCCTTCCTTTATGATTCTTGGATGTATCCCATCCGGTCCTGGGGACTTACTTCTGTTAATTTTGTCTATAGCCCTCCTTATTCTAGCATGGGAAAACTCTATTAGTTCTAGTGCTGGTGCCTGTTTGATGGGAATAGTAGGCACTGCATCAACCGACTCCACTGTTAGTACCTCCCCAAAGTATTTCCCCAGCACCTCTGCTTTCTCCTTATCAGTTTCTGCTCTATTCCCATCATCCAAGTCTCCTATCAGTTCTGGGATACCTACTCTTCTTGTTAACTTTTCCTGAATATACTTCCAGAATATTGTTGGATTATGCTTCACATTTCTAGCAATCTCTCTCTCCCTCTCCTTCACCCCCTCCTTGTCTCCCACCTTATTTTATTGTTTATTTGTCTGCGTTCCAGATCCACTTCTTTAACTTCTATACTAGACCCCCTGTTCTTTTTTAACAATTTTAGTCTTTCCCACAATCGTTTCTTTCTTCTAATCAATGTCCAAAGCTTTCTTTTCATTGGCAATTCTGGGTTCGTTCTTTTCCTCAATTTTGTTTTATCCTTATATTCCCTTACTGGTACACTTTTGGATACAGCATTCTCCAGTTTAACTCTAATTTTCCTCCACATTCCTTCAGCGTCTTCACCGTTCAAGTATTTCCCCCAGTCAATGTCCAAACACCGTCTCAGCAGCTCATAATCTGCTCTATCATACATGTATATTTTTGTATTGCTTCTATTATCCCTCTGTTTTAACCCTTATTTAGCGGGGTCGGACTTAAGTCCGATACGAGAAAATTGGACTAAATGGCGGGGTCGGACTTAAGTCCGTGGGCGTATTCCCGCCCTAATTTTGGTGGAAAGCGAAACTTGGTGGTCAGGCGGTGTACTACAAGGGCCCACCCACACATCCCCACTGCGTGACCGTGACTAAGTGACCCTCAAGCAGCCATAATGGAAGGTCAAGATTTGCCCGTGTTCGATTCGGTGGCCGCCAATCCCTAGTGCGTCGCGCCACCCTACTAACCACGCCCGGCTCACCACCCAGAAACTAGATATGATGCTGAACTCTTCAGAACTTTCTAATAAGCTGTTGGATGAAACCGTCGAAGGTCTGGGTGAGAGTTTTGGTAGTGTGGATGACTCGGAAGACGAAAATAACCCGATCATAGGCTTTCACCCCAAGCATAATTTGTGTGGGGTGGATGTTGTGGTTGATATTGGACAGACCCTTGAGCAAATTGGAGACGTTCCTGACGAAGAACATACTGGTGTGGGTGTTGGTAAGTACAATTTATATTTTATAATTGCTTGAAAATGTGATTGCAAGCATTTTATCACCTTACGAGCGGCTGGTGGAGTATATTTCACTGTGCCGCCCAGCGGGTTTTTTTTTTTTACCCTAAATGGGGTTGTTCCGTGCTCTTTTTCATGCATAAACAAGACCCAGAGCGTAATACAAGTATGTATCCTGAAAGTGCGTAAATTGAGCTTTCCAATGACACCCGAACCATCCTTTTACGATCACTGGTTGTCTTTCAACGATCGTAAAACACGAGTGCAAAAACCCTAAAATACGGTAATTTCCTTATAGAATTCCCTGTGTGACGAGCGGTCTTGAGGTAATTTATGCTCCTAATCACCGCTCCGCTCTCTCTCAGAGCACATTACGTCCTCAAAATTGCACTCTACAAGAAATTTCCTTTGCATTTTATAGCGTATTATTTGCAGGCGTTCGGTAAATTTCTTACGGTAATACAAACAACCAAAGATTGAATATTTGTGTTTGGCATTATATGATTGTGGAGAACAGATGTAGGCCTACCGTATATATTATGTTTTCATATATTATATGATACATGTGTAACATTTTTATATTATCACTACTCTCTCTCTCTGTCTCACTCTCTTTGTTTGTACTCCTTTGTACTCTCTTTGTCTGATGTAGGCCAGGGCACGCCCCTAACTAATCTCTTCCCTCCCAGGGGAAATCACACCTAGCAGATGTTTTTGACCTCCCCTCTCTCTCTGGGTCTACCTATACTGCATGTGACATTGAAATTGCTTGAGAGTTTGTTGCAAGCATTTTATAGCGTATTATTTGCAGGCGTTCGGTAAATTTCTCACGATAACCAGGGTGTATGGTACATTTCTCACGATAATACAAGCAACAACGAAGCTTGGCGAAGATTGTGGTCTACAATATACCTTTTTGTAATTGCATGTGACCTTGTAATTGCTTGAAAGTTTGATTGCAAGCATTTTATAGCGTATTATTTTCAGGCGTTCAATAAATTTGATAAATATATCAAAATAAGTCCTGTGGGACTATGAAATAGCTATTATTGGACAAGGACAATATTTTGTTCATCCCTCCACTGGAACATCAACAACAATGTCAACAACGTATCGCCGTCGGCAATCGTAAGATTCAGAGTCGTAAAGATTCCAGGACGAGCTCAATAGAAAATGAATGAATGAGTGTGCAGTACTGCCAATACGTATAGCGACTTCCGCTAGATCTAGAGACCTTTACTTCGATCTAGCAGCAATGACTTACACTAGCGGTTTTGTTTTGAAATTTCAGAACAATTTCGAAGTGATATTATATGGATTTTGCCAATTCATATTTCTAGTGGTATTTATCATGTCTTACATCTAACAATATATGCTAGCGGATTTAATTTCAATTGGTAACCCTCCCGCTCTAGTCGGCTCCAAGAAAATCGATAATGGTGGCACTTTAGTAAACAGGTGATAAACAAAACCGCATGCGGATCGGTTTGGTGTATCGGTATTATGGTAAGTTGGCTACCTACTATTGTTTATACGATATAGTAAGTAATGATAAGTAAATTATTATATATTATATATAAAACAAAAACAAAATTCCTGCAAAGCAAGCGAAACAGAGAGAGAGAGAGAGAGAGAGAGAGAGAGAGAATGCAGAAATTTAACTGAAGAAAGAGTGAAAAAGATATAATAATACAGAAATATTACAAGCAAATAAATGAAATAGAGGGATTAGTTAGAGAAAATAATAATGAGAAATACATAATACGGATGAGGAAGAGGGAAAGCGAGCGAGCCAGAGAGAGAGAGAGAGAGAGAGAGAGAGAGACAGGAAGAGTGAGAGAGATTAGAGAATATAGAGAGATTGCAAGCATTTTATAGCGTATTATTTGCAGGCGTTCAGTAAATTTCTTACGGTAATACAAACAATGAAAGATTGAATATTTGTGCTTGGCATTATATGATTGTGGGGAACAGATGTAGGCCTACCGTATATATTATTTGTTCATATATATATGATACATATGTAACATTGTTATATTATCACGACACTCTCTCTCTCTCTTGTCTCTTCCTCTCTGGGTCGGTTACCTATAGCCTACATTTATAATTGCATGTGACCTTGAAATTGCTTGAGAGTTTGATTGCAAGCATTTTATAGTGTATTATTTGCAGGCGTTCAGTAAATTTCTTACGGTAATACAAACAACCAAACAACGAAAGATTGAATATTTGTGCTGCACATCCCTCATACGAAATACCATTCCCACCGTATAGAGAGAATACAGAAACTGAACTGAAGACAGAGTGAAAAAGATATAATAATACAGAAATATTACAAGCAACTAAATGAAATAGAGGGATTAGTTAGAGAAAATAATAATGAGAAATACATAATACGGATGAGGAAGAGAGAAAGGGGGCACAAGAGAGGGAAAGCGAGCGAGCCAGAGAGACAGACAGACAGGAGGAGTGAGAGAGATTAGAGAAAATAATAATGAGAATTACATATACAGATGAGGAAGAGAGAGAGAGACAGAGCGCGCGAGAGAGGGAAAGCGAGCAAGCCAGAGAGAGAGAGAGAAACAGACAGACAGACAGGAGAGAGAGAGAGAGAGAGAAACAGAAACAGACAGACAGACAGGAGAGAGAGAGAATACAGAAATAAGGAGAAATAAGACCGATTACCGAAGGAATACTAGACGCGCTAGAGGCCGAAGTCAGGCCAAAGCGAACGCAACCGAACGCGCCTGGGAAATAGACCAAAAAGTACCTCCTCTTCCTCACCTCTTCCCACCCTCCACACTCATTCATAACATCCATTCATAGACTTATATGGGGAGACGAAGAGTTGCTCTTTCCAAAAATTATCGTTTCGTTCGCATTGGAGCCCTAGTAACGGCGCTAGGGCGAGTGAAATTGAGCGAATATTTCGGGATTATGCCCGCTGAGCGGTACAGTGTAAAATACCTGACCACCCGCTAAATAAGGGTTAATATTGCAACTAAAGCTTATACAGGCATGGTCACTACGACCTATAGGGCTATCCACATTGACATGTTCCACTATATCCTCCTCATTTCTAAAAATCAAATCAAGTAGGCTACACTCCCCTGCGTTCCATCTCTATATCTTGTCATCTCTGTAATATGTTGCGTTAAAAAACAATCTCTCACTTTCTCTATAAACTTGTTTTCCAGGCTACACTGTCCCGCTGGAGTAGTACAATTTGCCCAGTTGATCCTTGGTAAATTGAAATCTCCATTCAAAATCTTATATTTGTTCTCTCTATTATCTATTTCCTCCATTGCTTTCAGTAGGTTATCATCCTCTTCCCTACTATTATTCGGGCTTCTATATATAGAGGCAATTAGAATTGACCCTCTTGCACATTTTACTTCAATACACAAATACTCACAATACTGCTGTCTCATATCCACCTCATTAACCTTGAGTTCTTTTCTTACATAAATAAACAGTCCTCTTCCAACCTCTGCTCTAATAGCATTCCTCTCATACAACTCAAAACCCTCCAAACTATACTCCACCAGTTCCCTTTCAATTCTAGCATTTTTTGGTCTTACTTCCTGTAAGGCTATGACATCAGGTTTTTCCTCTTCATCCTGCAACCTACATATCAGTTCTCTTTTCTTGTCCTGGGTAAACACATCCACATTACTAAACATAATCCTTAATCCATCTACCATTCCTTCAGCAACTACACCATCCCGCTCCTCCTGTCCGTACCCTACTCCCCCCTTAGCACTACTGGGTCTGCAACTTTGTCTCCTGTCCCTCCCTGTGACACCTCCACCCTGTTCTCCTCCTCCGTCACAACTCCTATCACATTCTCTTCCCTCCCTGATCTCCCCCTCCCTTCTATTCGTATAAACCACTTCTTCAATTTCCCGTCCCTCACTCTCCAGAAAAAAATCCTCTTATCCTCCTCACCCAACTTTCCATTATTTTCATCAGCCTTTTCTTGTAATTCCTTTATTTGTTTTCTTTGTTCTATGCTCAAATCCTTCTATTTATTAGTGGCCCCTCCATCATTGATGAACATGCCTATTACATAAGGCATCCTCTTCAAACACTAATCCGCCGTAGTTTGAATCTACCGCGCAGAGCATTTAAAATCTGAGGAGCCTTCATCATGAGCGCATGCGACCTCACTCATGGCTTCAGTCATTATGAATTGGGTTCTCACTACGAAAAAACTTCGTAAAAAATAAAAACAAAAACAAAATAAGAATAACTATCCAATAAGCTTTCCATCATATCGTGGATGTACTTGTGTGGATCTTTGACCAGACGCTGATTCAGGCGTCATTCTTCCTTCTCTGCTCTGCGCTCAGCCTGCCTGGACGTGTCTCCCCACGCTCCGCTGGTTCCGCATTTGCTGCGTCCCTAGTGAGTTTTTTCTCATTTGTTTACTCCGGGATGTATCGAGTAAGGTTAGGATATACGTAGCAGGAGTGTCCTGGGCTGGTTGCCCGCAGTGCAGTGTATTTTGGGTCGTGTGTTTGGGGCATCTATTTCGGATGTACCCTCGTGGTCCTGTTGTGGACAGGTGAATTTTTCATAGTTGAGTTAGCTTGTGATGCAGGCGGCTTTCATTACGCGTTATTTTGCTGCCTTTTATCTTTCTGATGAGGTAGCGTTGCTTTGCTGACGTTCCCAGCCTATTTTTCTTCACTTAGTGAAGTTTTTTCTGGGTCCCGAGTCAGTCTTCCCTTTGTCGGAAGTATTTGCTACAGTGGTGTGTTGGCGGTGGTTCCTGTTGTAATATTTCCAGTGCTTTTGTTTATATTTCAACATTTCTTGTGCCGTCTGCTTAGGCCTAGCCAGCCGCTCGTAGCTTTGCCACATGTACAAGTGTTATTGATTTATTTTATAAATATGTCCTACTGTGTCATGTGTATCCTGGTTTAGTTGTGTATTGGCTAATTCCACGGACTATGTATGTTTCCTGGATTAGTTGTGTATTGGCTAATTCCACAGATTATATTTGTGGGCCCTAGGCTAGTCGTGCTTTGGCTATCTCTCGGGTCCTATGTGCGTTCAGTTGGTTTCTGAACGGGGTGGGTTACTTTCCGGCGGGTTTTTCTCGATTACACCATGAAAACCCCGGCCGAGAGCCGTGTTTGGCCACGCGTGGTTTCAAAACAGGCTTGTGTCCCCGGCGAGTAGGTGTCTGTGGCTCTCCAGGACTGAGTGTCTGTGATGGTGCCTGTTTCAGGCTCCCTATGATTCCCGGCGGAATGGCTGTACCCATCTAACATTGTTCATGCGGACATATGTTATGAAGTTTTTCTACCCGGTTTTACAAACCAAAGGAAAAACCTAGCTGTTGTTGTGGGCTTTCCTCCCCGGCAATCTTTTACAAAGAAGTGGGGATAGGAACTTATGGGGTTAACGTTTATACATTAGATCTCACCCGGCGGGTGCACCTTGGTAGGGTGGGATGAACGAATTGGTAATTCAGTTTAGTTAACCGGTCCATTTTAGTGATACTATATGTATCGCCGCCGTCACACTTACGGTGATCGAAGGCTCAATTAGGGTTAACATCTTTTCACAAGTTTTTCACACCCGGCGGGTGCTCCTGGGAGGAGGAAATAAGGAATTTACAATTCAATTTAGTTAACCTGTTAATTGAGAGATACGTTAATGTATCGCCGCCTTCAAACTTTTGGCGATCTATGTGACAATTCGTTAGAAGTCAGATCTCGTATCAGCCTGCCCTGTGTTATTCTGCTAGATAATTCAGGGGCCGGCGTCTTTGTGGGGGGTTGTTTTCCAAAATTGAATCTTGAAACAGTCACCACCGGAAAGACTATGTTTATAAACGCCATACTGGTCTTTTATATTATGTCAGAGGGTATTCTTAACTTTCTTAAGACATGTCTAGATATTCGGAAATCTTTATAGAACCCCGCCGCTTAGCGAGCTGTGATCGTTGTGACATTACGTCTCGTTACCCGGCGGGTTATTAACACTTGTGTGCGAACATGTTGGGTTAACCTTATGAGCATTAATTCCTGGAAATTTTCTTTTTTCCAGAGCTGGGCTCCGGCGGACCAATACAGAACCTGCAGTAGTTTTCCCACCAGTCTCTGTCATGGCTACCTTTGCCCCAGTTTTTGCTTTATGCATTACCCCAACCTGTGCCGGTATCCCTTTTTTTGCGCACACTCTTTGTATCAAGTGTGTTAAATGTCTAGACCGTTCAAGGGGTCTGTGGGTGATGCGCAACTGTTCCTTTTGCTCCCAACTAAGTGTCAAAGTCCTCCAAGATAATGATAAGACCGCAGCGGTCGCCTTACGAGAAGTTCGGCAACAAATGTCAGTGTATACTACGATTGTGGCTCATAAGTCACTTCAATGTGACAACGTCCCTCTTTGGGATAGGCTTCTTCTTGAGTACCCTCCCCCTAAACGTTCCTCTCGAGTAACTAGTCGTAAGCCGGCGGACACTGGACAGGGTTCTGTGTCATCTCCTGCCCCTGCTACTTCGAAACGTCAACGTGAGCCTACACCCCCGGCGGAAGCCTCCTCGTCTCGGGAGAGATCTCGGTCTAGGTCACCTCTCAGACACCAGCCACCCAGTCTTGCCTCTTCACCATCGAGTAAGAAGAGTAAGACAGAAAGTTCCACCAGTGGTCACGGCGATAAATCCTCCAAATCGAAGAGTAGTTCACGGTCACACCGCAGCCATAAATCTTCGAAAAAGGATTCCCATGATAGAAAGGCCTCCCGACATTCGCCAGTTTCTAGTACTTCTCGTCATACCTCTACCCCAGACAGAGTTTGTGTTCGGTCTCAAGGGTCCAGTGTAGTGCCTGTACCTAAAGATGATTTACCCATTAACATTTTAACCCTGGATTTGGAGGGTTCAGGGAGCTCAGTGGTTGAGAGTGTTTCGGACTCCCGAGGGAGTGTAGGCCAAGGCCTAGGTGTTTGGCGATATTCTCGACCGGGGCCTGACCACCCACTTCCGGCTCAAACTATTCACACAGTGGCTGACGTCCACCGGGACGCGGCGATCCCATCCTCTATTCCTGACTTATCTTGGCAACAAGATGGTACCCCAGCTTCGGCGGGATCTTCTCAGGAGGAACAGGATGATAAGGACGAGGTTTCGATTATATCGGATATGGAAGGGCAAGAGTCAGGTTCAGGCTTAGACGCCGCACAAGATCTTAATGATTCACCAGTGAGTACATCATCAAATCAATTTGTCACTGCACAGGAAATTGATGGGCTACTAAGTAATGCTTTACCTAAATTTTTTGGCCAACAGCAGGAAACTCCCACAGTGGACTTGGGAGCTCCCACGACAAGCTCTACGGTACGGCCTCTGATGACTTCTATTGCTTTGACTCAGTTCCCTCACCCTCACTCTATGTCACCATCGGTGGTTACTAGGCCTGCTACGGCAGCATTGACCACTTCGAATGTAAGGGTTATAACGGATGTCAATCCACCTTCTCTAGACAGAGCGCCTCTCAGAAAGGTAGCTATGACCTTGCTTTACGGACCAGACGAGTCATGGGTCCTTTTGACCCCCACTAAACCAGAGCTCGCCCAACCTACCTTGTCAGGGGAACTCCCAGTGCCGCGTGAGTGGGTCATCCAGGGCAATAAATCTAAGAAATTAAGGGCCTTGGATACTTTGGGGAATGTACTAGATGTCAACATCAAGGCTATACCTAGTTATTATCACCAGGACTATTTTGTTTATACTGCTAAGCCTGCTTTACCCTCTGCCTCAGCTTCAAAATTGTTTTCTGACTGGTCTAAGCATGATGGGTTTAATGACATTAAGACACTGTCAGCTCTCACTCCAGAACTCTATTTGCAAACCGTCACAGACGCAGCAGCTAATCCAGTCTTGAAGGTGGGGCAGTTGGGTCCAGGACCTTGGGTGGAATGGGAGACAGAGGCTCAAAACTTTGCGACCACATTTACTTCCAAAACTTCCCACCACATCCCTCAAGATACTCATTCTTGGTTCTCCATGCCAGTGTGTTCTGCCGGCGGAGTCCCTTCAGCTTTGTTTGCTTTCTTAGCTGCCCCTAAAATTAATCTTTGTGAGCTAAAAGACCCTTTCACTACCCCTACCCCTACTCACCTAGACCGAGAATTTAGGCTACGGGGGAAAGCTTTTCGCCTGTTCTCTCAATATATAGTGTCTCAACAGGTAGCAAAGTCATTGCTCCGGTCCACTCAGGCAATCGCAGACGCGGATGCCAGACGATCGGTTGAAATGTCCCGGCGACTGCTTCTTCAGTCGTCAATCCAATCATTGGGTGACATACGCACCGCCTTGCTTGAGCCGGTACGAGCGAGACAAGATCTCAGAATGTCCTTAGTCCGAAAACTGCCTGATCGCATTGCGAATCAGGTGGTCATGTCACCAGTGCTCACTCCCTCTTTAATGTCCCCTGAAGTGTGGCGCACAGTTTTTAATATGGCTCAGGCCGTTAAACACAGTCCCACCCCTTCTAAGAAACCTGCCTTTAACTTCCCCAAACCCAGGCCAGTCGCTAAGGCTCAGCCGGGGGGATCTAAGCCCTTTCTTCCACCTAAGTTCTCCTCCTCCCCTCAAGGTCAGTACAGGCATAGACAGGGTAGGTTTTCAGGTCAGAGAGGACGCGGCTATAATAAGCCAGGTCAGGGCCCGTCTTCTGCCAACGCCAGCCAGCCGGCGAAGCGTCCACCACCACCAACTCCACCACCATCAAAAAACTAAAGTCTCTCTCACTCCCGGTGCCAGTCTTAAGGCCGGCGGATCCGAGGGCAGTACAGCCGGCGAACCCTTGTCTGCTAACTGGGTCGTTCCGAACGTGTCACCAAGCATGGTAGTTAAAGACTTGGGCACGGATGGTGGCACGCAAAGGCATCACTTGGCAGTGGCTCCGGCGACCTCGCTTACGTCAGCCGACAACGGCGAATTTTGTTTCTTTAGAGGTGGAGTCACTGGTCCAGGAAATGATTGCCAAGAATGTCATCATCCCGGTCCCCCCAAATTACCCTGTATTCACGTCCAAGCTATTTTTGGTTCCCAAAAGGGACAGTGTTCAGATGAGACCGGTCGTAGACCTGTCTTATCTGAACCTTCACATTCACAACGAGTCATTCCGAATGTTAACAGTACACCAAATCAGGCTAACACTTCCGCCGGGAGGTTGGATGTGTTCCTTAGACCTGACAGACGCTTATTGGCACGTATCGGTAAACAAAAGATTTCAAAGGTTTCTGGCCTTACGGATCAGGCACCAAAATTTTGTTTTTCAGAGGATGCCATTCGGTTTGAACCTGGCACCTCGATTATTCACGAAATTAGTCCGGCAAGCCCTGATGCCGTTGTTAAAGCAAGGAATCAGAGTTTTGTGGTACCTAGACGACTGGCTGGTGGTGGCAGAGACAGAGCAATTATGCATCAAACATGTCAACATAATTTTAAGTCATGTCAAAACTCTAGGGTTCAAGGTAAATCTGGTAAAGTCAAACCTTGTTCCCTCACGAGTAATTCAGTGGATAGGGCTGGTTTGGGACACAGCTGCTCTCACTCTGAGTCAGAGTGTGAACAATCGCAACAGGTTTCGCAGGAAACTGTTCATGTTTCTTCACAGTCTGACTACGACACGGAGGATCTGGGAGTCTCTGGTCGGCTCTCTCAACTGGATTCAATTAACTGTAATGTTGGGCCGGTTGAAAGTAAAACGTTTAATATTGGAGGGCAACAAATATTTCCCACTCTTACCGGCGGGAAAATTATGTCCCATCCCAAAATTAATCCACACCTTACTAGCGGTCTGGGCGAAGAGGGAAATGTTGCACTCAGTAATGTCATGGACCTCTCCTCCGCCAACGGTATGGGTAGACACGGATGCGTCAGGCACAATAGGTTGGGGATTTCAGTCAAATCAGGGGCACCAGGGTCAGGGGCTTTGGTCCCACTTAGAAATCTCCCACATCAATGTCAAAGAATTACTAGTCCCCTTGTATTTCCTTCAGGCTCACGGCTCTACTTTACGGGGCAAGTCGGTGGCCTTCAGAATGGACAATCTGAATGCAGTTCACTGTATTCAGAAACAGGGGTCAACGAGATCAAGGAAGTTGCTAAACGTGTCGGAAGAGATTTTTACTCTAGCCAACAGGCTAGACATTTATCTTCACGCATCTTATCTCCCAGGCGTAGCAAACGTCTGGGCAGACGCTCTGTCCCGGAGACAGAGCACGACAGTAGAATGGGAGCTCAAGCAACCCATTTTCAACCTAATGATTGCAGAGCTCTACCATCCACAAGTGGATCTGTTTGCATCTGAGGAGACTCACAAACTCCCTCTATACCTCACCCGCCGGACGAAAACGCCGGCAGGGGGGCCAGACGCCCTAGTGACAGACTGGAACAGATGGAGCTCCATCTATCTGTTTCCGCCGCCAGATGCGTCACTAATGTGCCACGTAGTGAACAAACTACGAGATTATCGAGGCTTAGTCTCTCTAATCGCGCCCCTGTGGCCGGCGCAGTTATGGTACCAACAATTGAAGACGTGGTGCTCGCACCCGGTGTCGCTCCCGGTCGAGTATTTCCACTTAGACACGATTGGCAACCTAGCGACCTCGCTGACTTTTGCATTATGGACATTCAAGAGGCCAAGTGGCTAGCACCATATGGTAGAGATGTGACCAATAAATTAATCAATCAATATACTCAGTCTACGAAATGACAGTATCAATCACATTGGCAAGCCTTTACTTCTTGGATCATTAAAACAGAACAGACTGTGCCCTCAGTGGCATTAGTTTTTAATTATTTGAATTATCTGTTTGAGCAGAAACGTTTATCCGTGGTAACGTTAAAAAAACACTTAACTGCGATTAGAGTGCCCTTTTTCGACCTTACAGGTCTCTCCATACCGGTGGCGGAGGAAACAGGTTTTATGAGAGCATGTTTTAAACTCCGCCCACCTCCCCGTCAGCTCATGCCTACTTGGTCTCTGGACAAGGCATTGTCTTTACTTCACTCTCGTCTGTATCAAAATACTGCAGATTTTGCATTACTCTTAAAAAAGGCTGTATTCCTTTTGGCTTTGGCCACCGGGAACAGAGTGTCTGAGCTGGCGGCGATGAGCAACACACCTAATTGCCTTAGGTTTGGTAGACTTAATGAATGTATTCACTTTGCACCTTCCCCGGGATTTGTAGCCAAGAATGAGCACAGTGCACACATGTTTTCTGAGTTCACTGTGCCGGCGTTAAAAAGGGGAAAGGTGCACCATAATCTATGTCCAGTGCAAGATCTAACCAAATATTTGAGAGTAGCTCCTCTAAACCCCCAAGGTGCTTTGTGGGTAGCGAGTACGGGTAAACGCTTACTGAAACGGAGATTAGCTTCTCTTCTGGTCGAAGTCATTAAAGAGAGTAATCCCAGCGTTGTGGGTGGGGCCCACGATTTACGCAAGTGGGCAGCCTCTTTACGTTTCCTGAAGAACTTTTCATTAGAAGATATTTCGTCCACACAGTTGTGGGCGTCTAATCATACGTTTTTGACTAGATACTTGTCAGTTGCTCTAGACAAACCTTCCTTACCATGTATAGCTTTAAGGCAGAGGGTCTAGGTGGCCCTTCAGTCACTTTTGTTTACTTTCAAGGATAAAGGGGGGGGGGGGGGTTGCAGTCAGTGTAACATAGGACACCCTAGACCCCGCCAGAATGTAAGAGCTGTGATACAAATTATGGATAATGTGATATGAAAATTTCTCTGTTCTATTCAGGGCTAGAAATTGTGCTAGTACAATGTTAGTACAAACAACAGGGTTCTTATAGTAGTTTTAAGCTGTGAAAGCAATTTAGTATTAAACAGTGGAGATCTTTTGCAAAATATTTCCACGAATATTATGGGGTTTATTATGTGCACATGTAAACTTATAACTTGTTATTTTTGTCACCACTCGTTGAGTGGGGTGCCTTTGTAACTACAGATCTGTTCACAGAATCTCCAGAGTTACCCTTTTTTGTCAAGCAGGCTTCTTTGAAGCACGCACCTGCTTGAACCCCTTTTTTGTATATATATGGGCTGCGCCATATTTAAATATATTTTCAAAGTAAGAATACTATGTGGTTGTTTGATTATCTGCTTTTCTAGAGTTATGATATGATTACGAATGTCCCCCTCCAGTCTTAGAAATCAGGCATGTTCGTCAATGATGGAGGGGCCACTAATAAATTATAGGTTTGACTCCTGTAAGGAGATAAAGAAAACCTATTATTTAGTAGTGGCCCCGTAATCATTGACGACTGGGGCCCTCCCGAACATCCCCTTCCCATTCGTTGATGTATTAAGGATTTTGGTTTACTTGATATGTCAGTGAAGGAAGAATGACGCCTGAATCAGCGTCTGGTCAAAGATCCACACAAGTACATCCACGATATGATGGAAAGCTTATTGAATAGTTATTCTTATTTTGTTTTTGTTTTCATTTTTTACGAAGTTTTTTCGTAGTGAGAACCCAATTCATAATGACTGAAGCCATGAGTGAGGTCGCGTGCGCTCATGATGGAGGCTCCTCAGATTTTAAATGCTCTGCGCGGTAGATTCAAACTACGGCGGATTAGTGTTTGAAGAGGATGCCTTATGTAATAGGCATGTTCGTCAATGATTACGGGGCCACTACTAAATATTAGGTTTTCTTTATCTCCT
The DNA here is from genome assembly GCA_032716605.1 of Paralithodes platypus. Taxonomy (NCBI): domain Eukaryota; kingdom Metazoa; phylum Arthropoda; class Malacostraca; order Decapoda; family Lithodidae; genus Paralithodes; species Paralithodes platypus. The sequence continues at coordinate 18,067,767 of CM064487.1, forward strand.
TACAGGAGTCAAACCTATATTAGTCTTATATGTTTCAGTTCTTCATTTGTGTTTAGCCTCCAACTAAAATTTGTCACTGTCTCTGCCACTGCCCTGGTTTTAAACTGTACCCTTATAGGTCTCATCTCTCCCCTTTTATATCTACCTATCCTACTGACTTCCTCCACCTTCCCTTCCCATCCACATCCGTCCACATCCACACCTTTCATGACCTCCTTCACTTTCTCCATATCCCTCACTTTTCTCACTCCATTATCATTCATATGAGCCTCTATATCTCCATGCATGATTACACCCCTATCTCTGTCCATGGCCTCCCTCACGACACTCCTTGTTCTTCATGGCCCCTACAACTGCACTCTCAACACTTTTTTTGGTCATATTAATTTCTTCCTTTTGCTCTTTCATAATATCCTCCAAATCCTTAACTTTCTGTTCACCTACCACCGTCCATGCAGTTGACTCCTTTACTTCCTTGAATCGTCCTTCGTATTCCTTCAGCTGCTCCTTCAATGCCATATTCTCTGCTCCCAGTTCATCTACCCTTTTCAATACCATCTCTAGGCTATTACCGTCATTCGGGGTGACTTCGGACCTAATTGACCTAATTTTAAGCCTAACTCAATAGGTAAAGCCTTAATAATGCAATCTTTTGCATCTATATGTATAGCTTAGAAACGTAGAATAATCTTGTGTACAGTGGAAAAATTATAGGCCTTTGGCTTAATTATAACTAATATTTATAATGGTGTCCGAAGTCATCATCGATATGAGGTGACTTCGGACTGGGGTAAGGTGACTTCGGACATTAATGGTTTTGCCCTTTAAATCTGAGTGTGTGTATTGAACGACGGCTTCAGACAATGCAGAGGCGACTTCGGACACAAGACGGAGTTTTAAAAACAAAATACAAACTGAAATGCTTACATTTGTAGCCCTTAGAGTAGCATATACATTAGATTCCAAGTTTCTGTGCATTTTAGCACCTTCATATAAATTGTTATGTATTCTCAATAACAAAGCATTATTTATTATCATGCATTCAGGTACACCGTATGTATAGGCACTTTTCTAATACAAAAAAAAAATACAATTAATTCATTCAAATTACACATAATGACTCCTTGAAAACGTATTTCACACTTGTGACCAAACTTCTAAAAAATAATACTGATATCATTAAAGCTTAGCAATAATATCTTAATGACTGCATATTAAAGGAATACTAAGGCACACAGCGACTAGATGCCACTTTGGCTAATTAATGGCTCGAAATTCTAATTAACCCTTTCAGGGTATATACCTTAAAATAATCATAATATGAAATAAAAAGGACCTTACAAAAAATATAACTTTGTATCACATTATTGCCTCTTTCCTTATTCATCCCCGCTCTCTCACTTGGCCCCGCCCTCTACCACCTCTCGCTCTAGATATCGATCTCTCTCCCATTCTTCTGGCCCCGCCCTCCCCTGGCCCCGCCCTCCCCTGGCCCCACCCTTCTCCTGGCCCCGCCCTCTCCCCCCCTTCTCCCCGCCCCCCCCCCCCCCGGCCCCGCCCCCCCCTGGCCCCGCCCTCTACCACCTCTCTCTCTCTCTCGCTTTCTCTCCCACCTTCTCTTGGCCCACCCTCTCGCTTTCTCTACCTCTCTCTCACTTTCTCTCCCCCTGCTCGCTCACTTTCTCCTCTCTATAGCTCTTCAACCCTCACTATTTCTCTCTCTCTCTATTATTTTGGCCATTTAATTACATCAACACTGAACAGCATTCTGCACTTCTTGTCTAGTATTGGTTCTGGCAGGATTTGTACTATCTCACCCTTGTCTATATCACTGTAATCATCAATAACTGGGTTAATGAAGACGTTACTTGTGCCTCACATGCTTTAGGAAACGAACATGTATTTCTGTAGAACCTTACTATGACTGCAATATAATGTCGATGTTTCTTCTTACCATCAAACGGAACTTTAACAATAACCAGCAGGTTTACTATGTTTCCCTTTTATATAGTCATGTAAGGTGCTCTTACTTAACTTCCACTTTTTAGCAGCCTCACGTACACTCATGTTCTTCTTTTGTATATCATCTGTTGCTTCTTTAATTTGTCTTGACACATGACTGTTGTATTTCCTTTCTCGTTGTGTGGCTTTGGTTTATATATCCGTGGCATTTTACTCCTGTGAATGAAAAGAAATGTATATGATCTCTTACCTAACCTTACACAGCAAACATCCACCAAATCATGTCAATCTGACACCTTACTCAGTCTTAGCATCCTTTAATTGGTGTTACTCAAACGGGAGCAAGATGACAGATGATAAGAACATAAGAAAATGGAGTCTGCAAAAAGCCGATCGGCCCATTCAAGGCAGATCCCTGTGATGACATGATTCGACAGATGCTCGCTATGTATGGCTAGGTAAGAGTACCATACTTAGGTACTAATTGTTGTTCATTGGAAGGACCTTGTAACTAATATTAGATGTCCGACGTCACCTCATGTCCGGAATCACCCCAAACTATGTCCGAAAACACCCCAAGAAATCTGGGAAACAATAAAAGTAAATGTTAGGGCTATAGGCTGTGTATTATGAACTTTGGGGAAAGAGTTACTGTGTGTATGGTCTCGCAGATAATTGTAGAACATTCTGGTGTAGGTTAATTGTCTTCCTCACATCCATTAATTATGCTCAGTAGAAGTTTGACACACTTACAAAAACATGTGTTTTCTTTGTTAAATATTCACAAATATTTACCACAAATTAAATTAATTAATTTAAATTATTAGTTCATCCTACATATAGTTACAACATTCCTCTTGAATGCTACACATCTATTTTTCAAAACCAACTCCTCTCTATTTTTATTTGTTTTAATTTTTATCCAAAATGTCCGAAGTTGTCCACTTGTCCGAAGCCACCCCAGATGACGGTATTAACTTCCGAAATAGGCCTACACTCACTTCCTTCGCTAGGCCTATTCCCTTCCCCACCTGACACACCACACAGTACACACAGTACCATAAATTTCTCACCAATATCCCCCTTCCATTTCTCCGCATCACTCTTCCACTTTTCTAAATCCTTCACAACATTAATAACCTCCTCTAACTTATTATCTGTGCTCTAAAACCCACTAAAACGTTGTAGCCTTTCTTCCGTCTCCGTCAATCCCGAAATTCCCTCCGCCATGTTTGTTTACAATCTCAACAACTCACAACACTACCGCTGTCCCGTTACTCTACTCTTATTACACTATATTTATTAGTGGCCCCTCCATCATTGACGAACATGCCTATTACATAAGGCATCCTCTTCAAATACTAATCCGCCGTAGTTTGAATCTACCGTGCAGAGCATTTAAAATCTGAGGAGCCTTCATCATGAGCGCACGCGACCTCACTCATGGCTTCAGTCATTATGAATTGGGTTCTCACTACGAAAAAAACTTCGTAAAAAATAAAAAACAAAAAGAAAATAAGAATAACTATCCAATAAGCTTTCCATCATATCGTAGATGTACTTGTGTGGATCTTTGACCAGACGCTGATTCAGGCGTCATTCTTCCTTTTTCTCTGCTCTGCGGTCAGCCGGCTCGGACGTGTCGCTTCACGCTCCGCTGGTTCCGCATTTGCTGCGTCCCTAGTGAGTTTTTTCTCATTTGTTTACTCCGGGATGTATCGAGTAAGGTTAGGATATGCGTAGCAGGAGTGTCCTGGGCTGGTTGCCCGCAGTGCAGTGTATTTTGGGTCGCGTGTTTGGGGCATCTATTTCGGATGTACCCTCGTGGTCCGGTTGTGGACAGGTGAACTTTTTCACAGTTAGCTAGCTTTGTGATGCAGGCGGCTTTCATTACGCGTTATTGCTTCCTTTTATCTTTCTGATGAGGTAGCGTATTTTTGCTGACGTTCCCAGCGTATTTTTCTTCACTTAGTGAAGTTTTTTCTGGGTCCCGAGTCAGTTCTTCCCTTTGCCGGAAGTATTTGCTACAGTGGTGTGTTGGCGGTGGTTCCTGTTGTGATATAATTCAGTGCTTTTTGTTTATATTCCGACATGTTAATGTTATCCGTCTGCCTAGGCCTAGCCAGCCTCTCGTAGCTTTACCACATATACAAGTGTTATTGATTTATTTTCTAAATATGTACTACTGTGTGATGTGTGTCCTGGTTTAGTTGTGTATTGGCTAATTCCACGGACTATTTATGTGTCCTGGGTTAGTTGTGTATTGGCTAATTCCACGGACTATGTTGGGCCCGGCGTTAGTTGTGTGTTTGGCTACGCCTCGGTCCTGTGTTGCGTTCAGATGGTATCTGGACAGGGTGGGTTATTTCCGGCGGGTTTTTCTCGGTTACACCATGAAAAAACCCGGCTGGTTGCCGAGTTTTGGCCACGCGTGGCTTAAAAACAGGCTTGTTTCCCCGGCGAGTGGGTGTCTGTGGCTCCCCAGGTCTGCGTCTCTGGGGTGCCTGTTTCAGGCTCCTTCTGATTCCCGGCGGGTTGGCTGTACCCATCTAACAGTGTTCATACGGACACGTGTTGTTTGTAGTTTTTTCGGTTTTGTAAAGCCAATATAAAACTATGCTGTTGTTGTATTTCCTCCCCGGCGATCTTTTAGAAAGAAGTGGGGTTAGGAACATTTGGGGTTAACTTTTAAACTTTAAATCACCCGGCGGGTGCAACCTGGAAGGGTGGGATGCCCGAATTTGCAAAATTCAGTTTAGTTGACCAGACAATTGAGGGATGCATTGTGTATCGCCTCCTTCAACATACGGCGCTTTAGGGCACAATTGGGGTTAACGTTTTTAAAACTAATATTCACACCCGGCAGGTGCTCCTTGGAGGGAGGGGAATAACGAATTTATGATTCAGTTAGTTAACCAGAAAATTGAGGGATACGTTTTGTATCGCCGCCTTCAACATATGGCGATCTAAAAAGATACTTCGGGAGAAGTTAGATCTCGTATATTTGTCAGGCTTCCCAGTTTTTTATCTATGAGATAATTCGGGGGCCGGCGTCTTTTTTAGGGGGATTTTTTCCAAAATTGAATCTTGAAACAAACACCACTGGAAAGACTTCATCAGTTATAAACGCCATGCTGGTCTTTATATATTATGTCAGAGGGTATTCATAAATCTTTTGGACAAATTAAGATATTCTGAAATCTTTTACTTAGGAAACCCCACCGCGTAGCGAGCTGTCGTCGTTGAGTATTACGTCTCGTTACCCGGCGGGTTATTTAACACTGGTGTGCGAACATGTTTGGGTTAACCTTATGAGCTTTAATTCCTGGAAATTTTCTTTTTTTCCAGAGCTGGGTCCCGGCGGGTCTATGCAGAACCTGGAGTAATTATCCCACCAGTCTCTGTCATGGCTACCTTTGCCCCGGTTTTTGCTTTATGCATTACGCCTCCTGTTCAGGTATCCCTATTTTTGCGCACACCCTTTGTATGAAAGGTGTTAAAATGTCTCGTTTGGTGGAGGTTACCTTTCCGGCGTTTTTTCTCGTTGCTCCGAGAACACCGTTTTTGTTTACCGAGTTTTAGTCAGGATGGCTCAAAATAGGTAAGTTGCGTTTTCTGTGGTCGAGCCTGGGAGCAGGCTTCCTGTGTTATTCATTGCTTTATGCATTACGCCCTCCTGTAATGTATAGTTTAGTGTGGGTTACCTTTCCGGCGTTTTTCTCTTTGCTCCGAGAACACCGTTTTTGTTTACCGAGTTTTAGTCAGGATGGCTAAAATAGGTAAGTTACCCCGACGAGTTTGGTCGCTTTAGGGCTCATCAGAAACTGCGTTTTCTATGGTTGAGCCTGGGATCAGGCTTCCTGAGTTATTCCCGTCGAGGGGGGCTCCACTCAGTTTTCTAGGTGATCAGGCTGACACCTGTTGGCCTTGGTTTTCTCTGCTTTTCAAAGCCATTGAAACAATGCTGTCTGTTTGTTTGGTCTTTACCTCCCGGCGACCTTTTTACAAAGAGGTCTGGGGCAGGTATAATTGGTTTAATAATAATAATAATAATAATAATAATAATAATATTTATTCAGTTAGCAATTTACATAGTTGGTACCACATAGTATGTTATAAATATGATATGTACCAGCCCTGCATAATTCCAACTAAGGATAGCCCAATAAGGCCGTTAGGCGTATTTCCATTGGGGTCCATGTATATAAAACCCGGCGGTTGTACCTTCGGGTGGTTATGTTAACGGATTTGCGATTCGAGATAATTTGCCAAACAATTGATTGATACAATAGGGTATCACGGCCTTCAAGATGGCGATCTATGAGGGCTTCTGGGAGAAGCTGGATTAGAGATTAAGATAGGCTTAGACTTTTTATGGGATAAGAAGATGCCTAAATCTTACTAGTGTTTCAAGTGTAAAGGGTTACTTGAAAGACTTCATCTTTAATATAGATATGCTTCATCTTTATGAGGATTAAGAAGTTATGCTTAATTCTTTTGGACAGATAAAAGATATGCTGAAATCTTTAATAAGCCATTGAAACAATGCCGTTTGTTTGTTTAGTCTTTCCCTCCCGGCGACCTTTTTACAAAGAGGTCTGGGGCAGGTACAATTGGTTTGACATTGCATATAAAACCCGGCAGTTGTACCTTTGGGTGGTTATAGTAACTGATTTGCAATTCGCGATAATTTGCCAAACAATTGATTGATACAATAGGGTATCACGGCCTTCAAGACGGCGATCTATGAGGGCTTCTGGGTGACGCCAGATTCGAGATTAAGATAGGCTTAGACTTTTTATGGGATAAAAAGATGCCGGAATCTTACTAGTGTTTCAAGTGTAAAGGGATACTTGAAAGACTTCATCTTTATTAAAGATATGCTTCATCTTTATGAGGATTCAGAAGATATGCTTAAATCTTCTGGACAGGTAAAGATATGCTGAAATCTTTAATATGATACTAAAGGACAACGAAAAGTAGTGGTAGAGTGCTACGGTTCGTTGACCGGCGGTTTTGTGGCACATATTTTGTACCGTTTTTTGGGTGTAACACTATGAGCATTAATCCCCGGAAAATTCTCTTTCCAGGGCGGATTACCGGTGTTGCACCAGGTGGCCAGGTAGTTCCCGGGGACGGGGTAGTTTTCCCCCAGTCTCTGTCGTGTCGGCACTTGAACCTCTCATTGCTGTATGTTCAACGCCGTTAAGCTCAGGTAGCCCTATCTTATTTTTATTTGTTAATGAAATAATTTAATAGCTGAATCATAATAAACATATATATTTTCTATGATTATATTATGATAATATTGTGTTTATTTATAGTAATTTATTTTAATACAATTAAATATAAATTAAATTACTTAGTATACTTTATGATTTTGCTCACCAGCTCTGCTTTCAATGTGTTAATGAGCTATGGGAGCTTTTAATTATCACAAACCTTTACGGGACTCGGACGAGGGCTCCCGTTCAGGGAGTATACCGAGCTCGCAAGCGAGGGACAGCCACAGCCAAGGTGTATGGTGATACTCACAGTCGTACCTCACCCGCCGGACGATAACGCCGGCGGGCGGACCTGACGCTCTGATGACGGACGAGAACAGGTTGAGTTCCATTTATCTCTTTTCCGCCGCCAGACGCGTCTCTAATGTGCCACGTAGTCAACAAACTACAGGATTAGCGAGGCGTAGTTTCGCTAATCGCGCCCCTGTGGCCGGCGCAGTGTGGTACCAGCATTTGAACACGTGGTGCCCGCACCCAGTGTCCCTCCTGGTCGGGTTGTTCCACTTAGAACACAATTGGCAACCTAGAAACCTCGCGGACTTGTTCATTTTGGACATTCAGGAGGCCAAGTGGCTAGCACCTTATGGTAGCGACGTGACCAAGATATTCACGAATCAATATACCCAGTCTACAAAGCGACAGTTTCAATCGCATTGGAAAGCTTTTACGTCTCGGATTCTTAGAACAAAACAAACTGTGCCCTCGGTGGCGTTGGTTGTTTATTATTTAATTTATCTGTTCATGCAGAAACATTTATCTGATAGTGATTTATGTGGGCAGGTTTTAAACTCCGCCCACCTCCCCGTCAGCTCAGGCCTACATGGTCTCTGGACAAAGCATCGTCGTTATTCTCGTTACCGTATGTACCAAAGACTGCAGATTTTACAAAAGGGCAGTATTCCTTATGGCTTTGGCTACCGGGAATAGAGTATCTGAGCTAGCGGCGATGAGCAACGCACCTAATTGCCTCAGGTTTGATAGGCTTCATGAGTGTATTCACATTGCACCTTCCCCAGGATTCATAGCCGAGATTGAGCACAGTGAACACGTGTTTTCAGAGTTCACGGTGCCGGCGTTAAACAGGGGAAAGGTGCACCATCTTTTTTGCCCAGTGCAAGCTCTAACCAAATATTTAAGAGTGGCACCTCTAAATCACCAGGGTGCTTTATGGGTCGCAAGTCCGGGTGAACGATTGATGGAGCGTACACTGGCTACTCTCTTGGTCGAGGACTTTAAAGAGAAGCATCCCGGCGTTGTGGGTAAGACCCACGATTTACGCAAGGGGACAGCCTCTTTACGTTTCCTTAATAATCTTTCGGTAGAAGTTATTACGTCCACACAGTTGTGGGCCTCTAATCAGGAGTTTTTGCCTCGATACCTTTCAGTAGCTCTGGACAAACCTTCCTTGCCATGTATAGCTTTACGGCAGAGGGTCTAGGTGGCCCTTTTAGTCACGTTTTGTTTAATTTCAAGAAAAAAGGGGGGGGGGGGGAGGGTGCAGTCAGTGTGACATAGGACACCCTAGACCCCTCCGGAGTATGTGTTCGGAACATACGAGCTGTGATACTGGTTGTAGGCATTGCATTATAAAATTTCTCTGTAGTATTCATTGCAGGAAATTGTGCTAAAGGCCAATAGTAGTGTTACGACAATTCTTGTTGTAAGTAGCTTTGGCTGTGAAGCAATAGATTTTTTAGAAATCTCGGTAGTGGCAACTACGACTTTTACTTTTGCAGTAATTACTTCTGCATAAGTACACGAGTTCAGTACTTCTACGAATGTACAAGAATTCATTTATGTTTGGTTATATTTTTAGGAATATATCCACTAGTTAATGGGGTTTATATGTGCACATGTAAACTTATAAGTTTTTAGTTTTCACCACTTACTTTAACCCGGTGAGACCCAGCGTCGCACGTGTTGCGTCGGCAGTGTTTGATCACCAACTCCCAGCGACGCATCACGTGCGTCCGACATATAAAAAACACTTACGTGGCTCGTAAGGTAGGAAATGGCGGGAGAATAGGACGGGGAGGTACCGTAGTGTGTGTGGGAGCCGGGCCAGTAGGTGTGAGCGGGCCGAGACAGCCGCGCGGCTGGTGGTGGTGGGCTTAGTGGGGATAGTTTACACCCCTAGTTCACCGCCACTTTGAACCTTCATTACTCCGGTCGTATGGGAGCTAGAGGCTTGAGATTTATGTGAGATACTCCTTAGGATGTATGCCGTACAATGCCATACTCAGTTTTTACCCTAGTGCTCCCGGGCGGGTGGTCATGCGGGGGAGACGAACTATTGAAACCCCCTCCCCCCCGCCCCCCAAATGACCGAAATGATTTTTTTTTTATTTTTGTCTTCATTTCTCACCATTCTCTTCCATTTTGGCTCAACAATTTTTTTTGAGGCCCCCCCCCCCCCCCAAAACAAATGTCAGGTGATTTTTTTTTTTTTTTTTTTCATTTCTCATCCTGCAGGGTGCAGTCAGTGTGACATAGGACACCCTAGACCCCTCCGGAGTATGTGTTCGGAACATACGAGCTGTGATACTGGTTGTAGGCATTGTATTATAAAATTTCTCTGTAGTATTCATTGCAGGAAATTGTGCTAAAGGCCAATAGTAGTGTTACGACAATTCTTGTTGTAAGTAGCTTTGGCTGTGAAGCAATAGATTTTTTAGAAATCTCGGTAGTGGCAACTACGACTTTTACTTTTGCAGTAATTACTTCTGCATAAGTACACGAGTTCAGTACTTCTACGAATGTACAAGAATTCATTTATGTTTGGTTATATTTTTAGGAATATATCCACTAGTTAATGGGGTTTATATGTGCACATGTAAACTTATAAGTTTTTAGTTTTCACCACTTACTTTAAGTGGGGTGCCTTCTTAACTAGCAGATCGGTGCACAGAGTCTCAGAGTTAACCCTTTTTCAAGCAGGCTTCTTTGAAGCACGCTCCTGCTTGTACCCCTTTTTGAAGATTTAGGCTGTATAAAGTTTATGCACCCGAATATCTCTTTTTTACAAAAGTAAGAATACTATGTGGTTGTTTGATTATCTGCTTTTCTAGAGTTGTGATATGATTACGAATGTCCCCCTCCAGTCTTAGAAATCAGGCATGTTCGTCAATGATGGAGGGGCCACTAATAAATTATAGGTTTGACTCCTGTAAGGAGATAAAGAAAACCTAATATTTAGTAGCGGCCCCGTAATCATTGACGACTGGGGCCCTCCCGACCATCCCCTTCCCATTCGTTGATGTATTAAGGATTTTGGTTTACTTGATATGTCAGTGAAGGAAGAGTGACGCCTGAATCAGCGTCTGGTCAAAGATCCACACAAGTTCATCTACGATATGATGGAAAGCTTATTGGATAGTTATTCTTATTTTCTTTTTGTTTTTTATTTTTTACAAAGTTTTTTTCGTAGTGAGACCCCAATTCATAATGACTGAAGCCATGAGTGAGGTCGCGTGCACTCATGATGAAGGCTCCTCAGATTTTAAATGCTCTGCGCGGTAGATTCAAACTACGGCGGATTAGTGTTTGAAGAGGATGCCTTATGTAATAGGCATGTTCGTCAATGATTACGGGGCCACTACTAAATATTAGGTTTTCTTTATCTCCTTACAGGAGTCAAACCTATAATATCACCCCTCCACCACAGCAATATATCTTCCAAACACTTCACAAGTCCTTCCTCTCCTTGCTAGCTCCGTATACACTCGATATTCCGTGTTATTTATCCTTTCTCATGAACATATGCCGGAGCCTCAAAAACTTGCATCCGCCTCCCGCCATTGCCACTAACATATATGATTGGCTGGTGGGCGCGCTTGGCTGTACGTTCGCCTTGACTTTTTGCTTCCTTCCCCTCCTCTCTCTTCTCTTCATAGTAAGTTCCAGGAAGTTGATTATAAACCTCTTTTGGTGGCTTACGGGAGTACAGAGCTGGCACCGAGGTATTACTTAATGGATAATCAGAAGGAACTCTTCGGGAAGAGAAACAGAGTGATTTTAGAGGTGGATTAAGAAGTCCAGCTTCGTGCTCCGATAATGGAGGCCGCTGATTGGCTGGTGGGCGGGGCGGGGCACGTTGCAGCCGTGAACTGTCAGGCTCAGCTGGCTGTGCAAGCAAGTAAAAGGGATTGGTGGAGGATTTATCTACTTTAATAATAATAATAATGATAAAGATAATAATAATAATAATAATAATAATAATTGTCATCATTTAACCCCTTCTTTACCGTCGACATCCTGTTAATTATAGTTTGGCTAATACTAATCGAATATATTAAGTTTAGGAAGGATCTTTTAGCAATTATAAGGCTTTGATCTCTTTGTCAACCCTTTTAACACCTTCTGTACCGACGACGTCTTCTCAACTTTACTCTGGCTACTATTAGACAGCAATTAACAGGCATCGAACTATCTCACTTACTACCACAGATCCTTCTTAAACTGCACAAAATCGTCTACATATAGCTAAAATATACTAAAAAACATGTCGTCGGTACAGAAGGGGTTAACTTATACTTAATGACATAATTTGCTAATGCTAGACCAGCATCATGTATCCTGCCCCAAAACGGACAAAGGAAAACGTTTATAAATAATGTATTGAACCAATACCGTTTTAGAATATTATGGCCAACATATTTTGGCCCGATACAAAAAAAAAAAAAAATCATATTTTACCTTCATATACGTACAGTAGTTGCCATTATTGCCCCAATATCTATCATCCAACAACCTATCTATTATGGAAATAATTAATAAGATCAACAGGGGGCCAATATATTTTGGCCACATTATGGCTGATACATATACTGTAGGCCCAATGCAGGTAGATGCCATTATTTGGTAAAGGCGATATACCAGTACTGGCCCAACATAAATACTCCATAATGATGGTGGAGATTGGCAAGCCATTTAAAATATAATGTAGGACCAATAGTGTTCTACCAATTTACGGCCACAATATATTGGCCCTTTTATTAAAAATAGTCATCCATTTCTTGAAAGTATTTACTGTATCGGCCCAACATTGTGCATCCTCTTCTGAATCAACTATGAAAACCCATTATTATTTCTACAATGGACCGATATAATTATGCCTTAATCAGGCCGATATTAGCCCAGTAAACAAAATTAGCTATACTTCCAACTGTGTAACTTCATTCAAGATCTAAGTTATTAGTCCATCTGTAAACGTACCACTTCACACAGGCCAACCTAGACGGCCCACGGAGACCCAGAAGACTACAAGATACCAGAGACCAGCTATTATTCCCAGTGCAACCCCTTATAGGAGTATAATAGAAAATCTGCAGACATAAGCCAGTGATAAGGCTAAAGAAATCATGGTAGAAATATTACTAAGCACCCTTGGTTAACTCAGCGTAAAAGTGTTATATTGGCAATTCATACAAGTGTTAAAAGTTAGAGTCCACAATAATGACTCTATGCCAATGCCTAAAAGTGTAAAAAATTAAGAGTCCATAATAACGACTCTCTGCCAAACCAAAATTGTTATATAGGCAATTCATACAAGTGTTAAAAGTTAGACTCTATGCCAACTTCTAAATGTGTTAGATAGAAGAGTCCATGATCATGACTCTGTGAAGTTCGCTATCTTACATTGTTATTCATACATAAATAGCATTTGATTCAAAACACTTAAGTTGTCTATAAATTGTTATAATCTAATACACTAGTGTATCCAGTGACAAGTGATCAGACCTATAATTGTGAACCATACCATACACTGATTAATTATGTAGTAACATTTGAATCCTATAAGTAATTGGAAGGGAAGTATTAAAAGGGAATCGGATCTGATTATACCTGAGCTCCATCTAGATCCTCGCTCGTGCTAGAAGATTTGGTTACATTATCTTATCCATTCTTATTGTTTTATGTTCTCAGTATTTACTTGTGTTTATATTCATAGAGTTTAAGATAAATAAACTGTTCTTAAATATTATTTCGGTGTTATATATCTCTATTGTGCCCTTGCACATCCTTGACATCCCAGTCTTGAAAGAACTCACTTTTACCAATACGTTAAACCTGAATTTAAATCAGGGCAAAACACAAATATTTAAAGCACATAGAGGGAAACGAGGGATGCCACTTACTAAAAAGAATCATTCAAGAAAAACATGAATTTGCAACAGATCCATGGTTCGAAACCACCACTAAATACCTCCGAGAAGTGAAATTGACATACGATGATATAAGTAAAGTCCAGTGTTGAAGGGTAAATTAAAAGAATGGGATTCTAAAATGTGGAGGGAACAACTGAACAAGATAACTAGTTTAGATATTTATAGAAAGTATAAGAAAGACATAAGGGGAAAAGAGTTAATATATGATAATAGACCAGCCTCTGTTATCCTATACAAAGCAAGAACAAATAAATTACAATTATATTATAGAAATAGATTCACAGGAGGAAACGCATCAGGATGTACGTGATATGTGTGAAGATGGAATAGAGGACCTAAAGTATTTCATTCTGTACTGGTGGCGGTGCCCTGCATACACGTAAGAGGAAAGAATACGGGAACCTCTATTCCAACAACCATTTATAGAAGATGAATCCCATATACTAGGTAAATTAATGTTTAGTAGCCATAGCATTTATAGGGTAAAAAAGGCAATACTGTATATAGTTTTTGGAGAAAAACAAAGAAACAATAGGCTACATGAAGAAACCGCAAGCAAAATATAAAGATGTAAGAAGAAACAAGAACCAAGATCAACAACCAAGAAGAAAGGAAAACAAGCAAAAATAAAGAAGAACAAGCAAGAAGAAATATCACATAGCACATAATAAATGTTACTGTTAAATTAGAAAACTGAAAACACGACAAAAGGGAGGCGCATTTGCAAAGGCATAGCTTCCCGCCCAGCAACTGAACTGAACTGTGCGCATTGCTGTGCGTCGGTGCAGTATTGCCAATTTGCCTCCTTTACTATGGTTATTAACTGCAATCTAGAGGCAATTTCTTACATCTAGTTACATAATTTCGAGCGATATTCTAGAGATTTCAGATATTTTAGACACATATTCTAACGATTGTTTACATATATAATTATTAACTATCTAACGATATTCTAGCGACTTTTGAGAACGGATTTCGTGGGATTTTGTGTTTTGGCAACAGTGCGTCAGTCACCTGACGCGGTTCCTTCGACTGACAGTCTCAGAAGCGAAACGTGCCACAATCCATTCGAGACTTTTGGATTTAAATTGTGTTTATAACACTACCTGTATCAATATATTGATGGATTTGATTGTATCGTAAGGTCGTACAGTTAATCGTAAGTTAATAACAAGTAGGTAGGCCTATTAACCCTCTCACGTTTTTGACGCAATTTTGAGCCTATTAGGGATACTTTAAAGCCTTTGTTACCATCAGGGGTATTTAGAAACCTTTAGTTTAGTTACTTCAACCTCTGCAGTTGTCTTTGAGTTAGCTGTGGGCAGAAAACTAATTTTGGAGAGGTAATTATAAGAGAGAGAACTCTAGGGATGGATGTAGAGTTCGGGCGTACGGTCATCATTGTTTACATAGGGCGATCGCCGCGGTCGCACTTACGTTCCCGTCTATTTCGACGCTATATTTTCTGCTATTTGCCCCCTGTCATTACTACATGAATACTAGGTTAGGTTAGGTTAGGTTAAAATAGACGGGAACATGATGGGAAAGGTCCGACGCCACTACGCGTAATGTAAACAAAGATGGCGGTACGCCCGCTCACTACATCCTACCCGAACTCTATTTATTATTGCTAATCTGGCAACCTCTGCGTCATAAAAACGTGAAAGGGTTAAGGTAGGCTATTACCAACAGTGTACTGTATTGATCTATTGTATAGGCTACTGTGACCATATCTCAAGGTCGTACAGTTCATCATTAGTAAGTAACAAGTAGGTATTGTTAACTTGTAAGGGTATCTATAATTTATAACACTTAAGGCCCAGTTTACAGGTACCATACTCTAAAAAGTATGTATTCTGTAGGCATAAAAGGCCTAAGCCTAATGGAGACAAAGGAATGCTACCTATACTGGAAGGGTACTAAACTGTATATCGATATTAATATTGGTATGCAAAGCTTTCCCTTTGTAATTGATACAGGTTCTAGTACCACAAAAATAAGCGTAAAATACATAAAGAGTTATGGATTGCAAGATTACTTTGACGATCTGGTTTGTTTAAAAAGAAAAGTACCGATGGAGCTAACTACATCATCTCGTCATGTAATACATATTAATGTTAATCCAGTACTTCATCCTCGTTCCAGCTTCAATTGGTTGGGAATGGATGTTTTGAGGTCTTGTTAATGTTATTGTACATTAAATTGATCAAAGTACCATCCATCTTTAATACTAAATTCTCCTTGTTCTAAGCCATACCGGTACCCAAAACAAAAACATTATATGGAGAAATTTACTATTGGAGGTAGACAAACCACACTGTGTTTAGACAGTGGTTGTGGACCAAATTATTTATCCGAGAAACTTGCCAACGATTGCAATTTTGTCAATTGAACGTTTTGAGAAAAAAATCTACAGTACATTTTCCCCTTGTTCGCTGTAAGTCTACCAAGACTAATAGCCACGACGTCATTGTATTTAAAAATCGGCAAGTGAAAAATGTGATTAGGCCTATCACTAGTGATACATGTAGGCCAAGCTACACCGGTGATTTTATTATATCTAATGGTCTTCCTTTTAGTTTAAGTGTAGTTGGCGTAGAGGCTATGAAAGATAAAATTATATCTTTCAAGCCCAAGAAGCTTGGTGTCCGTCATGCAGCACTTGCTAAGATGGTTAAATACAAGAAAATTTTCAACAAAGTCCTTGTCTCTTATTCAAAAATATTTGACCTTGTAACTCGGACAGATTTTGTAGATATTATAAAAGGTATTTCTGCAAACACAAGTTGTACATTTCTGCAAATTTTCTACTGGAAAATAGACAGATCAGGGCAAGGATGTAGTATTCGGGCGTATCGCCCGGCGCCCACCTTATTTATACTACGCGGATGCTCGCGACCATGTTCCGATTTATTTTGACTGCCGTGGGATACAATAATAGGTTGAGGGGGGGGGGCCTTTCCCCCACCTCACCCTCCCATAACTTATTGTCATCATCATATACAGTATATATATTGCCAGGAGGGGCCAAATACCTAAAGAAATAGACAGGAACTTAACCGCAAGCGATCGACCTATGTAAGCACGACGACTGTACGCCTGGATGCTACACCTTTCCCTTAAATTCAGCTGTTGATTTTATCGTGGCCTACAGCTTACCAAAACTACCACTAATTATTTCGGCAAGAGTTGTGTTATCGGGCGTATCACTTACCTCTGACCGGGTATATCCTAGTGTTTACTATAGCCTATCCCTTTGAAAGGACATTAGACTAACCTAACAACCTTACCTAACCTATCCAAGTATTATGGGTGGGGGCTGCCGCTCCCACACCCCCGCTGTTTGATATCAACTCGCGTGTTTACACGACGAACGCCCGGTAACACAACTCATTCCATTATTTCTCAAGATTTGAAGGCTATTATAGAATAAGGATGTTGCAAAGATCATATTAATATTTGTTTCAACCTCCGGAAATACATTTGGAATGAGTTGTGTTACCGGGCGTACGTTGTGTAAACACGTGATTTCGTGTCAAACAGCGGGGGTGTGAAGGTGGCAGCCCCACCCATAATACTAGGATAGGTTAGGTAAAGGTGCTAGGTTAGGCTAATGTCATTTCAAAGGGCATAGTAAAGACTAGGATATACCCGGTCAGAGGTAGGTACTAGGTGATACGCCCGATAACACAACTCTTGCCATACATTTTATGTGCACTATGTAAAACACTGTAAAAAAACAAAATAAATCTCCCTATTGACGGCAGTGAAAATTGTGATGGATGTAGATTCTGGGCGTACAGTCGTCATGTTTACATAGGACGATCGCCGCGGTTAACTTCGCGTCTATTTTGACGGCGATTTTTGTCGGTTATTTGCCCCCTGCTGGCAATACTGTATATATTGGGTGACCGCTCTCAACCCTCCAACTATCGTCCAATTGCTCTCATCTCTTGTCTTTCTAAAGTTTTTGAAACTACTCTTGCTTCCAAATTTCTTAAGCATTTCTCTTCTCATAATCTGCTCTCAGATCGCCAGTATGGCTTCCTTAACCCTCCAGCCCCGGCTACGCATTACATAAATATTGCCCGAAACCCGGGTGTTTTGGCCGAAAAACGTCTAGGCTAGGCTACCGTATCATTGTTATTCTGACTGCTTGCCGCATTCCCGCGCATCCCCAAGCGTAGCTGTGTTATTTACCTGTAGAATGGCGTTAAGTAGAGCTCTCTAAGTCAAGTGGTTGATTTGTGATGATGATTTCATTGGAGATGGCCAAAACAGACACTTTACACTACTTTTCGATACTTAACAACAACATACAGGCACACACGAACAAGCGACGCTCTCCTTCTTGTGGCCGGAGATGCGGGGCGTCGGTCCAGCCGGCTGTTGTTTACATGCGTCGGACCGACGCCTCGCACACGAAGCTCACAGGCTTTCAAGCAATGGTACAATGTTGTACCACCCGGGTTCCTCGGGGTTCTTATTATACAACAATACAAAAATCAATCCTTCATCTTCTCTCAATATTCTTGGTCTCTCTTTTTCTTCTGCTCTCAGTTGGAAGGACCATATTACCAGTCTTGCTAAGGCAGCCTCCCAGAAGCTGGGTGTGCTCAACCGCCTTAGAGGGTTCTTTTCCCCTGCACAGCTTCTTACTCTGTACAGGGGCATAGTGCGTCCTTGTATTGAGTATTGTTCACATGTGTGGGGAGGTTCCTCTCACACCGCTCTCCTAGACAAAGTTGAAAGGAAGGCCTTTCGTATCATTAACTCACCAACTCTCTGCAATCTCTCTCTCTCCGCTGCAATGTTGCATCTCTCGCTATTCTATCGCTACTATAATAATCAGCGTTCCTCAGAGCTTTCCCAGTGTATACCACCTCCTTTATGTAGGGCACGTGGTACCCGTCTTGCAACTCAATCCCACCCCTACTCTGTGCAACTCTCCAACCCAAGAGTGAAACGTTACTCTCAAACTTTCTTCTACTCAACAGCTGAGCTCTGGAACTCTCTCCCAGAATCAGTCTTTCCTTCCCCCCTCAACATATTATTGTATCCAATGGCATTCAAAATAGACGGGAACATGATTGCAAAGGTCCGACGCCTCCCCCGCCGCCGTCATGTTTACATTTGTCGATCGCCGTGGTTAAGTTCGCATTTATTTTGACGGCGATTTTTTTCGGTAATTTGCCCCCTGCTGGCAATATATATGATGACAATATGTCATTGGGGGGTAAGGGGGGGGGGGGGCAAAGCCTCCTTCAACATATTATTGTATCCAAAGGCAGTCAAAATAGACGGGAACATGATGGCAAAGGTCCGACGCCACTACGCGTAGTGTAAACAAGGCTGGCGGTACGCCCGCACTTAGCATTCTTGCCTGAAAATCTATTAAGCCCCTTACTGGCAAAGTAGATGCTGATTTCAATAATTCATGGAGGGGTGAAAGAGGGCGAAACCCCCCCCTTAACCCATCCTGTATCCAAAGGCAAAACAAAATTGTATATTTACTCTGAAAATGACTTACCGTGAAATGGGTAAATGGCCTAGCTTTGGACAGGGGAGTATACTACGGACATTTTTTGGATAAAATTATATGAGCTACAGTTGTGGAAAAATGGCTCTGCATTATGGAAGAACACTGCAGAAATACTGGTAGGCTACTTGTTTTTCCATAAAATCATGTATTTATCCCGTAACTGCGGTTCATTAGCCTACTGTATATCTTTTTTCAGAATGTCCGAGGTACGTCATGTTACCGGTACATCTGAGTGTTTTAAGATCGTTGGATAATGGGAGAAATAAAAAATTTCGGGATTGTAACTAATTTAAACTACAGTACTGTACCAGACAAAGCATATCATCAACAATCTCAAGCACTCACCCGCCTGTGGCCTAGACAACATAAGCAACATACACCTCAGACACCTGGGACCACAAGGCATACAAGCACTCACTAACATATCAAACTACAGCTATTCACACAACACAATACCAGACATTTGGAAGCATGGTATCATCATCACATTCCCCAAACCCAACAAAGACCCCACGCTACCCTCCTCGCACCGCCCCATCACACTCCTTTGCTCCCCCTCCAAAGTCATGGAACGCCTAGTATTACAACTAATTACACCTGACCTACCCCTAGCTCCAACACAACATGGCTTTAGGCCACTGCACTCCACAAACACTCTTCTCACAGACCTTACACAAAGAGCTTTCGACGGCATCAATTCAGCTAGATCACCACACAGATCACTATTAGCCACACTCGACATTAGTAAAGCCTTCGATGCCATCCCCCGCCACAACCTAACAAACAAAATCTACAACACAAACATGCACAACAACACAAAACGGTGGCTGGCCAACTTCCTAGCAGGCAGATGTGCACACGTATCTTTTGCCGGTCAGTCATCTAAAATCAGAAACTTTCCAAACGGAGTCCCACAAGGATCCGTCCTATCGCCCGCACTCTTCAATCTGTACATGCACGATATAACTACACCCAATACGCCCCAAATAAACTTAGCCTCCTATGCAGATGACATAACACTCACATGCACACACCATGACCCAAAAAGAGCAACAGATCTCCTTCAACCCTATCTCAACACACTACATGGCTGGTGCACTACAAACAGACTTAATCTAGCCCCAGCCAAATCCACCGCAACCCTGCTCACAAGTTGGACAGGAGAACACGAATACATCCCTCAACTCACCATAAACAACACACCCCTAACACATACACACACCCAAAATCCTAGGAGTAACATATGATACTCATATGACATTCAAACAGCACACCACAAACATTAAAAAGAAACTGACACCCAGACTTAACGCCCTCAGGTCACTTGCTCACACAAAATTTGGACACAACAAAGAAACTACCACCACAGTATATAAACAATACATAAGATCAGTGATGGAATACGCAAGCCCAGCCTGGGCTTCTAACCTAGCTGAAACACATCATAAGACCTTACAGACTATTCAAAACAAAGCCCTGAAGATCATTACAGGCTGCACAGCTACTGCACCCACAGATCACCTACATCAAGAAACCAAAATCCTCAAAGTCAAAGACCATCTGGACATGAGAGGCACTCAATTCCTGGCAGCAGCCTCCACGAACCAAGACCACCCACTAAACTACATGGCAACACACCCACAGACACCAAGAAATATCAAAACAACACCCATTCCAGGCAACCCTGTTAAGGGCTGCTTCACTTGTCAAGTTTTTGGATTTGAGATCGGCACGTATAGTCCGATCCCAGGTCTTCCTCGGTCCACCCCTTGGTGCAGCTCCCTCCACAATCAGAGACCTGCATCTTTTCACCCAATTTTGTTCATCTATTCTCTCCACATGTCCATACCATCCCAGTCTACTTGTACGCATCTCCTCGCTAATACTCTTTATACCTAAAGGTCTCCTTAGCTCATCATTTGTTATTCTATCCTGCAGCCTGGCCCCACACATCCATCTAACCATTCTCATCTCATTACATTCCATTCTGTTGACATCCTCTACTTTAACGTCCCATGTTTTTGAGGCATACATCATTGCACTTCTAACACATGAGGCATACACCTTTCCCTTCAGCGGGAGAAGCATTCTTTTCATGGTCAGAATTGGCAGCAGTTCTCTGAACTTCCCCCAGCCACATCTAATTCTAGCGACAGTGGCAGCCTCGTCCCCACCACCGGAAGAGATGGTATCTCCTAGGTAACAAAACTTGTCCACCAGCTCCAATGACTTATTTCAAAAATGTACAGCCACAGGATCATCATTTAACACAAGCTCGCCTTTGCACACTAAGCACTCAAAATTCTCAATTTCTGACTTATCCTTTGGCAGGGGTCCTTTTATTCTACTACAGCGCTTACTCCCATGGTGCACCCAACATTGAATCGAGTTAGCGCCCACACCCTTTCCACACACTGCACATGAGTAGGCCTATGCACCGCTCTTTTCCACATTGCCTCGTATCGATCTACAATGCATAACCTTGGTTTTGTTAATATTGACTCTTAAACCCTTGCTCGCCATTCCCTCTCTCCATCTTCTGAATTTGGCCTCAGCATCTTGCACATTGTCAGCTATTAGGACTAAATCGTCTGCATAAAACAGTTCCCGCAGGAGTCTGCCTCCAGGACCATGATGAAGAGGAGGGGGGCTTAACACTTAACCCTGATGAACTCCAACACGGACTGTGAACTCATCACTCAGGACACCTTTCACCCTCACCGCAGTTCACGAATTCTCATACATCTTCATTATCACACGAACCAGCCACTCTTCCACACCAAGTTTCCTCATAGCCCACTGCACAACATCTCTGTTAAAGGTCTTTTCCAGGTCTACAAACACAAAGTAATGATCCCTGCCTTTTAGTAAGTATCATTCCTGTATCTGCCTGACTATTAAGATAGCATCGGTTGTACCACGTCCTGGCATAAAACCAAACTGCATATCATCAATGGAGATGCTTTGCCTGATCAAACCCTCAAAGACTCTCACAGATCTTCATGATTTGGTCAAGCATTTTCAGGCCCCTATAATTACCTCTATCTAGCGCGTCCCCTTTTCCTTTGTATATATTTACTATTACACTTTTGTGCCAATCCTCTGGGATTTTCTCATCTTTAATAATGGTGTTTATCAACTCAGTGACTAAGGTGACAACAGTCTCCCCTGAGGCTTTTATCATCTCAGCGACAATGTCAGAGCACCCTGGAGCTTTACCGTCCTTCTTTTTATTGATTGCGTCGCTTACTACAGCTGGTGCTATCAAAGTAGGGGGTTCAGCAGATATTGGTTTTCGGTACTAAGCTGTTACTTATCCCATTCAAACTCTACATTTAGCAATCGTTCATAGTGTGCCTTCCATGCTTCTCTGATTTCATTTTCTGCATACACAATCTTCCCATTATAATTTCTAACACACTTCATCTATAATATCCCTACTGTAATTTTTAACTCGCCTAGCTAGGTTGAAGATCCCATTGGGATTGTCAGTGTTACACACTTGTTCGAGGACCAGGTCCTTAACCCGGGAACTGCGGGGAGACTCTTAAGAGTTCCCCCGGCGGACTGCGGGGAGACTCTTAAGAGTCAGAGAAAAAAAAAATCAACTTTTGACATCGAAAAAAAAAAAAAAAAAAAAAAATTGGCCCCTGGGCCATGCAAAATCTTAGTCCTCTACCTCCCCTCCTTCCCCACTTTCCTTCTCTCCTTCGGTTATCACCTATTTTCCCTGTTATTCCCTTATTCTGAGGTATATTTTCGTGCTAACATTAGAAATCCGGTTGCAGGGTGTGGTCATCACTGATAGCAAGCGAATGCAAGAGAGAGAGAGAGAGAGAGTATCGATCGACTGTGTCTCAGTGGCCTTGGGGGAAATTGGCGGGAAAGCAGCTTGCCTCACCCATACATTATACAACTCGCGGGTTATATCTCCGATTTTGACCATCCAAACGCTGTTTTCACTTGTTTTATTGTTGTTTCAGGTTAATACCTTTATAATCAACCCATAATAGGCGCATATGGATAAGTATTAATGCTATTAATGGTACAATGAATATTTTAGTGACGGAAACACCTCAAATACATGCGCACAGGGAGAGGTGTCTAATTACCCCCATGCACACTTGTTAGGTTAATACATTTTTTAGCATTGAAATAACTCTTTTGGCAGTTCGTTTAGCTGCTTGGTATTCCTCCTTGCCTCCCTTCTTCCATGCTTTGAAGCATCTCCTTTTCGCTTTCACAGCATGTTCTACCTCATCATTCCACCACCAGGAGGTCTTATTCCTGGGGTGACCCTTTGTTTTCCCACAGACTTTGTCAGTGACAGCGAGAAGGATATGCTTAAGGAAATTCCATTGACTATTTACATTGCTAGGCCTAGCTTCCTTATTTCTATTAATTTCCTCCAGTTCACTATGAAACCTATCCCTAACTTCCTTGTTCTTCAGGAGCCACACTCTCCTTTTGGGCATGTATTCCTTCTTGCCAGGGGCGGATTTACATGTTATGGGGCCATAGGCACTGGGGGTATGCGGGGCCCCTGTAAATGGGTTGGTGCGGGGTGAGCGAAGCTAGCCCCCTCAGCTGGTGGGATTGGGGGGGGGGGGGAAGCACTGTAAGCCCCCCCCCCCCCCCCAAGACAATTTTTAAAAATTGAGTACATTTAGAGGCATTTTGAGGCCTATGGAGGGAGTGAAATCCTGTAATTTATAGTGGTTTTAATATGACCATAGTGCTTCTCACTCATGATAATCAAAGAGACAAAGACCGATCATATTAAATATCTGAAGAAATTCTCTTCTCACTCTCTGAGGATGCTCTGGATGGCTTGTCAGAGCAGCTACTAGCATTCAGATATAAATCAAACTGAAGTATTCTTTTTTAAGTTGCCAGAAACTGGCTTCTCATCTTAATTTCTGAGCAAATACCCTTTGGTAATTACAGACTAAATATAATACATGATGCAGTGGTCTTTCATATTAGTTTATATTAAATATTTTCCATTAGGATTTAATTTATTATTATGTTGGTACTAGATTGTAGAACATTATTTGCTATAGTACTATACAGTCTATAGGCTACAGTGTAACAGTTATAAAATATAGTACTACTGTATACAGTCTATACAGTGTAACAGTTATAAAATAAAACACACATGGTAGGTTTTCATATTTTCTTTGAATTCTTTTATATATCAACTTTAGTGACATGGTAGACTATAATTCTTTGGTATACCCCCATATTACCTACGGGGTAGAAGTTTGCGGTAATGCAAGTGAATTAAAAATTAAACCTATATGTATTAAAAAAAAAAAAAAAAATGTAAGAATCATTTAATCGGCTCATTGGCATTACAGAGAACATTCAGCACCATTATTTAAATCCTTAAAGCTATTACCACTCAAAAAAAATTGTTTCTTCAGTAGCTAAACTTATGTTTAATTTAAGATAATGAAAGATCTTACTTGATCTCTCCATACTAGCGTATTTTTATTTTCTTGATGTGAATTCAGGATTAGGTCAAGTTAACTTTTGATATCATGCATAGAACCTGAAGATTATAAAACTGATTAGTCTAGTTTGCTCTAGTAAAATTATTTACCAATGTAATGTGAAAATACTGCACCGAAACCAAAAATTATAATTTTTTAAACAACCCAAGTCCTAAACAAATTGGTATTCATTAAAGTTTGCATTTAAAACTCCACACCTTAAAAATGTAATTTCAGACAAAGTAGTACAAATACATTATTATTGCAATTAATATGAATATATACTAATAATTTAACACAACATGAGCGGCTGATCCTATTTGTGCTAATTCAAAATAAATTTTGATTATTTTGTCAATAGCCTAGTGATCACGTTATTTTGTTTAGCTTTGTAACTAGTAAATTGAAATAGCAGATGTATAGCCTACAGGTATACATGATTAACCATAGATTTATGTACAACAATGATAACACTGACAATATTGATTGAGTCAGAGTCTGCTTTGTTAAGGAAAACAAACAGAAAATGCATATTTTGCAGCTTTTGCTGTATGTAGCTAGGCTATGGGAATGGATCAGTTGTTGGTTTTGCCGAATGAGGCTTTGAACTTCTGTGAAATATAGAAAATAATTTATATTTTACTTTGATCAAGTTTTCAATGTGAAAATTGTCATTGACATTATTTCATATAAACTAGAATGAGTTGCTGAAGATGAAGGCATGATCGCATTGCCAATTATATTTATCCTTAGACTAGCATGATAAAACCACCTTTACATTGTAAACTACTGTCCAAGACTACAAACTATAATTGTAACTTATTACCTTTCTACTTAGCCTAATGCAAGACGGTATTGTAAGTAATTGGACAAAATTGTTTTCTTAAAAAATATATAATAGATTATATAGATAAAATATATATTGATATATAGGCTATTATACATTTGTAATTCATAGTGTGGCCGTGACGTCAGGTCACGTGACAATAATAAACAAACCAGTACCTGGCCCTATGGTACGGGGCTGCTGCGCGCTTGTACACAAAGAGACTGGTCAAGTTTGTGTTGTACCAGGTTGTTTTAGCACACACGGACAAGACAATGTGCTTTTGTATTGATTTCAAACAATCAAAGATGTAAGGAAAATATATTAAGGAAACAATAACAAGCTTCAAAGCAGTAACATAAAACAATATGATGAATAGATGATAAGACTGAATATTGAGCTCTCTCCTTTAATATGTGTGGATGTTTGGATTATTATGAACATATCTTAACACTTACGCTGCGTCTATATTTGGGCTATTTAGGGCATATTCAGGCACTCCTGAATGATTAATTAAGCATCTGCATTAAATGAACTGTATTCTGCTGAAAACTAGGCGAAAATAGCTTCAAAATGAGACCAGAACGGGCTTTGTAGGTGGCGGGGTTCACCCGCAGTGGTGCCATAGACATACGGGAAAACCGCTAATTATTAGCTCTCGCTCGCTCGGCAACACTGCTGTGAGACACCCGCGCGAGACACAGTCTCCCTCAGTGAGCGCCTCGCTGCTCTGAGGGTCGGAGGTGGGTCCCTCACGCTCCCGCCCACTGACACTCGATTTCTACGGCTTTCACAGGCTTTTAAAGCCTGGAAATTGCTGTAAATTGCCAGGACATTCCATAACGTCACCTGCAGTCAATGGGTTAAGTAATTTTACCCAAATATATATAGGCCTTATTTCATTCATAAAACTACAGATGCATACAGTAGCTATCAGATGGCAACAGTCAATAAGAGTAAAAAAAAAAAAAATATTTTGTGTATAAAGCGCAAAGTTCTTTATCATCCATCGCCGTCTGGAAACTGTCTAATATCTTCTTGTATAAGGACTAGGCTTAACAATTATCTGTACTGATATTTATTGTCTCATTTTACACAATATATTTGTATACACATTTATGTTTATCGATATATTAGGGAGGTAACCGCAATTCACGGCAAAGCGTATACCATTAGCCTACACTAGATTACCGTATCCTATGCAAAGCCAACTGAAAACAAAAGATTAATAGGACACCAACAATCTATTAACCACATTAATGATGTACAGTATATGAAATGTCTGTTATGGTGGATGGGCGAGGATAGGGGAGATTTTTCATGTGTTTTCGACCATTCCATTCTTACACAAGATATGTTTATATCAATCTATTTTACCTTCCATAATGAGAGACAATACGATTCATCACAAAGTGTAGCCTACCGGCAGATATATAACAAACGTATATATTATATACTAAATGAAGAGACAAGGAATAATCGTGTGTCTTTAAACCTCATCATATAGATTAAAATGTAGGTTAACCCGTTGAGCCCCGGCTACTTATAATATTTTGTTCACCCCAGTCCCAAGCCATTTTCACTTCTTTTTTTTGTTTGCTAAAATGGAAGACAAGGATGAGAAATGAAAAAAAAAAAAAAAAAAAAAAATCACCTCGGACATTTTTGGGGGGGGGGGCCTCAAAAAATTGTGTTGAGCCAAAATGGAAGAGAATGGTGAGAAATGAAGACAAAAATAAAAAAAAAATCATTTCGGTCATTTGGGGGGGGGGGGTTTCAATAGTTCGTCTCCCCCGCATGACCACCTGCCCGAGAGCACTAGGGTAAAAACTGAGTATGGCATTGTACGGCATACATCCTAAGGAGTGTCTCACATAAATCTCAAGCCTCTAGCTCCCATACGACCGGAGTAATGAAGGTTCAAAGTGGCGGTGAACTAAGGGTGTAAAGTATCCCCACTAAGCCCACCACCACCAGCCGCGCGGCTGTCTCGGCCCGCTCACACCTACTGGCCCGGCTCCCACACACACTACGGTACCTCCCCCTCCTATTCTCCCGCCATTTCCTACCTTACGAGCCACGTAAGTATTTTTATATGTCGGACGCACGTGATGCGTCGCTGGGAGTTGGTGATCAAACACTGCCGACGCAACACGTGCGACGCTGGGTCTCACTGGGTTAACACCTTACGAGCGGCTTAGGCGGTTTATTTATATGTACCGCCCAGCGGGGTGTTTTTAGCCAAAATAGGGCTGTTTACGTGATCATTTTCATGCCTAAATAAGACCCAGAACGTAAAACAAGTATCTATCCCTGAAAGGGCATAAACAGAGCTTTCGAATGACACCATAACGATTCTTTTATGATGGCTAGTTTTCTTGCAATAACCGTGCAACACGAGTGCAAAAAGCATGTAATTAGCCACTTTCCCGATACAATTCCTTATATAGCGAGTGAGAGAGGGAGGAGG
The DNA here is from genome assembly GCA_032716605.1 of Paralithodes platypus. Classification (NCBI taxonomy): domain Eukaryota; kingdom Metazoa; phylum Arthropoda; class Malacostraca; order Decapoda; family Lithodidae; genus Paralithodes; species Paralithodes platypus. The sequence goes on from CM064487.1 coordinate 18,095,514, forward strand.
GAGCTGGGATTCATGTCAGTATGTTCTCCGCGGTGGTCTGGAGCAGTCATACGCTCGCTACTCTCCTGCCACCACTTGTCTCTCTCTCTCAGCAACATTACGTGCTGAAATTGCCACTCGGCCTATGTCGAGCGCCGCCACATAGTCCAGCTTTATTAAATACGACTTATGTGTTGAGCTGCTAATTAAGGGTTAAGGTACATAATTATACGGTACACTATATCGTTTGCTTCAACAGACACATTCCATGATAAATAACATAAGGAACAAAGCACAATGTAAGGCATTGATCTTGGTACAATGGCAATGCTGCTAGATGTAAAGTAATTACCGGTAATAAAACGAAACATATGAAAAGAGTTGATTAGGCTATGCCCAACATTACTGGTATCTATCAACTGAAAATATACATATTTTATAATCTATATTTTATTAATTTCACCCCAACATATGCCAATTTGGTGAATAGGTCATTTATATAATATGCTTACATGTTGGATAAATTGCGTCTAGCAGGGAAATTTAGACTAAATTAAGTAGTCTCGTTGGCAATATAAGCAAAATCCATCATAGTTTTACCATTTTAATGCAGCAAAATTATATAAATCTGAACTTGGCTCTTTTGCCAACCATTGGCGTGCAACAATATCAAACCCACCAAACCTACCTAAGAATTAACTTAACTAACGGTTTATTTGAGGAGGTTTAAGCAAAGTCCGTTGTATAAATATATTTGTTAGTCTATCTATCTATTGCCTGACGCCGTGATCCCCGAAGGGGTGGCCACGAACGAACCGCCCCCATGCACCTCTGTCCCCAGTCAGTCGACGCCCCTCCCCCCAACCAGCACCACCTTCGTTCATGTACTTCCTCACTCCATCCTTCCACCTCATATTCGGTCTACCTCTCCCCCTCTGTCCCTCCACCTCGCTCTCATACACCCTCTTAGTCATTCTCTCGCTTTCCATACGTTCCATATGGCCGAACCATCTCAAGTTGTTCCTTTTCATACTTTCCAGCACATCTACCTCCACACCACACCTCCTTCTTATTTCCTCATTAGTCTGTCTATCCCTCCATGTAACTCCGCACGCACTCCTTAAGTAATTCATTTCCACTGCTCTCACTCTTGGTCAGTAGTAGTCTTGTTAGTAGTCTTGGCAAATCCAACGTCAAGACTATTAACCTAATTGCAATGACGACTTGTCTATTTTGACTGCTATGTCGTCATTCCAACCGCGGTTAAAAAGAAAACGTCTAGAGTCTACTCCTTATCTTGCTCTAGGAGACGTTGTACATTAACCAAAACTACCACCGAAGGTGAAAAAAGCATAGAAGAGAAGAAAAAGGGGTTTACCTTAGTTACCGCTTAAGGCCCATCCCGTGTTCCGTCATGTGCAGATCCCTGTCGAACGTGCGCATGAGCGACCCTCTCTTGTTATCATTTTTTCACGCGTCTCCATGTTGAGTCCGCTTTTGTTGTGCTCCTTCAATTCACCCTGTTTTAGGTTCGTTTTGGCTTATCTGGCCTTCTTTTTTGTTAGACAGATGTTACGTGATCTAGGGCACACGTAAATGGGCTCCTAAGTGTGTATAATGGAGACGCGTGTGGAAATAGCCTAACGAAGGTACGGGGGCGCCTGGCGTTCCTCGTATATGTTTTTCATTCTTTCTCTTTTCATATTCTTTTTTCCTGTTAGTCTGGGCATAGTTTAGCTTTTAGCTTATTTTAGCCTAGCTCGTTTTCTCATTCAGGAATTGCTATGCCCCTATGAGTTTTCATTTTTTCATAGCCTAGGTGTACCGTTGGTCAACAATCTGAGATTTCGTTGGTGGCGGTGCTGTTTGTAGAGTTTGTGTCGGCCGCATTATTAGCGTTATTCCCGAGTCCCCCCTTTCGAGCCTTCACTGTGTCTCAAGGGCCTGGGTGACAGGTGGTTCGTGATGATCCAGGGGTACCCCACGGGGGCCCCTCCTTCACACCACAGGGTTTTTCGCACCTGACACATTCTCTGCTCACGGCTAGGCCACCCTTTTTCTCACCAGTTTCATTTACTGGTTTTTGTTTTCTCTTCCTGTTTCACCTCCATCCTTTCATAGTCTTTTTGCCCAATCCAGGGGTACCCCACAGGGGCCCCTGTTTGTGCGAAACCACCCTCCCTGCCACTTCTCCTCATGGGCTTTGCTCTATCTCTGTGGGTTGGGTGGTTCCTGGGGGATGTGCCTCCTCTCCCCTGGTGTGTCTTCCTTGCCTCTCCCTTTACCGTTTGAGTTAGGATAAATTCAAGGAAGACACTGCTCAGCTTGATGGCCATCATCGCTTGGAGTTCATAAGGAGATAACGCATTTTTGTGGCCTTTTTTGGTATTCCCTAGACGCTCCTCTCGCTTTTTCGGCGCCGGACCATCTCGGCCGGTCCCGCAAATTTGCGGAGAGCTCGATTCGGTCCTCTGGGACGTTTCGGCTCCCCGCAAATTTGCGGAGATCGCTGGGGGCTCCCGCGGAGATGCAGGAGGGTTGTGTCGGTACGGTTATGCCTCCATTGGCCCGCAAATTTGCGGTAATAGTTAGCTTTCACTGTTGACCTTTTTTATGTCATCTTGTTGCCTGATACTATATTGGTATATGCACTTTACTAGTGTTATAGACCCTGCATGTAAGGTGTTGAGTGGTGGTTAACACTTTCTCCATCTTTGCAGGTTCTGCTTGTGCTCTTCCACCTCGCCCGCCCTCCTCACCTACCTCGGTGCTCCCGGTTTAGAGTGAGAACGGATACCGGTTTGCATGTGTGTTACTGTTTCCCCATGCTTATTCCCTGGTTTTTATTGGACATTCTCTACACTTACTCCGTCGACGTGCTGCTTATGGTGTGTGTTCTTCCGTTGCAGGTGGGATGCCTTGCTTTCGCCAGGGTTGTGGCTCCCCGTGCTTGGAGCGCCACAGGTCCTACTTACACCACTCGCAATGTGTGTCCTCTACGGCCTACCTCCCTGCTCTGTGTGGCCCGTGTATGGACCTGGTGGATGTGGTGGACCATAGCCCTGGTTCCCCAGAGGCGGCAGTGGCCTCTGCTTCCCTTCAATCAGTGTGGGCAGTGGTCTCCCACCACATTAGGACTGTGGGCCACCGTTCCCCGGCCTTTGTTGACGACCGGATCCGCGTCGCCCTGGGTATCCCTGACCCATCTGGAGGCCGTTCACCTGGCCCTCTCCCTGCTCGGGCCCTCCTCCCTGGGTCCCGTGGCCGGTCGTCACATCGTCGGGAGGATCCCCAGCTCCGTCCACGCTCTCGCTCGCCTCATCGCCCGTCCTCTACTGCCCCTCGTCGTCCTCCTGATCGCCTTGACGACACCCATCGCCCTCGTCATGGTTATCGCCCTGAGGCCGGGATTAGCGGCTCTGCCCCTGTGCGCCCTCCCCTGGCCTCTCCGGATAGGGGCTCTACTACCTTCCGCCCGCTTCCCCTGCACAAAAGACGTCCTCTTCCTTTGTCCTCTACGCGCGCGGAAGTTCATGCTGTAGCTGGCCCTCTGCTCCCTCCTCCTACACTGTCCAGGAGGGTCCGCCAGGATGTAGTTGCTTCTCCTCCTACTTCGGTGCCTATTCTTCCTTCACGGTCTCGTCCCAAGGTGGAGGTCCCTCCCTCCTCCGCCTCGGTGTCGGGCCGCCCTGTTCTCTCAGCCCCGGGGATCCTTGCTCTGTTTGCCCCCGCGGCTCCTTCTGACCTCCTTTCACCCGGCCAGCCTTCCCACTCCCGTCATCCTGCTCCTCCTCATTCTTCTATCCCTGATCTTCACTTACCATCTCGCCAGGGGGGTACCCCGCCTCTTGACTCGGTGGAGTATAGTGAGGTTTCGGGGTCCCCTTTCTCGGGAGCTGACGTGTCGGTGGAGGAGGGGGATGGTGATGTTTCCCCTTCGGGCGTTAGTGATCGGGGACGAGACCCTCAGAGGCACCACGGCCGTCGTCGCCTTTTTGGGCCGCGACGCTGCTGTTTCGTGTCGTGGGTCTCGCTCCCGCTCACGCTCGCCCCTGCGGGCCGAACAATCTTCGGGGGGGTCGCCTCTCTCGGATCGATTTTCGGCTATGCAGGGGTGGGTTGTGTCACGCATCGACGAGCGCTTGGAGGCGATGCAAGACTCCCTCTTATCGCACTTCTTGGCGGTGACACAACCTCAGCGCCTCACCCAACCTACCCCTGCTATGGTCCCCCTCCCTTCTGCAGTGGACCATATTCCTTCTCGCCCAGCTTCTCCGCCTGCCCGGTCGTCGGCTAGTACTGCTCCTGCCCTAGCTCAGGAGGTTGCCCCTGCTGTCTCCCATACGGGGGTTCTCCGTCTACTAGGGCAGGGTCCGCGCTTGCCCCCCATCCAGAAGGCCAAGGTCCCATCGCGGACCATGCCGCTCCTCTATGGCTCCTTGGCTGTTTGGAAGGGGGTGCAGGCCTCCCACCCGGAGCGTGCTACCGGCTTCCCGTCAGGTGAGAGGGCCCTCCCATCGGGCTGGTCGGTGCAAATTAATGATAAGATGCAGTTCAGGGCGATCAGGGTGGATGGTCAGGTGGCCGACGTGGAGGTGCGGGCTTACCCGACGAGGACTGACCTTCAGTACTTTTCGGTGAAGCCCAAGCCCCCGTCTGCTCCTCGGACTAAGCTCTGGTCAGACTTCAGCCGCCAGGACATCCTTCAGGATGTTCAGTCCCTGGCTGTGTTGACGGGACTGTCCTCCTATGGGACGGGTTTGTGCGACTACGGTAAGCCTGGCTTAACCGTCATGCTCGATAACCCTCTCCCATTGGAGGCCTGGTTTGCTGAGGCCTTAGAATTCGCCAACCGTTCCGTCGACAGATCTACTTCAGTCCCTCCCCCGGAGTCATCACTGCTTTTGCCTCCTCTTGTATCTGTCGGCGGATTGGACGGCAAGTTCTGGTCCTGGATCAGCGCGCCCAAACTTGAAATTTGTTCTATTGCTAACCCGTTCTTCTCTCACCCAGATAAGTCCTCTGTCGACAGGGATTTTACCTTGCGACAGAGGGTGGCGAACTTATTATCTTGTCTTTTAGGTTCCCTCCAGACGTCTGTTCACCACCTGCGGCTTATCGAGGCGACTGCACCGGGCGGTCTTCGCGTGGGTTTGGACCACGTTCGGCGGATCCACCTTCAGCTCGCGGTGTCTTTGGTTCCCGAGCTGAAGGCGGTTTTGTGCGAGGCAACTCGGCAACGCCAGACGGTAAGGTCCTCATTCTGCCGGAAAGCCCCCTTGGATATTCGTCAGGGTTTGTTGTACTCTGAGCTCTATACATCGGGGCTTTTTGCGCAGGATGCTTGGGAACGCTACGCTTCTCTGTCGGCGGACCCTGCTTACGACACACAACGACGCGCTGTGTCGCGACCAGGGTCTTCTCAGTCCCGTCCTTCTGACGGTCCTCTTCGGGGTGCTGCCGCCAGTGCTGCCGCCAAGAAAGGGCGCAGGAAAGGGAAGTTGCCGGCCAGAGCGTCGGTTCCGCCTCGCACTTCTGTTCTTGCTCCCTTTCATCCCCGCCGAGAAGGGGCTGGCCAGCCTTCCACTTCCGGCCGCACTTCGACAGGGTCAGACGCGCGACGGACAGGGGATGGGGTGACCCACCCTTTTCGGCGAGGTGGGGGGGGATAGAGGAGGTCAACGTGGCGCTTATGACCGCAAGGACCGTACCGGGGGACCCTCCACGTCAAAAAATGTGTAGGTTCTCCGGGTCGGTCTCCTCCTTGTTCTCCTTCTCGCCTAGCCGAAAGGGTCGCTCACCTCATCTCGGGGGCTACCACAGGTTGTTTTCGCCCTTGCGCCCCTCGCTGGCCGCGAGGGACGTGGGGGCGGAAAATTGCACGGAGGGGTCTAACCTGGAGATGGAAGTCCAGACCCCCACTCAGCTCTTGTCAACGAAGCCGGCCCATCTCTTCGGAGGTGGCCGACGTGATAACGTCCATGCACGAGCAGGGAATTGTCAAGGAGGTGAAAGCCGGTCAACCGGTTTTCCTCTCCCGTGTATTTCTGGTACCAAAGAAGGACTGCGACGCGATGCGACCGGTGGTGGATCTGTCGGCCCTCAATGGGCACATCGTGAACACACGGGTTCGGATGCTGACGGTGCACCAGGTACGACTGGCCCTGCGACCTCTGTCGTGGGTAGTGTCGCTGGACCTCAAGGATGCGTATTGGCACGTTCCTATCCATCCTCGTTTCCAGCGATTCTTGGCCGTTCAGACTTCCGATCGTGTGTTCATGTTCGACAGACTTCCCTTCGGTCTCAACATTGCGCCGCGGATCTTCTCGAAACTGGTGAAGCAGGCTCTGGATCCTCTCCTCAGGAGCGGCCTCCAGATCCTGTTTTACTTGGACGATTGGTTGATAGTTTCAGACACCCTAGAACAGTGCGTCCGCGACACCCTCACAGTAGTTCACCACATCACACAGTTAGGGTTCAAAATAAATATTCCCAAGTCACGCCTGACCCCGTCGCGTGTCGTGACGTGGGTAGGTCTCAAATGGGATCTGACCAGCGGTACAGTGACCCAGAGTCAGCCAAACGCGGTGAAACTTCGCAGGAAGGTCTTCGCCGTGTTGCACTCGGTCTCCCTCACGAGGAGGATCTGGGACTCGTTAGTGGGTTCACTGAATTGGGCCGCTCTGACCATTCCCTTAGGGAGGCTCAGGCTACGCCGCCTAATACTGGGCAACAAGGTGTTTCCGTTGGGCAACAAGGTGTTTCCGTTGGCCCCTATGGATCGGCTCATGCCGATCCCGCGTACCATTCACAGACACTTAGGACACTGGGTTGCTCGGGGCACGCTCTCTGCGGCTGTGCCCTGGACCGCCCCCCATCCGACGATCTGGGTTGACACAGATGCGTCGAGCGAGGTAGGGTGGGGTTACCAATCCAACCTGGGACATCAACATCACGGCAGATGGGTGGGACACACACACCTCCACATCAATGCCCTCGAACTGTTGGTTCCCTTGTTCTTCCTGAGGGACCACGCGCTGGCCCTTCGGGGAAAGTCGGTGGCCTTCAGGATGGACAATCAGACAGCTGTCCACTGTATCCAAAAGCAGGGGTCCTCCAGGTCATTGACTCTGTTGGGGATCTCAGAGAAGTTGTTCTTCCTCGCGAACCGACACAACATCTCCCTGCACGCCTCCTACCTGCGCGGGACTGCCAACTGTGGGCGGACGCCCTGTCGAGAGGACAGGGCGTTCTTGTAGAATGGGCAATGAAACAGACTGTGTTCGACGACATCGCAGCTTCCTGGGGTGTTCCGGAGGTCGACTTGTTCGCATTGAAGGAGACGCGCAAGTTGCCTCAGTACCTATCCCTCCGGGCTCGCACTCCGGAGGGGGGTCCGGACGCTTTCATGGAAGACTGGAACAGGTGGCAGTCGATATACGTATTTCCGCCACCAGACGCACTGTTGATGTGCAAAGTCCTCGCGAGGCTGCGGCTGTACCGCGGCAGAGTCTGGCTCATAGCGCCTCTGTGGCCGGCCCAGGCTTGGTACGCCCAGTTGAAGCGGTGGTGTCCGAGTCCGGTCCCTCTCCCTCTCTCAAACTTCCACTTGAGCCAGGTTGGAGACCTGCGGACCTCGTTGGCCTTCGCATCGTGGATGTTCGTGAGGCACGGTGGCTCCCAGTCCACGGACGGGACCTGACTGACTTCCTGAAGCGTTCATGGATGTCTTCGACTTGGGGGACTTACGAGTCCCACTGGAGGTCTTTTACTAGGTGGATACAGGACACTCGCCAGACAGTTAGCTCTCCTTCCCTCATACTACACTACTTGTTTCACCTCTTCCGTACACGTCGCTTTCAAGTCAACACTATACGTAACCACTTGTCTGCCATCCGGGAGGTCTTTGAGTCCGTCACTGGGCTGGTCGTTCCGCCGAAGGAGCTGGATTCCTTCATGAAGGCTGCCTTCAGGACCGCCTCCGCGCCAGATCCCTCCTCAGTGGGATCTGGGGCGAGCTCTGGACCTTCTGGCTTCACACGCATATACACGGGACACTACACCGGTTCAGTTGCTCGAGCGTACACTCTTCCTTGTCGCTCTGGCCACTGGGGATAGGGTGTCTGAACTAGCAGCCATGTCACGGTCCCAGGAATGCATGCGATTCTCCCCGTCCTTGAATGTCGTCACGTTAGCCCCCTCCCCTCATTTTGTTGCCAAGAATGAGCGAGAGACCCACGTTTTCAAGCCTTTCACCATCCAGGCTTTAAAGCGTGGGCATACTCACCATGTGTTGTGCCCGGTGCAAGCCTTGCACTCCTATGTTGAGTCTGTGCCGCCGACTTCGGGTACTGCTGTGTGGGTGTCTCCTCGGACTGGTGGGAGGCTCTCGAAGGTGCAGATAGGACGCCACATTTGTCGGGTCATTCGTGCCAGTAACCCTGATTGTAGGGGTTCTGCGCACGATGTGCGATCCTTTGCTGCCTCCTTACGGTTCCTGCAAAGTCGATCCTTACCTGACATCGCCTCGGCGGGTTTGTGGTCTTCTGTCAATACCTTCGTCTCCTCCTACCTCTCCATGTCCATTGTTAGACCCCCTCGGCCTGTGATAGCTCTCGGGAGTCGTGTTTCCTAGAGCTCTGGCGAAGATACCTGGTCTTCCCCCCTTGTCACACTTTCTTTTACTTTGTTTTATTTGGAAAAGGGGGGGGGGGGGAGTACGGGTTTGCAACACTTGATTGCAAGTTTGGGATTATGTTCTATGTATACAGTACATAAGTGTTTTTGCCAAATTGAAAATTGTGTTTTGTTATTGTGTTCAATGTTTTTGTTGGTTTTGGAAGAAAAGGGATTTTGGGTACAGTACTTTTTTGGTTTAAGACAAGTCTATGTTTTTGCATTACTATGAATGACGGGCACGTGTTAAAACTGTTCTTTTTAGCTACTCCTCAGTTTTTCACTCTTTTATTAAACTCTCTTGTTTAAATTGTGTTTCTTTGTCATTCATAATTTTGTTTTATGCATTTTTTTTTTGGTATGTTGGGCTTGGATGTCCTCCTCCTATTTGTTATGCAGCCTAGACGTTGGATTTGCCAAGACTACTAACAAATTGGGAGGTTTGACGTACCTCCCAACCTACCAAATAGGAAAACCTACTATTTGGTAGTAGTCTTGGAAAATCCAACGTACATAATACCCTCCCTCACGCCGGACCACTGCCCATCCGCGTTCTTCTGCTGACGTGAGATGTGATAACAAGAGAGGGTCGCTCATGCGCACGTTCGACAGGGATCTGCACATGACGGAACACGGGATGGGCCTTAAGCGGTGACTAAGGTAAATCCCTTTTTCTTCTCTTCTATGCTTTTTTCACCTTCGGTGGTAGTTTTGGTTAATGTACAACGTCTCCTAGAGCAAGATAAGGAGTAGACTCTAGACGTTTTCTTTTTAACCGCGGTTGGAATGACGACATAGCAGTCAAAATAGACAAGTCGTCATTGCAATTAGGTTAATAGCCTTGACGTTGGATTTTCCAAGACTACTACCAAATAGTAGGTTTTCCTATTTGGTAGGTTGGGAGGTACGTCAAACCTCCCAATGTTACCTTCCATAATAGGAGAATATACGATTTATCATGAAGTTTGTCGGTTGAAGCAAAACTATATACCTGGTACTGGTACCGTTTATGGACATACCTTACCTACATTATGATCCATGTGAATTGGTCTAAAATTCTGGTGTAAAATTCATCAATTTACAGTTAGTATTTTTAAGTCTAGCCCATATATAAGGTGATATTTGGTGTAGGTTTTAACTTTTGAACTTGTTTGACATCAAATGTTGATTAAAATCCAAACTCGATCTGTTATATTTTGTCAACTCGGGTATTTCTATGATTGCGGGATTTTTGCGGGTAGAGGGTATTACAATAAGCTAAATACATCGGAGATTTGACCATATTAATTAACTAAACCTGTATTATGCATCACTGAAATTATAAGTAGGCCTAGCCTATGTACCGGTAGATTGTGTTACGTGCCTTTAACCCCTTCTGTACCGGTGATGTACTTATCATTATATTCTGGCCACTATTAGACGATTTTGTACAGCTTAGGAAGGACGTCTACTCATTACAAGGCTACAGCCTATCTCAATTAATCCTTTTAGATATCATATATCCTTCCCAAGCTTAGACAAAATCGTCTAAATGTAGCTGAAATCAAATACAAAAAGACGTTACCGGTAAAGAAGGGGTTAATATTCTGTTCTCAAAGATTTCTGTACGGTATTCATGCGCAGTTCTGCTGTTGTAACAAGGCTTATAATCTTAATAGTATCTCTAATTTCCAAAACGTAGACATTATTTGATCTCTCTCTCTCTCTCTCTATATATATATATTTATTAGTGGCCCCTCCATCATTGACGAACATGCCTATTACATAAGGCATCCTCTTCAAACACTAATCCGCCGTAGTTTGAATCTACCGCGCAGAGCATTTAAAAACTGAGGAGCCTTCATCATGAGCGCACGCGACCTCATCATGGCTTCAGTCATTATGAATTGGGTTCTCACTACGAAAAAACTTCGTAAAAAATAAAAACAAAAAGAAAATAAGAAAAACTATCCAATAAGCTTTCCATCATATCGTGGATGTACTTGTGTGGATTTCTGACCAGACGCTGAATCAGGCGTCATTCCTCCTTCTTTGCTCTGCGCTCAGCCTGCCCGGACGTACCTTTCAGGCTCCGCTGGTTCCGCATTCGTGGCGTCCCTAGTGAGTTTTTTCTCATTTGTTTACTCTAGGATGTATCGAGTAAGGTTAGGATAGGCGTAGCAGGAGTGTCCTGGGCTGGTTGCCCGCAGTGCAGTGTATTTTGGGTCGTGTGTATGGGGCATCTATTTCGGATGTACCCTCGTGGTCCTGTTGTGGACACGTGAACTTTTCACAGTTGTGTTAGTTGGTGATGCAGGCGGCTTTCATTACGCGTTAATTATTGCTGCCTTTTATCCTTCTGATGAGGTAAGCTGTGTGTTTGCTGACGTTCCCAGCGTATTTTTCTTCACTTAGTGAAGTTTTTTCTGGGTCCGTGTCAGGCTTCCCGGGGTGGGAAGTTATCGCTACGGTGGTGTGTTGGCGGTGGTTCCTGTTGTGATATTCCAGTGTGTGTTTATATTTCAACTATTTTCATGCCGTCTACCTAGGCCTAGCCAGCCGCTCGTAGCTTTGCCACATGTCTAGTGTTATTATTTATTTTATAAATATGCCCTACTGTGTCATGTGTATCCGGGTTTTAGTTGTGTATTGGCTAATTCCTCGGACTATAATTGTTTCCTGGTTTAGTTGTGTATTGGCTAATTCCACGGATTATGTTGTGACCTTGGTTAGTCGTGCGTGTCTCTCCTCGTGTCGTATTGTTCAGATGGTGTCTGTTCAGGGTGGGGTTTGCCTTCCGGCGGGTTTTTTCTCGGTTTCACCATGAAAAATCCTGACCGATGAGCAGTGTTGGGCCACACGTGGTTTTTAACTCTGGCTGGTTCCCCGGCGTGGGGAGGTGTCTGTGGCTCTCCAGGACTGCGTCTCTGTGGGTGCCTGGTTTCAGGCCTCCTTTAAATTCCCGGCGGGATGGCTGTACCCATCCTTACATATATATATATATAAAGAAACGACGTTCTTGAGAACACTCGTTTTTTATAGGTTTTTCTACCTGGTTTACGACAACCACATGGAAAACCTAGCTGTTGTTTAGGCGTTCCTCCCCGGCGATCTTTTACAAAGAAGTGGGGTCAGGAACTTGTGGGGTTAACTTTTAGACTTCTCACCCGGCGGGTGCACCTGAGCAGGGTGGGATAAAACGACTTAGGTCTCATATAGTTAACCAATCCATTTGAGTGATACTCTGTGTATCGCTGCCTTTACTCTTACGGCGATTGAAGGTTCAGTGAGGTTTAACCAAATCGATTCCCACACCCGGCGGGTGCCCCTAAGTGGAGGAACTAAGGAATTTATAAACAAATTCAATTTCGATTAACCTTAATTGGGTGATACTTTCAGTATCGCCGCCTTCTATTTTTACGACGATCGTTTGGGACAATTCGTTAAAAAATCAGATCTCGTATATTCCTGCCCTGGGCTATTCTACTAAAATATTTCAAGGGCCGGCGTCTTTATGAGGGGGGGCTTTGTTACAAAATTGAATCTTGAGACAGTCACCACCTCCTACAGACTATAAGTGCCATACTGGACCATTATATCAGAGGGTATTCTTCATGTTCTTTAGCTAAGAAGATTTGTTTAGCCTCTTTACACCCAGCCGCGTAGCGAGATGTGTTAGCTGTGTCTTTGCATCCCGTTACCCGGCGGGTTATTAACACTTGTATGCGAACACGTGGGTTAACCTTATGAGCATTAATTCCTGGAAATTTTTCTTTATTTTTCCAGAGCTGAGCTTCGGCGGACCAATACAGACCCGGCGGTAGTTTCCTCACACCAGTCTCTGTCATGGCTAATGTGGCCCCAGTTTTTGCCCTGTGCATTACCCCTACTTGCGCGGGTATCCCAATTTTTGCGCATACCCTTTGCATAAGGTGTGTTAGATGTCTAGACCGTTCAAGGGGTCTCTGGGTTACACTTAATTGTTCCTTTTGCTCCCAATTAGCCAATAAAGTCCTGTGTGACAATGACAAAACCGCGGCGGTAGCGTTGAGAGAGGTCAGACAACAAATGTCGGCCTACACTACCATTGTCGCACATAAGTCACTTCAATGTGACAACGTCCCACTTTGGGATAAGTTGCTGTCAGAGCACCCTCCCCCTAAACGTACCTCTAGAGTAACGGGTTTTAAGCCGACAGAGACTAGCCAGGGTTCTGTATCGTCTGTGGATACGTTTAAACGCCCGAGAGAGCCTACTCCCCCGGCAGCCACCTCCTCGTCGCAGGCGAGATCGAGGTCAAGGTCACCCCTCAGACAGCGGTCTTCAAGTCGGGCCTCTTCCCCGGCTAGTAAGAAGTGTAAGACTGAAGCTTCCCCCAGTGGCCATGGTGGTGATTCTTCCAAACCTAGGTCTAGTTCGCGGTCACACCGTAGCCACAAATCCTCCAAAAAGGATTCCCATAAGAAGTCCTCTCGACATTCTACTAAGTCTAGTGCATCTCATCGTACCTCTACACCTGAAAATGTTTCTGTTACAGCCTCAGAGTATAGTGAAGCGCCTGTCCCTAAACAAGATTTACCTATTGATATTTTAACCCTAGAAACGGAAAGTTCAGGAAATTCAATTATTGAGAATGTTTCAGACTCTCAAGAGAGCGTAGGCCAGAGCCTCGGTGTTTGGCGGTTTGCTCAGCCAGGGTCTGACCATCCACGTCCGACTCATACGAGTCACACAGTAGCCGATGTCCACAGGGACGCGGCGACCCCATCCTCTATCCCTGACTTATCTTGGAAACAAGGTGCCCCTGCCTCGGCGGGGTCTTCTCAGGAGGATCGGGAGGAACAAGATGAAGTGTCATTAATTTCAGATAGGGAGGGACAAGGGTCAGGCTCAGGCCTGGACGCCGCCCATGATAATACTGATTCACCTGAAAGTTCTGCATCTAACCAGTTTGTTACAGCACAAGAAATTGATGGGTTACTTACTCATGCTCTATCAAAATTCTTTAATCAACAACGAGAAAACCCCACAATGGACTTGGGGGCTCCCTTGACAAGTTCTGCGGTACGGCCTCTGATAACGTCAATCGATTTATCTAAGATTCCTAACCCTCCTACTCTGTCACCGGCAGGGAGCTCTAAGCCAGCTACGGCGGCATTCACTACGTCAAATGTCAGGGTCATTACGGATGTTAATCCACCCCCTCTAGACAAAGCGCCTCTTAGAAAGGTAGCTATGCCCCTGCTTTATGGGCCAGACGAGTCATGGGTCCCTTTGAACCCCTCTAGGCCAGAGCTTGCCCAGCCTACCTTGTCAGGGGAACTCCCGGTACCACGTGAGTGGTTTATCCAGGGAAATAAGTCTAAGAAATTAAGGGCATTGGATGCCTTGGGTAATGTTTTGGACGTAAATATCAAGGCTATACCTAGTTATTATCATCAGGATTATTTTGTTTATGCATCTAAGCCTGCTTTACCCCCTGCCTCAGCTTCAAAACTTTTTTCAGACTGGTCTAAGCTGGATGGGTTTAATGATATTAAGGCTCTGTCGGCTCTTACTCCTGAACTAGATTTACAGACCGTCACAGACGAGACAGCTAATCCAGTGTTGAAGGTGGGACAGTTGGGACCAGGACCTTGGGTGGATTGGGAGGTAGAGGCTCAAAACTTTGCAACCACTTTCACTTCTAAATCTTCCCACCAGATCCCTCAGGATACACATTCATGGTTCTCCATGCCGGTAGGTTCTGCCGGCGGAGTTCCGTCAGCTTTATTTTCTTTTCTAGCTGCCCCTAAGATTAATCTTTGTGAACTAAAGGAACCATTCACTACCCCTACCCCTTCTCACCTAGACAGAGAATTTAGGCTAAGGGGAAAAGCTTTCCGCCTGTTTTCACAGTACATAGTTTCTCAACAGGTGGCTAAGTCTTTACTCAGGTCTACTCAGGCAATCGCAGACGCGGATGCTCGAAGATCAGTTGAGTTATCCCGGCGTCTGATTCTTCAGTCGTCGATTCAATCCTTAGGTGACATACGCACAGCCTTACTTGAGGCGGTGCGAGCACGACAGGATCTTAGGATGTCATTAGTTCGCAAGCTGCCTGATCGCATTGCTAACCAGGTGGTAATGTCCCCAGTACTTACACCTTCTTTAATGTCCCCTGATGTATGGCGAACAGTGTTTAACATGGCACAGGCCGTGAAGCACAGTCCCGCACAGGCTAAGAAACCTGCATTTAACTTCCCCAAACCTAAGCCTCCTACTAAAGCTCAGCCAGGGGGTTCTAAGCCGTTTCTTCCGCCTAAGTCCTCCCAATCCCCCCTGGGTCAGTTCAGGCATAGACAGAGAGGGTTTTCAGGACAGAGGGGACGCGGCCAGTATAAGCCGGGGCAGGGCCAGTCTTCGGCCCACACCAGCCAGCCGGCGAAGCGTCCAACACCACCAAACCCACCATCAAAAAACTAAAGTCTTTCTCACTCCCAGTGCCTATCTTAGAGCCGGAGGAACCGAGGGAAGTACAGCCGGCGAACCCTTGTCTGCTAACTGGGTCGTTCCGAACGTGTCACCAAGCATGGCCGTTAAAAACCTGGGCACGGATGGTGGCACGCAAAGGCATCACTTGGCAGTGGCTCCGGCGACCTCGCTTACGTCAGCCGACAACGGCAAATTGTGTTTCATTAGAGGTGGAGTTGCTGGTCCAGGAGATGATTGCCAAGAATGTCATCATCCCGGTCCCTCCAGATTACCCTGTATTCACGTCAAAACTGTTTTTGGTTCCCAAACGGGACAGTGTTCAGATGAGGCCGGTCGTAGACCTGTCTTATCTGAATCTTCACATTTACAACGAGTCTTTCAGAATGTTAACAGTTCATCAAATCAGTCTAACACTTCCGCCGGGAGGCTGGATGTGTTCCCTAGACCTGACAGACGCCTATTGGCACGTGTCGGTCAACAAAAGATTTCAAAGGTTTCTGGCCTTGAGGATCAGGCACCAAAATTTTGTTTTTCAGAGGATGCCGTTCGGTTTGAACCTAGCACCTCGATTATTCACGAAACTAGTCCGGCAAGCCCTGATGCCGTTGTTAAAACAGGGAATCAGAGTGTTGTGGTATCTAGACGACTGGCTGGTGGTGGCAGAGACACAACAATTATGCATAAAACATGTCAATATCATTTTAAATCATGTCAAAACTCTAGGCTTCAAGGTAAATCTGGTAAAGTCAAACCTTGTTCCCTCAAGAGTAATTCAGTGGATAGGGCTGGTCTGGGACACCGCCGCTCTCACTCTGAGTCAGAGTGTGGACAATCGCAACAGGTTTCGCAGGAAACTGTTCAGGTTTCTTCACAGTCTGACTACGACACGAAGAGTCTGGGAGTCTCTGGTCGGCTCTCTCAACTGGATTCAGCTAACTGTCAAGTTGGGCCGGTTGAAAGTAAAACGATTAATATTGGAAGGCAACAAATATTTCCCACTCTTACCGGCGGGAAAATTATGGCCCATACCAAAATTAATCCACACCTTACTAGCGGTCTGGGCGAAGAGGGAAACATTGCACTCAATCATGTCATGGACCTCTCCTCCTCCAACGGTATGGGTAGACACGGATGCGTCAGGCACCATAGGGTGGGGATTTCAGTCAAATCAGGGGCACCAGGGTCAGGGACTTTGGTCCCACTTAGAAATCTCTCACATAAATGTCAAAGAGTTACTAGTCCCCTTGTATTTCCTTCAGGCTCACGGCCCGGCGTTACGGGGCAAGTCAGTGGCCTTCAGAATGGACAATCTGAATGCAGTTCACTGTATTCAGAAACAAGGGTCAACGAGGTCAAGGAAGTTGCTACTCGTGTCGGAAGAGATTTTTGTTCTAGCCACCAGTCTAGATATTTATCTTCACGCATCTTATCTCCCAGGCGTAGCGAACGTCTGGGCAGACGCTCTGTCCCGGAGACAGAGCACGACAGTAGAATGGGAGCTCAAGCAACCCATTTTCGACCTAATGATTGCGGAGCTCTCCCATCCACAAGTGGATCTTTTTGCGTCCGAGGAGACTCACAAGCTCCCTCTATACCTCACCCGCCGGGCGATAACGCCGGCAGGGGGGCCAGACGCCCTAGTGACAGACTGGAACAGATGGAGCTCCATCTATCTGTTTCCGCCGCCAGATGCGTCACTAATGTGCCACGTAGTGAACAAACTACGAGTTTATCGAGGCTTAGTCTCGCTAATCGCGCCCCTGTGGCCGGCGCAGGTGTGGTACCAGCAATTAATAATGTGGTGCCCGGACCCGGTATCGCTCCCGGTCGGGTACTTCCACTTAGACACGATTGGCAACCTAGAGACCTCGCTGACTTTTGCATTATGGACATTCAGGAGGCCAAGTGGCTAGCACCATACGGTAGGGATGTGACCAATAAATTGCTCAATCAATATACTCAGTCTACTAAGCGACAATATCAATCTCATTGGAAAGCTTTTACTTCTTGGATTGTTAGAACGGAACAAACTGTACCCTCAGTGGCATTGGTTTTTAATTACTTGAACTATCTGTTTGAGCAGAAACGTTTATCTGTGGTTACTTTGAAAAATCACTTAACTGCGATTAGAGTGCCCTTTTTCGACCTTACAGGTCTATCCATACCGGTGGCGGAGGAAACAGGATTTATGAGAGCGTGTTTTAAACTCCGCCCACCTCCCCGTCAGCTCATGCCTACTTGGTCTCTGGACAAAGCTTTGTCTTTACTTCATTCTCGTCTGTATCAAAATACTGCAGACTTTGCTTTAATCTTAAAGAAGGCAGTTTTCCTTTTGGCTTTGGCCACCGGAAACAGAGTGTCTGAGCTGGCGGCGATGAGCAACACACCTAATTGTCTTAGGTTTGGTAGACTTAATGATTCAATTTCCATTGCACCCTCCCCGGCGTTTGTAGCCAAGAATGAGCATAGTGCACACGTGTTTTCTGAGTTCACGGTGCCGGCGTTAAAAAGGGGAAAGGTGCATCATAATTTATGTCCAGTGCAAGCTCTAACCAAATATTTGAGAATAGCTCCTCATAACCCCCAAGGTGCTTTATGGGTAGCGAGTACGGGTAAACGCTTACTTAAACGGCGATTAGCCTCTCTTCTGGTAGAAGTCATTAAAGAGAGTAATCCCGGCGTTGTGGGTAGGGCCCACGATTTACGCAAGTGGGCGGCCTCTTTACGTTTCCTGAAAAACTTTTCAGTTGAAGATATTGCGTCCACACAGTTGTGGGCGTCTAATCATACGTTTCTCTCTAGATACTTGTCAGTTGCTCTAGACAAACCTTCCTTACCATGTATAGCTTTAAGGCAGAGGGTCTAGGTGGCCCTGCAGTCACTTATGTTTATTTTCACGGAAGGGGGGGGGGGGGTGCAGTCAGTTGACATAGGACACCCTAGACCCCGCCGGAGTATGAGAGCTGTGATACAATTTAAGGTTAAAATGTGATATGAAAATTTCTCTGCGAGAATTTGTGCTAGTACAAAGTTTAGTACAAAACAACGGTGTTGTTATAGTAGTTTTAGCTGCGAAAGCAATGTAACATTAGTTCAATGGAGTTCATTAGCAATTGATCTCCACATGTATTTTGGGGTTTATCGGGTTTATGATGTGCACATATAAACTTATAACTTATTATTTTGTCACCACTCGTTGAGTGGGGTGCCTTTTGTAACTACAGATCTGTGTTCAGAATCTTCAGGGTTACCTATTTTTGTCGGGCAGGCTTCTTTGAAGCACGCACCTGCCTGAACCCCTTTTTCTTGTATATTTCCGGCCTACGCCGTATTAAATACATTTTTCAAAAAGTAAGAATACTATGTGGTTGTTTTTATTATCTGCTTTTCTAGAGTTATGATATGATTACGAATGTCCCCCTCCAGTCTTAGATATCAGGCATGTTCGTCAATGATGGAGGGGCCACTAATAAATTATAGGTTTGACTCCTGTAAGGAGATAAAGAAAACCTAATATTTAGTAGTGGCCCCGTAATCATTGACGACTGGGGCCCTCCCGACCGTCCCCTTCCCATTCGTTGATGTATTAAGGATTTTGGTTTACTTGATATGTCAGTGAAGGAGGAATGACGCCTGATTCAGCGTCTGGTCAGAAATCCACACAAGTACATCCACGATATGATGGAAAGCTTATTGGATAGTTATTCTTATTTTCTTTTTGTTTTTATTTTTTACGAAGTTTTTTCGTAGTGAGCACCCAATTCATAATGACTGAAGCCATGAGTGAGGTCGCGTGCGCTCATGATGAAGGCTCCTCAGTTTTTAAATGCTCTGCGCGGTAGATTCAAACTACGGCGGATTAGTGTTTGAAGAGGATGCCTTATGTAATAGGCATGTTCGTCAATGATTACGGGGCCACTACTAAATATTAGGTTTTCTTTATCTCCTTACAGGAGTCAAAACTATAATAAACTCATTTTGAGAATGCAACTATGCAGTATATTGTATTAACAAGTTCCTAATATATTTTAAATGTTGGCCATTGTAAGCATGTGCAATGATGGTTTAACAATATTTTGCAATACATGATAACAATTGTCGCTAATCATGAACTACCAGCTAGAGAAGAAAGGTGGGGGAGTTAGGGATAGTTTGGGGTGGAAGGTGGGGGTAGACTTGGGCCGACTCCCCCCTTCCACCTGCCCAGGGTGGAGTAGGGGAAGGAAGGACCCACCCCTGAGCAACTTTTAGTATGCGTGAGTGTACATAGTGTGATAGGCTATTCTCAGTAAATGTACCTTCTCCCACCTAATCTTCCATTACACTTCCATTCCTTACATGATTTTGTTAAAGTCTATTATTGCGCAGTTTCACATCTTCATTTTTCTCATGAGCCTGAAACTAGTGCATTGTTATCATCGATTGGCTTTCATATGGGATGAGGGGCAGACTACTGAATCTCTTACTAGTCCTTTCATATTTGTTCATAACTCTTTGTATCGTACTGTAAGTAATCTTGTCCCTAATTACTTCCTCTTGAATCTCAGTTCTTGAATGCATATACCGGCAACCACTATATTTGGGTGAAACAATTATCATGAAGACATACAGTAGATATCATTATTCTTAAACTAGCTTAACCCTCTCAGTTTCTTATGACACATTATATTTCTTATTTCGGGTTACTATTAGACGATTTTATTCAGATTAGGATATATGGCAGTCAGAGGGTTGATTGAGACCGTCTTTACCCTTATAACTCCCACAGATCATTCCTAAACTGTTTAAAATAGTTTAATGATAGCCAAAATAAACTGCTAAAATGCGTCATAATCCTCAAGGGGTTAATAAGTGTTAGTAAAGCAGGAGAGGAAAATTTATATTTCTTAATTATTTTGATATTAGTTAAACAAAATATTTACAAAATACAGCCGGCTGCTACTTTACTGTTCTTATAACACTAAGACAGGATCAAGCTTAATAACTGAGAGATAACCCGTTCAAATGGCTTCAAATTGGATATACTTTATTCCGCTTTAGAAATGTTGTTGTTGTTGTTGTTCCCTAAGCTGCCTGGCCGAACAGCCCAGAGTCCCTGAGGAAGGCCGTGGCCACGATCGGGCTTTCCCACAGAGCTCTCATTGAGTGTAGATTGTGTTGTTGGCGTAAGTGGTTGTGTGAAATGCAGTCTTCTATGATGTGTTTAATGGTATGGGGTGCTGTGTTACATCCCGGGCAGGTGTCGACGACGGAGTCATTCAGTATCAGAAGAGCTGGACGGTGTCCGTATCTCAGCCTGGCCAGGTGGACTCTGTCCTCGCGAGGAAGGGAGGATTCGGAGGGATGGATTTCGGGAGGTCGTGCTTGCAGCTGCGTGTTGTCTATGAGTGTATTTACCTATTTGCCTATTTGTAGTTTACAGGAATTGAGCAGCGCTCGTGTTGTCCTGTCTTAGTTACTTTACAATCAATCCATTTTACTTAGACAAGTATCGTAATGGATATTCCCAGTTCCCAGTATTTTGGACTAACATATCATAACTTATGTTGCCCTATTTCCATATTTACTTTTATCCAACCTAGATTTGAACATGTTAATGTTCCTCACTCTCACCACCTCCTCCTCCAAGTTGTTCCAAGTCTCTATACTCCTATATGGGAAGCTGAATTTCTTTGTGTCCTTACGACATCTGCCCTTCCTCAGCTTAAACTCGTTCCCTCTTGTCCTTCCATTATCCCTCACGAATAGATCTTCCTTATCTACTCGTTCCAAACTTTTTACTCCCTTGAACATCGTTATTAAGTCGCCTCGTTCCCTTCTCTCTTTCAAGGTAGGTAGTTGTAGTGTCTTAAGTCTTTCCTCATATGTCAACTCCTTCAATCTTGGGATCATCTTCGTTGCTATCCTTTGGACTTTCTCTAATTTGTTTATATGTTTTTTCAAATGTGGTGACCATATCACTGCTGCATATTCTAATCTTGGTCTTATCATAGTCATTATCAATTTTCTTAACATTTCTTCATCCAAATAGTTAAATGCCACTCTCATATTGGTTATTATTCCATATGCTCCTCCAATGATCATGTTAATATGCTTCTCCGGGGATAGATCATCTTGTATTATCACTCCAAGGTCCTTCTCATGCCGTGTTTTGTCGATTATTTCAATTCCTAATTTATACTCCCAGCTTGGCCTTATCTCACTTGTTCCCACTTCCAAAACATGACACTTTTCTGCATTGAAACTCATTTTCCAGGTTTGGCTCCATCTGTGCAACTCATCTAGGTCCTTTTGAAGATCCTGGCAACTTTCTATACAGGTGACCTTCTTCATGATCTTAGCGTCATCCGCAAACATATTCATATGACTATTCAAGTTTTCTGGCATGTCGTTTACATAAAGTAGGAACATTATCGGACCCAACACTGATCCCTGTGGTACTCCGCTCGTCACACTCTTCCACTGTGAATATTCGTCTCGTATCGTGGTCCTCATTTCTCTTCCTATTAAAAAGTTTTCCATCCATTTTAACATCCTACCATGTACACCTCCAACAACCTGCAATTTCCACAATAACCTTTTGTGAGGCACCCTGTCAAAGGCCTTTTTCAGGTCCAGGTAAACACAGTCAACCCATCCCTCTCTCTCCTGTGTAACATCTACAACTCTGCTATAAAAGCTTAATAAATTAGATACACAAGATCTCCCTTCCCTGAATCCAAACTGTTTCTCGCTAAGCACCCCCTGTCCCTCAATAAAGTGTGTCCACTTTTTCCTTATAATTTTCTCACAAAATTTTACAAACAATGCTAGTGAGGGACACCGGTCTGTAGTTAAGCGGATTTTCTCTGTCTCCTCCTTTGTAAATTGGTACTATGTTAGCTCTCTTCCATTCCAATGGCAGGTCTCCCTCATTCAGTGAAGATTTGATGATTTCATAGATTGGTTCCACTAACTCTTCCGCACATTCTTTGAGGATCCATCCAGCCACTCCATCTGGTCCCATTGATTTCCTCACGTCCAAATCCTGTATCAATTTCAGCACTTCACTTTTTGTCACTTTCATTTCAGGCATCTGTGGTGTTATCATTTCTCTATCAGGTTCTATAAACTCCTCCTCTTTTACAAACACTGACTGAAGCTTTTCATTCATAACTTCACACAATTCTTTATCTTTCTCATAGCTGTTTGTTCCAACTCTTAGTGTGGATGGATCGGCGAGAGATATGAGTATTGATGTGCGTCTGGAATTTGGTTTGGGGTGGGCAAGGAGGGAGAGAGGACAGTATTTGTGTGTGATACCGTGTGCTGGGTGTTGTTTTGATATTTCTTGGTGTCTGTGGGTGTGTTGCGATGTAGTGTAGTGGGTGGTTTTGGTTCGTGGAGGCTGCTGCCAGGAATTGAGTGACTCTCATGTCCAGATGCTCTTTGACTTAGAGGATTTTAGTTTCTTGATGTAGGTGATCTGTGGGTGTAGTAGCTGTGCAGCCTGTAAGTGCAGCCTGTAATGATTTTTAGGGCTTTGTTTTGAATACCGTAAAGTGGGGTAATTTCGGACTTGGGTCATAACTTCGGACATCGGCGATAATAAGTAATTAGACATTGTCATTATATAATGGAAACGCTTTTTATTTTTATTTTTTTGTGGGGTCCGTTTAGAGAAATGGCAAAGGAAGAGCATGTAAAAGTCCTAGGAACTGACATGAGTATATGTACACGAAAAAAATATTATATATGTGACGAAAATATGTACATTTTTCGCTACCCTGCCAAACTTCTATCACCCTGAAGAAATTTGTTTGTATGAATGATGTTGTGACTGATATAATTTTGTAGTAACATTACCAGAGACAACATCCACCAAAGCAAATTTGTTACACTTGTATAACGCTCTAGCTAGAACACTATCATTTAACCGATTGTGTTTAAAAAAACAAAACATGGTAACTTCGGACATGGAACAAAACAATTGTTTGTTATTATTTGCCCTATGAAAATCATTCATAATACTTGTACATCATTAACATGGTGGTAAAAGATCAAATAATCATTCTCTGAGTCCAAAAACCCATAAAAATATGATGATATGCCAACCGATTTATGTATTTCGGATAATTCTGGATATATAATATATATAAATTAGGAGAGGCATATAAATTAGGAGAGGCATATATCTTGTCCAAAAAAAATGTTATCTGCCGAAAGAAACACCAACAAATACGTTATACTGTACCTATAAAAATGCTCAAATTCATAAAAGTTTATATGCAGTGATATAGTATACATACCTATATATTTTCACTAGGCCTACTTAATTTTCGAGTTATTGATTTGACAGCATTGGTTATTTTTCCTGCTCAATATTTTCTAAGAGTGAGCTCAATGCCTAACGAGAACAGATCCAAACAGAATATATGTTAAACATCGTATATATCCCCCTCCTATACTGATTATACAGGCCTAAAAGTATTGACTGTGCATTTTCCACTATAACATCGGACAGGAATAAGCAGCAATAATAAAATATTCATATGAAAAAGTAGGAGCCAAAAAATGAATGAAATAAGGCCACGAACGTACGTCCGAAGTTCTCCTCCGTTTGTCCGGAGTTATCCCAGCTTTCTTGGCAACCATTTTCCATAAGAAATCACCGTATGTCCGAAGTTATCCATACATGTCCGAAGTTATCAACTTTTCAAGCAAACTTCGGACATCATTTAGGATAAGGATAGCTCTCTTATTATGGGGGATAATTTTAGGAGGCTTCCTGGATTACGGCGCACTATCACCATACATCACTTGACCTAGTTAAATCTCTATAATGTGTTTATGCTCAGGAGAAATTGTTAAAAAACCTCGAAAAATGTCCGAAGTTACCACATTTTACGGTAGTCTGTAAGGTCTTATGATGTGTTTCAGCTAGGTTAGAAGCCCAGGCTGGGCTTGCGTATTCCATCACTGATCTTATGTATTGTTTATAAACTGTGGTGGTGGTTTCTTTGTTGTCCAAATTTTGTGTGAGCAAGTGACCTGAGGGCGTTAAGTCTGGGTGTCAGTTTCTTTTTCGTGTTTATGGTGTGATGTTTGAATGTCACATGAGTATCATATGTTACTCCTAGGATTTTGGGTGAGTGTGTATGTGTTAGGGGTGTGTTGTTTATGGTGAGTTGAGGGATGTATTCGTGTTCTGTCCAGCTTGTGAGCAGGGTTGCGGTGGATTTGGCTGGGGCTAGATTAAGTCTGTTTGTAGTGCACCAGCCATGTAGTGTGTTGAGATAGGGTTGAAGGAGATCTGTTGCTGCCTTTGGGTCATGGTGTGTGCATGTGAGTGTTATGTCATCTGCATAGGAGGCTAAGTTTATTTGGGGTGTATTGGGTGTAGTTATAACGTACATGTACAGATTGAAGAGTGCGGGCGATAGGACGGATCCTTGTGGGACTCCGTTTGGAAAGTTTCTGATGCTAGATGACTGACCGGCAAAAGATACATGTGCACATCTGCCTGCTAGGAAGTTGGCCAGCCACCTTTTTGTGTTGTTGTGCATGTTTGTGTTGTAGATTTTGTTTATTAGGTTGTGGCGGGGGATGGCATCGAAGGCTTTACTAATGTTGAGTGTGGCTAGTAGTGATCTGTGTGGTGGTCTAGCTGAGTTGATGCCGTCAAAAGCTCTTTGTATAAGGTCTGTGAGAAGAGTGTTTGTGGAGTGCAGTGGCCTGAAGCCATGTTGTGTTGGAGCTAGGGGTAGGTTGGGTGTAATTAGTTGTACAGTAGTACAAGATGTTCCTTGACTTTGGAGGGGGTGCAAAGGAGTGTGATGGGGCGGTGTGAGGAGGGTAGCGTGGGGTCTTTGTTGGGTTTGGGGAATGTGATGATGATACCATGCTTCCAGATTTCTGGTATTGTGTTGTGTGAATAACTGTAGTTTGATATGTTAGTGAGTGCTTGTATGCCTTGTGATCCCAGGTGTCTGAGGTGTATGTTGCTTATGTTGTCTAGGCCACAGGCGGGTGAGTGCTTGAGATTGTTGATGATGTGATTTGTCTGGTGATTGGTGAAGAGTGTATAGTCAGGGTCTGTGGGGAATTGTCTCTTACGTCGGATGACACGTCGGTCGTCTTTGTGGGGTTTTAGGTGGCTGACATGTGAGAAGTGATTGATGAGAGTGTTTGTTTGTTGTTTACATGAAGGAGTAGTCTGTTGTTGTGATTGCAGCATGTGATTGTGTTGTGTTTCTGTTGGAAAGTGTGATGCTGTTTAGTGTTTTGTAGAGTTTTTTGGGGTTTGTTTTGTGACCAAGTGTTTGTAGGAAGTTATTCCATTTTATTTTTTGTTGTTCTTGTATTTTGTTGTTAGTCTGGGTGTTGAGTGCTTGGAATTGTTGTGTGATATCTTGTGTGTGGGGTGCTGGGGAGTGTTTCAGTATGTCGCGTTGTCTGATGAGGTTTTGAATTTCTGGTGTGAAGTTGGGGTTGTCTTTTTCTGTTACCTCTTGGAATGTGTTTCTTGTCAGTGTTTTGGATAGTTTTATTGAGTACTGTATGTGTACAGCATTGTTGATGTTAGTGATGGGCACGCTGTTTAGAGTTGTGAAGTGTTGTTCTGTCTCATTTGTGAATGCTTCCCAGTTAGCTCTTTTATAATTGGTGTAAGTGTGTTTGTAGCTAGCTGGGGTGAGTCTGGTTTTGGTGGTGATAATGATCGGAAGGTGGTCAGAGCCTAAGGTTCTAACCACCCTCCAGGATGTTGTGGGGGTGAGTTCTGGGGAGCAGAAGGTGATGTCTGGAGATGATGGGTTATAGAGGGCTTGGTGGGGAATATGGGTATGTTGATGGATGTCATTAAGTGATGAGGTTATCTGTTTGGTGTTGTAGTACCAGCCTTCTGTCTGTGTCGGGGTTGTCGACAAACCAGGCCGACGTCTTTGTGTTGAAGTCACCACCCAGGATGATGTGTGGGGTGTTTGTGATATGTTGCGATTGTGGTCTGTATTCATTAGGCAGAAAAGATGTAGTAAGCACTAAGCATTGGTTGGGATACAAGGTTGTGGAGATGTGGACAAGATTTTCTTGTGCAGCGATTAGCTCAGGAACGGTAGGAAATTTCAAACGCAAACTGGATAGTCATATGAATGATATGGGTTGGGTGTAAATGGTATCTACCTGGTGTAGGCCGGTTGGCTTTATGCAGATTTCCGAGTTTTTATGTTATTAAGTCCCTTTTGATAATTAACAGTATGTATTGGTGTAATGCAAGTTGGTTCATGTTTGTTTTATTGGAATTAAGTTAGACAGATATTTGTGAATATTAGTTATATTTTTTCGAATTTGTCTTACTTATTCGGCTATCATATCCTGTCTGTATGTGTAACTTATTACCGTAGGTCATATTCTACCATTTCATGAACGATTTTATTTTTACAGCCAAATCTACCCCTAACCTATTTTGGTCAATCCAAAACAATTGCATAGTATTGTCATTTTCACCCTAACATAGGCCTACTTAAGCAATCCTAGCCAAATACCTTCTCATTTCTCCTCATGTCCCTGTCCTTTTTCGTGGTCAGCAGTGCATGAACATTATGCAAGGTAATTGAAGACTGTCAAAAGAGATGGGAAATAAAGCTAAAATTTATTTATTTCTCCTTATCCCTCATCCCCAGAGCCTTCATTGATGATGATGATGCAGTTTTTACCACCATACACTCCCTGCTGAATAGCAAGGCTAGAGTGGGTGCCCTAATGAATCAGTGACTTAGTGAATAGTTGCCACAGATTGCTAGACCGCACCGTTCACCAACAGCACTGACGTCTGCCAATAACACACTGGCTGGCCCGAGGCTCGAACCGCCAACCTCACGGTTAGCAGGCGAACGCTCTACCAATCGAGCTACGGCCTTCAATCATGATTATTATTAAAACAGGCAAACAAATACGTAAATTTATATTTTCAAATAATCTATAAATGATAATCTTACTGCTAACCTTTTTGGTAGACAAGTCTAGCCTATAAAATTGAATACGGAGGACAATTTTGTAGACGACATTTCTAGGAACCGGCAGTCTTAGTCCATGTAAAAGAAATTATGACATGACTTAGAATTATAATAGGCCTACTGCTCATTATTTATACAAACCGCAAAAGAGAGAGAGAGAGAGAAAGGTGACAATCTATGGTTTATTTACATTGTACATGAAAATACATTTAAATTATAATGATAAAAAACAGGATAAAGATTTGAAACAATTCAAATGTCGAAGGAGAAAAAATAGTATACAGTAATTGGCAACATCCCCTTTACCTATATACTGTACAAGGGGACTATTATGCCCGTCTTGCAGTCATCAGGTGCACTTCCTTTCTCCCATACTAGTTTACACATTTTCCATACCCATTCAATCACTATCTCACCTCAGCATTTCCCCAAACACTCCATCTATTACTGATGCTTTCCCCATCTTCACTCTGCATATATATATAATAAAAAATTATAGTACACTACAGTATATACTCACAGTCTTTTGCATCTTGATGGTGAGCAGGTCCATGACGGTGGTGTAGTGTTTGATGCCTTTCTGTGCCCGGGCATGACCGATCACACCCATATTCCTCCTCATGCACGCCAACATCGACGCCTCGTACTCCCGAGTCCATGTTCGAATCCCTGGAGGAGAGACCCACCTATTAACCCCTTCAGTATACCATAATGCATTCCATAATTTCATTTGGCTGACATTGTGATTAGGTTCAGTTAGTCAAAGGGTTAATTAATATAAAGTTTGACCTACCCTTAAGATTGCTAGAGAGCCTTCCTAATCTGTATAAAATCATATAGTGATTATAAGATTAAAATGAAGAACAGCGTCCAAATGCTAAAAGGGTTATTCAATTCCATTCAATAATGTTCTCTCTTTTGATGTCTTAACCACACAGCTAGTAGCACTCTATATTGGTTGTAATTTGGTGCAACAGTCCTTTGGTAGGTGGGGATAACCATCTTCCACATTTTGTGGTTAATGTGTTGGTTAGAGAATGCAATCCTTCCTGGAAAGTTTATCGGGTTATCAATCAATTATTCTTTGTAGCATCACATCAAAATGGTTGGCAATTTAGCCCGGGATGCCAGTAAGGACGTACAGTACAGCCCTGCAATAGAGAGCAGTGTTCTGCTCCCAGCAGTTTCATATGGTCCCTGGAGGTGGTAATGCGGTGCTAGAGCCAAGGGCTCCCACATAGCTGATATGTTACAGTTGGGGATTACCTTTTCTGTTTCCACAGCCACCTTTGGGTGACCAGGGCTCACACATGGATGCATGTCATATGTGTGTATATCTAAACCTTTAAAATAAAGTATTTATTTTTCCTAACACCAGTAAAGTACACCTGGATTAAACAGTTCAACAAAAATCTTGGAGAACATGAAGAGAACCAGTTAGAGGGTGGTTTGAAAATATTGTGAACTACAATTTACAGTACAGTACAGTAAACCCTCGCTATCTCGGACTAATTGGGGGGAGACCCAGTCCGAGATGACCGAAAATCCGAGATGTCCGAAGTCCGACTTATGTCCGACTTAAGAGAGGAAAATGTCCGAATTGGAAGAGGGAGTCCGAGCCACCAGAGAAAACGGAGACTTCCCTATCACTAACAACGTTGATTCAAGATAAATTACAGTACCTGTACAGTATCCAGCAGACATATATTATAAATATCACTTTCCTTCTCCATTTCACTGTCCTTCTCCACCTCACTGTAGCCTTAGATCTCGGAATTTGCCCTTAGATCTCGGAATTTTCCGAGATATATGACACCTGTCCGACAGACCATGTGGGCCCTCGGAGTTTTCCCCTTACATCTCGGAATTTTCCGAGATATACGGCGAACTTTCCGAGAGGCCGATGCCAGTCCGAGTAGTCCGGGTTTCCGACTTCTAGAGGTCCGAGATAGCGAGGGTTTACTGTACTACATTTTCAATTAAATGTCACTTGGGTTGTCAATAACATTTTCAATCTTGGTTTATAACCAAAATCAGTAGTTCACCTAAAAAAATTGTGAGATTTAGGGAGTGACATGAACTCGATATTTCTATGATGTACCGGTACAGAGCAAGAAGGAGGTTGTAGGCACCAGCCGAACAGGGCAGTAGTCCCGGGGAATGCTACAGGTGGTTGATAAGGACAGCTGGAACTCCTGTTTCACCACCTGGCTTCCCTTGCTGATCCTTCCGTGCCTCACCAATATTGAGGGCAACCCCATTAGTCGGACCACTGGAAATGACGCCCTAAAATGCCCTGGACCACTATCTAGTACTCCAACGTCCCTTGAATTTGGCTTTGTCACTCTTTTGGTTTAAGGGGAGATACTCATAACAGGCAACCTGCCTTTTGTCTCCTTCATCAACAGAAAAAAAAATATAGTACAGTACTAGCCACAAGTTATTAGACGTACATAAGGGCTCTCAAGGAAAAGTGACAGTAAGAAGTTATCGTAACTGAACTATTGAATTTGACAGTACCAACACAATAATAAAAATTATGGGCAAGAATGTAGTGTTCGGGCGTACGTACCACCCGCCTTGTTTACACTATGCGGAGCGGCGGCGATGGCGGACGCTTGCAATCATATTCCCGTCTATTTTGACTGCCATAGGATACAATAATATGTTGAGGAGAGGCTTTGCCTCCCCTCACCCCCCCCCCATGACATATTGTGATCATCATATATATTGCCAGCAGGGGGCAAATAACAAAAAAAAAATCGCCGTCAAAATAGACGCGAACTTAATCGCGGCGATCGACCTATGTAAACATGATGGCGGCAGCCGCTTGCAATCATGTTCCCATCTATTTTGACTGCCGATGGATACAATAATATGTTGAGATGACGCGAACTTAACCACGGCGATCGACCTATTTAAACATGATAACCGTACGCCCGGACACTACATCCTTCCCAAATTATGACACTCACGCTTTGATTTAAGTTTCTGATGTAATGGAGGGGCTTTCCTTTTCTTGACCAACTTGTGCTCCAGCCCACTTACTGTACTCGGAGCAGCCTTCTTCTCTACAGAGTCAAATTCGTCGAAGGGAACCGGTGAAGTGTCACACTCCACCGTATGATCAGCGGCAGACACCACATCCGTGAACACTGCATCACAGCTCATGCACCCAAGTTGGTAACCATCTCTGAGGAAAAACAAATACCCAGTACTGTACTGTACAATTTCATCTAATGAGAAAATAAATTCCAGTAGCAGACGGGCACAATCAAAAGTCATGCCACTGTTTCAATACCTTATCTTTACATTTTTCTAGGAAATATACATACAATGTGTAGAGTACCAGTAAATAGGTTATATTGAACAATGTTCTTTGGTAGCTATAATATATATGAAGTGTACAGCAGGGGATATAGGTTGTAGCGGAAGATATTCTTAGTGTAGGGAAAGAACTAATGGGGATGTAAGGCAAAAGAGGTCTGCGTCATATGGGCCAATAGGCCTTCTTCAGATTTCCATTTTTCTTATGTTCCTAAACAAGTTTAAAGACCGCTTCATCCACAGAGAGCTTGATTTCAGACCTTTTATTGTAGAACTGTACAGTACAACAAAGTTTTGCTACAACACCGTCCCATCATGTGATCACTGTGGCCGATGTTGGTATAGCGCTAACAGTGTCTCAGCAAGACTCAACATTGTCCCCCCTGAAGCACTTGTACCTGCAGTATTCGCACCAGACCATCCTTAACCATGCTACAACAAGGTACTAACAAGAAATTACTGTAACTGCTACAGAGGATGACTGCACCACCGAAGTGACAGGTGGTGGGGTCACTGCATCCCAACGACAGAGAGAGAAAGGCCGACTTGTACCGGTGGGCTGTGAGAGTGAGACAGTGGGGAACCATGGGGTACACTATTATAGCCCGACGGCCTTAACCACACTTGGAAAAATAAGATACAAACAAGAATGATGAAAAAGGTAAAGTCACAACTGGCTATGGGATGTATAGGACACCAACCCTCAGTCTCATCGCACGCTCGCAGTTACGTTCGCGATAGGAAGTTGATATTTTTGTTTAACTAAATTATCCCACGGCCAGATGTTAGTTGCCCTTTCTGGTAATATATATATATGGATAATATAATTACAGTAGGCCTATATAGGTTTTGTGCACCACAGCTAGGACTTTGAATTTTATGGATAATATACCGGTACAATATTTAGGACCTATAAGTAGGTTAATTCCCATATAAGTCCCAGCTTCTGGAAAATGATCTATTATATATAGCCTATGGGACCTATTGTAAAAGTGAGATTCACCCAATAAATGGTGCGAGCATGACTTACCCGCCATAGCCGTTACTCACCAAAAAAAAAAAAAAAAAAAAACAGCAACTTGTTTTTGCCCCTTTACAAATTTACATAAGCCTTTAGGCATAGATAACAGGAGAACTCCTGTTATCTATGCTATAGGCTATGAGGACTATAATAAGTCATGGGGGTGAGGGCCCTCAACCCATCATGTATCCAATTTCCCTCACTTACAGTACTGTAAAAGTACGATTCACCCAATAAATGGCTTCTACTTCTTCTCCTTGTGGGATTGGAAGGGTGCTCACCCTGCTTGGGTGGCAGACACTCGAAATGATGCGAGCGTGACTCACACGCTATTGTTAGATTGATGGATAATCGGTAAGTAGGCTATTAACTTTCAGTGGTTTGCACTCTGCATTATTAAAAAAACATGAAAAACAAAAACAAAAATACAAAACCAAATATAAATATATATAAAATACAGGTAGTAGTACTTCCCTCTGATTCCTAGCCTTTCCCACTAGTGAGGTTGGTATCTTCAGATTAATGGATAATGGGTAAATAATAATTTCCGTGGTCTGCAATATCATAAAACCTTGAAAACTAAAAAAACTAAAAAAACAAATTATATAAACATAAAAATATATCTGTGGTGCACAAAACCTATATTAACCATATACTGTATATGATGATGACAATAAGTAATGGGGGGGTGAGAAGACTCAGGGGAGCAAAGTCCCCTCAACCCATTATTGTATCCCAAGGCCAGCTGTTGAGTAAATATTTTTGTTATTGGGTAAAAATCTTGATGGTGTTTCTGTACATTTTCTACAAGAATATTATTGGCAAAACCTATGAATCAGAAATATACGGCCCCATTACCCTGAGAATATTTAAAAACCCACAAGTGGGGAGGGCTTTGAAAATTGAAGCTCAGGGAAAATGAGGGGTTAAGACGCTTAACGAGTGATTATGGATAAAAATAACAGTGTCCACACTTTTAATAGTACTATACATAGGCTAAATACGGAAACTCGAGCCAAGTTTTGTACTTAACAGATGTAATAAAGACGACACAAAACACGATAAATGCGGATTGATCCACACTCCAACTTCACCCGGTCCTCAGCGTAAACACACGACTGCAGGCGGACGCCGGACGGCTATACTTAAAACTACCCAAACCAAACATAGGCCTACCGATGATACCGGTAACCGCAGGCCGGTTGATTTTCCCAGAAGTAAGCAAATTGCACAAAATTGAGGAAACATTTAGCTCGGATTTTCATATGTTTCAAGGAGGCATAGGATATTTAGGGATCCGGGGGGCTCTGCCCCCTCAGGATTTATTGTATAATTGTAATCATCATCTATATTGCCAGTAGGCTATGTAGGGGGCATTACCAAGATTGAGATATGATAATCTCGCGCGCGAGTTGGTATGAACGGACCGGGGGGACCGGCCAGGTAGTCAACAAACCTGAGAGACGAAAACATGAAGAGGCGATGTATCACAGACTTTACTCTTACAGGCGCAGCGCGGCTCTAACATGAAGTAGGCTATTATGAACATATTGGTAAGTAATGGGTAAATCTACTGTTATAGGGTAAAATACCGAAATAGGTACTGTACTACGTACTTTTCTTCCGTAATTGAGTACCGGTACCGCCAACTTCAGCTGGGTGGTATTCTTTCTGTCTTTCTTCTTCGGTGTATTTACACACGTCAGTCAGATACCCCATTAACACTCTCCACTTTAAAGGTAAAATATATCATACATAAGCATTTTCATAGGTCTTATTAGTTATTTTATTAAGTGAATATGTGTGCGCGACAGAACAAGATTCGCCAATTCGTCGGTATGAACAAGGTCTAAAACTTTCTAAATATTGATAAAACTACACTACCTTGTCTCACGATGGATGTCGGGACCGAACTAGTAGCTAAACACTATCATGTGTTCGATTCCTTGAGTTATGAAATGCATCCTGTGGCAAGCTAGCCTATGGATTTTTATACAAACGTAAGGTACGCGATTTTTGAGGCGCGTCGATAAAAGTGCCATTGGTTTGGGTGGCCTGACGCTACTTTTATCGCATAAATCTACCTCTTATATGTTATATTTTATATATTTCAAAGTAAGATACGGTAAAGTCGAAGCCAAAGCCATTTGCTCCCATTATTCACTGTCACGATGTCTAGTGGCGATTTTTAGTAATTACCTTGGGAAATGATGGCTATAAATCGCTCAAATTCTATTAATTGTATACTAATTGTGTAATAAATATGTGGAGATGGATGTAGTTTCCGGGTGTACGGTCGTCATGATTACATAGGGCGATCGCCGCGGTTAACTTCGCATCTATTTTGACGGCAATTTTTCGGTTATTTGCCCCCTGCTGGCAATATATATGATGATGACAATATGTCATGGGGGGGGGGGGAGTGAGGGGAGGCAAAGCCCCCCTCAACATATTATTGTATCTGATGCCATTCAAAATAAACGGGAACATGTTTGCAAACGTCCGACGCCGCCACTGTAATGTTTACATTTGTCGATCGCCGTGGTTAAGTTTGTGTCTATTTGCCCCCTGCTTGCAATATATATGATGATGACAATATGTCATGGGGGGGGGGGGGGGTGAGGGGGGCAAAGCCCCCCTCAACATATTATTGTATCCAAAGGCTGTCAAAATAGACGGGAACATGATGGCAAGCGTCTGCCTCCACTCCGCATAGTGTAAAGAAGACTGGCGGTACGCCCGAACTCTACATTCTACCCAATATGTGTTATATCTATTTATTGACATGCTCTAATGTAGATTGACCATTTAAGCTACAGTAATAGTTTTTGCATATAATCGAAGAATACCGGTAGATGCCTGTAAGGGGGTGTTCAGAACTTCAGTCAGGTAAAATGTAGAATTCGGGCGTACCGCCAGCCTTGTTTACACTACGGTGACTACGCGGAGCGGTGGCAGACGCTTGCTATCATGTTTCCGTCTTTTTTTACTGCCTTTGGATACAATATGTTGAGGGGGGGCTTTGCCCCCCTCACCCCCCATGACATATTGTCCTCATATATATTGCCAGCAGGGGGCAAATAACCGAAAAAATCGCCATCAAAATAGATGCAAACTTAACCACGGGCACGGCGATCAACAAATGTAAACATGACAGCGGCGTCGGACGCTTGCAATCATGTTCCCGTCTATTTTGAATGCCATTGGATGTAATAATATGTCCCCCCCCTCACGACATATTGTGGAATGAGTTGTGTTACCGGGCGTACGTCGTGTAAACACGTAAGTTGATGTCAAACAGCGTGGGTGTGGGGGAAGTAGCCCCCACCCATAATACTAGGATAGGTTAGGCTAATGTCCTTTCAAAGGGGTATATAGTAAATACTAGGATATAGGCTAAGAGGTAGATTTATGCGATAAAGGTAGCGTCAGGCCACAGTTCAGTTCAGTTGATCTGCGGTAAGCTATAGGCCTTTTCATCGGTGCCTCCCTTTTTGTTTTCTTTCTTTTGTTATCTTCTTTGTGTCGTGCTTGTTTCACTTTATTTAAAACCATTTTCAACATTTTCTGTGTTCTTCTTTCTTCCTTCTTCTGGCGTCTTCTTGATTTCTTTCTTCTTAGTGGTTGTATTCTCCTTCTTGATGTGTGGTTTTTACTTAACTTTAGTCTAGTATCCTATCCCCTACACTTATCTAGCTACAGCTGCATTATTTCTATCTATTTGTCTCTTCCTCCAAAATCTGTATACTGTATGATGTTTTTAGTCTTATGGATATTACTACTGTATTTCTGAATAAGAGTTCACCTATTAACCTATCTTCTTCTTCTATATATGGTTGTTGGAGTAATGGTTCTGCAGATCTTGCTTCTACATAAGATGGACACCACAAAATAAAATGATTAAGGTTTTCCCAAAACAATGGTACCGGTACTTTTATTGACCGACAGCAAAAAATCGCATACGTTTTTATAAAAATCCATAGTTTGCCACAGGATGCATTTCATAACTCTGGAATCGAACACAGGGTCAGCTGATCATCCCCAGTTGTGTATGAACAGCCATCTTGAGTGGAAGTGCAGTGGTTTCATTAATATTTAGAAAGTTTGACACCTTGTCCGCATCGACAAACCGGTAAATCTTGTCTGTCGCGCACACATATTCACTTAAGGGGACCGACCGGTTATTTAGGTTTAAAAATCTCGAAATCCTGGAAATACCATTAGGTGTTTACTCAACAAGAGTCAACATCCCTTCATAAGCCAGTGAAATGTTATTAGTGAAAACCCATTGGGTTTTTTTTGCCAAACTTTTCCTGTAATTCTAAAAACGTTTGAAATTGACATGCTCAGTAACTACCGGTCGTACGAGGATCATACACATATAAATGGAAAGAGTGTAAAATACTCTACAACCTCCCATACGCTTTATCTTCTACTCTGCCGTGTTCCTGCGTAAAATATTGTAGAAAAAAAAAAAAAAAAAAAAAAAAAAGTTCACCTGATTACCTTAAGACTTTCACATGTTTTTCTTTAAACTGTTTTGTCGCACTTTGGGATCTTATAATAAATGTATTATTAGAACTATAGGAATGGTGTATATACCATTGGAAAGGGAATTAAAAACACTACCTTTTGTATAGCCTAAAGCCAATTTGGTCAATATAAAGATGATGTAATTAAATTTCTAAAAACAAAATTTGATTGTTTTTATCTAGTTTAGAGTTGTGTAAGGGTGTTTTGATGTGTGATAATAGGGGGAAATGCATATTTACCCATTAAACAACAATCTAACAACACGCCCCTTCACTCGCGAAAAATAACTATTTGGCCATTTTCGCTCACCCCCCCCAGGATTTATTGAAATCGTCATATATTTAAACAGTAGGGGGCAAAAAAACAAATTTTCCCCAACGCTTCTTCTTCTTCTTCGCGGCGGATGTAAACAAAGCCACCCGCCTCTTGCGAGGTAGGCTTCCGACACTGGCATATAGGAGAAAGAGAGGGGATATGATAGAGACTTTTAAGATAGTGTCAGGAAAGTATGATGAGGATGTGTGTGAAGGTATCTTCTTGATGCGGGAGGGACCAAGAACGAGAGGACACTCAAAAGAAAATTTACAAAGAAAGAAATAGGCTTGAGAAGGCAAAGAACTCATTTTGTGATAGAGTGGTAAATGAGTGGAACGCACTGCCCCAGTATGTAGTCGATTCCGAATCAATAAGGGAGTTTGAAAGTAATCTTGATAAAGCATGGAGAAGACAAGATTTGAAGTTTGATTATAAAGCAAAAATACAGAATAGTAAAAATGTTGCGTCTGCTACCGCCGCCGCCAACACCGTGAACGACCGCAGCAGTGCAAGTACTGGTACTGAGCTGGATACACAGGCCTAGTTTGCCTTTTTCCAGAGGATCTACTGTAAGAAACTGTAAGAAATAACCGTTTGCCGTGGGATACAAAATATGTTGAGGGGAGGGGCAAGCCCCCCCCCCCCCCCCCCCCAGGATTTATTGAAATTGTCATATATTTAAACAGTAGGGGGCAAAATCCAAATTTTCCCAAACGCTTTTTCTTCTTTTTCTTCGCGGCGGATGTAAACAAAGCCACCCGCCTCTTGCGAGGTGGGCGATATAGATTTTTTTTTTTTTTTTTAGGATCAATAATATTATGTTTACGCCCATTTAGACGGTATCCAGAGGTTTCGTACCTTGCGGGTTCGCCACCTGTCAGTGTTCGCACCCAATATAAGTTCGCGGGTAGAGGTTTCGCTACTAAGGAGGAGTGGTTTCGCTACCTGGTGGTTTCGCCACTTCGCTACTAATTTGTCATATTAGACTAGATAGCCTATTATACACTCATTTATTAAATAATATAGCCACTGTAAGGAAACAAATAATATAACTTTAATTTAAAAAATGGTTGTACTGTAGGCTACATCCTTATTGTAATATATAGGCTAGGCTACCGTATGTCGTGCATGCATAGGAATACTATAGTCCGTTCATTCTAGGTTGGGCAGAAATTGTAACCTCTAACCTCTGTAACTACAAAAGGACTAAAATAATCGAGCTTGTTTCTACCAAATAGTAAGACTTGGCTAGGGAATATGCGTATAAATTGAGAGCTCATTTGCTCTAGCCCTTTTTGAGTTAGAGGTAATGATTTCTGCCCAACCTAGAACGAACGGACTATAGTACCTTCATATCACCTACCCACCAATAACTTACAAATATACCTACGGTACCGTAATTAATGAAACAATAAATACATGTGGTACTCCGTGGATTCGAAACTAGAATACTCAAACCGAAATTCCGCGCACTTAATCATTAAGCTATCGAGACAGTTTAAGCCAGGTTTATGCACAAGCCTACGATATATTATGCATTCTCAAATACTGCAATAAAAACAATATTTATTCAGCTGGTATCACAGCCCTTGTTACATATAAAATAAAACTATAGTTGCTACTAAATACAATTATTATATAGCGTTGAGGGGCCCCTCAACTTTCTCTTCATAATTGCTGAGGGACACAGGGCCCTGGGTGGGGCTTTGGTTTCCCGGGCGTTTCCGCGCCCTCCTCAGCTCCCCGCCATGGAGTGGCTTCGGTCACCCAGGCTTTATTGTGGTTGGCGGGGAGGGTTCTGTGGGGGCACTCGGTTATGGCCTTGGCCTTGCTCGGGGCCTTGGGGCTGTTCGGCCAGGCAGCTTGGGGAACAACAACAACAACATTATACAGTATAGCGTACATACTTTAATTGGCTTTGGTTTCTAACCAACAGGCCTAGCCTGTGGAGTTAGGAGTTTGGGCCCTAAACCTACTATTTATTAGTGGCCCCTCCATCATTGACGAACATGCCTATTACATAAGGCATCCTCTTCAAACACTAATCCGCCGTAGTTTGAATCTACCGCGCAGAGCATTTAAAAAACTGAGGAGCCTTCATCATGAGTGCACGCGACCTCACTCATGGCTTCAGTCATTATGAATTGGGTTCTCACTACGAAAAAACTTCGTAAAAAATAAAAACAAAAAGAAAATAAGAATAACTATCTAATAAGCTTTCCATCATATCGTGGATGTACTTGTGTGGATCTTTGACCAGACGCTACTGCAGGCGTCATTCTTCCTTCTCTGCTCTGCGCTCAGCCTGCCCGGACGTGTCTCCCCACGCTCCGCGGGTTCCGCATTTGTTGCGTCCCTAGTGAGTTTTTTCTCATTTGTTTACTCCGGGATGTATCGAGTAAGGTTAGGATATGCGTAGCAGGAGTGTCCTGGGCTGGTTGCCCGCAGTGCAGTGTATTTTGGGTCGTATGTTTGGGGCATCTATTTCGGATGTACCCTCGTGGTCCTGTTGTGGACAGGTGAACTTTTTCACAGTTAGCTAGCTTTGTGATGCAGGCGGCTTTCATTACACGTTATTGCTTCCTTTTATCTTTCTGATGAGGTAGCGTATTTTTGCTGTCGTTCCCAGCGTATTTTTCTTCACTTAGTGAAGTTTTTTCTGGGTCCCGAGTCAGTTCTTCCCTTTGCCGGAAGTGTTTGCTACAGTGGTGTGTTGGCGGTGGTTCCTGTTGTGATATAATTCAGTGCTTTTTGTTTATATTCCGACATGTTACTGTTATCCGTCTGCCTAGGCCTAGCCAGCCTCTCGTAGCTTTATCACATATACAAGTGTTATTGATTTATTTTCTAAATATGTACTACTGTGTCATGTGTATCCTGGTTTAGTTGTGTATTGGCTAATTCCACGGACTATTTATGTGTCCTGGGTTAGTTGTGTTTTGGCTAATTCCACGGACTATGTTGGGCCCGGCGTTAGTTGTGTTTTAGCTACGCCTCGGTCCGGTGTTGCGTTCAGATGGTATCTGGACGGGGTGGGTTTTTTCCGGCGGGTTTTTCTCGGTTTCACCTTGATAACCCCGGCTGGTTGCCAAGTTTTGGCCACGCGTGGTTTAAAACAGGCTTGTTTCCCCGGCGAGTGGGTGTCTGTGGCTCCCCAGGTCTGCGTCTCTGGGGTGCCTGTTTCAGGCTCCTTCTGATTCCCGGCGGGTTGGCTGTACCCATCTAACAGTGTTCATACGGACACGTGTTGTTTGTAGTTTTTTCGGTTTTGCAAAGCCAATATAAAACTATGCTGTAGTTGTATTTCCTCCCCGGCGATCTGTTTCAAAGAAGTGGGGATAGGAACAATTGGGGTTAACTTTTAAACTTTAATTCACCCGGTGGGTGCAACCTGGAAGGGTGGGATGACCGAATTTGCAAAAATTCAGTTTAGTTGACCAGACAATTGAGGGATGCTTTGTGTATCGCCTCCTTCAACATACGGCGCTTTAGGGCACAATTGGGGTTAACGTTTTTTAAACTATTATTCACACCCGGCGGGTGCTTCTTGCACGGATGAGAATAACGAATTTACAATTCAGTTAGTTAACCAGACATTTGAGGGATACGTTTTGTATCGCCGCCTTCAACATACGGCGATCTAAAAAGATACTTCGGCAGAAGTTAGATCTCGTATATTTGTCAGGCTTCCCAGTTTTTTATCTACGAGATAATTCGGGGGCCGGCGTCTTTTTTAGTTTTTTTTTTTCCAAAATTTAATCTGGAAACAAACACCACCGGAAAGACTTAATCACTTATAAACGCCATGATGGTCTTTATATATTATGTCAGAGGGTATTCATAAATCTTTTGGACAAATTAAGATATTCTGAAATCCTTTACTTAGGAAACCCCACCGCGTAGCGAGCTGTGGTCGTTGAGTATTACGTCTCGTTACCCGGCGGGTTATTTAACACCTGTGTGCGAACATGAGTGGGTTAACCTTATGAGCATTAATTCCTGGAAATTTTATTTTTCCAGAGCTGGGTCCCGGCGGGTCTATGCAGAACCTGGAGTAAGTTTCCCTCCAGTCTCTGTCATGGCTACCTTTGCCCCGGTTTTTGCTTTATGCATTACGCCCTCCTGTTCAGGTATCCCTAATTTTGCGCACACCCTTTGTATAAAATGTGTTAAAATGTCTCGTTTGGTGGGGGTTACCTTTCCGGCGTTTTTCTCGTTGCTCCGAGAACACCGTTTTTGTTTACCGAGTTTTAGTCAGGATGGCTAAAATAGGTAAGTTACCCCGACGAGTTTGGTCGCTTGAGGGCTCATCAGAAACTGCGTTTTCTGTGGTCGAGCCTGGGATCAGGCTTCCTGTGTTATTCATTGCTTTATGCATTACGCCCTCCTGTTATGTCTCGTTTGGTGTGGGTTACCTTTCCGGCGTTTTTTCTCGTTGCTCCGAGAACACCGTTTTTGTTTACCGAGTTTTAGTCAGGATGGCTAAAATAGGTAAGTTACCCCGACGAGTTTGGTCGCTTGAGGGCTCATCAGAAACTGCGTTTTCTGTGGTCAAGCCTGGGATCAGGCTTCCTGTGTTATTCCCGGCGAGGGGGGCTCCACACAGTTATTTTGTTTGGTCTTTCCCTCCCGGCGACCTTTTTACAAAGAGGTCTGGGGCAGGTATAAGTGGTTTGACATTGCATATAAAACCCGGCGGTTGTTGTTGTTGTTGTTGTTGTTGTTCCCTAAGCTGCCTGGCCGAACAGCCCCGAGTCCCTGAGAAAGGCCATGGCCACGATCGGGCTTTCCCACAGAGCTCTCATTGAGTGTAGATTGTGTTGTTGGCGTAAGTGGTTGTGTGAAATGCAGTCTTCTATGATGTGTTTAATGGTATGGGGTGCTGTGTTACATCCCGGGCAGGCGTCGACAACGGAGTCATCCAGTCTCTTCTGATAGCTCAGGAGAGCTGGATGGTGTCCGCATCTCAGCCTGGCCAGGTGGACTCTGTCCTCGCGAGGAAGGGAGGATTCGGAAGGATGGATTTCGGGAGGTCGTGCATGCAGCTGTGTGTTGTCTGTGAGTGAGTGGATGGATCGGTGAGAGATATGAGTATGGATGTGCTTCTGGATGTTGGTTCGGGGTGGGCAGGGAGGGAGAGAGGACAATAATTGTGTGTGATACCGTGTGCTGGGTGTTGTTTTGATATTTCTTGGTGTCTGTGGGTGTGTTGCCATGTAGTTTAGTGGGTGGTCTTGGTTCGTGGAGGCTGCTGCCAGGAATTGAGTGCCTCTCATGTCCAGATGGTCTTTGACTTTGAGGATTTTGGTTTCTTGATGTAGGTGATCTGTGGGTGCAGTAGCTGTGCAGCCTGTAATGATCTTCAGGGCTTTGTTTTGAATAGTCTGTAAGGTCTTATGATGTGTTTCAGCTAGGTTAGAAGCCCAGGCTGGGCTTGCGTATTCCATCACTGATCTTATGTATTGTTTATATACTGTGGTGGTAGTTTCTTTGTTGTGTCCAAATTTTGTGTGAGCAAGTGACCTGAGGGCGTTAAGTCTGGGTGTCAGTTTCTTTTTAATGTTTGTGGTGTGCTGTTTGAATGTCATATGAGTATCATATGTTACTCCTAGGATTTTGGGTGTGTGTGTATGTGTTAGGGGTGTGTTGTTTATGGTGAGTTGAGGGATGTATTCGTGTTCTCCTGTCCAACTTGTGAGCAGGGTTGCGGTGGATTTGGCTGGGGCTAGATTAAGTCTGTTTGTAGTGCACCAGCCGTGTAGTGTGTTGAGATAGGGTTGAAGGAGATCTGTTGCTCTTTTTGGGTCATGGTGTGTGCATGTGAGTGTTATGTCATCTGCATAGGAGGCTAAGTTTATTTGGGGCGTATTGGGTGTAGTTATATCGTGCATGTACAGATTGAAGAGTGCGGGCGATAGGACGGATCCTTGTGGGACTCCGTTTGGAAAGTTTCTGATTTTAGATGACTGACCGGCAAAAGATACGTGTGCACATCTGCCTGCTAGGAAGTTGGCCAGCCACCGTTTTGTGTTGTTGTGCATGTTTGTGTTGTAGATTTTGTTTGTTAGGTTGTGGCGGGGGATGGCATCGAAAGCTTTACTAATGTCGAGTGTGGCTAATAGTGATCTGTGTGGTGGTCTAGCTGAATTGATGCCGTCGAAAGCTCTTTGTGTAAGGTCTGTGAGAAGAGTGTTTGTGGAGTGCAGTGGCCTAAAGCCATGTTGTGTTGGAGCTAGGGGTAGGTCAGGTGTAATTAGTTGTAATACTAGGCGTTCCATGACTTTGGAGGGGGAGCAAAGGAGTGTGATGGGGCGGTGCGAGGAGGGTAGCGTGGGGTCTTTGTTGGGTTTGGGGAAAGTGATGATGATACCATGCTTCCAAATGTCTGGTATTGTGTTGTGTGAATAGCTGTAGTTTGATATGTTAGTGAGTGCTTGTATGCCTTGTGGTCCCAGGTGTCTGAGGTGTATGTTGCTTATGTTGTCTAGGCCACAGGCGGGTGAGTGCTTGAGATTGTTGATGATATGCTTTGTCTGGTGATTGGTGAAGGGTGTATAGTCAGGGTCTGTGGGGAATTGTCTCTTACGTCGGATGACACGTCGGTCGTCTTTGTGAGGTTTTAGGTGGCTGACATGTGAAAAGTGATTGATGAGAGTGTTTGCTTGTTGTTTACATGAAGGAGTAGAGTCTGTTGTTGTGATTGCAGCATGTGATTGTGTTGTGTTGCTGTTGGAAAGTGTGATGCTGTTTAGTGTTTTGTATAGTTTTTTGGGGTTTGTTTTGTGATCAAGTGTTTGTAGGAAGTTATTCCAATTTAGTTTTTTGTTCTTGTATTTTGTTGTTAGTTTGGGTGTTGAGTGCTTGAATTTGTTGTGTGATGTCTTGTGTGTGGGGTGCTGGGGAGTGTTTCAGTATGTCGCGTTGTCTGATGAGGTTTTGAATTTCTGGTGTGAAGTTGGGGTTGTGTCTTTTTCTGTTACCTCTTGGAATGTGTTTCTTGTCAGCGTTTTGGATAGTTTTATTGAGTATGTGTACAGCATTGTTGATGTTAGTGATGGGTGTACTGTTTAGAGTTGTGAAGTGTTGTTCTGTCTCATTTGTGAATGCTTCCCAGTTAGCTCTTTTATAATTGGTGTATGTGTGTTTGTGGCTAGCTGGGGTGAGTCTGGTTTTGGTGGTGATAATGATCGGGAGGTGGTCAGAGCCTAAGGTTCTGACCACCCTCCAGGATGTTGTGGGGGCGAGTTCTGGGGAGCAAAAGGTGATGTCTGGAGATGATGGGTTATAGAGGGCTTGGTGAGGAATATGGGTATGTTGATGGATGTCGTTAAGGATGATGAGGTTATCGGTTTGGTTTTGTAGTACCAGCCCTCTGTCTGTGTCGGGGTTGTCGACAAACCAGGCCGACACCCGACACCCGACACCCGGCGGTTGTACCTTCGGGTGGTTATATTAACGGATTTGCGATTCGCGATAATTTGCCAAACAATTGATTGATACAATAGGGTATCACGGCCTTCAAGACGGCGATCTATGAGGGCTTCTGGCAGAAGC
The DNA here is from genome assembly GCA_032716605.1 of Paralithodes platypus. Lineage (NCBI taxonomy): Eukaryota > Metazoa > Arthropoda > Malacostraca > Decapoda > Lithodidae > Paralithodes > Paralithodes platypus. Next base: position 18,139,365 of record CM064487.1, read on the forward strand.
CGGATTAGAGATTAAGATAGGCTTAGACTTTTTATGGGATAAAAAGATGCCTGAATCTTACTAGTGTTTCAAGTGTAAAGGGATACTTGAAGGACTTCATCTTTTATAAAGATATGTTTCATCTTTATGAGGATTCAGAAGTTATACTTAATTCTTTCGAACAGGTAAAAGATATGCTGAAATCCTTAATAAACAATTGGAACAATGTTGTTTGTTTGTTTAGTCTTTCCCTCCCGGCGACCTTTTTACAAAAAAGGTCTGGGGCAGGTACAATTGGTTTGACATTGCATATAAAACCCGGCGGTTATACCTTCGGGTGGTTATATTAACTGATTAGCAATTCGCGATCATTTGCCAAACAATTGATTGATACAATAGGGTATCACGGCCTTCAGGACGGCGATCTATGAGGGCTTCTGGGAGAAGCCGGATTAGAGATTAGGATAGGCTTAGACTTTTTATGGGATAAAAAGATGCCGGAATCTTACTAATGTTTCAAGTGTAAAGGGATACTTGAAAGACTTCATCTTTAATAAAGATATACTTCATCTTTATGAGGATTCAAAAGATATGCTTAAAATCTTCTGGACAGGTAAATATATCCTGAAATCTTTAATATGAAACTAAAGGAAAACGAAAAGTAGTGGTGGAGTGCTACGGTTCGTTGACCGGCGGTCTTGTGACACATATTTTGTACCATTTTTTGGGTGTAACCCTATGAGCATTAATCCCCGGAAAATTCTCTTTCCAGGGCGGAGTACCGGTGTTGCACCAGGTGACCAGGTAGTTCCCGGGGGCGGGGTAGTTTTCCCCCAGTCTCTGCCATGTCGGCACTTGAACCTCTCATTGCTGTATGTTCAACGCCGTTAAGATCAGGTATCCCTATATTATTTTTATTTGTTAATGAAATAATTTAATCACTGAATAATAATAACCATATATATTTTCTATGATTATATTAGGATAATATTGTGTTTATTTATAGTAATTTATTTTAATACAATTAAATATAAATTAAATTAATTACAGTAGTATACTTTATGATTTTGCTCACCAGCTCTGCTTTCAATGTGTTAATGAGCTATGGGAGCTTTTAATTATCATAAACCTTTACAGGGCTCTCTTTCAGAGAGTATACCGAGCTCGCAAGCGAGGGACAGCCACAGCCAAGGTGTATGGCGATACTCACAGTCCTGGCAGGACAGAACACATCCCTTTGTGACTCAACTAGTGCTGACGTCCACGGGATGCCGATGTACCATCTTCTACCCCAGTTTTAACATGGTAACATGTGGAGGTCCCGGCTTCGGCGGGATCTTCCCATGATAAGCCAGACTTAACGGATGAAGAACAACGATCTCTGGTCTCAGAGATGGAGGTTGAAGAGTCCAGTCACCTTCTAGGCGACTCTCAGGGTACTGTCGAATCTCCACGGAGTTCGTCATCGGCTAGGTATGTACCGGCGGAAGAGATTGATGGACTACTATTGAATGCACTTAATAGGTTCTTTGGCCCTACGCCGGAAACTCCTTCTGATACGGGAGATCCCGCGATGTCGACGAATGTGCGACCTCTGGCTACATCCTTTGCTTTAGCTAAAATACCTAGCCATCCGCTTGTGTCAGACCCAATTTCCAATGTGCCAGGCACAACAGCTCTCACTACTTCCACTGTGCGAGTCATATCAGACATATCTCCCCCTCCTTTAGACAAGGCGCCAGTCAAAAAACAGGAGCTATGCCTCTTTTTACGGGCCTGATGAGTCAGGGGTAGCAATGTTACGGAAATGTTTTGGATGTTCATATTAAGGACATTCCAAGTTATTATAACCATGACTTATTCTTACCACCAAATCCCTCCAGAACGCCATTCTTGGTTCTCTCTCTTCCGGTTTTTGGTGCCGGCGCAGTCCCCTCTGCTTGGCTGCCATTAGCACGCCTTCCCCAGCTTACCTAGACCGCGAGTTTAGGTTAAGAGGAAAAGCGTTTTAACTGTTTTCGCAATATATGGTTCCCAGCAAGTAACAAAGTCTCTGTTACGCTCTTCTCAGGCAATAGAAGCCGCGGAAGTCAGGAAAGCCATTGAACTTTCCCGGCGCTTGCTTCTCCAGACTTCCATCCAAGTCTTTAGGAGATATTCGGACGGCCTTATTAGAGGCAGTTCGAGCAAGGCAGGATCTGAGGATGTTCTTAGTGAAGAAACTTCTTGACCGTATTGCAAGCCAAGTAGTTCTGTCTCCAGTTCTAATTCCTTCTTTGATTTCACCAGCAGTTTGGAAGACTGTTTTCAATTTGGCACAAGCATTCAAGCAAGGTCCCCGCAAGCCCTGATGCCCTTGTTAGAACAAGGGATCAGGGTCTGGTGGTATCTGGGCGACTAACTGGTGGTGGCAGAAACAGAAAAGTTACGCATCAGTCATGTCTACGTTACGTTAAACCATCTCATATCTCTAGGATTCAAGGTCAACTTAGTAAAAGTCAAACCCTTGTTCCCCCACGAGTATTTCAGGGGATAGGGCTGGTCGAGGACACAGCTTCTCTCACTCTGAGTCAGAGTGTGGACACTCGAAACAGATTTCGCAAAACTGTTTATGTTTCTCCAGTCTGAATACGACACAGAAACTTTGGGAATCTCTAGTCGGTTCTCTCAATGGGGTTCAGCTAACTGTGAAGTTGGGCCGGTTGAAAGTCTAACGTTTAATCTTGGAGGGCAACAAATTTTTCCCACTATTACCGGCGGGGATAGTATGGCCTATCCCAACGTTATTACACAACTTACTAGCGGTTTGGGCGACGAGAGAAAGGTTGCACGCAGTCATGTCATGAACCTCTCCTCCGCCGTCGGTATGGGTGGACATGGATGCGTCAGGCACGATAGGTTGGGGCTTTTAGTCAAACCTCGGGCATCAGGGTCAAAGGTTTTGGTCCCATTTAGAAATCTTCCACATCAATGTCAAAGACTTACTAGTCCCCTTATCTGTCCTTCAGGCTCACGGCTCTGCTTTACGGGGCTAGTCGGTGGCCTTCAGAATGGACAATCTGAATGTGGTTCACTGTATTCAGAAACAAGGGTCAATAAGATCTCGGAAGTGGCTAAACGTGTCAGAAAAGATTTTTACTAGCCAACAGGCTGAACATTCATCTTCACGTATCTTATCTCCCAGGCGTTGCAAACGTCTGGGCAGACGCTCTGTCTCAGAGACAAAGCACTTCAGTGGAATGGGCGCTCTTGCGTGTGCGGAGCATGACTATCCACAAGTGGATTTGTTTGCGTCTGAGAAGACTTGCAAACTCCCACTGTACCTCACCCGCCGGACGATAACGCCGGCGGGCGGACCTGACGCTCTGATGACGGACGAGAACAGGTTGAGTTCCATTTATCTATTTTCCGCCGCCAGACGCGTCTCTAATGTGCCACGTAGTCAACAAACTACAGGATTAGCGAGGCGTAGTCTCGCTAATCGCGCCCCTGTGGCCGGTGCAGTTTGGTACCAGCATTTGTACACGTGGTGCCCGCACCCAGTGTCACTCCCGGTCGGGTTGTTCCACTTAGAACACAATTGGCAACCTAGAAACCTCGCGGACTTGTTCATTATGGACATTCAGGAGGCCAAGTGGCTAGCACCATATGGTAGCGACGTGACCAAGATATTCACGAATCAATATACCCAGTCTACAAAGCGACAGTTTCAATCGCATTGGCAAGCTTTTATGTCTTGGATTCTTAGAACAAACCAAACTGTGCCCTCGGTGGCATTGGTTGTTAATTATTTAATGTATCTGTTCATGCAGAAACATTTATCTGAAATTGATTTATGAGGGCAGGTTTTAAACTCCGCCCACCTCCCCGTCAGCTCCGGCCTACATGGTCTCTGGACAAAGCATCGTAGTTATTCTCGTTCCCGTATGTACCAAAGACTGCAGATTTTACAAAAGGGCAGTATTCCTTATGGCTTTGGCTACCGGGAACAGAGTATCTGAGCTGGCGGCGATGAGCAACACACCTATTTGCCTCAGGTTTGATAGGCTTCATGAGTGTATTCACATTGCACCTTCCCCAGGATTCTTAGCAAGAATGAGCACAGTGAACACGTGTTTTCAGAGTTCACGGTGCCGGCGTTAAAAAGGGGAAAGGTGCACCATCTTTTTTGCCCAGTGCAAGCTCTAACCAAATATTTAAGAGTGGCACCTCTAAATCACCAGGGTGCTTTATGGGTCGCAAGTCCGGGTGAACGCTTGATGGAGCGTACACTGGCTTCTCTCTTGGTCAAGGACTTTAAAGAGAAGAATCCCGGCGTTGTGGGTAAGACCCACGATTTACGCAAGGGGACAGCCTCTTTACGTTTCCTTAATAATCTTTCGGTGGAAGTTATTAAGTCCACACAGTTGTGGGCCTCTAATCAGGAGTTTTTTGACGCGATACCTTTCAGTAGCTCTGGACAAACCTTCCTTGCCATGTATAGCTTTACGGCAGAGGGTCTAGGTGGCCCTTTTAGTCACGTTTTGTTTAATTTCAAGAAAAAGGGGGGGGAGGGTGCAGTCAGTGTGACATAGGACACCCTAGACCCCTCCGGAGTATGTGTTCGGAACATACGAGCTGGGATACTGTTTGTAGGCATTGTTTTATAAAATTTCTCTGTAGTATTTATTGCAGGAAATTGTGCTAAAGGCCAATAGTAGTGTTACAACAATTCTTGTTGTAAGTAGCTTTGGCTGTGAAGCAATAGATTTTTGAGAAATCTCGGTAGTTGCAACTACGACTTTTACTTTTGAAGTAATTACTTCTCCAGAAGTACACGAGTTCAGTACTTCTATGAATGTACAAGAATTCATTTATGTTTGGTTATATTTTTAGGAATATATCCACTAGTTAATGGGGTTTATATGTGCACATGTAAACTTATAAGTTTTTAGTTTTCACCACTTACTTTAAGTGGGGTGCCTTCTTAACTAGCAGATCTGTGTACAGAGTCTCAGAGTTAACCCTTTTTCAAGCAGGCTTCTTTGAAGCACGCTCCTGCTTGTACCCCTTTTTGAAGATTTAGGCTGTATAAAGTTTATGCACCCGAATATCTCTTTTTTACAAGAGTAAGAATACTATGTGGTTGTTTGATTATCTGCTTTTCTAGAGTTATGATATGATTACGAATGTCCCCCTCCAGTCTTAGAAATCAGGCATGTTCGTCAATGATGGAGGGGCCACTAATAAATTATAGGTTTGACTCCTGTAAGGAGATAAAGAAAACCTAATATTTAGTAGTGGCCCCGTAATCATTGACGACTGGGGCCCTCCCGACCATCCCCTTCCCATTCGTTGATGTATTCAGGATTTTGGTTTACTTGATATGTCAGTGAAGGAAGAATGACGCCTGCAGTAGCGTCTGGTCAAAGATCCACACAAGTACATCCACGATATGATGGAAAGCTTATTAGATAGTTATTCTTATTTTCTTTTTGTTTTTATTTTTTACGAAGTTTTCTCGTAGTGAGAACCCAATTCATAATGACTGAAGCCATGAGTGAGGTCGCGTGCGCTCATGATGAAGGCTCCTCAGTTTTTTAAATGCTCTGCGCGGTAGATTCAAACTACGGCGGATTAGTGTTTGAAGAGGATGCCTTATGTAATAGGCATGTTCGTCAATGATTACGGGGCCACTACTAAATATTAGGTTTTCTTTATCTCCTTACAGGAGTCAAACCTATAATTTGGCTATGTGATCTTTAAAAAAAATCAGTAATGGTCTCGTCATCTTTATACTGATCCCACAATTTGTATGTCGACCATGGATATTACTGTAAATCTCTCTGTGTCTAGATTGAGAAGATAATCTGATACGAGGCTCATCTTTAGGTCAACCGTCTCTGCTACCTTGAGTCCAGCAGCAAGGAGACCAATATGTACAGACCAAGTAGCCACAGCATTATAGCCTATAGTTGGCGATTATAACTCAGCATAGCTTATGGAATTATAGCTGAAGTGTTTGAGTAATTAGATCGAAAAGCTAGGAAATGCCCCATTGAAGCAGTCCGAGAAAGAATACAATAAATATTGAAGCCAATATTATCGTAAATATCAATAATTTATTATAAGCTTCGCACCTTATTGAATCAGTCCAAGAAATAATACAAAAGCCTATATATTGAAGCAAATATTACCGTACATATAATTTATTTATTTTAGGCTTCGCACTTTATTGAAGTATTCAAAGAAAGAATACGACATTGTCGAATAAACGTTACAAAAATACTTGGTAGCGAACCGGTATTTATATGTGGCGAAACCTCTCGGTAGCGAACCATATTCTAGTAGGTAGCGAAATCTCTACCCGCGAACCCTCCAGGTGGTGAAACCTCTGGATACCATTTAGACACATATAGGAGGAATTAAATACATGGTATAAGAAACCTATAGGCCACGATAAAATCGATGTATGTATGGTGGAATGGTGAGGAGGGTGGAGAGGTTGCAGGAGGAGGAAGTCAGGGAGGAGTACAGGAGAGCAGTGGAAAGACGACTAGGTGGGTTCGACCTGGAAGTTATGGAGGAAGTGGAGGAGATGAGCAAGGTGTTTAAGGATGAGATCTGTGCAGCATGTGAGGAGGTGTGTGGAGTGAGGAGAAGAGGGAGGGGAGTGAAAGGTACAGCATGGTGGACAGAAGAGGTAAGAATAGCTGTGAAAGAAAAGAAGAAAGCATTTAGAGAGTGGTTGGGTAGTAGAGGGAATGAAGATTCCGAGAGACAGAAACGAGCGAGGTACGTGGAGAGTAAGAGGGTGGTGAAGAGAGTAGTGAAGGAAAGTAAGAGAAGAGTAGATGAGGAATTTGGAAGGAATCTGAGTGTAAAATGGAGGGAGAGTAAGAAACTGTTTGGAAAGAAGTCAAGAAGTTAGGGAAGGTAGCAAGGGAAACAGTAAGGGTGTGAAAGATAAGAATGGGAGAATGCTAGCCGAGAAGCAAGAGAGAGTCGAAAGATGGAGGGAGTACTTCAGTGAGTTGCTAAATGTAAGGAATGAAGAGCCAGCAAACATAGCTGGATATGGTATGGGAGGGAGAAGAGAGAAGTAGTGGAGGAGGAGGTGGGGATCAGGAGGTCAGAAGTGTGGGAAGCCATGAAAAGAGTGAAGTTGGGGAAAGCACCAGGAACAGATGGAGTGTGTGGGGAAATGTTGAGGTATGGTGAGATAGTGATAGAATGGGTATGGAAAATGTGCAAACTAGCATGGGAGAAGGGGAGTGCACCCGATGACTGGAAGACTGGCATAATAGTCCCCCTATAAGGGCAAAGGGGAAAGAGGAGTGTGTGGTAACCACCGAGGAATATGTCTTCTAAGCGTAGTAGGGAAGGTATACAGTAGGGTAGTGATTGAGAGAGTAAGAAGAGTGAGAACGGAGAAATGGATAGGCGACGAGCAGGGCGGTTTTAGGAAGGGAAGACGATGTGTAGATCAGATTTTTACCCTGAATTGTGTTGTGGAGAAGTATCTGGAGAAGAAACAAAAGGTGTATGTTGCCTTTATGGACTTGGAGAAGGCCTATGACAGAGTGGATAGAGAAGGTTTGTGGAAAGTACTTAGAATATACGGAGTAGAGGGCAAGTTGCTGAAAGCAGTGAAGAGCATGTATGAGGGTGCAAAGGCGGCAGTACGTGTGGAGAGTGAGCAGAGCGAGTTCCTTGACCTGAATGTTGGTTTGAAACGGGTGTGTGATGTCCCCGTGGTTGTTTACTGTATATATGGATGGAGTCATGAAAGAAATACTATCAAGAGCAGTGGATGTTGGTGTATCGCTGAAAAGGGAATTGAGTGGAAGCTACCTATACTGCTGTTTGCGGATGATACAGTTCTGATGAGTGATAATGAATGGGAGTTGCAGGGTCTGGTAAATGAGTTTGGAACAGTGTGCGAAAAACGGAATTGAAGGTAAATGCGGGGAAGAGCAAGGTTATGGTCTTCGAAAGGGGTGAAGTCACAGAGTGTGAGGTGAAGCTGAACGGTCAGGCTATGGAGATCGTCAACTCTTTTAAGTATCTGGGCAGTGTGTTGAGTAAAGATGGGACTATGGATGAAGAAGTGCGGGAGAGGGTACAACAGGGGAAGAGGGTTGTAGGAACGCTAAAAGCAGTAACAAGAAATAGGGTGGTCAGTATGGAAGTGAAGAAGTCCTTGCATGACAGTGTGGTAATCCCGACACTGACTTACGGAAGCGAAGCATGGACGTTGGTTGAGAGACTCAGACCAAGAGTGAGAGCAGTGGAAATTAATTACTTAACCCGTTGAGCCCCGGCTAGTTATAATATTTTGTTCACCCCAGTCCCAAGCCATTTTCACTTATTTTTTTTTGTTTGCTAAAATGGAAGACAAGGATGAGAAATGAAAAAAACAAAAAAAAAAATCACCTGACATTTTTTTTTTTGGGGGGGGGGGGGGGGGTGGTGGGGGTTGGGGGGTGGGGGTAGCCTCAAAAAAATTTGTTGAGCCAAAATGGAGAGAATGGTGAGAAATGAAGACACAAATAAAAAAAACTCATTTCGGTCATTTGGGGGGGGGGGGGGGGGTTCAATAGTTCGTCTCCCCCGCATGACCACCCGCCCGGGAGCACTAGGGTAAAAACTGAGTATGGCATTGTACGGCATACATCCTAAGGAGTATCTCACATAAATCTCAAGCCTCTAGCTCCCATACGACCGGAGTAATGAAGGTTCAAAGTGGCGGTGAACTAGGGGTGTTAACTATCCCCACTAAGCCCACCACCACCAGCCGCGCGGCTGTCTCGGCCCGCTCACACCTACTGGCCCGGCTCCCACACACACTACGGTACCTCCCCCTCCTATTCTCCCGCCATTTCCTACCTGACGAGCCACGTAAGTGTTTTTTATATGTCGGACGCACGTGATGCGTCGCTGGGAGTTGGTGATCAAAGACTGCCGACACAACACGTGCGACGCTGGGTCTCACCGGGTTAAGGAGTGCGTGCGGAGTTACATGGAGGGATAGACAGACTAATGAGGAAGTAAGAAGGAGGTGTGGTGTGGAGGTAGATGTGCTGGAAAGTGTGAAAAGGAACAACTTGAGATGGTTCGGCCATATGGAACGTATGGAAAGCGAGAGAATGACTAAGAGGGTGTATGAGAGCGAGGTGGAGGGACAGAGAGGGAGAGGTAGACCGAATGAGAGGTGGAAGGATGGAGTGAGGAAGTACATGAACGAAGGCGGTGCTGATTGGGGGGAGGGGCGTCGACTGACTGGGGACAGAGGTGCATGGGGGCGGTTCGTTCGTGGCCACCCCTTCGGGGATCACGGCGTCAGGCAATAGATAGATAGATAGATGAATTTAATTACATCATCTTTATATTGTCCGCCAATTTACTCTAGCCAACTTTGTTTGGTTGCAGCATGTTGTCACAGTCGTAAAATTCTACAAAATAATTTCACCTTAATTCATAATCACCTAAATCTAAAAATACACAAAATATATAGACCTAAAATGTTTTTTTATAGAAACTACAGACACACCTATTGTGAGTTGTTTGATCACATACATCAGGTGCTATAGGGATTTCTGTAGGAGTTATATGTGTCTTAGTAGTGCTATAGGCCTAGTTGTCAACCTTTTTTTACCTAAATTGAAAAAAAAAAAAAAATTGACCTATTTTTATGGTAACATACACCTGTGCCAAATTGCATTTACATTGGAAGTAAGACCAGGAAGTTAGTAAATAACCGTTCAGTCCCCTTAATAACTGGTAGGACTTATGGAAATGCTTAAATATGGTATATTTTACCTTTAACCCCTCCAACCCGGAAGGGCTCTTGAACGCCCATAACAAACTCGGCCCGCGCAACCCGGAAGGGCTCTTGAACGCCCATTGCTTGCGTGAGTGCTTTCAAATTCCGCGCGTACATTTTTGGTATTGTGGGAGGGTAGGTGGCGCCACCAGGCGTAAACTACGCCACAGCAACAGTATCTACCCCGACGCCATCATGGACAGTACGCCAAATAGTGATTCCGCTGTGTCCGATACCGTGCTTCCTACGACGCCCGTGCTAGTTCGTCGCGCCTTACCCCGACGCCATCGCCTAAATGTGTTATCTCCCAGAGGTATTGAGACTACATTGAGACTTTATGAGCGTGCTGATGCCAAGTATAATGTTGATGATGAAGTAAGTGACGACTCCAGTAATTATAAGTCGAGTGATTATGGCCATGAGAGTGACAAAGAAGAGCAATTCCTGGGATTTGCGAGAGAACATGACAGTGATGAGAGTGATGTACCAGTTGTTGAGGAAGCTGGTTTACCTAAAGACAGTGAACTTGAGAGTGTGAGTGAGTGGGAGAGTTCAAGGTCACTCACCAAATTTCGCATAAGTGACACGACGCCAAGCCCTTCCCCAGGTAAATCGCCTTTCAAGCTACACTTATATAAGCAGAAAATACTTGAAAAGGCGGCCGCGGCAGCTAGGGAACAAGCCAAAATACTTGGTGAGGATGAGGCTGTGAGTGAGGGTGAGCGTGGTGACCCTTCTCGCCCGCCATTGTCTCCCTTATCTACCCACGCCACCCAAGATGACCCGGGTGCCCCGCATTCTTCCCCACCACCCCCACCACTGCCAAGGGTTGAGGACCCCCCACTTTCGGCCTATTTGCCTCCTAGGTCCCCCGACAGGAGACATACTGCTGCCGAAAAGGGGAAAGGCAGGAAATATACCAAAAAAATCAAGAAAAGTAAGAGAGTTTTGTTCGAGGCTCCCGCGGCGCCCACCCCTGCCGGCCCCAGCCATACGCCCCCGCAACTTTCCCCAGGGTCCTCCCCACCTCTCCCGCCTTCAACATGTCTTCCTGAAGAAGTCTTTGAGCTCGCATCACCAATACCTGGGCCTAGTGACAGTGAAGAATTAATTTCTGTCACTCGTCGCCGGCCAAGGAGCCCAGGACCTCGGGGTGACATAGCCTCACCTGCCACTCCTTCCCCACCTCGCCCACCCGCACGCCGTCCACGCATCACTCGTTCCCCGCCAGATTATGTGGGGGCCACTGATGATGAAGGGCACCTCTCTGAAGACTCTGGCCATGATTACATAGGTCCACCGTCAGGGCAAGATGACCACTCTGACGATGACTATATGGACATCGACAGCCCTAGACCCATCCGCTTGGCCCGGCGTCGTGCTGCCCGTCGTGCTGGCCGACGCCCTGACCGCCGCCCTCGCCGCCCTAGGGCGCGCGCCTCCCGAGTTGGCCGTGGGCGTGCTGGGCCACCAGCTGGAGCTCCTCGTCAGCGTAGACAAGACCCATTCTACGTTTTTCAGTGGCAAGACGTAGTTGATGGGGATGGATACAACCCTGATGTGCCAGCTTTTGATGAGGTACTGGAGGGTTCAGGCATTACCCCCAATTTTCCTGCAGGCCCCAATGCTTCACCACACGAACTATTTGAGGCCTTCTTTGATGAGGAGGTGGTAGGCTATGTTGTCAAAGAGACAAATAAGCAGCACCAATACCAGGTCCACTTTTTGGGCAAGGTGACCAAGGGCCACATGAGGCAGTGGACCCCAGTGACTCATAAAGAGTTCATGGTGTTCCTGGCACTCACCATGCTAATGCCTCATGTCAAGAAGCATAGGTTGCCTGACTATTGGATCACCAATGATCTCATATCCACCCCTGCCTTCGGGAAATATATGTCTCGCGACCGGTACCTTGATATCCTCGCAGCGCTCCATCTTGTCACCAACCTTGACGTCCACCTCCCAGACAAGCTGTGGAAGATTAGGACGTTGTACGAGATGATGAGAGAACGCTTCACCTCCTGCTTCAAGCCCTTCCGCAAGGTCGTCATTGATGAGTCTCTTGTGCTGTTCCGGGGAAAACTCAGCTTCTGGCAGTACATCCCCTCAAAAAGACATCGCTTTGGCATAAAATTCTTTGTGCTGTGCGACTGCCAAACTGGCTATGTCCTGGACTTCCTGGTCTACAGCGGGAAGGAAGGGGACTTGCTTGTGGACCCCCTCATTGGCTTTGGCGGAGCAGTGGTGCAAGCCATGATGGACCGCTACTTTCACAAGAATCACGTCCTCTACATGGACAATTATTACACGTCCCCCACTCTCTCACAGTACCTGCATGAGCGCAAGACGGGGACTGTAGGCACAGTACGAGGGAAAAGGAAGGGCATGCCACCTTTCCCTCCAAAGACCAAAAAAGGTGATGTGTTCAAGAAGAAGTCGGGGCCCATTCTGGCTATCCACTGGCACGACCAGCGGAAGGTCAACCTCCTGAGCACCATCCACAAGGGGGAAATGGTGGAGACTGGCAAGGTGGATCGCCGCACCCAGGCCAGTGTGACCAAGCCCGATGCTGTCCTGGACTACAACATCAACATGAGGCTGGTGGACAAGTCCGACATGCAGATAGGCTTCATTGACTGCCTGCGTACCTCGTGCAGATGGTACAAAAAGTTCTTTCTGCATATGGTGGACATGTCAGTTCTGAATACCTACAATATATACAAGCTTCGGAATGTGAACACACCCATGAAGTTCAATAGCCTGCGGAGGTTCCAAAAGCAGGTGTTGACGGAGCTCCTGGAGAAGTATGCTACGCCACAGAGGGCAGTGGCACATCCTGGGCCCGCTGTTCTTGACCGCTTGCAGTGTGCTCAATACTTGATTAGGCACAGGCTTGGTTCCCTGCCTCAGAATGAATCAGGAAGAACGCAGCAGAAGCGGTGCCATGTCTGCTACAACAGCAGGGTGAGGCGAGGTCAGGTAAAAAGTCCACCATGGAGTGTGTGGAGTGCAAGGTGGCACTCTGTGCTTTAGGGTGCTTCTTTGATTACCACTCCAAGCTGGAGTTCTAATAATCATACTGAAAGTGCCAAATAAAATGACAATATGTACACTATATATATACTAGGCAAAAAGTGGAAGAAAACCAATTTATTGTTATACAAAAGTCATGTATTATGAGAAAATTGATACAAATACAATTACACCATAATAATATGTGAAAGTGACACATATGTATATACCAAGTGACATTCATATGATTAGAACCTATAGAAATATAGAAATCAGTGAAAAAAGACACAATAAATTGTATATAAAACGTTTACAAAGCATATAACTAAGTGAAAGTGACACAAGACCTAATATTTGATGGCCAAAGTATAATAAACACCTGTGATAACGAATAATCAGTGCCTAATACAACAATAACCTACCTCAATTACTAATAAAATGTACGGTATCGAGTGAAAATGAGCATTATCAGTGACAGTGACACTCTCTAAAGCATATTTGTCAAAGTGAAAGTGACACAAGACCTAATATTTGATGGCCAAAGTATAATAAACACCTGTGATAACGAATAATCAGTGCCTAATACAACAATAACCTACCTCAATTACTAATAAAATGTACGGTATCGAGTGAAAATGAGCATTATCAGTGACAGTGACACTCTCTAAAGCATATTTGTCAAAGTGAAAGTGACACAAGACCTAATATTTGATGGCCAAAGTATAATAAACACCTGTGATAACGAATAATCAGTGCCTAATACAACAATAACCTACCTACCTCCTTCAACCCTATCTCAACACACTACATGGCTGGTGCACTACAAACAGACTTAATCTAGCCCCAGCCAAATCCACCGCAACCCTGCTCACAAGTTGGACAGAACACGAATACATCCCTCAACTCACCATAACCAACACACCCAAAATCCTAGGAGTAACATATGATACTCATATGACATTCAAACAGCACACCACAAACATTAAAAAGAAACTGACACCCAGACTTAACGCCCTCAGGTCACTTGCTCACACAAAATTTGGACACAACAAAGAAACTACCACCACAGTATATAAACAATACATAAGATCAGTGATGGAATACGCAAGCCCAGCCTGGGCTTCTAACCTAGCTGAAACACATCATAAGACCTTACAGACTATTCAAAACAAAGCCCTGAAGATCATTACAGGCTGCACAGCTACTTCACCCACAGATCACCTACATCAAGAAACCAAAATCCTCAAAGTCAAAGACCATCTGGACATGAGAGGCACTCAATTCCTGGCAGCAGCCTTCACGAACCAAGACCACCCACTAAACTACATGGCAACACACCCACAGACACCAAGAAATATCAAAACAACACCCAGCACACAGTATCACACACAATTATTGTCCTCTCTCCCTCCCTGCCCACCCCGAACCAACTTCCAAAAGCACATTCATACTCATATCTCTCACCGATCCATCCACTCACTCACAGACAACACGCAGCTGCATGCACGACCTCCCGAAATCCATCCTTCCGAATCCTCCCTTCCTCGCGAGGACAGAGTCCACCTGGCCAGGCTGAGATGTGGACACCATCCAGCTCTCCTGAGCTATCAGAAGAGACTGGATGACTCCGTTGTCGACGCCTGCCCGGGATCTAACACAGCACCCCATACCATTAAACACATCATAGAAGACTGCATTTCACACAACCATTTACGCCAACAACACAATCTACACTCAATGAGAGCTCTGTGGGAAAGCCCGATCGTGGCCATGGCCTTTCTCAGGGACTCGGGGCTGTTCGGCCAGGCAGCTTAGGGAACAACAACAACTAATAAAATGTACGGTATCGAGTGAAAATGAGCATTATCAGTGACAGTGACACTCTCTAAAGCATATTTGTCAAAGTGAAAGTGACACAAGACCTAATATTTGATGGCCAAAGTATAATAAACACCTGTGATAACGAATAATCAGTGCCTAATACAACAATAACCTACCTCAATTACTAATAAATGTATGGTATCGAGTGAAAATGAGCATTATCAGTGACAGTGACACTCTCTAAAGCATATTTGTCAAAGTGAAAGTGACACAAGACCTAATATTTGATGGCCAAAGTATAATAAACACCTGTGATAACGAATAATCAGTGCCTAATACAACAATAACCTACCTCAATTACTAATAAAATGTACGGTATCGAGTGAAAATGAGCATTATCAGTGACAATGACACTCTCTAAAGCATATTTGTCAAAGTGAAAGTGACACAAGACCTAATATTTGATGGCCAAAGTATAATAAACACCTGTGATAACGAGTAATCAGTGCCTAATATAACAATAACCTACCTCAATTACTAATAAAATGTACGGTATCGAGTGAAAATGAGCATTATCAGTGACAGTGACACTCTCTAAAGCATATTTATCAAAGTGAAAGTGACACAAGACACAATACTTGATGGCCAAAGTATAATAAATCTGTAATAACGAATAATCAGTGCCTAATATAACAATAACCTACCTCAATTACTAATAAAATGTACGGTATCGAGTGAAAATGAGCAATATCAGTGACAGTGATACCCTAATAAACATACTTTATATAATTGGCCTCAAAATAACTATAAAAATATCAAATAAACATCACATTCTCAATATCAAACACGAAAATCGTCTAAGGGAGATAAATACTTTGGCGCGACGAGCGGCTAGGTGCGTCGTAGCCGTGGCCTGGGCGACGCGTCCGAACGCAGGAAGAATTTTCCGCCGAAAAGCACTCGTCTTCCCGCGCTCACCATTATGCAACCAGAGGGGCTAGAGACCTCTACTCAACGCCATTCGACAGAGCAAGGTTTGTGAAACATTATTCTTTATTATTCATAACATTACATGCCATATTCATTGAATTACAGAGGAGTTAACATAGACCAAAGATCGTCAAAACACCCGGTACCACAGCACAGTCGCAAGCTATAGCCCCCGGGGCTGTAGGGTTAAAGTGGAGAGTGTTAATAGGGGAACTAGCTCACGTGTGTGAATAAGCCGAAGAAGAGAGACAGAAAGCATACCACCAAACTAAACTTGGCTTGCTCAAAACCCATCACTTCGAGTCGCCATACTAAGGGTTCAGTTCTCTGCAATTCATGCGGGAACTGGACCCACTTCACCTGCACAACACTTGCCTCCAAGAAACACTACACAAACACCTGGACCTGTTCCTCATGCCCCTCCCTCTCCCAGTCAAATCCCTCACCTAAAACCCATCCACCTCTCCTCCCCAACCCACCTAACCTTCCCATATCATCCACTCCCCCCCCTAAAACCCGTCCACCTCTCCTCCCTAACCCACCTAACCTTCCCATACCATCCACATCCTCAACTCAACACACCACACCCCATCCTAATCCATTCCAACCCCCATCTCCTGCTCCCCAATCCCCACCCCACTCATCCCCCCCCCAGCCCCTCCCTCACCCCCCCCCCCCCCCCCTCCTCGTGCAGCAGCACCCCACATACATCGTGCACATAACATTAACATTCTTCAACTGAACATAGATGGCATCAACACAAAGAAACACGAACTCTCACACTTCATCAAACAACACAACATACACATTGCCATCTTACAAGAAACAAAACTCCGCACAACACAAAAAACACCCACATTTCATAATTTCACCACCATCAGACAAGACCGGGCTGTCGGCGGGGGCGGTGGACTCATCACCCTGGTACACAAAGAAATATCATACATAGTAACCAGTGTACAAACCAAATCACTCCTCCCCCCAAATGATAACACAACAGAAATACAGTCAATTAAAATACGCACTGGCAACAACTCCAACATAACCATCATAAACACATCCCTCCCCAAACATCCCCTACAGTACCAAATGAATACAGACCACACTTACAACACATCACAAACACCCCACACATCATCCTGGGTGGTGACTTCAACGCCAAGACGTCGGCCTGGTTTGTCGACAACCCCGACACAGACAGAGGGCTGGTACTACAAAACCAAACCGATAACCTCATCATCCTTAACGACATCCATCAACATACCCATATTCCTCACCAAGCCCTCTATAACCCATCATCTCCAGACATCACCTTTTGCTCCCCAGAACTCGCCCCCACAACATCCTGGAGGGTGGTCAGAACCTTAGGCTCTGACCACCTCCCGATCATTATCACCACCAAAACCAGACTCACCCCAGCTAGCCACAAACACACATACACCAATTATAAAAGAGCTAACTGGGAAGCATTCACAAATGAGACAGAACAACACTTCACAACTCTAAACAGTACACCCATCACTAACATCAACAATGCTGTACACATACTCAATAAAACTATCCAAAACGCTGACAAGAAACACATTCCAAGAGGTAACAGAAAAAGACACAACCCCAACTTCACACCAGAAATTCAAAACCTCATCAGACAACGCGACATACTGAAACACTCCCCAGCACCCCACACACAAGACATCACACAACAAATTCAAGCACTCAACACCCAAACTAACAACAAAATACAAGAACAACAAAAACTAAATTGGAATAACTTCCTACAAACACTTGATCACAAAACAAACCCCAAAAAACTATACAAAACACTAAACAGCATCACACTTTCCAACAGCAACACAACACAATCACATGCTGCAATCACAACAACAGACTCTACTCCTTCATGTAAACAACAAGCAAACACTCTCATCAATCACTTTTCACATGTCAGCCACCTAAAACCTCACAAAGACGACCGACGTGTCATCCGACGTAAGAGACAATTCCCCACAGACCCTGACTATACACCCTTCACCAATCACCAGACAAAGCATATCATCAACAATCTCAAGCACTCACCCGCCTGTGGCCTAGACAACATAAGCAACATACATCTCAGACACCTGGGACCACAAGGCATACAAGCACTCACTAACATATCAAACTACAGCTATTCACACAACACAATACCAGACATTTGGAAGCATGGTATCATCATCACATTCCCCAAACTCAACAAAGACCCCACGCTACCCTCCTCGCACCGCCCCATCACACTCCTTTGCTCCCCCTCCAAAGTCATGGAACGCCTAGTATTACAACTAATTACACCTGACCTACCCCTAGCTCCAACACAACATGGCTTTAGGCCACTGCACTCCACAAACACTCTTCTCACAGACCTTACACAAAGAGCTTTCGACGGCATCAATTCAGCTAGACCACCACACAGATCACTATTAGCCACACTCGACATTAGTAAAGCCTTCGATGCCATCCCCCGCCACAACCTAACAAACAAAATCTATAACACAAACATGCACAACAACACAAAACGGTGGCTGGCCAACTTCCTAGCAGGCAGATGTGCACACGTATCTTTTGCCGGTCAGTCATCTAAAATCAGAAACTTTCCAAACGGAGTCCCACAAGGATCCGTCCTATCGCCCGCACTCTTCAATCTGTACATGCACGATATAACTACACCCAATACGCCCCAAATAAACTTAGCCTCCTATGCAGATGACATAACACTCACATGCACACACCATGACCCAAAAAGAGCAACAGATCTCCTTCAACCCTATCTCAACACACTACATGGCTGGTGCACTACAAACAGACTTAATCTAGCCCCAGCCATATCCACCGCAACCCTGCTCACAAGTTGGACAGGAGAACACGAATACATCCCTCAACTCACCATAAACAACACACCCCTAACACATACACACACACCCAAAATCCTAGGAGTAACATATGATACTCATATGACATTCAAACAGCACACCACAAACATTAAAAAGAAACTGACACCCAGACTTAACGCCCTCAGGTCACTTGCTCACACAAAATTTGGACACAACAAAGAAACTACCACCACAGTATATAAACAATACATAAGATCAGTGATGGAATACGCAAGCCCAGCCTGGGCTTCTAACCTAGCTGAAACACATCATAAGACCTTACAGACTATTCAAAACAAAGCCCTGAAGATCATTACAGGCTGCACAGCTACTGCACCCACAGATCACCTACATCAAGAAACCAAAATCCTCAAAGTCAAAGACCATCTGGACATGAGAGGCACTCAATTCCTGGCAGCAGCCTCCACGAACCAAGACCACCCACTAAACTACATGGCAACACACCCACAGACACCAAGAAATATCAAAACAACACCCAGCACACGGTATCACACACAATTATTGTCCTCTCTCCCTCCCTGCCCACCCCGAACCAACTTCCAGAAGCACATCCATACTCATATCTCTCACCGATCCATCCACTCACTCACAGACAACACGCAGCTGCATGCACGACCTCCCGAAATCCATCCTTCCGAATCCTCCCTTCCTCGCGAGGACAGAGTCCACCTGGCCAGGCTGAGATGCGGACACCATCCAGCTCTCCTGAGCTATCAGAAGAGACTGGATGACTCCGTTGTCGACACCTGCCCGGGATGTAACACAGCACCCCATACCATTAAACACATCATAGAAGACTGCATTTCACACAACCACTTACGCCAACAACATAATCTACACTCAATGAGAGCTCTGTGGGAAAGCCTGATCGTGGCCATGGCCTTTCTCAGGGACTCGGGGCTGTTCGGCCAGGCAGCTTAGGGAACAACAACAACAACTAAACTTGGCAGTACTTAGCCTAATTACGGTAGCGGTAGGAAAGACCAAAGTACCTATTTCTGCGTTTTACCCTAGGCTCCAGGTCAGAGGCAGCGGTGGCACACCACGACTGTGAGGCCGGGGCCTCTGAACATCATCAAGTAAGAGGTAGGTGACACGCCCGATAACACAACTCGGTCAAATTGGATTTTAGGTCACGTATGTGTTTTTTGTATTATAATCCTTTTTCTCACCAGTTCCTTCATTGATTAATGTGTTTTAAGGAGTTTTTCCTTCTGCAAATTCATTTTACCCATTATTTTGCAATATTAAAACATGCCCCCTCAAACCATATTTTGTCGTTACCCTAACCTAATCTGGGGGCAGCGGGCTGCCGCCCCCAGACCCCCGCAGGGTTAGCATTGATATAGAATAGCCTATGACAGAATAGGCTACTAAAAATTCGGTAAAAAAGTTAAAAATATTAGTCTCAGCTGATCCAAGATGGCCACCATTTTTCCTTCCACCCTTAGGCCTATTTAACCCACAAAGTCTAAGGAAAAATAATTTAATCTGCAGCGGTAAAGACATAGCCACATAGGGCCTATATTGTGGTGACTAATACTCTATGACAAAGCTATAGGCTAGTACACATTTAGAACATTATATGATCCCAATCCCATACGTGACCGAAAATCCAGTTTGTCCCACAACTCTTGCCCATATTGTAACCATCATAGGCTAGGCCTAGCCTATAATATATTGCCAGAAGGGGGCAAACAGCCTAGGCCTAGGCTAACCAAAAAAAAATCACCGTCAAAATAGACAAATTAACTGCGGCGATTGCCTTAGGCCATGTAAACATGACGACCCTAGGCCCAGAAACTACATCCATCCCCTTCAGTCAGTCTCTCTCACTTGTGGTTAAGAAATGGCAGTCTTTCGGTCCAGTCATATTAGGCTACACTTAAACACTCTAGTCTCTAAAGGCTTAGGCTAGGCTAATATGGAGAATGTAGGCTAGCTTCAGTACGGTATCAATTTTCCATAGCCTACATGATTTACAATTGTGAATAACTGAACGTCTTATAGGCCTATGAGTCAGATATGACAACGAGGAGCTGCTTAAAATGGCGAAAAATAGGAAGAAAAATGTTATTTTAATACCACAAATTTTCCGAGTGTTTTTTATAAACAAAATTGGTCATTTGCATCAATATATAGCGTTTGTAATTAGGCTAATTAGAAATCTCGGGAAAACCTATTTTCCCCATTAGGCCTATCGATCGATGTTGAGACAGCCCCTCGATAGTGATTTGAAAAGACATTAGCCTAACCTAACAACCTTACCTAACCTAACCTAGTATTATGAGTATAATGAGTGGGGGCTGCCGCCCCCACACCCCCGCTGGTTGAGTACTAGGCTAATCCCTTAATAAAAAAAAAAAAAATTGGCTGTCGATTAGGCTATACTAAGGTGAAAGAAAAGTCGATGAAGTCTATGGTGTTTACTCTGCAATCTTCAGCTTGATTGTACAGTACATTGATAACGGGAAAGTACCGTATTGACAACCTTGTTACGAAAATTAAATTTTAGTAGCCTACCATAGGTTTTTCCGAGGGTTTAACACATTTTCATATGATCTTTAGAGCTATCGATGACTGAAAGTACCGTATTGACAACCTTGTTACGAAAAATAAATTTTAGTACCATACTTTTTTATTAGGTTTTGCCGAGGGTTAGCCTACACTTACACTTTGTTACACTTTGTTGTATTCCGTCCGTTAGTGACACAGTTGAGCTGGGGCTCCACTGCGACCAGGCAGCTCCCTTTCTTCCACTCTCCATTCTAGAAGTCGGTTGGAGTTGGTGCTGGGGTATCCTGGTGTTGGTGGCCGGTCCGGTATTTTGGCCAGCCACATGTCCAAGTGTTTCTTGAAGGTGTCTGGAGACACCCCGGTCATGTTCCTGAGAGGGGCTGGTATACAGTTGAACAGTCTGGTTCCATTGTATGTAAAGCTGTGATGGATCAGGGATTTGATTTTTAGTGTTGATCCCGGCGTAGTCCTCACATAGCACAGCCTCCCTCGCCTTTGGTGTTGAGTCTCTTGGATGTTTGGATTTGGTACCTTTTTTTCCAAAATCTTCCAGACGTAGATGATGATGTATCTCTCCCTACGTCTTTGAAGTGAGTACAGCTGCAGCTCCTTGAGTCTCTCCCAGTAGTTAAAGTGTTGAAACCCATGGATTTTACTGGTGAATGTCCTCTGGGTGGCTTCGATTTCTGTTATTTCTCCTACTTTTTGGGGAGACCAGAGCTGAGAGCAGTACTCCAGTCGTGGTAGGACCAGTGAGCAGTGACTTCCACAGTGTTAACATACACCTCTCATTTCTTGTGTGGAAGATTCTCAGGATCCAGCCTGCTATTTGTTTTGCTGTTGTTGTGGCTTTGGTAATATGCTGGGAAAAAGTGGCGTCACTGCTCATATTTACTCCCAAGTCCTTCACTGTGTCTTTGGCGGTAATTTCTTGCTGTCCACTTTTGTAGTTGGTGTCGTTTTGTAGTGCTCTCTTGTTCCCGTACCTTAGAAGCTCGAACTTGTCTCCGTTTAGGACCATGTTGTTTTCTTCTGCCCACTTCAGGATTTTGTCCAAGTCTTGTTGTAGTAGCTGTGCATCATGTTGTGAGGTGATTTTCTTCATGAGTCTGGTGTCGTCTGCAAACGATGAGGCTGTTGAGTGTTCCAGGTCCCTGTCGATGTCTCCTATCATGATGAGGAATAGGAGAGGTCCCAGTACTGATCCTTGTGGTATTCCGCTGATGACCCCACCTGCTTCTGAGACTGATAGGCTTCCTTGAACCGTGACTCTTTGTTTTCTGTTGGTGATGAAGCTGTGGAGCCATCTTCCAAGGTCTCCCCCTATTCCCAGTGATTTGAGTTTATGTAGAAGGATCCCATGGTCCACCTTGTCAAAAGCTTTGGCGAAATCTAGATATATGACGTCTACATTTTCTCCGTCTTGAATAGCCTAAAACAAATTTTCTTATGATCTTTAGAGCATTTTTTTAATTTTAATTTTCCGAACATTGATTGGCAGCACCAAATAGGCGACTCCGATTCAGTAGAGTTTATTGAGGTAGTACAAGATAGTTTTTTATTTCAATTCATAGAAACGCCGACTAGAGGTATTAATATTCTTGATTTAGTTTTCAGTAACAATGAACATATGATAAATGATGTAGAGATTGGTGACCACCTAGGAAATAGCGATCATAAATCTATTTATTTTAATATACAATGGACAGGGAATGCTAAAGAGAATACGACACTTATCCCAGATTTCAGAAAAGCCGATTATGGTGGGCTAAGAAGTGACTTAAGGGTGGACCCTATTCTTAAGCAATTAAGTCAGGATATGCCAGAGTTAAACTTGCCACCTACATATAACCAGTTTATTGCTTCACTCCACAATGCTCAAAATAAATATATCCCTAAAAGAACATTTAGATCGCCGCAGAACCAACCAAAATGGATGACTAATAAGCTAATAGATCTTATAGGAAAAAAGAAAGGAATACATAGAAAAATAAAGAAAGGCGAAAATTATCTACATATATACTATCAGACTCTATCAAGATAGGTCAAAAAGGAAATCAGGAAAGCAAAAAGAAATTATGAAATAAGGATAGCCAGTGACTCAAAAAATAACCCTAAAGCTTTTTACCAACTATATAAATCTAAAGTTAGAGATGTAATAGGCCCCCTAAAAACTTCAATAGGAGAAATAACAGAAAATGATTTAGAAATGTGCAGTACATTAAATAGTCAGTTTCTTTCCGTTTTCACTAATGAAAATTTGGCACAGATTCCAGAAGTCAATATGGTATATAGTGATAGTATAGAAAATATGTTAAGTACAGTTAGTATAAGTAGAAATGATGTGCTTAAAGAAATTGACAGACTGAAACCTCAAAAATCGCCTGGTCCTGACGAGGTATATGCTAGAGTATTAAAAGAATGCAGAGATGAGTTAAGTAGCCCATTAGCATTTTTATTTAACAAGTCTTTAGAAACAGGTTTAGTTCCAGAAGCTTGGAAGCTTGCAAATGTAGTTCCGATCTTCAAAAAAGGTGATAAATCGATAGCATCCAATTACCGTCCCATTAGTCTCACATCAATCATAGGAAAGTTGCTAGAGTCTATTATTGCTAGGAAAATTAGAAGCCACTTAGACAAATTTAACTTAATAAATTCTTCTCAGCATGGATTCACTCAGGGACGTTCTTGCCTTACTAATTTGCTTAGCTTTTTCTCAGAGGTATATGAAGCAGTAGATAGTGACAAGTCATATGATATTATTTATTTAGATTTCAGTAAAGCTTTCGACAGAGTCCCTCATGAGAGATTGATGAGAAAGGTTGAGGCACATGGAATAGGAGGATCGTTGTTGGGATGGATTAGGTCATGGCTAATTGGTAGGAAACAGAGAGTCAGCATAAATGGTACCAAGTCAGAGTGGGGAGCAGTCAAAAGTGGTGTCCCCCAGGGATCGGTATTAGGTCCCCTGTTGTTTCTTATATACATAAATGACCTAGATTTAGGTATAACTAGTAGGATAAGTAAATTCGCAGACGATACTAAAATGGGGAGATCAATTGATTCAGATAGCGATATAGAGTGCCTCCAAAGGGATCTAGATACCTTACATGAATGGTCAGTAAATTGGCAGATGAAGTTTAACATTGACAAATGCAAGGTATTAAAGATAGGGAAGATGCATACAAATGTTAAATATAAACTAGCTAATTTAGAATTAGAAAATTCAGACTGTGAGAAAGATCTAGGTGTTTGTTAGCAATGATTTGAAGCCTAGAAAACAGTGTATAAGCGTTCGTAATAAGGCAAACAGGATTCTCGGGTTCATCTCTAGGAGTGTGAGTAACAGAACTGCTGATGTTATCTTAAAACTTTACTTGTCATTAGTGAGACCCCATATGGATTATGCTGTCCAATTTTGGTGTCCTTATTACAGAATGGACATAGATTCATTGGAGAGAGTACAACGTAGAATGACAAAAATGATCCATAATATTAGAAATCTTTCGTATGAAGAAAGGTTGAAGAAATTAGGTTTACATTCGTTAGAGAGACGCAGAGTTAGAGGGGATATGATAGAGGTGTTCAAGTGGGTTAGTGGGATTAACAAAGGGGACATGACAAATGTACTAAAGCTCAGTGATAGCGAAAGAACTCGTACCAATGGTTTCAAATTAGATAAATTTCGTTTCAGAAAAGATATAGGCAAATATTGGTTTGGTAACAGAGTTGTAGATGGGTGGAATAGACTACCAAGTGCTATAGTGGGGTCTAAAACGGTAGGGAGCTTTAAGATAAAATTGGATAAGCATATGGACGAGAAGGGTTGGGTGTGAAGGGGGATCAGCCGGGTTGGGCCAATCAGCACTCTGCATACCCTCATAATCCTGCGTTAATCTCTAACCGTTTTGGTAAGATGATCCTCAGGGTATTAGAGTGTTGAGCCTATGATTGGGCTTTGTAATTGAACTGGGGTTGTGTGGGACAGGGATCTGCCTTGCTTGGGCCAATCGGCTTTCTGCAGACTCCCATTTTCTTATGTTCTTATGTTCTTATATAGGCTAGATTCAATATTTATCTTCAAATATATCAACAAAATTCGTGGTATTAAAATAACATTGAACCAAATAGGAATAGGATAGCCTACTAGTCACTAGTGACAGTTTGTACAACAGTTCAAGAATTGTGTCTTCTTCTTCTTCTTCTTATTGTTTAAATGTGCAGTTTGCTTGGAGGGTTGTGGTGTCTCCAGATTACTGCACAGGCGTTTTAGGAGGGGTGAAAAGAACAATTGTTAGTATAATAGGGGTTAGGAGAGATAGTAAAGGTGGATTTTATACTACTGTACTGTATATGAGGGGTAAGTTTGTCGTTGTCTTTTGAGGTCAGGGTGATTTAAGTCTAGGTGAGGGTGAGGTCAGAGATGATGATGATGATCAGTTGCAGTACAGTACAGTACTGTACTGCTCTATGTGTACTGTGTGATTCAAGTCAAGGTGAGGGTGAGGTCAGAGATGATGATGACAGGGTGTCAAACGACGCTGTTTTTTTTAGTGATAACGCAATGAACTTTTTGTATAATGATAACAGAAACTCCCCCCCCCCAAAAAAAAAAGGTAGGCTAGGCTAAATTGACACAATTTTGGTCTCCAAATTTTCCATCTTGATTGTTTTTTTATTGTTTTTTTTAGACACCTAGGCTAAATTCTAAAAAAAAAACTCTGGGGGGGCATGCCCCCGCCCCCCGGACCCCCCTAGAGCTCGCGCCTTCGCCGCGCTATAATGATAACAAAATAATAAACCATAATGATAACACAATTCATATTTTGTGGATTGACACCCTGGATGATGATGATGATCAGTGGTGGTATAGTACAGATTCAGTTGGATGGTAATTTTATATGCTTGTGATTTTGTTTGTTGTTCTGATGTAGGTTCCTAGGGCTGATGCGATGACATGTTTACTGTGCTGTGGTAGGTCTCCTTCACCTAGGATATGCTTGATGTTGAATGTTCCTCCTTGTTGGGTTACTACATTTGTGTCGTCTGGTAGCAGATAGGCTAGAGGGCCGCTAGGCCTATGTGGCTGAGTATTATGCATATACTTACATACATACAGTACTGCAGACCGACAAAATTAAGGTTATCTGACATCAACTACATACCCCTCCCCTTATAATCCAATAGAATCTAGGAACTTACGGTATTTTGTAATTTGTTTCCAAGATCTCCATTTTGATTGATTTGAAGGGCTATTTGGAGCAAACATAGGCAAGCCCAACAAACCCTGCATCTCCATTTTCGTTCCTGCATCGGTCCCCTGGGAGAGTACCAGTGTTTATTTTTGATCGAGACCCTGCTGATACTTTAGCTTGGGGACCCGCAGAGGGCTGCACACGGGCAGCATGATATGCAGTGGTTGTGCGGGGAGTTAAGGGGCTAATAGGAAGGATGAGGATAAGGAGATTTTTTGTTGGTGATCTTATAGCTTTAAAAACTATCAAGAGTGGGACTGTTAACTATATGAGATGGAAGGTGATTCCATTCTTGGATGCTGCGGGGAAAAAATGAGTACCCATATAATTATGTGAGCGCTTGCCTGGTATGTGAATGATATTTTTGGCTGTGGCTGCCTCTTGTAGATCGTATGTGTGTAGGGTGTAAATATGTGTCTTTGTCTATGTTTACTAGATTGTTTGTGCTTTTGTATAGCATTTGTTGTCTATTTATCTTTTTGTTGCGTGTCTAATTTAATGTCTTGTTTGAGCAAAGTGACCGATGTAGTGTGTCTGTAATCACGTCTGATCCATCTTGCCGCCTTATTTTGTATGGCTTCTAATTTATTAATGTTGTTGTGAGTGTGTGGATCCCAGACGGTGTCGCAGTATTCAATGTGTGGTCGAACTAGTGTTTTAAAAGCTAAAATTGTGATGTCTGCCTTGCACCTCCTTAGGTTCCTGCACAGGAACTCCAGGGCTTTGTTGGCTTTTGCCCTGACGCTACTCACATGTGTGCTCCACCTCATGTCTGCTGAGAGGTGGACTCCCATATACTTATGTGAATGCACCACCAGCTGCTCCACACCAGGTGCCAGTGGCGCCTCCTCCATCACACAGGAAGCCACAGCCATAACGAGTAGAACCAACGAGACAACCCGAGGTAGGCCTAACATCAACGTAACTTCTGCCACTGAGGAAATTAATGAAGTCTACCCTGCAGTGAGGAGCGTCGGAAGCGGTACACCCGCTATAATGAGTATAGCAACACCTGGGGCCTATAATGTAGCTGTAAGTACAGGCAACGCGCAAGGCATCACTACAGCACTTGCGACGGGAAGGAGCTCGACGACAACCCCTATCGACAGGATCACAACACCTCCACCCTCAGGTGATAAGGGGGAGGGTACTGTTCAAGGACAATGGTTTAGGGTACATTCCACCAAAGGTAAAACTCATCACATACCTGAGGGGGAACAGAGGCTGAATGGAGGTACCGGTACTGGTACCACAAACAATGTTAGGAATTCTATGGCTGTGCAAATTCAACCTAGGAACTTTATGCATCAGGGGATTAAGGGTAAAAATAAAAGTACGGGGATAAGTACAGTTAAAAAAGTGAAAAGATCACGCATAGCCAAAGTATTCGCGACAGGTTTTAAGCCAGGAGTGACGGCATCCGACTTGAAAGAATATCTCTCCAATAAACTCAGTCTTAGTATGGATGTTGAACCAATTATTCCCTGGTCTGATAGGCACACATATATTTCATTCAGAATAAACTGCGAGTGTCCAAATCCCGAGGTGTTTATGGATGAAGAACTTTGGCCAGAGGAAGCATCGGTGTACTGGTGGAGAGAACGTAGGGCACAGGTACCGGTATCAACAAATGAGGACTCTATAACTACGGTAACCCACCCTCCCAACAACTCTTAATCATGGATATAAAGTCTACTTCATCTCCCAACAATTTGCGTATTGCTACTTATAACTGTAGGGGGCTCCCTAAAACCAACAGAGGGCTTCTCCTACGCCCTGATGTAGTAGACGTATTTAATACCAGTGATATTGTGTGCCTGCAGGAGACTTGGTATTTTAAACAGGATTTGGGTAACCTCAGTACTATCTGTGATAATTTTCATGGGTTTGGGGTCTCGACAACCGATGCTATGGATGGTCTAGTAGCAGGTCACCCACCGGGAGGAGTAGCTATTTTGTGGAGGGACTCTTTAGACAGCCGGGTTAAACCACTTGTAACAAATTTACCATGGTGTACAGGTATAGAAATAGAAGATATCCAACGGAAAGTAGTTATTCTTAGTGTGTACTTGCCCTACCAATGTAATGAAAATGAAGAACAATACCTGGAATGCCTTGGAGAGCTAAGTGCTCTTTTACAAGAACTAAATACCACCTGCTACTCTGTAATAGGGGACTGGAATGCTAATCTGAAGGACATGAGTAACTCTCTGTTTGCTAGTCATATGACTAACTTCTGTGGTGAGCATGATCTAATTATCTCTTCTCAGCTCATGCTCCCTCATAGTAGTTACACATGTGTCAGTGCAGCATGGGGCTCAACGTCTTGGCTAGATCATACCGTAGCTAGTGCTGATTTCCATGATATGATAACAAATATGGAAATTCAGTATACATATACAGATGAAGATCATATCCCATTGACCTTAACAGCTAGTTTGGAAAGAGCGCCAGAATTAACCCAGTCAAACAATAGTGTAAATCCAAAACTGCCATGGGGCGGGCTTGACGAGGAGGAGTGTGAGCAATTTTGCACTTTAACACACACTCTCCTTTCTGAGCTTGATCCTGGCAGTGAGGATGCCATTACCTGTGAAGACCCCAATTGTGTTAATGCTAGTCATCGAGAAGAAGTCAGCAAGCTGTACAATAATATTATATCTTGTCTTACTAAGGCTAGTGACATAGTATTTCACAAGCATAACAAAAATTACTCTTTTAACAAACCTGGGTGGAATGACCATGTTTCAGAACTATACCAGGCATCCCGAGATGCTCGTAGTGTATGGCTGGATCATAACAAACCGAGACAGGGACCCATTTTTGACATGTTCACCAGACTAAAGGCTAGATGCAAGTATGCAATCAGATATATAAAAAACAATGAAAATGTATTAAGAAGAGAAGCATTGGCCAAAAACTTTGCTAGCAAAGACACATTGGCCTTCTGGAAGGATATTAAAAAAATGCATAATAGCTGCACACCTCTACCCGTTAGTGTAGATGGGATCTCTGGTACTAATAACATAGCCAATCTTTGGAAAACACATTACCAAACTTTGTTTAACTCTGTTGGGCACCAAGGAAATACCATTGCTGCTACAACAGAGTGTAACAAAGAAGAAAAATATGACACAATTAAAGTTACAAGTGAAAAAATCAAGGCTGCAATAAGTAGGCTAGATGCTAACAAATCCTGTGGTTTTGATGGTATATATGCTGAACATTTGAAGTACTCCTCCACTCTCCTCTTGGAGAAACTCAGCAGTTGCTTTACCAGCTTTCTAATCCATGGTTTCCTACCAGAATCTATGATGTCCGTTACCTTGATACCAGTAATTAAAGACAAGGCTGGCAAAATTACATCAAAAGACAACTATAGACCTATTGCCCTTGCCAGTATTGTAAGTAAGATACTAGAGTTAATCATTTTAGACAGAATCTCAGTGTATATCAACTAATAGTAATCAATTTGGTTTTAAAAAGAATCATGGTACGGACCAGTGCATCTACACTCTGAAGGAGCTAGTGGATGGGTACATCAAAATGAACAGCTCTATTTTTGCATGCTTTCTTGATGCTAGTAAGGCATTTGACAGAGTCTGCCACAATATCCTGTTTGATAAATTAGCAACAAGGGGAGTGCCATCCTATATACTGAGAATCTTGAAGTACTGGTACGCCAATCAAACATTTAATGTAAGATGGGGTAACATTATTTCGGATTCCTTTACAGTAACCAATGGAGTGAGACAGGGTAGTATTCTCTCACCTTACTTATTCAATGTATATATGGATGAATTAAGTGATAAATTGAATAAAGAGCAGATTGGATGTTATGGTGGGAATAAAATCATCAACCATCTCATGTATGCTGATGATCTGGTCATTATTGTACCGTCTTCTGCGGGTCTGAGCAAACTTCTTGATATATGTGAATCTTTTGGTAGTAAACATTGTGTTAAATTCAACCCACTGAAAAGTGCTGTTCTTATATTTAGATCAAAATTACTGTATAAAAGTAAACTGCCAAATTTCTCACTCAATAATCAAATTATTCAAGAAGTAAACAAAATAAAATACCTGGGACACATTATCTCAAACGATTGCTCAGATGATGCAGATATCGGCCGTCAGCGCAGACAGCTATATTTACGTGGTAACACCATCTTGAGAAAATTCCACATGTGTAATTGGGAAACTAAAGTCACTTTGTTCCGGACATATTGTTCCTCTATGTACACGGCCCATTTGTGGTGGAAGTATAAGAGAGCCACCATAAATGGTCTGTGTACATCCTATCATAATATACTCAAGATGTTCATTGGTCTCTCTAAATATGAAAGCACTAGTATGGTGTGCACACTGTTGGATGTGCAGTGCTGTCGGGCTGTCATCAGGAGACTGGTGTACAGCTTTTCGCAGCGACTGCAATCCTCCAGTAACACGCTGATTGTAGCTCTTTGGTCTAGTGATCATATCTATGAATCCCGTATTATATCTCACTGGCAGAAGCTGCTGCACACATAGTATGTACTGTAATGTAATATATAGGTCTAATTGAACTATGAGCAATGATCTGTGCAATAGGTGTTAACCAACATTGAGCAATAGCCTTCGTTAGCCTATCTGTGTTATATTGTGACAAAATGTGATATGTGCTCTATTCTGTAAATAGGCCTACTGTATTTTTTATTTTATTGTGTCTTTATTAATATATCTTTGTGTATAATTATTATCTGTGCTCTGACGAGAAGTGTATGTGATATGGACCATTAGGTCGTACTGTATTTATACTGTATCTATCTTATGTGTCTGGAATAAAGAATTATTATTATTATTATTATTAATGGACTGTATCAAGGTTGGTATTATGGAGTTTATAGGCAAAGGGGAAAGCTTTCTTGGAGCGGGTAAAACATATGTGGTGGCATTTGTCTGGTCTAAAGGTCATCTGCCACTTGGCTTCCCAGTCTTTGAGGGCTGTCAAATCGTCTTGAAGTCGAAGGCAATCATCCCTATCAACTATTGGTCGGTATACTAATCTATCGTCTGCAAAAAGTCTAGTAGTAGAAGTTAAAGATGATGGAAGGTCATTGATGTATGAGAGAAAGAGAACAGGGCCAAGGACGATGCCTTGGGGTACCCCCGAAGTTACAGGAACAGAAGATGAGTGTCTCGGTCTGAATCCTCTCGATACTCTCTTGCTCCAAAACCAAGTCTATTGTAGTATTCGTGAAAAATGCAAATGTTAAAACTTTGTCCAATAATACATTCGCTAAACAGATATAAGTATAACTAATTATTGTTGTAACGATTTTTGATGAAATATTTGAAGAAGACAAATATGGAATCCATATATGCTCTAAATATCATATTAAAATGTGTTTTAACCTTGGCAAAATCTAATAAAAAAATTAGGATACTAATTTGTCATTTTGGTAAATGTAAATAGGTTGTTAATATTCTCCTATACACAGCACCGATTTGTAGCCTAGCTATAGCTATATACGCCATTTTTCGTCCCGAAAACATTGCTGATCTATTCCCGTATAGCCCATTCGGGCAATATGGGAAAAAACATGACTAAAGGCCACGTCACATTTAGCCGTATTTTTCCCCGTATTGCCCGAATGTGCTATACGGATATAGATCGGCAATGTTTTCAGGAGTTGCCCAGGGATTACGGCAGAGTGCGGAAGCGTACTGGAAGTTTGTTGAAAAAATAGCGAGGCTCTTATTTTTTGGCCTAACCACCCAAGAATTATTTGTGCATGTAGTGTACTTAAATCATGAGCACGAGGTTCGGGAAATACATACAAGTACGGTACGTACAAGATAGGCTACTATTGGCAATTTGGCATACATATGAGATATTGCCGAGTTAGGTTGTGTTCGTCCGGAAAGCCACATGCACGTATGACGCACGTGCTGTATGAAATTGACAAATCACGTACGTAACGGACGAATCATAGAAAAAGTAGGATATAAGTATAATTAATATATATATATATATATATATATATATATATATATATATATATATATATATATATATATATATATATATATATATATATATATTATATACAATATAATTATATATCTGTTGTGCATATTGTGTGTTTCGTGTACATACATTATTCGCCCCCAATTCGTTTACATTATCGTCGCATGTATTGTACATTCGTCGACCTGCGTGATACAGATACGTACTGGCGACGTACATACGGCTGCGTATGCTGTGCGTCACATGTGCGTATGTAGTTCAGAAAGTCAGATTTTTCACCGAAATCCGTGCATTGTTCGGCCAATTTGCATTTTCGGGTACTTCGGGTAGTACAGGGAAAATTATGGCTAAGTGAGACGCGGCCTTTAAGCCGGCCATACACTTGCAGGCCCGGCCTGTCCGGCCAACAAAAAGGGGCGGGGCATCGTCCGCCGGACAAAACCTACACACACACAAGCCGCCTCACGAAAATACACAGTATACGTCGGATAACATGAGTCAGTTGTCCGATAATGAGTTGGGATGGAGCCATTTGGGGGCGAGTTCTTAGGGTTTTCCAGCGAAGATTGAAGAAACACATATTGGGATAGAATTATATAATTAGTAACATTAATTAACCCAACTGTACTATGCTTTGTTAGTCTCGTATCCAATGTAGCCTATAGGTGGTGAGATGCGGTCTAGGAACGGTGTTACCGCATCTCCAGCTTGTCACAGCCATGCGACAGAGCCAACTAAGCCTTCGGACAGCCTTCCCCCTGCCATCCAGACCCACGACAACCCTGGCCCTGCCCGTATCGCCAAGATAACGGTGGAACGAGTGGGACACGTCCGTCCCGAGTGGACCACACCAGTCACCCACGGCAAGTCATTTTCTTTAACCACCAGAGCCAAAGAAAATGACCATCGCAGGGGTAACCATTACAAACCCCCATCAGCCAGCCCAGTAACTCCTCAACCTAGCTACACAACCACAGGTGGTACCAGGTTGTTACCTAAATTACCTTTCATATCCCCTATCAAAGAACCTAAAGCTCTTTCAGAACCAAAACCTCTCTTCCCCAGATTGCCTTTCATATCCCCTATCAAGGAACCTAAAGCTCTTGCATCCATTCAATCTAAACCATTGTCCCGGGTTAAAGTCACTCATAAACCAAAACTTGCCTATCCTTCCAGCCAACAATAAGTCTTGACCCCCAGAATAAGTCATCATCCATTGTAAGAAACTCATCCGCTTCCTCTCCCACCAGGAAGCCATCACCCCATAATGTGTACAGATCTGCCCTGAGGAATCTTCCTCCAGCTACATCTACAAGGGCCAGCCAAAAGTCCAGGCGCACCACTCCCAGGACTACAAGGACCTAACCACCACGCGCGGACACCACCCCAGCGCCTTTGATCCTCTCAAGCCGGGCGCCTTAAGTCTGGGCAAGAATATTCACAAGTACTCAGCCAGTCTGGATATCAGTAACTAAGCTTGCCTTTGGTATCTCTTTATCTGGGTAAAAGCAGCCAGAATAGCTGGTGTTCACACTTTATAATAATAATAATAATAATAATAGTTCTTAAAGCTAGCGCATGCTAAGCTAGCTAAGGATAGCTCAATAAGGCCGATTAGGCGTATTTCCATTGGGGTCCTGTACTACTACCCCATCCCTTTGCTCATGAGGGATGGTAACGACTCAGTGCTTGTGAAAAATCTTTAATGCGCCGAGCGTGGGCGCGAACCCGGGCCTTCTGGGTGGAAGTCCGAGACGCTAGTCACTACACCAAGCGAGCCGCTTAAGCTGAAGCTTGAAGCTGTGTGCAGTGATCGGAGACGACCAGGTCGGGTTCCCCCCTTCAGGAAGAGGACTAGCTTGTGCAACCCACTTTGGGCCCCACCTTCCTGGCCTTCGATGCTGTGCCCAGACCAAGTAAATAAGGATTCCTGTCTTGTTCCTTTCAAGGGATTATAAGGATAGTGCAGTACTTTGAGACGACCACAGGTCGGGTTCCCCCCTTAAGGAAGAGGACTAGATTGTGCAACCCACTTTGGGCCCCACCTTCACTGGCCTCTATTTACTGTATTAGTCTTGTGGTTCCATAGGCAAAAGCAGCCAGAATAGCTGGTGTTCACACTTGAAGCTGTGTGCAGTGATCGGAGACGACCAGGTCGGGTTCCCCCCTTCAGGAAGAGGACTAGCTTATGCAACCCACTTTGGGCCCCACCTTCCTGGCCTTCGATGCTGTGCCCAGACCAAGTAAATAAGGATTCCTGTCTTGTTCCTTTCAAGGGATTATAAGGATAGTGCAGTACTTAGAGACGACCAGGTCGGGTTCCCCCCTTCAGGAGAGGACTAGATTGTGCAACCCACTTTGGGCCCCACCTTCACTGGCCTCTATTTACTGTATTAGTCTTGTGGTTCCATAGGCAAAAGCAGCCAGAATAGCTGGTGTTCACACTTGAAGCTGTGTGCAGTGATCGGAGACGACCATGCAGGTCGGGTTCCCCCCTTCAGGAAGAGGACTAGCTTGTGCAACCCACTTTGGGCCCCACCTTCCTGGCCTTTGATGCTGTGCCCAGACCAAGTAAATAAGGATTCCTGTCTTGTTCCTTTCAAGGGATTATAAGGATAGTGCAGTACTTAGAGACGACCAGGTCGGGTTCCCCCCTTCAGGAAGAGGACTAAATTGTGCAACCCACTTTGGGCCCCACCTTCACTGGCCTCTATTTACTGTATTAGTCCTGTGGTTCCAGAGGAGATTGCAAGGGAGTAATTTAATTGTCCCAAACCTTAGACTAACCATAGTGTCACTGGATAGACTGGTTGCAACTCTATACAGACCATTATGCTAGTCACCATAACCCCCCACCAAACCCTGTAGCAGAACTCCGGCATACTCTTAGTAAGTCCCTGCTCACGCGGAGTGCAAGAGGAACCCGGGTGTCTCCCGTGGTAGGCGCAGAGCAGGAAGGAGCTGTAAGGACGTAGGAGTGCAGCCTAATCCCGGACCAACATCCGGAAGTACCATGCCCCAGCCGCCCTCCTGGACCACTGGATTCTCCCTCGATCTACGGCACCTCTTCACTCCAGCTCTCCTTTAAGTGCCTTATTACGGTTTATGGGTATAGAGTTGTCTCAGGGTAGTGGTTGAAGTTATCTTCAGGGGTTCTCACTAAATAACGTCTTGCGAGAGGGCTTTCCTCTCTCTACGTAAATTGACGTTAATCTGCCCACTTGCCGGGACACATTAGACATAACTATCAGGGGATCCTTATATCCTCACATACCCGGGTTATTGGTCTCCCATAGCCCGTCAGAGGGGACGCGCCTATATAAGACCCACAGCATATGACATACACACCTATTTACACGTAACCTTGTTCCCTTGTATAACTTCTAGCCTCATTCACTTAACATTCTGTCAGGTTCATAACTCGAATAGATCGCACTCTATCTCAGCTCCCGACGATTGTTGTATCAGCCTTCCGCATCTTGCTAGTTGCCCACACAAGTAGTTTTAGAATAAATAATCTTGCCAGGTGAGATCTAGCACACCTGTAGAATTCAGTTCATTTGTGAGCCTTTCAGAGCCCACCTTATTGTTGATGACCACTTGGTCATTGTTGCTTTAGAGTCAGTTAACGTCACTATTGCCGGAGACATCATAGTATGATCCAGACGACATCTGCCATTACTGCACTCTTGTTACCTGGCTGAGATCTTGCTTGAGATCTAGTTGAGTGGGAGGTAAGCCTCCACTATATTGGATACTCTATAATTGTATCCGAGGAGTTATTGTTAAATTGAGTCCGGACCCATTGTTCGACTCTTGCCTTATAATTGCTAATCATATTATTATTTGTATGCTCTATTTACCATTGTTGCCATTTTGATGATCTCAGTGTTCCAGAATTAAATATATTGCTCCTCCATGAACCAGGTGTAAAGTGAATAAAACCCATGTTAACTTGTCGCCCGTGTACTTATTCTCCTGTCGTGTTGTCTCTTTATTAAAGTTAAAGGTATACTTCTCCAGTTAGAGAGTTAATCATTGCACTCAGAATATCTCGCGTTCCAATTTGGACCGGGCATAACAGGTGGTATAGTAAGGGTTAGTCGATCATGTATCCAATGTACAGTACTAGGTGATAGGAAAGGGTTATAGTCTTGTATATAATAATAATAATATAATAATAATAATAATTCTTTATTCCAGACACATAAGATAGATACAGTATAAATACAGTACAACCTAATGGTCCATATCACATACACTTCTCGTGAGAGCACAGATAATAATTATACACAAAGATATATTAATAAAGAAACAATAAAATAAAATATACAGTAGGCCTATTTACAGAATAGAGCACATATCACATTTTGTCACAATATAACACAGATAGGCTAACTAAGGCTATTGCTCAATGTTGGTTGTTGTTGTTGTTGTTGTTGTTCCCTAAGCTGCCTGGCCGAACAGCCCCGAGTCCCTGAGGAAGGCCATGGCCACGATCGGGCTTTCCCACAGAGCTCTCATTGAGTGTAGATTGTGTTGTTGGCGTAAGTGGTTGTGTGAAATGCAGTCTTCTATGATGTGTTTAATGGTATGGGGTGCTGTGTTACATCCCGGGCAGGCGTCGACAACGGAGTCATCCAGTCTCTTCTGATAGCTCAGGAGAGCTGGATGGTGTCCACATCTCAGCCTGGCCAGGTGGACTCTGTCCTCGCGAGGAAGGGAGGATTCGGAAGGATGGATTTCAGGAGGTCGTGCATGCAGCTGCGTGTTGTCTGTGAGTGAGTGGATGGATCGGTGAGAGATATGAGTATATGTTTTATGTTCTTGTCTACCATAAACTAGGGTTGATTGTGTTGACAGGTACGAAAGGAGTAGGCCTGCATTAACCCGGGAACTGCGGGAAGACTCTTAAGAGTTCCCCCGGCGGACTGCGGGAAGACTCTTAAGAGTCAGAGAAAAACAAATCAATTTTAAACATATTTTTTTTTTTTTTTTTTTTTTTGCCCTTGGGCCATGCAAAATATCAGTCCTCTACCTCCCCTCCTTCCCCACTTTCCTCCCCTCCTTCAGTTATCACCTATTTTCCCTGTTATTCCCTTATTCTGAGGTATATTTTCGTGCTAACATTAGCGAGTTGCAAGCAGGGCATTGTCATCACTGTTAGCAAGCGAGTGCAAGAGAGAGAGAGAGAGTATCGATCGACAGTGTCTCAGTGGCCTTGGGGGAAATTGGCGGGAAAGGAGCTTGCCTCACCCATACATTATGTAACTCGCGGCCTGTATCGCCGATTTTGACCATCCAAACGCTGTTTTCACTCGTTTTATTGTTGTAACAGGTTAATACCTTTATAATCAAGGCATATGGATAAGTATTAATGCTATTTATGGTAAAATGAATATTTTAGTGATGGAAACAGCTCAAATACATGCGCACAGGCAGAGGTGTCTAATTACCCCCATGTGCATTTAAGA
The DNA here is from genome assembly GCA_032716605.1 of Paralithodes platypus. Classification (NCBI taxonomy): domain Eukaryota; kingdom Metazoa; phylum Arthropoda; class Malacostraca; order Decapoda; family Lithodidae; genus Paralithodes; species Paralithodes platypus. The sequence continues at coordinate 18,177,155 of CM064487.1, forward strand.
GGTTAATTGGACATAGCCTATTTGTATTGGGTTCTTGTCTACTTTTTCTGTTGTGTGACATCATTGACATACGTCAGGTGATAATGGTAATTGCATATAGATATAAACGGATGTTTTGTAATCTATTTGTCATTCTTAATATATTTCTAACAACACTGCTGACAACGAGAGTCTGGCGAGCTAGGTGTGGACCGCGCCTGAACGCACCCATACACACGCAGGCGGCAGGCCGCAACGGACGGAATTTTCAAGCGCCAACTGATTTTCATTCGGCCGCTGCGACAGGTCTGGCTGGATGAAAAACATCCCCATACACACAGAGGCCGCCTCTAGCCCCGCCCCTTTTCGTTGGCCGGACAGGCTGGGCCTGCAAGTGTATGGCCAGCTTTACTCCCACAAGGGGTAAACAATTGCTGTGTACACTTCAATAAATCAAGAGCTTAAAATGTGTATGATAAAGGTATTAAAATAAATTGGGCATATTGACAGTGATTTGCTTTCTTATCTTTGTATTAGATGGGTGTATTACTACCAATATAACATTAAAAGGTTAGATTATTATTGACAATTTATATATCCATTTCATACCCATCATTTTTGAGAGAGTATGTACCCAGTAAGTGCGAGCTATATGTAGTGAACAGCACTGAACACCCTACCACCAGGCAACGATATTGGGCTTCATTCCCATTTATTTATTGCTGTTACATGTTAATATCTTCATATTAAACTTAAAATAGGCGCATATGAATAAGTAATAACGATATTTATCGTAAAATTACAATTTTAGGCGGGAATGAAGCCTAATACTGGCCGCTCAGTATTAAGGTGTTCACTACGTACAGCTCGCACTTACCGGGTTAAGGGGGTGTTTTTTTCTGGACCCCTTCTCCCTCATATTTATCCCTATTAATTTTGAAATTTCAAGACGTTCGCCCCATTAGTTTGGTGATTTTAAGACCTTTTATTCCATTTATCTGTCTATTTTAAAACCTTTCGTGCCATTCAGGTGTCAATCTTTTCCTGGTGAGTGATAGCAAGCCTGAATTTTTCTACAGAAAAATGTACAAATTCATCTCGAAAGGGGGTATTGAAATATATTTTTTATAGGTTGATGGAGGTCTAGGAAGGTATTGTGCCTGACCAGATGATATTTGAACCGGGAGATTGAGTAGGGCTAGGCGATGTCTGTTTGCACTGACCAGCATACGGGCATTCATGTTTCACCTTGAGGATGGCAGCTACTCCACCTCACCTAATCTGCCTTCTGTTGGTTTGGCCTAGCACATCTTAGGCTCAGCGATAACATCCCAGGTGAGGCATTTGCGTGGAAGAGGGGTATGGGTGGGAGGTGTCACTTTTCAAAGAGCGCAGGTCGACCCCTGCAGCGCGGGCACATCCTGGGTGGCCACGCTCAGGGTGAAAAGGGTCTGGACGCTCGTGTTTTAATTTGGCGGGCATCCGGGACAGGGTCGATCTTGATTTGCTCGCTTCGTTTCCGTGATCTATCTGGGTTGCAATGTTTCTTGAAGGATTTATGTTGTTTCTTGGACTAGCAATGCTTGTGGCGTCTCTCTCTGGGTGGTGGGGTGAGTTCCTGGATCACATTAGTCCCGATGAGGTGAAGTTTGGTGTCGCTTCCCGTTCTTGTGGATTTCCCGTTTTCGCTCTTTCTCTGCTTCCTTCTTTTTCCGTGGCGGCTTCTCACTCTCTTATTCGGCCTTTCGGTGTTGATGTCTTCCTCCTCTTCTGTTTTCTCTCGTATTTTACTTATATTAAATGGCTTTATCACTTTCCAATATTTTTTTTTAAAGTAAATTATCATGGACACATTAATTTCCCTTTTCATATTTTCTTTAAGACCATAATCATATAGGTCTACTACTCGCCAAATTAACCACATACCAAAAATAACATCCTTAGCCTACTGTAGGTTAATATTCTGGCTAAAATTAGACGATTTCCTTCAGTTTAGAAAGACGAGTGAGAGTCACAGTATTACCATATAGATAGTTATAACATTTAAGATCCCAAGAGATTCTTTCTAATCTAAATAACTATGTCTAGTATTGACCAGAACAATATGAACATAGGGGTCATCGTACCGACCAATGCACCGTTTGTGTACTTGGTTCTGATAAAGGTGACCTTGGGCCTGAATTAATTATAAGGTCTGGTTAAGCCTCTCTCAAGGCTCGGAGATTGTCAACGGTTTAAAGTCAAAACGGCCACAATCAAACAGCAACAACCAAAAACATATTCAATTTAACCTAACTAATTCTAACCTAACCAAACCAGAGATAACTTAACATAACATAAACTAATTTAACCTAAGCTTAGCCTTATCTGATCTAGACTGCTTAGGATAGTGGCAGTTTGAGATGTGGCCGTTTTGACCGGCTTCCTAGTTAACATATCCGATACTATATTCTATTTCTACTAATCTGGCGAGTTTTGCACTTGGTCAATTTGAGCTAGAAAACTCTACTTCGAGCTGATTGGCTGATGGTAATGTCTAGTGGTTATCTTGTGCTTGGGCTTGCAACTAAAATATGTTCATCAGATACAGTGCCATCAGCCAATCAGGTCAAAGAAAAATGATCTAGCAGTGCAAACTAGGCAGGTTATGTATATATCTCCAACCTTCCACCACAACAGCCACCCTATACATCCCTGCAACCAGAGAGAATTGCGAGCTTAAGAAAGGCTCGTAATGACCACACTGCCAACGAACCGCGACCTAGTGGCATAAGGAACCGGGACCGAAAGGACGAACCAACACAGTCACAACAGCAGGGTGCGTACGCATCCAAACTGGCGGAACTTCCACCCCCGACCACTAGGCGGCACGCAGGGTTCACAGAAAACCAACCGAGGGGTACCTATTATAAACCTAAACAAATGCTAACATGTGTGACCACTCACACATCTCCTGCGAGGTGGAAGGACAGAGAGGGAGAGGTCTGTGGAGTGGTCTTGCCACTGGCCTGGTAATCCAAAGGTCCCCGGTTCAAATCCCGATGTATCAATGGGAAGATATTATTGGGATGGAATTTGTGCTGTACCTAGTATCAGTGCATTACCACAAGCCCACCGAAACGTCAATAAAATACCCTCATTGCTCCCTGATTAAATAGCACTGTATGAATATTCCCATATTCAAAATATGCTATAGGGGTGCAATGCCTGGTGAGTTATCTGCTCAACAGGTGGCATTGTGTGTGTGTAAGTGTGAGAGTCCGAGTGTAAGGGGTGAGACAGTGAAGCACGGGAACGAGGTGGCTTCAGAGATGGGGTCGTTTCGGGCTTTGAGTGAGCACCGTGCCTCATGTGAAGGCAAGATGGCAGGTGCTCGTTGTACTCTACGTGCTTCACATGTCTCACTCCCTAGACTGGAACAAGACCTCACAGGCTTCACTGTTCATTGTAAAGCGGTGAATGTTAAGGCTCTCAGCCTATGCCCGAGAGGAAGTAAGTTGGAATATAGAGAAAAAAAAACAAAAAAAACAAAAACAAAGGAGAGGTGGAAGGATAGAGTAAGGAAGTATATGGATGAAGACGGTGCTGGTTGGGAGGAGGGGCATCGACTGACTGAGGACAGAGGTGCATGGGGGCGGTTTGTTCGTGGCCACCCCTTCGGCGATCACGGCGTCAGGCAATAGATAGATAGATAGATGCCTAATTTATGTAGGCCTACCTTGTAAGTTTTATTCCTTACTCAGTCGAGATCGAATCCACTAACATAATTATTCCAGTAAAAATCTTGGCATGATATGCATTAAAACTAGTTCTATGATAAGTAATGTTCTAGGTTAGATATAAGACTTGATTGGTCGCAGTCAAAGGATCCTGGATGGCCACAATAGCACGCAATATTATTATCAACTCTGCGCAAGCAGAGTTTGGTATCGCCCTCCTGTATAGTGGGTACCACCGGAAGAAAATGTCTGTCGTTGTCGTTGTCGTCCGTCTGTCCCGAAACTCCTCCTAGACCGTTGGACGGATTTTCACCAAATTTCACACAAACATTTGTTGGGTGAATGTGAACGTCAGTCAAAAAAGATTTTTTGAATTTGTGCAATAGTTATGATTTTAGGTCCAAAATATGGTGTGAGCCCCGAAGGGGTTCACACACTAAGAACGCCATCATTCGCCATCATTCGTTCTGGGGGCGAAAACATCTCGCTCCGCATTTGCTAGGTTAAGTTAGTTTAGTTGGCATTAGAAGTGATGGTAGTAGGCTAATAGTGGGATTGATGGTGATAATAGTAGTGATGATGGTTGTATATAGTAATATAAGAGGACTTCACTCTAACATCAATTCTGTACACCAATTTCTTCAAGCAGAATCCCCTACTCTCCTTTTTTTGACAGAGACTCAAGTAACATCCACATCTGACACATCTAGATTTAATTTTCCAGGTTATCAACTGCTCCAAAATTTCAGACCTAAAGGTGGTGTATGTTGCTTCGCAAAATCTGAAATTGCCCTGGAGGAGGTTACTAGTTTCAATTGTCCCTATTTTGATTATTCTATATACAAATTAATTTCTGCTGGTAAATTTAAATACATATGTTGCATCTACCGTTCCCCAAATACTCCTCCAGAGCAAAGTCTTTTTGATTCTCTGTCCTCACAACTCAGTGTCCTCAACTTAAATGCTTCTTCTGAAATCACTGTGTTGGGTGATTTTAATGTCCATAATGTTGAATGGCTCACTCATTCAGCCAGGACTGATGATGCTGGTCTTGAATGTGAGCTATTTGCAGACTCATTTAATCTCATTCAACTAGTCAACCAACCCACCCGTGTACCAGATAATCCTAATCATAATTCCCACCTACTGGACTTATTTTTAACAACCAATTCAGAAAATTATGATGTTACAGTGAGGTCCCCACTTGGATCTTCTGATCACTGTCTGATACAGGCCACCTGTCTATCACCTACCACACCTTCCCACTCTGAACCTGTTTTGGTGACTAAATGGCATTACGATAGGGCAGACTGGGAGGGTCTTCAAGGTTTCTTTATTGATATTCCTGGACCTCTTTCTTTTCTAATGATGCACACTCCACCTTGAGCCACATACAAGATTTTGTAAAAATTGGAATGGAAACTTTTATTCCTCATCAAAAGTACAGTAAAAGATCTAATTCACCTAAATGGTTTGACCATAATTGTGCTAGAGTAACTGAACAAAAAGCAATAGCCTACAATGCATACACAAGATCAAAAACACATGAAGCCTTTAATTACTTTAGAAACATCAGAAATCATGCCAAAACTGTATTAAACCTAACTAAATCAAACTTTCTCCATAAGCAGGCAAATAAACTTCTAAATAATCCAAATGATAACAAAATATTTTGGTCTACTCTTAACTCATTCAAATCCAACTTCACTACTGCTTCATCCATTCCACCATTAAAATCTCCGACTGGCAATCTTGTAAGTGACCCACGAGGTAAAGCTAACCTTCTTGCAGATATTTTCTCCACCAACTCAACCTTAGATGACATAAATCAAGATGTCCCTGTACTTAATTTAATTCTCCTGAAATTCCCTCACTTAAGATCCACACCAGACATGTCAAAACTATTTTGCAGAATCTCTCAGTAGATAAGGCTCCTGGTCCAGATGAAATTCCTCCAATAGTACTTAAGAATTGCTCCTTGGTGCTCGCTCCTGTATTGGCAAAATTTTTCCGTCTGTGTACTCATACCTCATGCTTCCCAGTACCCTGGAAAGAAGCAAACATCCATCCAGTTCCTAAAAAAGGTGCCTCTTCAGATCCATCAAACTACAGACCAATAGCTATAACTTCCACTCTTGGCAAAGTTTTTGAAATTATATTAAATAATCACATAATTAAGCATCTGGAGAATAATAAATTAATCAGTGATAGGCAATATGGTTTTAGACGATGTCGATCAACTGCAGACATTCTTTGCCTCTTACGCATCAAATCAACCAAGCTACAGACCAACATGGTGAAACACATACAATAGCACTGGATATATCAAAGGCATTTGATAGAGTCTGGCATCAATCCTTATTGTCGAAGATGTCACACTACGGCCTTGCATCATTAGTTCCACTAATTTCTTCTTATCTTCATAACAGAAACATATGTGTAATGGTAGATGGCCTTTATTCTCAATTTCAATCAATAAATGCTGGTGTTCCCCAGGGATCAGTTTTGGCCCCAACTCTGTTCCTCATTCATATCAATGATCTCATATCTACCACTCATAATCCAATACATTCCTACGCAGATGACTCAACACTCCACAGTTCCTTCACATTTACCAATTCTTTCACCCAACCCGATCTTATAAATTCAAAAATAAACACTGCAATTTCTCTGAACCAGGACCTTTCTAGAATTAATGAATGGGGACAAGAGAATCTAGTTTCCTTTAATGCACAGAAAACCAAGTACATTCAAATTTCTAACCGACAGAATCTCACTGACTCCCATATATTTTTTAATGATGTAAATATTCCCACTTCCCCTAGTATTGACATTCTCGGTGTAACATTAACTACTAACTTGAGCTGGACACATTATGTTAGAAGCATTGCTAAGAATGCCTCTAAAAAACTGGGACTCCTGTACAGAGTTCGAGAATTCTTCACTGACGAGCAGTTGGCCGTATATATAAAAGTCATGTGCGCTCTCAGATGGATTACTGTTCACCTCTGTGGGGTGGAAGTGGAGTGGTTGCATTGAGGCAGTTGGACAAAATTCAAAATAAAGCTATTAGATTAATCAATAACCCTGCAATCACACAGGACCTCCTACATTAGCCATACGAAGAAACGTTGCATCCCTTGCATTATTCTACAGATATTTTCACAGCAATTGTTCGAGGAACTTGCTTCAATTGTGCCGCCTCTCCACATCTTTCCCGTAGAACTAGGGCAGCTGAGAGCCCATGAATTTACACTTTCTCCTCCACAATGCAGAACTTCTGCTTATCAGAATTCATTTATCCCCAGAGTTACTACTCTTTGGAATTCACTTCCCTCGAATTGCTTTCCACAAACTTACAATCAACAAATGTTTAAATCCAGTTGTTACAAACATTTTATGAATGGAGGATGCCTTTAGGCACATGGACCTTTTTGTTTTATCTGTGTTTTTCCTTCCTCCTTTCATTGTCTCTTAAAAAAAAAAAAAAAAAAAAAAAATTTGTATTGATGAGGATTACAGTAGTGATGATGATGACAGTAGTAGATATGATGGTGACAGTAGTAGATATGATGGTGACATACTAGTAGTAGTGATGATGATCATAATAGTAGTGATGATGGTGATAAGTAATGATGATAGTTGTAGTGATAATGATGACGGTGTGAGTTTTAGTGATGATGGTGAGTACGTAGTAGTGATGATGGTGAAAGTTGTAGTGATGATTACAATAGTTGTGATGTTAGTTATAGTAGTAGTGATGATGTTAACTGTAGTACTGATGATTGTAAGATGGTGGTGATGATAGTAGTAATGATGGTTGATAGGTGTAGTATCAATGATGATAGTATAGTGATTAACATGGTAGTGACAAAATGGTGACAGTAGTAGTGATGATGGTGAGAGTAGTAGTGATGATTGTAATTGTAGTAGTGATGATGACAGTATAGTCGTGATGATTGTGGCAGTTATAGTGATCGATGATGGCAGTAGTAGTGATGATGGTGATTGTGATTGATGATGGTGTTATGTAGTGATGATGGTAACCCATCGCAGAGTTGGGTATGCCGTTTTGATTTTGGGCAAAACGGCATGTCTACTTTATTATTATTATTATTTGTTTGTCCAAGCTGTTATAAAAAATAATAGCGTATAGTGCATATGTCTTAAATTAATAAACAGTTTAAAGTATCCTTAATAGGCTCAATATGTATGATTACTTTCAATGGCCAGTGATTGACGTGGTGCTTGCCGGTCTGCCAGGCGTACGACCAAATGCTTTGTCATGTTGATTATCCTACAGTGCTAATAGTGATTAAATGTGTTCGGTCTATATTGAGAAGTAGTTAATGACAGGAGTCTAAAATGCAGCAATGGTAATATCACATAATTACTACAACATACCTGTCTACACTATGCGCATTTGACCAGGTGCCAAGTCCAACGCCTGCAACTTTATTCAGTGATGCCAATTTAGCGTGTAATCGCTAGATCTAATGCAAAGGTGTTTACTTTATATCCATCTTGACCTATAGCGTCATAATTATGTAATACAAAGTGTCATTGTAAAGGTTTATCCCTAAATACCTTCATTTATAGCAATACTCTAACATTAATATGGTTATTGCCCTTGGGATGAAGGCTTAATTTTGCAGTTTCATGGGATTATAAGGAATTACAATATTATTGGACAAAGCTTTTGAATAATGTTAGTAAACCAAATCTATCTATATTAATATATGTTTAATTACGGTACACAAATCGATCATTCAATATCGTCTTTGTTGGCCCGTCGGGCAAGATATTTTGAAGGTTTATATCTATATAGGCTACGGATTTGGGCTATCACTGATATGTGCCTACTAAATGGATTTGAAAGTTTGTCAGGGTTTGGGCAAAACAGCACCAATTAAAGAATAGTAATGGCTATGGCTATAGAACATAGCAAAGCAAGGTTTGAGAGGGAATCAATTTTGGAAGATCGTGAGCATGGTTTTTGATAAATTTGTTAAAGGTGAATTCCAGGGATAAAACCTATTCAAACTACAATGTCCATTGGGACCTGTTTGGCTTTAGGGATATATGATACTGAAGAACCTTCATCAATGTGTCTCAAACAACATAGAAATTTATCTAAGTTATTTTATGTGGCGAGAACTGGCGTGTGTACTATGACGTCACGGATGTCAATAGCGGGAACACTCGACATGGGAAATGGGTGAATCTGTGGTATTTTTTTTTTATGTGAGAAACTCTTATAAATTGTATGCATGTTTACAGCTCAGCATTTGGCTTCACCACTATCTGGTCAAGGGATTGCGATATATAAAATGAACAGAAAACAATACTATCAATAAGAAATAGGCCTTACAAGCGGCCTACCTTAACCCTTAACCTCTGAAGTGCGCATGGGGGTAATTGGAAACGTCCCCCTGTGCTGACGTATTTGAGGTGTTTCCGCCACTAAAATATTCATTGTGCCATTAATAGCATTAATACTTATCCATATGCGCCTATTATGGGTTGATTATAAAGGTATTAACCTGAAACAACAATAAAACGAGTGAAAACAGCGTTTGGATGGTCAAAATCGGAGATATAGCCCGCGAGTTGTATAATGTATGGGTGAGGCAATCTGCTTTCCCGCCAATTTCCCCCAAGGCCACTGAGACACAGTCGATCGATACTCTCTCTCTCTCTCTTGCACTCGCTTGCTATCAGTGATGACCACACCCTCCAATCGGATTTCTAATGTTAGCACGAAAATATACCTCAGAATAAGGAAATAACAGGGAAAATAGGTGATAACTGAAGGAGAGGAGGAAAGTGGGGAAGGAGGGGAGGTAGAGGACTGAGATTTTGCATGGCCCAGGGGCCAAAAAAATAAAAAATAAAAAAAAAAAAATATAATTTTTTTTTTTTCGATGTCAAAAGTTGATTTTTATTTTCTCTGACTCTTAAGAGTCTCCCCGCAGTGCGCCGGGGGAACTCTTAAGAGTCTCCCCGCAGCTCCCGGGTTAAAAGAGCGGCGCTCGACTTAAGTCGTGCACCAATTTGCAGCAAGTTAGGAGCATTATTAAGGCTTTTAAAGGGTTAAAATCGAGTGCAAATGGCCGGGAGCGCAGCGGGCCAGACAGCCGACTCCCAGGGCTTACCGCCGCCCATTAACTCATGTTCCCTGTGTTCTCAAGAGGCCGGCAGTGTAGCCAGTAGTGAGCATAGTTGGGAAAAATATGCCGAAATACGCTAAACTCCCATGTTACTGGTATCACTGTATGAGAACCACGAGTGCTACGTAGCTCGTTCTGGTCTCATTTTGAAGCTTTTAGTGCCTAGTTTTTTGCTAAATAATATTTTTTTCATGCAGATACTTGATTGATCATTCAGGAGGGCCTGAATATGCCCAAAATAGCCCAAAACACCCCGCTAGACAAGGGTTAAAGGTGAATTACATAAAGATGATAAAAAAGTGAGATAAGTTATCTAGCAAAACATTAAATGCTCTAGTTGTACACCACTATAGGGAATATCCTTAAATTTGCCCCTATCATATAAAATAAATCAGGTCAAGTTAAAGGTAAATTTCTGTTGCCTGACAACTCGGATTTTATGACCATCACAATACTGGAAGGCGCGAAATTTGCAAAACAGTAAACTATCAGACGCCGCCAGATATAAATGTTTAATATTTGTTTTCTTTACTGACGTAAATTTACTTTATTATACACAAACCTGTCGAGTATCCTTAATATGTTTTGATGCATACAAACTATTGCCTACATCTTACTAGGTATACTGTATATGCAGCTTATGTAATTCACCTTTAATGACTCTGTAGCCTACCAGGATTAACACTAAAAAACAAATGTTTATCAAAGTAATATAGCCTACTAGTAGACCTGAAAACCATTGTTACATGGGTATCTCATATTTGCTAAAATATGTTTTGATGTTGAATCTATTTGGGTAATATGAAACAAATAATAAATGCTTAACAAATAAAATATAGCCTATATGCATTCATTCTCTCTCTCTATATATATATGTATATATATATATATATATATATATATATATATATATTATATATATATATATATATATATATATATATATATATATATATATATATATATATATATAATATATAGGCTATGCCGCTATATCTATCTATCTATATATATATATATATATATATATATATATATATATATATATATATATATATATATATATAGATAGATAGATAGATGGATAGACAGATATACATCATATATTAGTGTGTGCGATAATTTTGATGCAAATTCAATAATTTTGTGGTCACTTAGGCCTATACGATAATTCTGTATTTTAAATCTTGCAATACTGGCCAGAGCCAGAGCGTATATATATTATATATATATATATATATATATATATATATATACATATATATATATATATATATATATATATATATATATAGATAGATAGATAGATAGATAGAGAGAGAGAGAGAGAGAGAGAGAGAGAGAGAGAGAGAGAGAGAGAGAGAGAGAGAGATAGATAGATAGATAGATAGATAGATAGATAGAAATACATCAAAAATTATATTAGTGTGTACGATATTTTTTTATGCAAATTCCATAATTTTGTGGTCACTAGGCCCATACGATAATTCTGTATTTTAAATCTGGCAACACTGGCCAGAGCCAGACCGGCCAGACAGAGACTGTCACCGAGAGACAACATGAGCTATTGAGCAGCATCAGTGTCAGGGAAACTGTTGTGGGGAACGGATGCAACTTTGCACAATGGCACAGTTCCGTAAATCCAGCCCTCTCTTCTATGCTGGGGGGTTAGCCTTGATCACCATAATAGGTAAGATTCAGCTTTGGTTTAACTGAATAATGCATTTTTATAAACAAACATGATGACAACTTTGCACCCTAAGTGAAAGTGATAAAATAGGCTACCGGTAGGCTATAAGACATTTACGTCACAATACCTCTTTATACTCGCTTAATATTAGGGTATTTTTAAAATTTAATGTGATTGTTACAGAATATAATTACATACTTAATTGAGTTTACTTGAGTTGTAAGGCGACGTATGAAACTCGGCTTATGTGCCTCTTTGTCGCCCTTCTCAGGGCTCTCGGGGGTTAGGCCTATAGTGGGCTACACAAATGAATTAGGCCTAATACGTTGGTTATAGAAATTAATTGATTTGCATAGGCATTTGTATATTATAGGCTATCCAAAAACACTTGCGCATAGTTTAGATTAGAGTAAACAAACTCCATAGTGTGGGGAGCAATCCAGCCCTATCACACGAGTCTTCTAGATAAGATTAGAAGGCACTGTCATACGAGAGCTATTATTGTCAACTTTCAATGGATATTCATCAGGCTTTAGCAAATTTGGGGGCTCTTCTATATAGTTAGGGGAAACTTTTTGATGATGTTAGGTGACAAACTGTGTAGGCTAGGCCTATATAAGTTTAACTCGCGCTGCCAAACCATGCAGAGTTCCCGAATTCCGATAACGCTTGCAATTGAAGGAAAAAGCTCGTATGAGAGGGAAATATAACAGGTATGCTACTGGGTGATACAAAACGTGGTTAGACAGGATTAGTTTCCGGTTTTAAGGAAGTTGGAGACGGCATCGATAGCTATAAACAGAAGGATCCACTGAAATACGGTTGTAGTGCATAATATAAATAGCCTACATCAAATGAAATCCAGCAATATCCACCACAAACACCTTTTTTTTCTTCTTAGGCTAGGCCATTTCCTTTATTACATATAGCCTAGGCCTATGCCTAGTTTTCTTTTTGGGTTAATTCTCCCTACAAGGCATGCCCAGAGGTGCCGCCTGATAGCCTACAGGTTGAAATGTTCTGTAAACGACCAGGAGCGCGATATAATAGGTTTGAATTGTCAGCCGGCTTTTGAATTGACCCATTCCTTGTAGCGTTATTCCCGCCACAAATGCTTCTCGATGTACATCAGTCTGTTGGAACCGTATTTCCACATCTGAACATACTGGTATATAATTATACATGAAATGCGAGGAGAGAAGGATCGAGAACTTCGAGAAGAGGAAGCACATGAAGAAGAGAAGAGAGGAGGTGCGCATGGCCTCCATTCGAGAAGGGGCTTAGCGTGACCCATACCTCAGAGTGACTCAAACCCCTCTAACATGCAAGCTACCAACCCAAGTCGGGCTGTGCTCGTGCTGCCGGATCCTCGACCACCCACGGCCACGAGGCCACGACCAAGAAAATAGGGTCAACATTAAGGAGATGCACCACAGCTATTTTAAAGTTTATTTTTATGTTTTATTTTATTTATTTTTTAGGTTTATCAGTGTTTATTAATAATGATTATTACCAAAAATTATTATTTAGCCTACCCATTATCCAACAATCTAAAAATATGGCCCTCACTAGTGGGGAGGGCTGTGAAGTTCAGGGAAAAGGAGGGGTTAAAGAAAATACCTCTACTTTTTTGTTTAACCATTTGCCATTGGATACAGAATAAGTAGAGGGGGGGGGGGGGGAAACCCCCTGACCCCTCACCTCCCCAGGACTTATAGAACTATTATTATCCTCATCTATATGGACAGCAGCTAACAATAACCCATATTTTCCCCATCTGACCCTATTGTTGGATAATGGGTAAATACTCATTTCCAGTATTTTGTCAACCTCTACATCAATGCTTACATCAGCGGGGGTCGGGGAGTGGCAGGCAGCCCCCAGGTTAGGTTAGGTTAATGACAAAATAGGGTTTTTGGGTGAGGATGAACCCTGGAAGTGCTCCTGGGTTGTAACCACAATCCGCTGAAACAGACGGTCGCTAGTCTCAAGTGTAAGGTGCACACTGTCTTCAGCGAAGTCACCTTCCCGCGTTTTGATTGACTGGTAGCGGGACTTTGTAAAAGGCAGCACATTTTTCAGCCAGCGATTGATTCGGTTTCGGATACTTTTGTACCACTCTGCTGTCAGACCATATGCAGACTGTTATGCCCTGTTTTTCTACAGGATTAACTTGGGTAATGTGAGTTCTAACTGACTGGGTATAGAAGGCTGCATGCACAAAACAAGGTATGAGGAATAGAGAACACAAAATAAACACACAGTAACAAGACACACGATCACGTTTATTGATATACACACTTCTGAATGCTCGTACAAGACAAATGATAGAATTGAACAACACTAGCATAAGTGGATCTGGATGGAGCCTAGTCTCCCACTTCCAACGTTCAGGTATTAATTTTCTGATCACTGGCTTTATTCACAAGTCTATATACTGGAGACCATCAATGATACTTATAGATTCAAATTCACTGTTAGATTTATTACTGGTAGCTCTGGTGCACAAGTAGTAGTTCACAGACTAGATTAGACACGCATATTTTAGAGTGCGGGAATTCTAGTAACCTCAGGGGGTACTGATCTAAGTTTTATATTCTTATATCAGAAACACATAGAACGCAAATCAGTGGGCGAATATCAGATATCACTAGGGTTTCACTTTTATTTAATAATATCTGGATATATGGTAAATTACGAGAGTTAATATCGCCTGTTAATTAATAAACACTGATACGCTTAGCACCTCCTAATTGAATGGTTATATATGAATTATACTGGGGCAAAGATATAGCCACTTCATAGAAATATTAATAAGTGAGCCTCTAAATAGCACTGTAACACTGTAGTACTGATAGAGTGAATCTTGGGTAGTATTTGATTGGTCTGGTCCTGGTTATCTTGCGTCCGTGATGTTGGGGGCTAACGACTGGTTACGCGGCCGTCCAGGTGGTCCATATGTAGGAAGTTCTCAAGACGGATCTCTTGGCGATCGTTGCTGGCTACACTCTTATATACCCACTGGTTTGTGAAGGTTATAAGGTGCACGTAGATTTCTTGTACGTGGACAGATCCTTCTATCTAAATCTGCCACGGAGTCTGCCGGCTCTGGAACTCAATTCTCAGCAACAAACAATGATAGAGCTTGAGGTCAACTCTGGTGACCAACCCTGGTTGGTGTCTATCTTTCAACTGATTTTACTGGGGCTGGAGCTTGGTTTATAGGCTCGGTTTTGGACCCTGTAGGCCATAGGGATCTCGAGTTTTGATGGACTTATTTGAGCTCTCAATTGATACGGGAACTAGGTAAGGTGGTGATTACTGTTGTGGCACATGGCTATATGGAACCTTCATAATGTGATATAACTGAGGCTTAGTAAGAGGTACTATTTTGGCTATACTGGAAGTATTTAGGGGAGAGAGACTGGATCTACTTTGCGAGGAGGATTGGGACAGCTGTGATAGGAGCGTCTCTCTTAGATTGTTCAATCTTCATTCTATGGTATAGCTGAGGTACTAATTTGGTTATCGGAGTATGCAAGAAAGGTTAATGGGTTATTGTGGGTTAACCCGGGAGCTGCGGGGAGACTCTTAAGAGTTCCCCCGGTGCACTGCGGGAAGACTCTTAAGAGTCAGAGAAAATAAAAATCAACTTTTGACATCGAAAAAAAAAAATTTTTTTATATTTTTTTTTTTTTTTTTTGGCCCCTGGGCCATGCAAAATCTCAGTCCTCTACCTCCCCTCCTTCCCCACTTTCCTCCTCTCCTTCAGTTATCACCTATTTTCCCTGTTATTCCCTTATTCTGAGGTATATTTTCGTGCTAACATTAGAAATCCGATTGGAGGGTGTGGTCATCACTGATAGCAAGCGAGTGCAAGAGAGAGAGAGAGAGTATCGATCGACTGTGTCTCAGTGGCCTTGGGGGAAATTGGCGGGAAAGCAGATTGCCTCACCCATACATTATACAACTCGCGGGCTATATCTCCGATTTTGACCATCCAAACGCTGTTTTCACTCGTTTTATTGTTGTTTCAGGTTAATACCTTTATAATCAACCCATAATAGGCGCATATGGATAATATTGGTTAATAGAGGTTAGTAAAGGTGTTAGTCATACATGGTTAGTTCATTGATAGGAAGAATTCCTGTGCTACCTGACAATGACCCGGAAGTCAAAACAGGGGTCAGGTATACCTCCGCCGGGGTAGGGGTCTCCCTCCTCGGGTGGATAAAAAGGGGTAGGTGCGCGCCCTCTCTCTGTGATGGTCGTCTGGCGGCTGTGGCTGGGGGCTTGCCATATTACAAGTGTTTGTAATAACTCTCTGTTCATGAGACAGATGTGGGTGTTCGTAATACCAAAACCGAAGGTGCCTTGACCAGCTGGTTTAATTGGTTGGTTTGTTAATTGCATGGTTTGTTGGATGTGGTGGAGACTGGGTTGCTAACTCTGCCACATTTATCTGGAAGTATGGCAATAGAAGTTAGTCACTGGCGAGGCGGCTAGCCTCGCACTGACGATCATTTGGTACAGGGTTGTGAGGGAATAGATGGCATGCAAAGGGTTAGTAAAGTTCTAATGGTGTTCCTTCCTACTGGGGGAAGGTAGGCTGGATAGGAGTATATATACAAAAGGTTTGAGAATGTTAGTAACGGAAAAGTTAAGGATATTCAGGGGGTGTGGTGGAGAGGCTAGGTTAGGAGGGAGTGGAGGAGCGTGGGGGGTTAACGAGAGGGAGAGGGTTAAGGAGGGCTACGTGGAAGTTTGACCCTAAGGTCTCTGGGCGTAGGGGTTGCATTAGGCTACAGTTGGTATCTTAGACTGGGGGTTACCGACAGGGAAGGTAGGGTAATCAAACGCTACCGGGGGATGAGCAATAGGTGGTGGTATATGAGTCTGGAAATTATAGAATTATGTGGACTGTGATGAGGTTAGCTGTAGGTGTGTGCTTGACTGTGGATAAAAGTAGAGAAAAACATAGTGTACTATTACTCGTCAATACGAGGGGTTATGGACACTATTATTTGACACGATTTCTTGCTGATCTAGTTGTCCCTGGGAACTGCGTTTTCTATGAAATATAGACCAAAGAAAGCGACAGTTCGTAGGGGTAGCTTCGGTATTGTTTCGTGGTAAAAATGCGTCGAGACAATGGTAAAAGAGGGTTGTGTATACAATCTCTGGTTGGGGTAAGAATTAGAGTTACTGCATGGTGGCTAACATCTTCAGTCATTTCTGTCTAGGTCTTACAGGAATAATGGTTATATATACACTGGTGTACCCGTGGGTATCATAGTTTCTTATCAATTAGGACATGGGGTTTTAACATATTACTTCTCGGATGGAAGAACATACATAGATTTATGGGGGCGGTTGGTCTTCAGAAACTTAGTCTGGCAAGACAAGGTATTTTTAGGGGGTTAACATATTACTTCTCGGATGGAAGAACATACATAGATTTATGCCTGTCTGAACTGGTTGGCATTGGCTCAACCTAGGGACAGGGCATGGGTGTATTAAATTAAGGTGTATTCATGTTCATCATCATGTAGGTAGAGTCTGGCGGGTAAGAGGTGTAGGACACGAGGGGTAGTGGATACGCGAGGTGGGGGAGGGTTGTGAATTGTAAAGGGGTGGTTTGAGGCTAGGCGCCGCGCCGCTCGTGACCTAGGATAGTGACCCTTAATGCGCTGGACATAGGGGTGGCATTTCCCTACGATCGAACAGGTAGGGTGGTGTGTGTGCAGCGGGGCGTGAAGGATAAGCGGACAGGATGACCCAAAACAGGGTACCACTGAGCATAGGGTCACGAAGCAAAATAGAGTAGTGTGGATTGTGGATACGAAGGAGGTGATTGGAAGACGTATAACAATTGTGGAAAAGTAAATGGAAGAGATGAACACAATGGCGGATAAAAGATAATTAAACTAAGGATTGAATACATGCATGAATGACGACATTATAGCCATCGTCCTAATAGGATGATGAAACCGGGTTGGTATGCACGTGGCACAATACGACACAAGGACAGTGCCGCTATGTCGTATCAATACTGGTGGCATACTCCGGTTAATATTATATATATACACTTAGTTACTAGAAGAACAAAGCAAGGGGGGCGACTGAGCACGGGGGTACACATATCTATACTCGTCATGGAAAAGGGAGATACGAGGTAGCTTTCCTGCATCTCTTCTGATAATCGTCTGCAGATTGGTCATAGTGAGTTTATCCGAATTAACAGGCCTAAATCAATACAATAACTGGCATAGGGTTATCGGGTGTATAGAGTCGTGGTTAAAGGTTGGGAATATATAGTTAGTGGATAAAACAACGGGAGGTTAGAGACATAGAATTGCTAGAATTGGGGGGGGGGGGGGGACTATGATTGTTATATAACTAAATACAGGGCTGACGTAATCACGATCTGATTTGGTGTGAAATGGAAGCTAAGGTGTCTTAGATCGCCTCGAACCTACACAATGAAAGTATTATAGCCTGTATGGTGGTTACATAATTAAATACATACTTAGGTGGTACATCAAGAATATCAGTGAGTAAAGTATTGTGGTTTGTATATTAGAAGACTGTGATTGAGGGACGTATAATATGTGGAATGAATTTAGAGAGAGAGAGAGAGACCAAATCGGGAATGGAAAAGGGGCCTGGGATCTCGTTGGGGATGGGAGTTTCGCTCTCAGGATTTTCGTTCCTGTGGCTCGTTAGGGTTGGAGGTTTCGCTCTCAGGTTTTTTCGTTCCTGTGGTATTTTACAGACGACTCTACCTTACACCACTCGATTAGTTTTCCAGAACGCCCCAGCCAGGAACCTCCAGAGGACTATCCCTTATTCTTCAACAATACAAAAATCAACCCTTCATCTTCTCTCAATGTTATCGGTGTCTCTTTTTCTTCTGCTCTCACTTGGAAAGACCATATTACCAGTCTCGCTAAGGCAGCCTCCCAGAAGCTGGGTGTGCTCAACCGCCTCAAGGGGTTCTTTACCTCTGCACAGCTTCTTGCTCTGTACAGGGGCACAGTGCGTCCTTGTTTTGAGTATTGTTCACATGTGTGGGGAGGATCCTCTCACACCGCACTCCTAGATAAAGTAGAAAGGAAAGCCTATCGTATCATTAACTCCCGTCCACTCACCAACTCTGCAATCTCTCTCTCTTCGCCGCAATGTTGCATCTCCCGCTATTCTATCGCTACTACAATAATCAGTGTTCCTCGGAGCTTTCCCAGTGTATACCACCTCCCCTATGTAGGGTACGTAGTACACGCCTTGCAACACAATCCCACCCCTACTCTGTGCAACTCTGTGCTACTTGTCCAACCCAAGAGTGAAATGCTATTCTCAGACTTTCTTCTATTCAACTGCTGAGCTCTGGAACTCTCTCCCAGAATCAGTCTTTCCCTCTTCCTATGACTTAGTTGGCTTCAAATTCCGTTTGTCCAGGCATTTTGGCTCGAACGTCCCTTGATTTCGGCCCTGTCACTCTTTGAAATCTGGGGGAGGCACTCGCTGCAGGCAGTTATGCCTTTTGTCTCCCTCATTCACATAGAAGAAAACAAAATATATATATATGTATATATATACCGTATATATATATAGGCTATATATACAATTAAAGTTATTCTTTACATTGTAGTTTGTCTAAAATTGCACTGTTGTCACCTATCATATATTAATTGAACGCATCAATAATCTAAGAAAACAAAATATTTAGTACTAAACAATTCCTAAACATAACATGTAATATTGTCGTCTACAACAATAGCCTATATGAATAATAAAACCTAAATTTATGTAGGCCTACATAGTACTACATACACAATTGAAGTAATGAAAATAAAAACTGTATTATAATAGTAAGGACACAATGACGTGCGCTATAATAAAATATACTAACAAAAATAATATACAGTAAATATAGGAACCCAACATATGAGACACAGGTGCACAATACATATTAATAAACGTGTACCTGAATAGTTTGCCCTACTTCGTTAACTGACATCACCAAAAGGCAGTGTTGCCATACGTACGATAACTATCGTACAAGTACGAGAATTTTACCTCTGGTACGATGTACGATAGTGTTTCTCATTATCGTACATTTTGTACGATAATTTTACGATTTCAACAAAAACACTATTATTATATGAATTAAACCGAGATGCAACATACATTGGGAGATAGTTCAAGGAATTTTTGAACATCCAAATAAATCTCTTAGATAATCACATTGTTTCATACACATTAATAAATGAATAAAGGGAGTAAGGAATTAATCAGAATTGGAAAGGGAACTATATAACACATCTGAGACAACCGAGGATTAGGAAGAACTTATTAATTTATATTAAAGTAATAATAGTAGACCTGTAAACCATTATTAGCCTACATTGTTATCTCTTATCATTATGTTGAATATATTTTGGGCATTACGAATTAAATTAATAAATGCTTAAACAAATTTCCTTTATATATTTACAGTATATATATACATATATATTAGTGTGTACGATACTTTTGGTGCAAATTCCATAATTTTGTGGTCACAATACGATAATTCAGCATTTAGAATCTGGCAACACTGCCAAATGGTCACACACAAATACTGTCCTCTCTCCCTCCCTGCCCACCCCAAACCAACTTCCAGAAGCACATCCATACTCATATCTCTCGCCGATTCATCCACTCACTCATAGACAACACGCAGCTGCAAGCACGACCTCCCGAAATCCATCCTTCCAAATCCTCCCTTCCTCGCGAGGACAGAGTCCACTTGGCCAGGCTGAGATGCGGACACCATCCAGCTCTTCTGAGCTATCAGAAGAGACTGGATGACTCCGTCGTCGACACCTGCCCAGGATGTAACACAGCACCCCATACCATCAAACACATCATAGAAGACTGCATTTCACACAACCACTTACGCCAACAACACAATCTACACTCAATGAGAGCTCTGTGGGAAAGCCCGATCGCGGCCATGGCCTTCCTCAGGGACTCGGGGCTGTTCGGCCAGGCAGCTTAGGGAACAACAACAACAACAACAACAACCAAAGGGTCAGAGGTCAACTTACAGATGTTCTAATTTACAGTCTGACGATCTGGCCATGTTTCTTGATCCTTATATTTTATTATTTTCGAGGAGATTAAAAAGGATGTTATCTATTTTGTACAGTCCATCATTTAGATGCATATAGTGTTATGATCTGATCAAGGCAGACTCAGCAAAAAGTCTTTCATAATAGCAGCCTGGCCAGTATATCATCTTAGCTTCATCCTAATTCACATTATGGTCATGTCTATTTTTGTGAATAAAAATACCATTGGTTTCTTGTTCTGACATTACTGACTGTCGGCAGTAAGATGGCAACACTTTTCGTTTTTATATGCTAGTTAGCAT
The DNA here is from genome assembly GCA_032716605.1 of Paralithodes platypus. Taxonomy (NCBI): domain Eukaryota; kingdom Metazoa; phylum Arthropoda; class Malacostraca; order Decapoda; family Lithodidae; genus Paralithodes; species Paralithodes platypus. Next base: position 18,198,131 of record CM064487.1, read on the forward strand.
TTCACAGATGATATAGGAGGGGTAGTTAAGCCTCCGTCTTAACCCCCCCAGACATATTATATTAACTTACTTACGGGTTGGCAGAGCGCCCGGTATTTCCCCCACAACAGTCTTTCTCACACTGAGGGACCGTTAGAAGTCGGAGGAATTTTGGGTTGCCATCAACCGACAGATTATGATCTAACTTACCTAACTTACCAAGCTCAAAATGACGCAAAAGCGTCATATAACTTATTATTGAGCTATTTCACTATGTTCATATGACGCAACCACGTCATTTGATACTTTTGGGCGAAACCGTCATATGACGCAGTCGCGTCATATGAGATGGAGAGGGTTAAGCTGTTTTCTTTAAGGGACTCTGAAGTTCTCGAAAAGGGGCTCTAGTCCCGACGTTATTCTTGACTTACAGTGTGCTGGCTTAATAATCCAAGAGGGTTGATAGCCTCTGAAGTCCTATTTTAACTAACTAACTAACTGTTTTCTTGTATTACCCTGAAGATGTCTTGAGAGAATAGACGAAAGCTTGGTGTTCCATCGTTTAATTATTCCTGCGAGTTTTACTGCATATGATATACTGTATAGCCTATATGTATTAAAAAGTATTCAAAGATATAAAACCCGATCATATAGTATGGTATTTTAGATACGGTACAGTCACCCATAGTCCAGGCGGAATATCCAACATAAATAAAGGGATCAGCCAGCGCACTCTCCCGCCTGCCTGTTGGTGAGAGAATGAGGTTCAGAGCTTTGTCGACCTTTCGGGGTAAGGGAGGTTGTCTAGGAGCAGTGTTGCTAATGGTTTCATTCAGTGTGCCACTATCAAAACTTATTGTAGTCCATTTTTTCAGTTTTCATTCAATTGATTTCTGAAGTATCCAATACGCAAATTGCGTATCCGTGTGTTTAGGGACACCCTTTCTGATTACACTAACCGCAGTTCCAAGCATGAGATGGTTTATTTGTATATAAATCTTTGTCAAGTTACTGTAGGTGGTGGAAAGGCTGCTTCAAGTCTCATTGCCTTTATACAATCATAATAAAATTTTGAGTGTGGTATCCTACATACCGTATGTTGTGTAGCAAAAATCGTGAAGCAAATATTTATATATTTTTTTTTCTTCAGGGGGTTGGGGTTGTGAATTGTTATGCAAGGGTGGGAGGAGCATGGGGGTTAGCAAGTCATAAATATATTGAGTTAGTCTTGGTATATGGGTTTATGAAGGTACTGGGTAAATTTAACTCTTGAGATGGCGTGTCTTGTTTACATCACGTTAGCACCAGGTGGGTATAATTGCCGAAAATTACCTTCATTCCATGCTCTTTTTCATGCATAAGCAAGATCCAGAGCGTACCGGTAATACAATTATATATCCGTGAAAGTACAATGATAGAGCTTTCCAATGACATCTGGTTATCTTGCAACCGAAGGGCAAAATCAGGAAAATAGTGGCAATATTGGCTGTTTTTGCTGTGTGAGAGACTGCACATGATTGAGATAGCCGTATGTCGGGCTCCAGTGTGCGCCTGGACGCCATGGCAAGCGGTTGGAGCCTCCCTATGCTTCCTCCAGCGGCTGATCTCTCTCTCAGCGCTCATAATAGCCTCCAAATGGCGTCCGTTATATGACGGGTACCGTACAGATGGCCAATTTTCTCTCTCCCGTCATATGACAGTCTCCGCGAGTTAAGGGTTAATCTAAATCGGTTTTATAAGATTTTAAGAAGTCTTGTGAACAAATGTAGCACCATGCAAAATATGGGGGCCATGGCCCTCAGCTCAGAGCTACTCATATGTATATTAGCAATTTATGAATGTAAACCAAATTTTGTCTAGGTCCAGTCATAAATTCTTAAACAAACTATATACTGTACTCAATGAAGATCACACAATGTGATCACTTCCGTTGTTGGATATAGCAAAACAAAGATGAGCAGGTAAAACAATTGTTGCATTAATAATGTGTGATCTCATAGTTAACATGACAAATGCAAATATTTACTAAAATTTTGAATGTATTTGTTGCCTGTCATCAAAATAAGTCGAGGCTTTAACCTTGAAGTGCTTTATTAAAATTTGCATACTCAATTTTTTTAAGGACGCAAATATCTGTCTCGTCCTTTTCAGTTGATTTTTTACTATTTAATAACCCGTTTAACCCTTAACTATCGGCTCCCGACTTAAGTCCGTTAGAGAACCAAGGCCTAAAGAGCGGGTCCCGACTTAAGTCCAGTGCGATGTTGAGCACATAATCGGCTCTGAGAGAGAGTCCGAGCGGTGGGAGGAGCGCGGGCGGGCTCTGACCGTTCAGCGTGGACATAGTCCCGCATCTGACACCACCACCACATGTCTACACCTTCCTGGTCCCGCGATACAGGGTAAAAACTGAGGAAATTACTGTATTTTAGGGGTTTTCCCTTCGTATTGCAACATCGTTGCAAGAGAACCTGTGGTCGTACAAGGATGGTTTAGGTGTCATTGGAAAGCTCAATTATCGCCCTTTCACGGATACATAATTGTATTACACTCTGGCTCTTCTTTATGCATGAAAAAGAGCATGGAATGAAGCTCGTTTAGGGTAAATCTGCCCGCTTGGCAGGCAGTAGCGTTACAAAACCAGCCGCTAGGGAGGTGTTAATATACCATAGTTTTTGTAAATCATTAGTATTGAATTTTGTAACCTACCTCTTGTCACAGCTTAGCATTTGGTAGGACAATGTAAAAAGCCATGGCAATCTTTGGATAAAGTATAGGTATTCCATTCTTTGTTTTTTCCAATTCAGTTCAGCCGCTCGTGGACAGCTTTATGTATGGGGATTACAGAAGAAGGATTAGGGCATGATTGGGAGAGTTATAGGTATTATTTCGTACTTGATCTCTCAGCTAACCTTGGATATTGCCTAATGCCCAGCTGGTTGAATGTCCTTGACACTCATACCCATGGTCGCCCATCTCTCTGTAATGTCGGACATCAGAGGTGTAGTAGATCAGTGCTGTATTGCATTAGTTACACTGAAATTCTGAATACTAGCACCTGATCAGCATGATCGAGCTGATTGCACTGCTTACACAACACTTCCAACCACAGCCACTCCAACAGTACAATAACATTTAACATGCACTTCATATACTATATGCTAGCTTGTACAATCAACAAGAGATATAGAGTTGGAGTCACAGGCTGAGTAAGGGTTCTTCTGTGAGAATGATGTACCGGTACTTGCTATACCTTACTTGCTCTTATAGCTAGGCTAATATACATATTTCTGATCTTGAATTCTACATTAGAGTTTTCCCTGGACCAATCAGAGCTCCACCCACGAACTGTTCTATGATCCTGAAGAATATTCAGGCTCGTGGGACATGGAGACTATCTTCCTTGCTGTTGAATGTGGGGGATGTGGATTGTTGAGTTCAGTCTTTGCGTCTTCCAGGGTATCTTGGAATCCTGTCCTAGCTATGAAAAAAGAAAAGAAAACAATGTATAACAAACTCAACATTCACCAATAAAAGAAACACAGCCAAGCGCACATCTTACGAAATGGGGGTCTAGACTCAATTATTATGTTCTATCCAACAACCAACTCTACTCCTAAAATCGATTAATGAAATATTACAAACACATGTGGCAGTCCGTGGATTCGAACCCAGGACGCTCACACCGAATATCAACACCTTATGCATTACACCACGAAGGCACCGAAGAGGAACGGAACTGGGAAGAAACGATGAGCCAAAGCAAAAAAGGGGGAAACAATAAAATACAAAACATGAACCACAAAATAACGCCTAGGTACCGTAACACTAATTTGAAAGATTCAACTCGGGTTCTTCTTGATGTAAATTGCGGGGCCCCAGATCACCTGCTTCGCCTACCCCTCCCTGACCCCCTTTAAGATAAAAGTACGATAATTTTTTTTGTTTTTTTTAGTAACAAACAAAAAATCCCGGCCAAAGGCCGATTTCTCATTACAGATACCCTATCGCTCCCCATGAAAATCCAAAATGCCAAATAAGTGGGGTAAAACTAAAGAGCTCTCAAAATGTCACCGACGGATTAGATACTGTTAACAATTGTTAAGCCTATTATGTTTACTGATTTTGAGAAACTTCTATATATATATATGGTACTAAAAATATCGCGTGATCAATTCCAGTACGGACAACACTGTAAAAATTGTGTGTGCAAAATAGAACATAGTTGTAACAGAATTGGTGCACATTTTAAGTGTTTTAATTTGAATTATTGGTGGTGTAATGGTTTAGATGCTTATGTTCTGGGTGTGGTGTCCCGAGTTTGAATTCCAGGAGGACCATATATATGTGCGTTCATTCGTTTATTCAAGTACATTGGGTTTATGTAATTGATGATTCATGTTAACCCTTTCACGCATTTATGACGCAGAGTTTGCCAGATTAGCAATAAGAAATAGAGTTTTCTCACTCTTATAATTGCCTCTCCAAAATTAGTTTTCTGCCAACAGCTAACTCAAAGACAACTGCAGAGGTTAAAGGTTTCTAAATACCCCTGATGGTAACAAAGGCTTTAAAGTATCCCCAATAGGCTCAAAATTGCGTCATATGCGGGAAAGCGTTAAGAACGGGGTTACTTATTTCTCTATTGCACACATGATTTATTACAGTGTATAATACAATTAGAAGTGACCGGAAAGTGGTAAATATAAGGATAGATTAAAACCTTCAGTAGGCCTATTTGAGGACGCATTATTATTTTCTGTTTTGCTAATATTAGACGATTTTATTCGGTTTAGATGGGTAAGTTTATTTCAACATCCTTTGACTCCCATAATTCCTCCCAAAACTTATTAAATTTGTCTAATGAGACAAAATAAAAGGAAGAAATGCATCCTTAGCCTATATCTTGAACGGGTAAACATCTTAGGGGATAATTCCTTCAAAAAGAGGTAAGAACTCTTTCAATTTATACATTATCTCCCGTAGGTCCTTTCTAAACTTACAAAAATCGTCAATATCCAGAATAAAACTAATATAGTCGTGATCGTACCGAAAGGGATGTCAAGTTAATGGGTACTTAGTGTGTCCATACACGGTTGCTATGATTGTAATTTGTCATACTCGTCATGATGACCTCATGACTCTGGCAAGGTTATCCAAGTTAAGCCGGTAACACATTGTACAAATGAGAAGGTAAATAATATCAGAAGAAGAAGATTGATAGTGATTTACTTTTGCATATCTGAAACACCATTTTATCCTTTTATGAAATAGGTTCATCATCACCTATGTACTGTACCTTTAAAGGATAAATTATGGTAACTTATATACTTTTTTCATACCCATATTGTTTATTGTACAATGATGCTTTATATTTTTAACCCGGGGAATGCACAATTTTTTTTTTAACCCGAGGAGCGCGATAGGCCCCACAGATGTGTCTGTATAGCGGATGCGATAGGTCTCCTGAAAGAAAACCCTTGAATTTTCATTATTTACCCTCTACTATCTCCTTCCTCTCCCCCACATGTGTCCCACCTCCCCTCCCTCTCTCCCCCTACTTCCCCTCTCCTCAATTATTGGCTATTTGTCTTATTTTCTTCATTCCTCCCTTTCCCTGCACAAAATATGATGAATCACTCCCTCATCCCCTTCATATGCACTGAAGACAGATGGAACTACGTCTGCTTCAAGTAGGCCCAGTAAGCACATCTATGTTGCTCCCTCTCTCTCTCTCGCCTCCATCCACCCCCTCCCGTAACAAATATAAGTTTTTCAATCGATATCTGCTGTTTACACCTATTTTCAGGTCTTCACTGTTCACATGTTCATCATACAAGTAAAACATACACACATGGAGCTTGAATAATGCTTTATATGGTAAATATAACTGAATTCTGTCAGAATCAAAGGTAATTAATTCGCATGTGCGGCTTTTTTGAAAACATGAATTGCGCATTCCTCGGTTTAAAAAGGCCGCATATGCAAATGTATTACCTTCAACTTCTGGACACATGTATCTACATCATGCAGGTTTTTAAAATTCTAGAGAAATTAGGAAATTAATCGAAAAAAACGCCTAAAATAAAAAGTAAGTAAACAATTATTGTACGCAACTCGTCTTATACTCATCACTATTCACATAAGTGTGTTTGTATTGTTACTTTAAAATTACCAGTTGCGTTTCCTGCCTATTTGACTTTTATTGGGCTATTTATTATACAAAGCAATGAATATAATGGTTGTGAAGATAATTATAGTTTGTTAATTAAAACAAAATTTTAATAAGAAAGGTAAAGTTTCTAATTATAGATTACTCACACACACACACACAGCCAATCATTCGTTTGAGTTGAATATATCCTTTGCAAGGATAGAAATAGGGGAGGGGCTTCTCTGCCAGGTTAGCTCGGTAGAAGTATAGTTGCCGGTGCTAATGCAATAGATTCCAGAAATGTTCATCGAAAATTGACGATAAAAGCTAGTGTGGTGCCCCCTTCACAATCTTTTTGGTAATTCGATTCATATTGTATTTTAGCGATTTTATTTAGCTTAAGCAGGATCAAGGAAGTCAGAAGGTTAATTGGGATATTTGTAAAAAATTTTATCGCTATTATTATCATTATTATTATTATTATTATTATTATAGCATTAGTTTTAAGAAATTTGAGCCCCTTAGACATGTCCTTGCTAAGTTTATGCTTCACGTTAACACTTTTCAGTGAACCACTGACTGTTTACCCAATGGCTTTGCACACCAAATTTGCAAATCCTTGTATTCCGCCATGATACATCCATTTATCCATTCAATTGTACATTGTTACATACACGCATATCATGTTGCATCCCTTGCATTGTTTTACAAATACTTTTATTTTAAATGCACAGTTGAACTTGTATTTGTCTTTCCCCGTGGTACTGGGCATATGTTTGCGACCATGACTTAACTGACAATCACTCCTCCACATAATGCATTTTTAAAAATTCAGTTATACCCCGATCCATATCTCTTTGGAACTCCTGAGTACATTTCCACCAACTTTCATCCACAGCAGTCTAAATCCAGTTATAGTTTTTTCTATAATATTTTCCTACCATTTTTCCTTTCTCCGTTGTTTTATATAAACATAAAATACACACACACACAATGCCATCTACCAAAAAACGAAAACCTTGAAAATTCGTTGGAGAACATACTTTGCCGAACAGTGACGAACACTTACGGTACTGTACCCAGAATTATATTAGGTTAGGCCTAGCTAATATTGTTAGTTAGTGCTCTAAAACCTACGCGAGTCCTAAATATAGTAATGCAAGTAATCAAGGTTAATATACACTTGCGCTAAACGATAAATCTGCTTGACCTGGGTTCGATCCCAGCCAAGGCGGACATAATTAGTGGGTGTAGTACTAGTAGTACGTCCTAGCGTGATTCACATGCTCGCACCCAGTCGTGGGATACCTTGATACAGAAGAGAAAGAAAAATATATAATAAGGACATGTGAAAGTGAGAGATCATATTAAAGAAAGGGAAAGAAGGAGAGAAAAGTAAAGGGGTGAAAAAGAAAGGAATGGAAAGATATGCACTCTAAAATATTGAGTATCAAAAGGGTAATTAAAGTGTCCAAATAATCTCCCAATTTAAAGGTATATTGGTAGTAAATTAACTCATACAGTATATCATATAAAATAAGATGGAAAGGTATATCACCATCAATATACGCAAATATTGTTTATACCTTTTTCATCCCCTTTTTTGATACCCTTACGTATCTATAGTGTGGGATGGAGAGTTGTACATACCGGTACACGAAGAAGCTATACTCAATTTTTTTTTTTTTTTTTTTTTAACCTAGTGAAAAGTTTATCCCAGAAAATAATCAACACCTGAATGGGGTGAAGCGTCATATATTATTGGTAAACTAATGGTGTGAAATGTCTTAAAATTTTCAGACTAATAGAGGTAAACAGGGGAGTTATAAAAAGACCTACTTCGGACCAGATAAGATTAACAGCTGATTCATCGATAAATAATGGAAACATAAGACACTGCTCTGTCTCTGCATCATGTTATTAATGCAAAGTTTTCAGAATTAACACCACATTATACTATTAACCCGGCGAGGGCGCGCAGGGTGTAGTGAACACCACACTTCTGGGCGGCAATATTAAGCTTTATTCCTGCCTATAATCGTCATTTTACGATAAATATCGTTATTACTTATTCATATGCACCTATTTTATGTTTAATATGAAGATAGTAACCTGTAACAAAAATAAAACAAGTGGGAATATCGTTTGGATGGTCAAAATTGCGAATTATTACCGAGCGGTTCATTCATCAATTGTGAGCCAGCCGGCCTCACACCCTCTTCTCTCGAGGGCTGAAGCAGTACTGAACTACTCCCTCACACTCTCCCAGTCTCTACCTTACGTAACACACATGACCACACCATAAATCCGGCTTGGAGATGTTTACACGAAAATATACCAATGAATAAGGGAATAACAGGGACAATAGGTGATAATTGAAGGGGGGGGGGGAAAGGAGGGGATTTTGACAGATGTGGAGGAGTGATATGAGGTATGGAGGGGAAAAAAATTGTTTTAAGTGCTACTGGGGCCTTTTAAAAGTTTTGTTTAGGCCTTACCTCTTAACCCGTAAACGGCAGCAAAGCTCTTAAGAAGTTTTACTGGGCGACGGCGGCAAAGCTCTTAAGAGGGAGGCCTAAAAAAAACATTTAAACAGCACTAAACAATTTTTTTTTTTTTTTTTTTCCTATACCTCATATCACTCCTCCACATCCCCTCCTTCCTCCCTTTCCCCTCCCCCTTCAATTATCACCTATTTTCCCTGTTATTCCCTAATTTGTTGGTATATTTTTGTGCTAACATTAGCAAACTGTGTGGGGGATGTGCTTACATGCCTAGTGGATGTGTTACACAAGCGAGTGTGTGTATGAGTAGGCTCAGTGTGGCTTGAGGCCTCGTGGAGGGAGGGGTTGCCTCAATTTTCTCCATAATTCATGAATGGGCTGGTCCATCTATATTCGCGATTTTGACCAGAAAAATTATATTTTCACTGGTTTGATTGTTGTTACAGGTTACTATCTTCATAGTGAAGGTAAAATAGGCTCATATGAATAGGTAATAACGATATTTAACGTAAAATGACGATTATAGGCCTGAATGGAGCCCATATGCTCGCCCATGGGGAGTTAGTTCATTACCCCCCCCCCTCGCCGTTCCCGGGTTAAGAGGGTCCTCGCCCTTGCCCACCAAAACCTCTTAAGAGTGTTCTCGCCATTCCCGGGTTAAAACATGGTGATAGCCGAGTAATTCCTATCCGAACAAGTAAATTTTTCGTCAGCTTGTCCCTTTCAAGATGCAATTACACATTTTTTGTCTGTTTTCTGGCTATTATTAGACAATTTTATTCAAATTAGGAAGGGTATATGGAAGTCAGAGGGCTAAGCCAGATATTCATTACCCTTTTTAATTCCCACAGATCTTTCCTAAGCTGTATAAAATTGTCTAATAATAGCCAGAATATACTGTTAAAACGTGTCATGATCCTCAAAGAGCTAAACTAATAGATTATATTATATATTGTGGTGGTGAGAATTCACTGTGAAAATGTCTGTATTTTATTCAAACTACTCCCTCTCGGGCATAGGCTGAGAGTCTGTACATTCTACCGCTGACCACGGTGAAGCCTGTGAAGCCTCGTTCCAGTCTAGGGAGTGACAACTGTGAAGCACCCTCATGGCCCGAAGAAGCCCCATCTCTGAAGCTGCTTCGCCCCTGTGCTTCGCAGCCTCACCCCCTAGACTCGAACCCTCACTTTCAGATCGCCACCTATTGAGCAATTAACTCACTAGGCATTGCACCCCTGTAGCATATTTTGAATATGGGAATATTCATACAGTGCTATTTAATCAGGGAACAATGATTTATTTATTTTTATTTATTTTATTTTTTTACACCACAAATTCCATCCCAATAATATCTTCCCATTGATATATCGGGATTCGAACCCGGTTCCATTGGTTTACCCGACCAGTGGTATAAAAAGGGTATAAAATGGTACCGGTACTGCCTTGATGGTGTAATGGTTAATGTGTTTAAAATCTATGTGGTAACCCAGGTTCGAATCCAGGTGGATCACATGCTTACTTTCACTAATTTCTTTGACAGGTGTTTGGTGTTGGGAGTGAAATTAATGAAAATAGATTAGGCTATAAGATCATTGGGTACAGGCATATTGATAGTGATTCATCTTTCTAACTGGTATATACTGTAAAAGATGGGTTCATCTATACCAATAGACCATTAACCCTTTGAATACCAGCGACGTGTGTTATGTTTGACTCTAGCTGTATTTAGTCAATTTTATGCAGCTTAAGAAGGATCTGCGATAGCTAAAAGGGTTGGTTAGCATAGTTTGAAGTATCATTGTTACTAGAGGTCCTTCCTATTAAGCTGAATATTATCATCAAACAGTTGCCAGCATATGATAATAAGGATGTCCCTGGTACTCAACTGGTTAAAAGGGTAGATTTATTCAGACACTTTATATACCGGTACCCTTTTCATGCCCATATTTGTTTTAGGTTTGCAAAATCCAATTATGCCTTATTAAATTTAGCAGTATTATGACGCATTTTAAACATTGATGTGGGCTAGACGAATTATATGTAGCTTACGAAGGATCTGCGGACATTAAAAGGGTAAAGACTATCCTAATTATCCCTTTGATCCTGCTGTGGGAATTAAAAGGGTAAAGAGTATCATAATTTACTCTCTGACTTCTAGATACCCTCCCTCATATATATAAAATACCCAAAACTAATTTATTAATTTCGCTCCCAACTTCAAACATTTCCCAATGAATGTAATGAATTCATGTGATCCAACCGGGATTTCAACCTGGGTTACCACATACAGATATTAAACACTCTAATCATTACACCATCAAAACAGCAAACAAACAAAATATAAATTAGAAAGTGTCAGCATTAGATGATTTGATTTACCGGTAGCTCAGTAAGGACCTCTAATCTGTAAACAAAAATCAAAAGGCATGAGAAAGGCATATATAATCATTGGGTAGCCTATATTGATAGTGATGTACCTTTTTTATTACCTGTATTTCTACCAACATACCTTTAAGGGGAGATTTCTACTTAAGGGATTTTTTTCTGGACCCCTTTCTCCCTCATGTTTAGCCCCATTGTTTTTTTTATATTTTGTAGACGCTCGCCCCATTACTTTGGCGAATGTTATACGGTAATTGTCAACCCATTTCTGTCAATTTTATGACCTTTCGTGCCATTTAGGTTTCGATGTTTTCCTGGTGAGCGATAGCGAGCCTGTAATTTAAGAGGAACCGGCCTTCAGCCGTGAATTTTTCTACCGAAAAATGCACAAATATATCTTGAAAGGTGGTGTAGGGGGTGTAATTTTCAGCTTGATGGAGGTCTAGGGAGGAAAGTCAAAACCTCCCCTTGAAAGGGTGTATTATTATGAACAATTTATTTACCCCATTCATACCTTTATAAACTCATATATTTAATAGGGCCCCTCCATCATTGACGACTTCGCCTATTAATAGTAATAGTCTCCATTCAACATCCTGCGCCAGCATTTTGAATAGCCCGCGCGGAAGCATCATGGAGTACTCATCATAAGTGCACGCCTAATTCCCTTATGGAATCGTCATTTTGATTGGGTACCCTACAGAAAAAAACTCCGTAAAAAATAAAAAATAAAATTTAATTTAATATCTGTTATTATATGACTTGCCATATACGTGGATTTCTTATGCTTTGCTTCCCTGACACCAGGCCCCCTAGCGGCCATCTTCGTCCTTCCTTCTTCCGCGTCCCTTCCGACAATAGGGCTCGCGCCGTGTCCGCTTCATTCATCGTTCGCAGAGCTTCTACTAAGTCCTTACTCATTTGTATACATCTGTGTTGCAGTAACAAGGTTTAGATTAGCTAGCACGGCTGCCAGATTGGTCGGTCCGCAGGAAGAAGTGTTAAAATAGGGTACCATTGTAACAGGCGTCTACGAGTCCCGGATGGCTGTACCGCGTGTGTTTATTTTGTGATACGCCTTTACTTAGCTAGAAGGCGACCACTCTACGGCATGATACAGACTGTCAATATTGAGGTAGTACATGCCATTTTCTTCTATTATCAGCAAAAGCTCTGGTTAACCCGGGAGCTGCGGGGAGACTCTTAAGAGTTCCCCCGGCGCACAAAAAAAATCAACTTTTGACATCGAAAAAAAAAATATTTTGTTTTTTTTTTTTTTTTTTTTTTTGGCCCCTGGGCCATGCAAAATATTAATGGCACAATGAATATTTTAGTGACGGAAACACCTCAAATACGTCATTAAGGGTGTCTGCACGTGGTGCTCCACCTTCCAGGGTTCGTGTTTTGCTTAGGCCCCTTGGGTGGCCTCCCTCTGCTTGGTGCGGCTGCTGATTGCTGGGGCGTCGTCTGCTGGGATGTTCTTCAGTCCTTGTGGTCGGCCTTGTTAGGGGTCTCCAACGTAGGTTTCAGGTAATTTAGTGGTCTAAATTTTCTGTTGTTATTGTTATCTATGTATGCCCCTGATTCTGGTTCTTGCATGCGGTCTTGTTTTTTTTTTTTTTTTTTTTAACCCGGGAGCTGCAGGGGTGACTCTTAAGAGTTCCCCCGGCGGACTGCGGGGAGACTCTTAAGAGCAGAGCTTTTGAACGCGTACCAAAACCGCGCGTTTATAGCCAGGCGGCTGAAAATTGGTGTGGGTATAGTACTACATGTCAACTCTCGACACCACCCCGCCAAACGCTCGCCCCGCACTCGTGCAAGCACCACCGCGCCAGTAACCACGCACTAGTCATGGAGCCCACACGTCCCTCACGCTCGCTCCCTGATGACACAACCAGCCCTCCTTCTGGTGGTGTTAGCCGCCGTGGAAGGCAGAGGGTGGCTGCTAAAGACCCTACCTACCAGTACGACACGCCCTACAGCTCGGAGGACGAAACACCTGCACCCAAAGCACGAAAAACACGTGCAAGCACGAGAAAGGTACAGAGGTCATTGGTGTTTCGGGACACTGCCACCACGACCCAGGCCACTGCAACAACCACTACCACCACCACTGCCACCACTGCCACCCCTGCCACCGGTACCAGCGACGCAGGAGGCCGCCCTAGGGCTGCAGAACCTGCGGGGGCAGGAAAAATTAAAGGCACGGGCGTAGGGAAGAGAACCCGTACGCCAGCCACAGTGCCCCTACCACCACCACCACCACCAGCCGCCCCTGGCCCGGCTGCCCCTGCCGCCCCTGCCCAAGGAACAGGGAAGGCGAAGGGAAAGGGGAAAGGGAGAGGGAAAGCGACTGCTAGCCCTGGTGTCCCTGCCGGCCCTGCTGCCCCTGCTGCACCTGTTGCCCCTGCTGCCCCTGCCGCCCATGCCGCCCCTGCCCAAGGAACAGAGAGAAGGGCGACAGGCACCACCATCATCTTGCCATCAAGGCCACGCACCACTGCTGCCCCTGCCGCCGCCCCTGCCACCGCCTCTGCTGTCCCTGTCCATAAGACTCCCGCACGTGCAAAAGTGACCCGGAAAACTCTGACACCATCAAAGTATGCCGCCCTGCTGTTTGATGGTGATTCGCAGGACATTGGCAGCCCGGGTTTCGACGACGAAGGCCTAGCACGGGACCAAGGGTGGGGGGATTTGGGAGTGGACAGTGGGAGTGAGTCTGACGTCGGTGACGAGAATGAGGAAGGGCATCGTCTGTCAAGTGAAGAGGAGGGTGATGATGATGCAGTGCTGTATCGCGACCATGGAAGCGATATTTCAGACGATGAAGCAGACGCAGACGACATTCCGATCCCTGAGCTGCCTTCGTTCGATTGGTCTGACGGGGTCAATTTTGTACCTGACGTGCCCCAGTTCATTCCTGGGACGTCAGGAACAACTGACGACTGGCCCTGTGACGATCAAGCGAACGAAAGCGACTTCTTCCTCGCTTTTTTCGATATGGAGGTAATGACATACATCGTTGCCCAAACAAACGCCTACTACAGGTGGGTGTTTGGCAGATTGGACGTCCTTTCTCCAAAAGCGAGAATACGAGGCTGGGTGGATACGACTGTGGAAGAATTTATGACGTTCTTTGCCTTGTTGTTCCTCATGCCTCTGATCAGAAGCATGTGTTGCAACACTATTGGAAGCACGACACTCTCATCGCCACCCCAACTTTCAATAAGTTCATGACTCGTGACAGATTTTTGTTGCTGCTAAGATTTATGCACTTTGCAGACAACGAAAATCCTAACAGGATTGACAGAATATGGAAAGTTCGGGATATGTTCACCATGTTGCTGGAGAGGTATAGGAAATACTTTTACCCCTTCCTCAATTTGGTGATTAATGAGTCGCTCGTGCTCTTCAAAGGACGTCTTGTTTTCAAGCAGTATATCCCCTTGAAAAGGCATAGGTTCGGAATCAAGCTCTTCGTTTTGTGTGACTGCGAAACTGGAATAGTGCTTGACATGATCGTGTACACAGGCACTGACATTGACATACCGAAAGCCGCTGCCAATGACCCCATGGGCATGTCAGGTGCCATCGTCAGGAAAATGTTGGCACCTTACCTGGGCAAAGGCCACATCATCTACACTGACAACTGGTATACTTCTCCTGCTCTCTGCCAGTTTCTTCATGACAACCAAACGGGGTCATGTGGGACTGTCAGAAAGACAAGAAAGTTTATGCCAAAGTTCACAGGTGATGTCATTCCTCTCACAGATGCCTCCTCCAGTGACACACCTTCAGAAGACGACCTGGCCCAGGAACACCGCGAGAGGCATGTGCGAAGAAGGCGACGAAAGGGGCAGAAATTCAAGCAGCTCGAGAAGTGTGGGAAACTGATAGCCCTGAAGTGGAAGGATAAGCGAGATGTCCACCTGCTTTCCACCATCCACACAGGTGCCCAGGTGGATTCTGGCAAAATCCACTACCGAACCAGGAAGACCATCTATAAGCCCGACATGGTAGTGGACTATACCGAGAACATGCGCATGGTGGACAAGTCTGACTGTCAGCTGTCAGGCGTTGAGTGTCTGAGGAAGACTGTGAAGTGGTATCACAAGCTCTTCCTCCACCTAGTTGATATCACGATGCTCAACGCCTACAACTTGTGGTTGGTGAAAAAGGATATGGCCCCAAACCAGAAGCTGAAATTCCGGGAGTTCGTTTACAACGTCTCATACCAACTCCTGGAGAAGTATGGCACCACCACTCACAGACGTACAGCATGGCGTGGGGATCACGTTCCTGACCGCATCCAGCTGGGTGTCGAAAGACACTACCCAATCAACACTGAGATGCTTGGTACTCGTCGCAGGCAGGCGCAGTGCACCGTCTGCAGCAGCAGTGTCAGGAAACCCCATGTCACCAAAAGAGTCACCTCAATGTGCGCCGAGTGCAAAGTTCCACTCTGCCTGGGTGACTGCTTCAGGGACTACCACACCTTCAAGAATGATTGAGTGTCGCCCTGCCCTGCCCTGCCCTGGACTCGCCCCGTGCCCTGCCCTGGACTCACCCCCTGCCCCGCCCTGTCCTGGACTCGCGCCCTACCTTACCTGACCTGACCTAATTGATCACGCTACCTCATAATGTAACATATATATTATATAATGTATAAGTTCCAAAGATGTCCCTGTGATATAGCTTTTACATTATATAATTGTATGTTTCATTATTTAGTTTATAAGTTTCAAAGATTTACATGTAATATGCCTTATTTTTTTAGTATATCAATATATATGTTTGTTATTAGCCAAAGTAATGTGTATATAATTATTTTCTTACCTCAAATGAATTGTACAAAAATAAATATGTTTCAACAAATCCTGTCAAACCTACTAAGATAATAAAAAAAAAAAATAATAAAAAAAAACAATAAAAAAAACAAGGTCATGTCATTGTCTTCTTACAATATGATATATTCTATGAATATTTCATATTGTTTGAATACAATGGCATGATCTTGTAAAAAAAATGTTTTATCAAAAATGTTCTAGACAATATAAAACCTTCCCCATAACCCCTTCCTGGATTCGATCACACAACCCTACCACACTTTGAGTTTTCCAGTCCGCGACCTTACCAACCATGCCACAGGAGCTCATACCAAATATCACTCAAAACTTCGTGTCTACAATCGAAATGACAATATACAAAAAAAAAATGAATTATCCCACTAATTTACGTTTGTAAATTGATGGGATTATCAATTATATCATGCCAAGGTTTATAAAAGTTTGTCTCTGTCAAGAATTAGTAATTATATAACTTTATTCTGTCAAAAATTGCCCAAACACTCAGCAAAATTGCCCCTCTCAGTGCGACTCCACTCATTTTCACACGGTCAAGCGGTGACCCTTGCCGCTCCTTTATGCCACAGCTACACCAGCAACAGCAGCTCTGTCTGGGAACAAAATTTGTATAAATACAATAATGGATAAAATACTCTTCACAAATACATTTGTATTGTATAATATTGTAAATAAAAATGAATAATAACTGTGTGGGTGTCGAAAATTGCTCAACCAGCTTTCTTATGTCTCGCCTATGCGTGTATATTGGATTATACATAGTCATGACTGTCATACAAATAATTGCAGTAGGTCTTGAATATACATTTAGATTGCATATTACTTGGAAATAAATAAGTATACGTTTCTCTGGTGGCAATCTACCCTTTCGCAAGTGTAAGGAGACACCATTCTATATTTAGCCCTTTATCACAAAAGGCAATCTGCCTGTGTTTACTGACCACCGTCGCTGGTGGTCTATAATATAGTACTTTATTTACAGTCAATGGCCTACATGTTTCTGTGGTACTTCACATGTGTCTAAAATGCAATGTCTGCTTGCATAAAAATGCAATTCTACGTACGACATACGCATGTCTCAGTTTCTATCTCTCTCTCTCTCTCTCTCTCTCTCTCCATTCCTGACTCATGTTATTGTAAAACTCTTGGTGGCAACAAACACCAGACACCTGGTAGACATAAGGTTCAAAATCCCAAGACATCAATATGCCTCGGGCGCCTCCACAATTGTCACACAGCTGGCTATCTATCTAGAGATCTGCCTGCCTTCCTTCTCTCCACGACTCACTCACTCACTCACTCACTCCCTCCCTGCTAGCCTCCCTGCTACCCAGCCACCCCCACCCACCCTTTCAGGCTTCCGTCTGCTAGAAACACATTCACAATTTGCGTAAATATCGCATCAATTGGGCTATATGCGGTATATTCCTTGTTATATGGGACGCCTACATACGTACACGTCTTTATTATAGCATGACAGTGCTCTAAATACAAGATTTACGTGATATTTATGGCGTAACACACCCTCTCCCCCTTTCATTCCCAGCACAACTCGCTCAAACCTTGGTTCACGCATAGAAACTCATTGATAATGTGCGTAAATATCGCATGAATTGGTCTATATGCGGTATATATTTTGATATATGGCACGTATACATACGTACAAGTCTGTATTATAGCATGACAGTGCTCTACGTACAAGATATAAGTGATATGTATGGCGTAAACCACACTCTCAGCTCATAAATTGCCGCCAAACCTCCAACACATCTTCATTCCCGCCTAAAAATTCTCTTATAATTCCCTTATATATTGCAATTTTTGGTCACTATGAGGCATATTCATTGTTATATGGGTGGCCTACACACGTATACATACTCTACATAGCCTAAAAGGGCTAAAAAAAGGAGATATACGTGATAATACGCGGTAACCCACCCCCTCCTCCGTCTCCTTCTATCCCCTGGGCGCGTGAAAATTCGGCAGGGAAATCTCGCCGCTCGATGACAATCTAGCCGCGCGGTGCCATTCGCTCCACATTTTTCAACTACGGACCGTTCCCCCCCCCCCCAGACATTTTTTGGGGGGTCAAATATATATGGGCCGATGCACGCAAACATTCCCTACACGATGATGTACTTTTTATCGAAATTGGCAATAGGTCCCAAAATCATCATAGTTTTTTTTTTTTTTTTTTTTAAGAGACAATGAACGGAGGAAGGAAAAACACAGATAAAACAAAAAGGTCCATGTGCCTAAAGGCATCCTCCATTCATAAAATGTTTGTAACAACTGGATTTTAACATTTGTAGATTGTAAGTTTGTGGAAAGCAATTCGAGGGAAGTGAATTCCAAAGAGTAGTAGCTCTGGGGATAAATGAATTCTGATAAGCAGAAGTTCTGCATTGTGGAGGAGAAAGTGTAAATTCATGGGCGCTCTCAGCTGCCCTAGTTCTACGGGGAAAGATGTGGAGAGGCGGCACAATTGAAGCAAGTTCCTCGGAACAATTGCTGTGAAAATATCTGTAGAATAATGCAAGAGATGCAACGTTTCTTCGTATGGATAATGTAGGAAGGTCCTGTGTGATTGCAGGGTTATTGATTAATCTAATAGCTTTATTTTGAATTTTGTCCAACTGCCTCAATGCAACCACTCCACTTCCACCCACAGAGGTGAACAGTAATCCATCTGAGAACGCACATGACTTTTATATATCACGGCCAACTGCTCGTCAGTGAAGAATTCTCGAACTCTGTACAGGAGTCCCAGTTTTTTAGAGGCATTCTTAGCAATGCTTCTAACATAATGTGTCCAGCTCAAGTTAGTAGTTAATGTTACACCGAGAAGGTCAATACTAGGGGAAGTGGGAATATTTACATCATTAAAAAATATATGGGAGTCAGTGAGATTCTGTCGGTTAGAAAATTGAATGTATTTGGTTTTCTGTGCATTAAAGGAAACTAGATTCTTTTGTCCCCATCCATTAATTCTAGAAAGGTCCTGGTTCAGAGAAATTGCAGTGTTTATTTTTGAATTTATAAGATCGGGTTGGGTGAAAGAATTGGTAAATGTGAAGGAACTGTGGAGTGTTGAGTCATCTGCATAGGAATGTATTGGATTATGAGTGGTAGATATGAGATCATTGATATGAATGAGGAACAGAATTGGGGCCAAAACTGATCCCTGGGAAACACCAGCATTTATTGAGTGAAATTGAGAATAAAGGCCATCTACCATTACACGTATTTTTCTGTTATGAAGATAAGAAGAAATTAGTGGAACTAATGATGCAAGGCCATAGTGTGACATCTTCGACAATAAGGATTGATGCCAGACTCTATCAAATGCCTTTGATATATCCAGTGCTATTGTATGTGTTTCACCATGTTGGTCTGTAGCTTGGTTGATTTGATGCGTAAGAAGGCAAAGCATGTCTGCAGTTGATCGACATCGTCTAAAACCATATTGCCTATCACTGATTAATTTATTATTCTCAAGATGCTTAATTATGTGATTATTTAATATAATTTCAAAGACTTTACCAAGAGTGGAAGTTATAGCTATTGGTCTGTAGTTTGATGGATCTGAAGAGGCACCTTTTTTAGGAACTGGATGGATGTTTGCTTCTTTCCAGGGTACTGGGAAGCATGAGGTATGAGTACACAGACGGAAAAATTTTGCCAATACAGGAGCGAGCACCAAGGAGCAATTCTTAAGTACTATTGGAGGAATTTCATCTGGACCAGGAGCCTTATCTACTGAGAGATTCTGCAAAATAGTTTTGACATGTCTGGTGTGGATCTTAAGTGAGGGAATTTCAGGCGAATTAAAATTAAGTACAGGGACATCTTGATTTATTTCATCTAAGGTTGAGTTGGTGGAGAAAATATCCGCAAGAAGGTTAGCTTTACCTCGTGGGTCACTTACAAGATTGCCAGTCGGAGATTTTAATGGTGGAATGGATGAAGCAGTAGTGAAGTTGGATTCAAATGAGTTAAGAGTAGACCAAAATATTTTGTTATCATTTGGATTATTTAGAAGTTTATTTGCCTGCTTGTGGAGAAAGTTTTATTTAGTTAGGTTTAATACAGTTTTGGCATGATTTCTGATGTTTCTAAAGTAATTAAAGGCTTCATGAGTTTTGGATCTTGTGTATGCATTGTAGGCTATTGCTTTATGTTCAGTTACTCTAGCACAATTATGGTCAAACCATTTAGGTGAATTAGATCTTTTACTGTACTTTTGATGAGGAATAAAAGTTTCCATTCCAATTTTTACAAAATCTTGTATGTGGCTCAAGGTGGAGTGTGCATCATTAGAAAAGAAAGAGGTCCAGGGAATATCAATAAAGAAACCTTGAAGACCCTCCCAGTCTGCCCTATCGTAATGCCATTTAGTCACCAAAACAGGTTCAGAGTGGGAAGGTGTGGTAGGTGATAGACAGGTGGCCTGTATCAGGCCTTCGGGGTAGGGGAGACGTCCCTTATCATTATTATTATTGCATTTATTTTATGTGTGTGGGACTGCGGTAAAAAGGGGCTGTGCCAACCCCTTTTTTCCGGCAGTTTTTGTTTGTTCCGGCGGCCCCGTGAGTGGGGCCCAGGTTATTCGTCTTCGACGGGTAGAAACATTCAAAGATCCTGGCGTGGTTTGGCTGAACCACTCTTCCGGTGGAATTGCATTCCGAGTAAGGATATAAACTCGGCTCGCCGAGTTAACTCTCCCGGCCTGACCTAGTGACACGTCAGACGTACCGCCTGCAGCACCCCCAGTCAAGTGTACACGAAGTGATAAGAAGAGTTTTGCAAACTTATTTAGTAGGATCACACCTTAACAAGGTCAGGGGACCTGTGAAATATCACAGGTGAGTTTGTGAAAATCAGCTAGACAAGTCCGGCGGAAGGTTAGCGTAGTGGTGCATTATAGCTAAGTTTCCGGCGGATTTGAGTTAGGATGTTTAATACCTCGCAGGTTATTCTTATGAGCATTGATTCCTGGACATTTTTCCAGGTCCCGGCTGCTTCTCTGGCGGAGTTGGCCTTTGATCCCGGTGGAGGGGGGGAAACCTCATTACGGCACCATGCCTAGGTTTGAACTTTGCGCTATGCCCTCTTGTTCCCTTTTACCAGTTTTTGCTCATTCCCTTTGCATCAAATGCGTGAAATGTCTGGACCGCTCTAGGTTAGGTGTGTGGTTATCCCAAAAGTGCGCCATTTGTGCTGAATTAAAAACCGCTCTGCTGGCTAAGAAAGACCTGTCTTGTTTAGCGGCCTTCCACGAGGTGAAGGCTGTGTTTAACTTATATGCTAAAGACATAGCCCACAAGGCCCTCCAATGTGACAGTGAAGTCCTGTGGGACAAATTAATTATCAAGTCCCCCTTAGTTAAACCAGGACCCTCCAAAGCGGTCACACCCAAGGTCAAAACTAAACCTATCAGTAAAGAGTTTGTCAATAGCAGTAGTGAGAGCGATGTCATCGAGGTCCCCTCCTCTGACCGTGCCACGCAGCGGAAGTCGAGGTCCAGGTCGAAGTCTCCCAGGACACACGCTCGCCACTCTACCTCAGATTCTTCTCAGTCTCACAAGCGCCGCAGAGAAGAATACGACACCCCGAGCAGCCGGCGTGAGACTCCGCAGCCGCTCCCTCCTACACCTCCCTCGGATACATTTACACGTGATTCTGGGGAGTCAGAAATAGGATCTGAATCTTTACCATCTACATTTAGGCAGGAACAGGCTATACGTGAACCTCCTAATGTGACTTTTCCAATACCTAAATTAACGGTAGTTCCCCGGGGTGTGAAGGCGGCAGGCCCTAGTAGGGTGCTGGCCGACCAGTTCAGGGGATATCCGCCGGGGGCCCAATTAAGCTCACAGTTGACGCAGGACTCCCTGCCCATGGCGGCAGGGAGTTACTGGCGCCATTCAGACCCATCTCTAAATATCATTCCAGAACGGACTGAGGCCGGCGACATCGACGTGTTGCCATCGTCAGTGCCCGATTTATCATGGCCCCTGGCAGATAATGAGACACGGGCTAGAATCACAAGAGATCTTAGAGCAGAGTGAGGAGTCAGCGGATGGTTTGTTCTCCCCGGCTCCTCAGTCTCTCCCTATTAATTATTCTGAGGCTAGTTCAAACTCATCCAAAGATACCTCTAGGAAATGGATGACTTCTGATCAGGTAAAAGTTATTACACAATGTGATACAACATTATCAAACCCCTGCCTCGTCTCATCCCAAAGTTACCCTCTCAGCTCAGCCCCCTACCACGTCTATTTTTAGACCTTTAGAGTCGCCGGCTGTTCCCCCTACTTGTCCAGCTCAGTCGGTAGCAGCTGCCCCAGGTCCCACAGGGCCGGTGGCACTCGCTTTGTCCAACTTTAGGGTGGTGACTGATGTTCAACCCCCTCCCTTAGATAAGGAGCCTATAAGGAAGGGCCCCATGCCCCTCCTTTATGGCACAGATTGCTCTTGGGTACCTGTAGTGCCAGAGAACCCCCTTATAGCTCAACGTACAGTATCAGGGGACCCTCCCATTCCAGGCGAGTGGTCCATTGAAATTAATAAGAACCGTAAATTTCGGGCCAGAGAAGAGACAGGGCGGGTATTAGATGTCTTAATTAAGGGTGTCCCAAGCTCACTTAATCTGGCATATTTTGTGTATTCTGCAGCGCCGGCCGTTCCTTCTACGGCTTCTGCACGACTTTTTGCTGACTGGTCGAAGGCTGATGGCATTAAGGATGTCAAAGCCTTAAATTCTCAAATTCTCTTACGCCGGAGTTGGCTACAACTCCGGCTCTGGACCAAGCTCAGACTCCGGTACTGCAGATGCGGCAGCTGGGAGTAGGCCCTTGGGTTGACTGGGAGATAGAAGCACAGTATTTGCCAAGACTATCACCACCAAAGCTTCACATCAAATCCCACCGGAGAATCATAATTATTTTTCCCTACCAGTATCCCAAGCAGAAGGGGTGCCCCCAGCCTTACTAACATTTCTGGCAACCCCCAAAGTGTCATTGCATGCTCTTGATGAGCCTTTCTCTCCCCCACCGGCTACCAGAGCTGGGCACTTCCGCATACACTTACGCAAAACGCCAATTTCGCCATGGCGAAAGTGTCATTTTGGTGGCGCACTTGCGTTGGCGGCAAAATGGCTGCCTATCTGCGCATTTGTAGGTCTGAAAGTTACCTCCATGTCGCAAAATTTGGTTCCCACCACCTGTGGTAAACACAGTCCCGCGGCCCCTACACTTCCAGCGCCCGCCAAAAACCAAGCTAATTACTTCTTGTTGTGCGGGAGTCTAGTGCACCTTCTATATTTCGTGATTTTTCGTATGTGATTTGATGTGTGAAAATGCTAAGGAAGACATGATAATAAAGATTACTTAATAAATATTGCTTAAATGTAAACACAAATATTTGAAGACCTTGGTCTTGGTCTTGGTGCGAGAGTCACGCTCGACTGGTCGAGGTGTGGCCTTAGAATCGGCTCTCTCTCCTAGGATAAACTTATAAACTATAACGGAAAGGGATAGGTTGAGAATAAAAGAAGATTGTTCCCCCGTGGGCATTCTCACCCCAGCCTCACTATTGTGAGGCTGATCTTTTCTTCCACACTCCCTCTAGGTAGTCCTTAACCTCTGAAGTGCGCATGGGGGTAATTGGAAACGTCCCCCTGTGCTGACGTATTTGAGGTGTTTCCGTCACTAAAATATTCATTGTGCCATTAATAGCATTAATACTTATCCATATGCGCCTATTATGGGTTGATTATAAAGGTATTAACCTGAAACAACAATAAAACGAGTGAAAACAGCGTTTGGATGGTCAAAATCGGAGATATAGCCCGCGAGTTGTATAATGTATGGGTGAGGCAATCTGCTTTCCCGCCAATTTCCCCCAAGGCCACTGAGACACAGTCGATCGATACTCTCTCTCTCTCTCTTGCACTCGCTTGCTATCAGTGATGACCACACCCTCCAATCGGATTTCTAATGTTAGCACGAAAATATACCTCAGAATAAGGGAATAACAGGGAAAATAGGTGATAACTGAAGGAGAGGAGGAAAGTGGGGAAGGAGGGGAGGTAGAGGACTGAGATTTTGCATGGCCCAGGGGCCAAAAAAAAAAAAAAAAAAATTTTTTTTTTTTTTTTTATGTCAAAAGTTGATTTTTTTTTTCTCTGACTCTTAAGAGTCTCCCCGCAGTGCGCCGGGGGAACTCTTAAGAGTCTCCCCGCAGCTCCCGGGTTAACACTCCGTGCAGTGGTCTCATTCCACATGTTTAGGTCGTTCAGGCCAAGCAGGTAGATCACTATTCCGTCGAGCCCCCACTCATACCTTCCTACCACTGCATTCCATTCCTCCGCACCAATTTCTTGCACTATGGATCTTAGCATTACCCGCCTTTCTCCTTCATATTTTCTGCACTTTAGGAGGATATGCTCCACAGTCTCATCCTCCCCGCTCTCGCACATCTTGCATGCCTTGTTGCCTTCATTTGACCATCTATACGTTCTACTGTTCAGCTCAAGTGATTTAGTTCGGGCCTTGAAGAGGAGTTCACCTCCGATACTCCCATCGTAGAATGGCTCCCTTCTTGGCTGTTGCTTACACATGTACCATTCTAGTGAACTCTTGTTTCTCATATTCCCTACCCATTCATCCCTTGCTACGCTTTGTACCCGTTTGCCGATCTCTTTCTTCCATCTCTCATGGCTCCACATTTCCATACTTTCCCCCATCATGATACCACGCATTCCGTACTTCTCTATCTTTTTGTCGCACATCTTGTTCCACTTACTGCTCTCCTTAGCCCATTCAAACACCTTGCGTGCCCATCTATCACCATTCATTTTTTCCAGTCTGACCCGATACCGTAGGGCTCCCTTGTCTATTCTTTCTTCAAAGGAGCTCCACCCCGCATCACCTCTCAAGGCTTCTACCGCAGTGTACTTGTTAGCTCCCAGTGCGAGCCTTCCGACCGTATTCTGGGCAACTTCCAGTTTTGCCGTGTCATTCGCCGTCCACGGGATGGTTTCCAGACCATACATCAGGCCCGGCACAGCCATACCCTTCCATACTCCTCGCACTACTTCATACTTGTTCGCTCTACACCTTCCAGCACTACTAAGTCTTCCCACCCATTGGCTCGCTCTCGTTAGTCTCTCATCTTTTGTTTTCTCGCATCCTCTTGCATCCACTGTCATCCCCAGGTACTTGTATTCATTTGTTTGGGTAATAATATTATTCCCAAGTAGCCACGTCGCACCCACATCCGTTTCATCCCCATTCACTACTAGCACTTTACTTTTCTCCCTGCTAAAACTCACATTCAGATCTAAAATAACGGAAAAGCTTCCCACCACCACCGCTACAACCACCACCTCTACCTCCACCACCATCACCACCTCGACCTCCACCATCTCTACCACTCTCCCCACCGCCACAGCCAACATACCTCTACCGACGACTGGATTACTTATTCTACAAATCTAAAGTGAAGTTATTAAACCGGCTAATATACAGAAGATATAACTGGAAAAGGGTCTATACTTATAGTGTATTTACAGAGAAAAAGTATAAAGAGATCAACAATGAAAATTAGTATCGACCGGATATATGAAAAGAAGTATTCTGGAAGTATTCTATCATATACTACGAGCTTATGCAAAAAGCGAGAGAAGGAAAGCCCTAGTGAAGCCAAGATAAATCAGAGAAGTGCTGATAATAATTCTGCTAAAGACAATAACTAAAATATTCAAATTAACTAATGCGTAAGCACCATAAGGAATTAACTCAGAGAAAAATAATTGCCTTCAGCTTCACCTCCACCATCTCCATCACTCTCACCACCACCACCATTCCGAGATCTCCACCTCTACCTTCACCCTCTCAAACACCATCACCACCTCGACCTCCACCATCTCCACCCACACTGTTGCCACACCTACCACCCCAGCCCACATACCAAGATCTCCACCTCTACATCCCCACCAAACACCGTTGCCACATGCTCAAGGTCAACCACCACCATCACCACCTCTACCTCCACCATCTCCACCCACACTGTTGCCACACCTACCACCCCAGCCCACATACCAAGATCTCCACCTCTACCTCCACCACCCTCACCACCTCAACTTTCACCATCATCACCACCACCACCACCCTACATCCGGCAGAACTGTAATCATCAAAGAAAACGTACAACGCAAGGACAAACAATTATATACCTCTGCAGGGCAGAAAATAATATGTGATCAGTTCTCGCCGATTACACTCCCCCTGTAACATCCCAAGCCTACAAACTTGCAACCACTACCTCCAGCCTGCAAACCACATAAGCAGCCCCCATGTAAAGTCAGTGAAAGTAGACTAGCCTAAACAGACCTCGGATGCGGAAATACCCTGAGCCGAACAGGCCAAGTGGGATATCTCTATTGGTCTAACTGGTAAGGTGTCTGCCTCACACCCAAGGGTCGAGAGTTCGTGCCCCCACCAGGGCATGATATTTTCGTGAGGCTATTTCCGCATTTAACCTCTGAAGTGCGCATGGGGGTAATTAGACACCTCTCCCTGTGCGCATGTATTTGAGGTGTTTCCGTCACTAAAATATTCATTGTACCATTAATAGCATTAATACTTATCCATATGCGCCTATTATGGGTTGATTATAAAGGTATTAACCTGAAACAACAATAAAACGAGTGAAAACAGCGTTTGGATGGTCAAAATCGGAGATATAGCCCGCGAGTTGTATAATGTATGGGTGAGGCAAGCTGCTTTCCCGCCAATTTCCCCCAAGGCCACTGAGACACAGTCGATCGATACTCTCTCTCTCTCTCTTGCACTCGCTTGCCATCAGTGATGACAACACCCTGCTTGCAACTCGCTAATGTTAGCACGAAAATATACCTCAGAATAAGGGAATAACAGGGAAAATAGGTGATAACTGAAGGAGAGGAGGAAAGCGGGGAAGGAGGGGAGGTAGAGGACTGAGATTTTGCATGGCCCAGGGGCCAAAAAAAAAATAAAAAATAAAAAAATAAAAATAAAAAAAATAAAAAAATTTCGATGTCAAAAGTTTATTATTTTTTTCACTCACTCTTAAGAGTCTCCCCGCAGTCCGCCGGGGGAACTCTTAAGAGTCTCCCCTCAGTTCCCGGGTTAACGAAGTTTAGATGTGTTGGTAAAATTTTTCAGATGGTTGAGAGTAAGATCGGAGCTCCATAAATCCTCTTTCGGGTATGGTGTAAAAACCGATCTCCACAGGACAAGGAAGGGGAGAGGAGAGACCAGGGAGTGTATGTGAGGCGCGCTTGTGTTGGGTTGTGGAAGTTGCCAGCCGCCCAAGCGAGTTGCCAACTGGGCAGTTTGTAGGTGCGTGTATGCACCGCTCAGTGAAGTTGACTCACCATTCCCGTTCATCTCTCGGTCGATTCGGCTCAAGCTTGTTCCTCTCTGTTCGGAGCTTTCGCTTCCCGGAAGGTGAAGTAGTGTAAAGTCAGTGAAAGCAGGCTAGCCTAAACAGACCTCGGATGCGGAAATACCCTGAGCCGAACAGGCCAAGTGGGATATCTCTATTGGTCTAACTGGTAAGGTGTCTGCATCACACCCAACGGTCGAGAGTTCGTGCCCCCACCAGGGCATGATATTTTCGTGAGCCTATTTCCGCATTTAACGAAGTTTAGGTGTGTTGGTAAAATTGTTCAGATGGTTGAGAGTAAGATCGGAGCTCCATAAATCCTCTTTCGGGTATGGTGTAAAAACTGATCCCCACACCCAGACCAAACCAGA
This sequence comes from Paralithodes platypus, assembly GCA_032716605.1. Taxonomy (NCBI): domain Eukaryota; kingdom Metazoa; phylum Arthropoda; class Malacostraca; order Decapoda; family Lithodidae; genus Paralithodes; species Paralithodes platypus. Next base: position 18,225,816 of record CM064487.1, read on the forward strand.
AGGCAAGCATAAATTAAACAACCACCCCACCCCAGAGCTAAAAAGGACACAACCCCCCCAGCCCAACATGAGTTGCTACCATCGAGATGACACGTCCTCCAGCACCAGGGAGAAACTTATTCATCAACATAATCAATCCCAAAGTCCCACAGAAGAAGCAAAGCGAAGAAGAGAAACCAACCAAGAAATGGCACTATAAACACTTAGCCCATATCACCCCTCTCCAAGCCACAAGGAGCTAACCGCCCTACAACATCCTACCCCTAGGCGCCTTTCTGATGCTCAACCACACCACCACCGAGGCACTGAGAAACGGTATGACTATGGCAGGAGATTTTAGGATCGATACTCAATCCGGTGAATAGAAGATCAGATCAGATCAGATGAAGTATTGAGGGATAAGCCTTTGCAACGGCACCTCTAAATTACATTCTACTTTTCCTATTTTTCTGAAGTGTGTAGAGAGGGGAGAAGGGGTGTTGTGACCCATGGGCGGAAGGACAGCTGGAAGGTTGGGGGCACAGTAGTCATAATTGTTCTTGTGATCCATGGGCGGAAAAACAAATGTGATACTGCCGCTAACGTATCCACATATTTGTTAAAGTACTGTTCCTTGTGATCCATGGGCGGAAGGACTGTAACTTTGGAAGGCTGTTTCTTGTGATCCATGGGCGGAAGATCAGCTGAAAAGATTGAAGGCACAGTAGTCATAATTGTTCTTGTGACCCATGGGCGGAAAAACAATTATTGATACTGCCGCTTACGTATACAATTTTTTTTGTTTAAGTACTGTTTTTTGTGACCCATGGGCGGAAGGACTGTAACTTTAATAAACCACAAATTGTGCATCAAAGTTCTTTTAAAGATCAGAGTGCTAACCCAGTTAGGATCAACCCTACAACCAACCCAGCCACGTCAGGACAACCCCACGGCCAACGTCTCTACTGAAGACTGGACTACCTATTCTGCCAATAGAAAGTGAAAACATTATACTGCTATCAATACACAGGAGCGACACCTGTGAGAAGGACCTCTACTAGTGAATTCTTGTGACCCATGGGCGGAAGACATTCCTGAGAAGAATTCGATTTGAAGGCAGTCCCTAATGATCACCTAGATTGCAGTAGAAGAAGCCAAACAGACGTAGTCAGACGTTGTGGAGCCTCTTTCGTGTGTCTTGTGTGTTGTTCGTGACCATTTATTCTAGCTTCACGTATGCGATATTCTTGTGCCAATAAATAGAATGAGTGCACAAATTGTGATAATTATCCTCGATCTTCTTTCGGTGTCTGTGATAAAACAACCTTAACTTCTCCAGTTGAGAAGAACCTACGCAATCAAACCAATCAAACCCCAGTAAAAACCTGGCATAACAAGATCATTCCCATATTTGGACACCACATCTAGCATCCTTTGCAGATCCTCTCGGTTGTCGCTCATGATCACCACATCATCTGCATATAGCAAGATACCCAGATGTTCGTTCCCAATTAGTGTTCCCCTGTCAGCTTCTTTCATTCTTGCAGCTAGTTCCTCTGTGTACATCCCAAACAGGAGAGGGGATAGCCCACAGCCCTGTCTAACTCCCCGCTTGTTTTCGACCCAGTCTGTCTCTATATCCCCCATACTGTATCTAGCTCTGGTATTCTCATACATACTTCTTATGATGTTTATTATCTTTTCACTCACACCTACTGTTTCAAGCAGCCTACACAACTTGTACCTGTTCACTCTGTCATATGCTTTCTCTATGTCTAGGAAGGCAAAGTATCCCTTCCGTCCGGACTTTTTCGTATTTTCTATCACTTCTCTCACTACAAACATGTTATCTTCCCCTCTTCTGTCCACTCGAAACCCATTCTGTTCTTCACCCATCACTCTGTTCCTTTCAAAGCCTGGAGATTCGATCATTCGAATCCACTATTCCACTCTTGAGCCAATATATTTTAATTATTGTAATGCCCTCGAAAATGTCCCGCACCCACAATAATACTAACCCGAGTTGACGTCAGGTATAGCGTAAAATAGTCGTAGATGGTAAGTCCAATAAACTCATCTCGAGAGACTTATCATCGTGGTTCTTAAAAATCGGACTAAGGTTGCTATACTTTTGTACGTCCGTGGTAGTACAGTGGGTTAGCGCGCGGGCCTGGTGGTGATGGTGGTGCGTGACTAACCAGGGTTCGAACCCCACCCAAGGCATCTCAAAACCTGTGGGTTTTTAGGGGGGTTAAATTCCCTTCAGAGGTTCGTACCCCGTGCCAGGTACCAGGAAAGGTTGATCCTAAAGGTAGCCTGGGGATAATTCCCATTCCTGTGTGAAGGTTATAAGGTGCACGTTAGGACTTGTACATGGACAGATGCTTCTATCAGTCTTCTTTGCCACGGAGTCTGCCGGATCTGGAATCTCTCAACTCCGGAACAACACAAGGGCAGAGCTAGAGGTAAACTGCAGGGTAGTGACCACTGGTTGGTGTCTAGCTTTCAACTGATTTGACTGGGGGCGGGAGCTAGATTTATAGGCTCGGTTCTGGACCCTGTAGACAGTAGGGATCTCGAGTCTTATGGACTTATTTGAGCTCTCAATAGATATGGGGACTAGGTAAGATGGTATTTACTGTTGTGGCACATGGCTATAGGAAGCCTTTATATTTTCGTATATCTGAGCCTTAGTAAGAGGTACTATTTTGGCTATACTGGAAGTATTTAGGGGAGAGAGACTGGATCTACTTTGCGAGGAGGATGGGGACAGCTGTGATAGGAGCGTCTCTCTTAGATTGTTCAATCTTCATTCTATGGTATAGCTGAGGTGCTAATTTAGTGATCAGAGCATGCAAGAAAGGTAAATGGTTTATTGTGAGTTAATAGAGGTTAGTAAAGGTGTTAGTCATGCATGGTTAGTTCATTGATAGGAAGAATTCCTGTGCTACCTGGCAATGACTCATAAGTCAAAACAGGGGCCAGGTATACCTCCGCGGGGGTGGGGGTCTCCCTCCTCGGGTCGGCAAAAAGGGAAACACCCATGCCCTGTCCCTATGTTGAGCCAATGCCAACACATCAGACAGCCATAATTATATCTATGTATGTTTATTCCTGTTCATCATCTTTGTAGTTAGGAGTGTAGGACACGAGGGGTAGTGTACGTGAGGTGTGGAAAATGGTCAGTTTAGAAAAGGTAGATAGGTGCGGCCTGGAGCTGCTTAGCCCTGCGGGCTTGGGCCTGTCTGAAATGGCTGGCTCGGTCAGCTGGTCCTTTCGTTCTGTGGACCTTTCTTCCGGGTGTTTCTGTGTGGTGTTCGCTCGTGGCTTCTGTGGTGGGCTTCTTGTTCTGGGGCATTTTAGAAGTATTAGGCTAACCATTGCAGTAACGAAGCTATTATTCATATTTAGTTATAACAAATCGTTTACTGTTGCAAATTATAATTGTAAGTTGATTATGATAACCGCTATATGATACATTTAATCCCTTGAGAGAATATTCTTCCCATTCTTGCCTAAAGATATTGTAGGCTATTTGTACAAACTTGAAATTTCGCATTCATACCGTAGCCTACTTCTTGATTAAACCGTTTTCTCATCCCAATCTATTGAATATTATACTGTGACGACATATATATTTAAGGATTGAGCATTATTATAGTATATTAATGCTTGCACATCATATATATAGTTATCACATTACTATTATTGCATGCAACCCATATTTATAGTTGCCGCAACAGGCGATGCGTCCCATACGTTCGGGACGCAAAAGTTGCCCTATTCGGGTGACAAATGGGTCCCGAAAAAGTTGCTTGGGGCGCAAAAGTTGCTCCACGGAGCAACTTTTGTCACCGATTCGGGCAACTCGGGCATGTGTAACCGCGCCTTAACGTATTTAATTTTAATTCACTTAGAAGAGACAGGAATAGGATTCAAAGATCTAACTTACTACTTTAGTAAGGTTGTTAGTTAGGCTATAGTCCATTTGTATTACATCTCGAGTACAAAAGGTTTGAGTACTGGAATTTATTGATAGTCTATTAAATTTTGTAATGCCCTCGAAAATGTCCCGCAACCACAATAATGTACTACCCGAGTTGACGTCAGGTATAGCGTAAAATAGTCGTGGATGGTAAGTCCAATAAACTCATCACGTGATAACACCACGGACGTACTAAAAGTATAGCAACCTTAGTCCGATTTTTAAGAACCAGGTGATAGTCTCGTGGTGTTATCACATGATGAGTTGATTGGACTTACCATCCACGACTATTTTACGCTATACCTGACGTCAACTCGGGTAGTACATTATTGTGGTTGCGGGACATTTTCGAGGGCATTACACTATTGGAGATCCCCAATCGGTGATTCTTAAGTTTTATAATTGGTGCATTTGGTAGTAGGAGCCCCTTATAAATAATTTCCCATAAGAGTTCTTAAACATGTATTTTTGCTTGATACTGTACATCGTTGTAGAGTTATCTGACTGGTCCCAAATGACTCATCTGAACAAATGAAACAATTTATGTTCAGACTATGCTTTGCTAATGTTGACTGTTTGACTTGCACAGGCACCTGTAGTTCAATAATTGGTAAAAAATGGCAACTTTTGTCTCAAGAAATTGAACTACAGGTGCCTGTACTAGTCAAACTGTCAACATTAGCTAAACATTGTCTGAACATAAGTTGTTTCTCTTGTTCAGATGAGTCATTTGAGACCAGTCAGATAACTCTACAACGATGTACAGTATCAAGCAAAAATACATGTTTAAGAACTCTTATGGGAAATTATTTATAAGGGGCTCCTACTACCAAATGCACCAATTATAAAACTTAAGAATCACCGATTGGGGATCTCCAATAGACTATCAATAAATTCCAGTACTCAAACCTTTTGTACTCGAGATGTAATACAAATGTTTGCTAGCTCCCCTACTATGTCCTTTCAAAGGGGTATAGGCTAGTAAACACGAAGGATAGCCTATACCCGGTCAGAGGGTAAGAAGAAGAAGAAGAGTCCTGCAGTAGTCTCCTTGAATGCTACCCAAAATATCATTAATACTGAGATGTAGAGAGCTGAGTTACGATAAAGACGAATATTAGATGAATTATCGAAAACCCTTTAATTAGGATAGCCTATATTGTATTGTTATTGTTATTGTTATTGTATTGTTTATCTTATGACTTTTTAAGAAAGTGTGATCAGGAGAGAGGGTACCGTATAAATGGAACGAGAGCCGGGTGACCCTCCTGCACAAAGGGGGTCACAAGAGTAAGAAAGAGCTGAAAAACTACCGACCAATAACGCTAACGGACACAATTTCCAAGGTGTTCTGTGGGGTGCTGAATGAAAGGCTGAAAGGGATCTTTGAAAGGAACAGAGTGATGGGAGAAGAACAGAATGGGTTTCGAATGGACAGAAGAGGGGAAGATAACATGTTCGTAGTGAGAGAAGTGATAGAGAATACGAAGAAGTCCGGACGGAAGGGATACTTCGCCTTCCTAGACATAGAGAAAGCATATGACAGAGTGAACAGGTACAAGTTGTGTAGGCTGCTTGAAACAGTAGGTGTGAGTGAAAAGATAATAAATATCATAAGAAGTATGTATGAGAATACCAGGGCTAGATACAGTATGGGGGATATAGAGAAAGATTGGGTCGAAAACAAGTGGGGAGTTAGACAGGGCTGTGGGCTATCCCCCCTCCTGTTTGGGATGTACACAGAGGAACTAGCTGCAAGAATGAAAGAAGCCGGCAGGGGAACACTAATTGGGAACGAACGTCTGGGTATCTTGCTATATGCAGATGATGTAGTGATCATGAGCGACAACCGAGAGGATCTGCAGAGGATGCTAGATGTGGTGTCCGAATATGGGAATGATCTGAATGTGAGCTTTAGCAGGGAGAAAAGTAAAGTACTAGTAGTGAATGGAGATGAAACGGATGTGGGTGCGACGTGGCTACTTGGGAATAATATTATTACCCAAACAAATGAATACAAGTACCTGGGAATGACAGTGGATGCAAGAGGATGCGAGAAAACAAAAGATGAGAGACTAACAAGAGCGAGCCAGTGGGTGGGAAGACTTGGCAGTGCTGCAAGGTGTAGAGCGAACAAGTATGAAGTAGTGCGAGGAGTATGGAAAGGTATGGCGGTGCCAGGCCTGATGTATGGTCTGGAAACCATCCCGTGGACAACGAATGACACGGCAAAGCTGGAAGTTGCCCAGAATAGGGTCGGAAGGCTCGCACTGGGAGCGAATAAGTACACTGCAGTAGAAGCCTTGAGAGGTGATGCGGGGTGGAGCTCCTTTGAAGAAAGAATAGACAAGGGAGTCCTACGGTACCGGGTCAGACTGGAAAAAATGAATGGTGATAGATGGGCACGAAAGGTGTTTGAATGGGCTAAGGAGAGCAGTAAATGGAACAAGATGTGCGACAGAAAGATAGAGAAGTACGGAATGCGTGGTATCATGATGGGGGAAAGTATGGAAATGTGGAGCCATGAGAGATGGAAGAAAGAGATCGGCAAACAGGTACAAAGCGTAGCAAGGGACGAATGGGCGGGGAATATGAGAAACAAGAGTTCACTAGAATGGTACATGTGTAAGCAACAGCCAAGTAGGGAGCCATTCTACGATGGGAGCATCGGAGGTGAACTCCTCTTCAAGGCCCGAACTAAGTCGCTTGAGCTGAACAGCAGAACATATAGATGGTCAAATGAAGGCAACAAGGCATGCAAGATGTGCGAGAGCGGGGAGGATGAGACTGTGGAGCATATCCTCCTAAAGTGCAGAAAATATGAAGGAGAAAGGCGGGTAATGCTAAGATCCATAGTGCAAGAGATTGGTGCGGAGGAATGGAATGCAGTGGTAGGAAGGTATGAATGGGGGCTCGACGGAATAGTGATCTACCTGCTTGGCCTGAACGACCTAAACATGTGGAATGAGACCACTGCACAGAGTGTTAAGGACTACCTAGAGGGAGTGTGGAGGAAAAGATCAGCCTCACAATAGTGAGGCTGGGGTGAGAATGCCCACGGGGGAACAATCTTCTTTTATTCTCAACCTGTCCTTTTCCATTATAGTTTATAAGTTTATCCTAGGAGAGAGAGCCGATACTAAGGCCACACCTCGACCAGTCGAGCGTGACTCTCGCACCAAGACCAAGACCAAGATCACACGTCACGTGTTCGTCATCACATGATAGGCGTCGTCTTTATTTATGATTAGATAGGCTATTTGAAAAGCTTATGGTGTATTTAAAGTGAATAGTACATTAGTCTTACCTTTTATAAACGAATAGCCTAGGCCTATATATATATATATATAAAATGAAGCGGTTAGGCTATAGGCCTAGGCTAGGCCAGGCCTAATATTCGTGACCAAGTAAACAAATTTCCATAGCCTAGCCTATAGGCCTACGGTTTGATTTCAATCGTATGGGTGAGTAATTATATCCTACTGTCTCGATTTATTTATTTCCATTTGAATTAATACTTCTAGGCCTATTTAGCCTATTGCGAATTTTATTAGTGCGTGATTTCATGGTCTCCCTTGCGAAATAGGCTAGGCCTATAGCGGCGCTTCACTTCAGTTAGGCTAGGCCTAGGCTAGTTAGTTAATTTGATTTATATTGTGACGGTAGGCCTAGGCCTAATCACTGACTCATTTTATTAGTGTCAAATAGACTATAGGCTAGAGTGTTAATTTTGAAAGTAGGCCCTATCATATAAATGTACAATAGGCCTACAATTTTATTTTATTCTGATCTGAAGCTAGCCTATATTCTGAGCATCATAATGAATATAGGAGGCCTAGGCTACTCTACTTTCTATTAAATTACTTAATCTATCTAGGCTAAAGTAGACCTATCTATTCTATTTCTATTGTCATCCCCAAAGGGGTGGCCAAGAATGAATCACCTCCTTGCACCTCTGTGATCTGGTGTACCTCCTCCCGAATGGTGCAACATTGCGAATACTGATAATTACTGAAGGACTCTCCCCGAAAACAAGTCGCCCCAACGTTTAATTGCCTATGCCGCACAAACGAAGTGGCCTATCTTTAGGCCTATAGGCTATATTATATATATATTTTTGTTGATAACCAAAACGGGGTAGGCTAAGTTCCTCATACAATATGTGGGACAACAGTTTTTGGGGCTCTCCATTAACCTAGACTAAAATAAACTGTAGGCCTAGGCCTATTCAATTTTAGGTAAGAGTTGTGTTAGCGGGCATACCATCCGCTTTGTTTACATAGTCGCACGCTCACAGTTACATACGTTTCTAATTTGACTGTTTTTGTATTGCTACTATTTGCCCCTGCTGATCATATAATTATATGATGATGATTGATGACAATAAGTCATTGATGATGAGGGGGCAGAGCCCCCCTCAACCAATATTGTAGAATTTGTATCCCACGGCCGTCGGCCGGTAACAAAATAATTTACCCAACACCTGGCCGTGGGATACAATAAACTCAACCCATTGATTTACCCTTTATTCTGTAGTTTAAATAAAAAAATAAAAACAGGTTTGCATTTGCTGATTTGCATTTGGGAACCGGAAATTTCACAAGGTTTGCTGATTTGTGTTCGTGGAAGTTATGTTCTGGGTTTGCAAATTTGAGTTTGTGGACTAGATATTTTGTTTGTGGTGCCCAGCTCAGCCGGCTATTCACTTGGACCGAGATTTTAAGTTACGCAATAAAGCCTACCGGATGTTCTCGCAGTACTTGGCGAGTCATCAAATAGCCGCCGCTTGCATGCACGGCCGGGCTTGCTTGACACTGAAGCGTGGAGTCTAGTTTTTAATATGGTAAGTGGGTGGAAGCAGGATACCTCCCAAGCTAGGAAGGATCCACCTAAGAAACCCTTTCATAAACCAAAGAGCGGTAGCAAACCGTACCAGCCTCACCCTCAACAATCACCTAGAGACCCCAGACCACCTCCTCAGCACGGAGGTAATCAGTAACCCAAACAAGGTAAGCACGGGTATAAAGGGATAGCCCCATATAAACATCATCAGGGCACTACAACAGCCAAAGCTAGTCAAGCGTCCGATTCCAACCCCCTCCACCTCCAAAAAACTAGCCACTCACACTCCCCGCATCCCAAGGCCCAGGATTGGGGAGTTGCCTTGCAGGATGAACCCCGGCTGCACCTGGGTTCGTTCCGTGCGTTCCGCTCAGCTTGGCCCAAACGTACCTGGGCCGGGAAGACAGTGAGCAAGGGAATCACCTGGCGGTGGCTCCGGCGGCCTCGACTGCGTCAGCCGCAAGAATACTCCCCTGTGTCTCAGGAGGCGGAGGTCATGGTACAAGAAATGATTGCCAAACGGGTCCTTATACAGATAGATCCCCTTCAGCCAGTGTTCACATCAAGACTCTATTTAGTGCCAAAAAGGGACAGTGGGCAGATGCGACCAGTTCTAGATCTCTCGCATCTGAACACCTTTATAGAGAACTCACCCTTCAGGATGCTGACAGTTCAGCAGCTCAGACTCGCACTTCCGCCGTAAAGTTGGATGTGTTCGATAGATCTCAAAGATGCCTATTGGCATGTCCCTATCAACAAGAGGTTCCAAGAGTTTCTCGCTCTCAGAATCCGACACGAGACTTATGTCTTTCAAAGGATGCCGTTCGGGTTAAACCTAGCACCAAGAGTATTTACCAAACTCGTCCGGCAAGCTCTTTTCCCCCTGTTAGTTCAAGGAATACAGGTGTTTTGGTATCTGGACGATTGGCTAGTAGTGGCGAACTCTGTAGAATTATGTCTAGACCATGTCAACCAGGTGTTAAATCATGTACAAACCCTAGAGTTCAAGGTGAACTTGGCAAAGTCGCACCTTGTCCCCTCAAGGACGATTCAGTGGTTAGGGCTGATCTGGGATACCGTAAAGTGGGGTTACTTCGGACTTGGGTCATAACTTCGGACATCGGCGATAATAAGTAATTAGACATTGTCATTATATAATGGAAACGCATTTTATTTTATTTTTTTTGTGGGGTCCGTTTAGAGAAATGGCAAAGGAAGAGCATGTAAAAGTCCTAGGGAACTGACATGAGTATATGTACACTAAAAAAATATTATATATGTGACGAAAATATGTAAATTTTTCGCTACCCTGCCAAACTTCTATCACCCTGAAGAAATTTGTTTGTATGAATGATGTTGTGACTGATATAATTTTGTAGTAACATTACCAGAGACAACATCCACCAAAGCAAATTTGTTACACTTGTATAACGCTCTAGCTAGAACACTATCATTTAACCGATTGTGTTTAAAAAAAAAAACATGGTAACTTCGGACATGGAACAAAACAATCGTTTGTTATTATTTGCCCTATGAAAATCATTCATAATACTTGTCCATCATTAACATGGTGGTAAAAGATCAAATAATCATTCTCTGAGTCCAAAAACCCATAAAAATATGATAATATGCTAACCGATTTATGTATTTCGGATAATTCTGGATATATAATACAGTATATATAAATTAGGAGAGGCATATATCTTGTCCAAAAAAAAATTATCTGCCGAAAGAAACACCAACAAATATGTTATAGGCTACCTATAAAAATGCTCAAATTCATAAAAGTGTATATGCAGTGATATAGTATACATACCTATATGTTTTCACTAGGCCTAGTTAATTTTCGAGTTATTGATTTGACAGCATTGGTTATTTTTCCTGCTCAATATTTTCTAAGAGTGAGCTCAATGCCTAACGAGAACAGATCCAATCAGAATACTGTATATGTTAAACATCATAAATAACTCCCTCCTATACTGATTATACAGGCCTAAAGGTATTGACTGTGCATTTTCCACTATAACATCGGACAGGAATAAGCAGCAATAATAAAATATTCATATAAAATAGTAGGAGCCAAAAAATTAATGAAATAAGGCCACGAACGTACGTCCGAAGTTCTCCGTTTGTCCGGAGTTATCCCAGCTTTCTTGGCAATCATTTTCCATAAGAAATCACCGTATGTCCGAAGTTATCAACTTTTCAAGCAAACTTCGGGCATCATTTAGGATAAGGATAGCTCTCTTATTATGGGGGATAATTTTAGGAAGCTTCCTGGATTATGGCGCAATATCACCATACATCACTTGACCTAGTTAAATCTCTATAATGTGTTTACACTCAGGAGAAATTGTTAAAAAACATCGAAAAATGTCCGAAATTACCCCATTTTATGGTACCACCGCTCTGACTCTGACTCAGAGTGCGGACTACCGCAACAGATTTCGAAGGAAACTGTTCCGGTTCCTCCACAGTCTGGATACGACCAGGAAAACGTGGGATTCCCTGATCAGTTCTTATCAACTGGGTACAAATAACTGTCAAGTTGGGCCGATTGAAAGCCAAGCGATTAATCATGGAAGGCAACAAAGCCTTTCCTCTCTTGCCGGAGGAGAAATTATGGCCAATTCCTCCATTAATCCATACCTTGCTATCGGCCTGGACCAAGCAAGACGTCCTCTACTCAGTCACGTCATGGGTTTCTCCCCCGCCTACGGTATGGATAGACACGGACGCCTCGGGGTCCCTGGGTTGGGGGTATCAGTCAAGTCTAGGCCACCAAGGGCAAGGCATTTGGGGGACAGACAAACGGTCACATATCAACAAGCAAGAGCTTTTAGTTCCCCTGTTTTTTCTCCAGACTCACGGCACAACATTAAAGAACAAATCAATAGCATTCCGAATGGACAATCAAAACGCAGTTTTTTTGCATTCAGAAGCAAGGCTCAGTGAGGTCACAAGAGTTGTTGAGAGTGTCAGAACAAATTTTTACCCTAGCCGACTCGCTAGGGATTACCCTACATGCTACCTACCTCCCCGGCGTAGCGAACGTCTGGGCAGACGCTCTTATCTCGCCGGCGGAGCACTCTAGTAGAATGGACAATCAAACAGGCTATCTTCAACAAGATGATTGCAAAGCCAGCCCGTCCACAGATAGACTTGTTTGCGTCAGCAGAGAACCACAGACTGCCACTCTTTTTGACCTGGCATGGGGTAACCCCGGCAGGGGGACCCGATGCATTGCTGGTGGACTGGAACAAGTGGACCTCAATCTATCTGTTTCCGCCACCAGACTCTGTGTTAATGTGCAAAGTCATTCACAAACTGAGGGATTACCGGGGCCAGGTAGCGTTGATCGCACCTCTTTGGCCGGCTCAGGTATGGTACCACCAATTGCAACAGTGGTGCAAGAACCCGACGTCCCTCCCGGTCTCCATCTTCCACTTGGAAACGATTGGCAACCTTCGGACCTCGCTCAGTTTTGCCTTGTGGATATTTAGTATGCCAAATGGCTAAATAAATTTGGACCAAGTGTCACCCAAAAGCTCATGAATCAATACACACCGTCGACCAGGCGACAATATCAACCACATTGGAAAACCTTTACAACCTGGATTGTTGAGTCAGAGCAAAAGACTGCCTCGGCAGCCTTAATCTTCAAGTATTTAGACTATCTTTTTGAGCAGATTTTTTTTTCGGTCATAACGTTAAAAAATCATCTGTCTGCCATTAGGACCCCCTTCCTTGACCTCACCGGCCTGTCTGTTCTGCAAGCGGAGGAGAAGGGTTTTATGAGGGCGTGTTTTAAGCTTCATCCACCTCCCCGCCAGCTCATGCCCACCTTGTCCCTTGATAAAGCTCTAGAGTTGCTGCAATCACGCAAATATAATAATGCGCCAGACTTTGATTCAATTTTAAAGAAAGCCGTTTTTCTCATGGCACTTGCCACCGGAAACCGGGTCTCTGAGCTGGCGGCGATGAGCAACAAACCAAACTGTCTCAGGTTTGGCAGACTGCACGACAATGTTCAGATCGCGCCGTCTCCCTCCTTTATTGCTAAGAACGAACATTCGGAACATGTTTTTTCTGAATTTTCCGTCCTGGCCTTAAAAAGAGGCCTCATTCATCACATTTTATGTCCTGTGCAAGCCCTTACAAAGTTTCTGAGGATTGCGCAACCTCGCCAACTAGGTGCTTTATGGGTTAACCGACTAGGTAAGCGCATTACAAAATGGAAGTTAGCTTCCTTGCTTGTCGACGTGATAAGGGAAAGCAATCCCGGTGTGATAGGCAGGGCTCACGACATTAGGAAATGGGCAGTGTCCCTCAGAATTTTACAATTTTTTTTGATTGATGATATTGCTAAAACCCAACTTTGGGCTTCCAATCATACGTTCCTAACACGCTACCTGTCGGTTGCCCTAGATAAACCAAAGCGTACCTGTGTAGCTTTACGGCAACTGGTACAGTAGGTCTTATGATATTGTTTAGTTTAAAAAAGGGGGGGGGGGGTGCGGAATAGTCCATATCCCCCTGTACCATTGGAGAATTGTGATAAATCACGAGCTGTGATAGGACGGGTTCTACAGTCCAGGATTAGTTGACTCATTTTTAAATCCTAAGAATTTATCGCATAGTTGCAACTATGTCTGCTTTACCAAAGTGTACAATGATATGAATGTACAGTCAAAGTCCTTTAATCCGACGACTGATGATTCGAATCTCCCAATAGTCCGAATTTTTCAATTTGAGGCCAAATCCGAATTCACCCGATGGTCCGAATTTCAAGAAGTCCCAAAGTCCCCTTTTTGAGGCATTAGTCCACTCAAATGACACATAATGGAGCACACACATATCATATGTTCATGAATTCACTTTAAAAGTTTACCATTGTCATTGTAGCCTATTACCTACTTCAAAACATTCAGATTAATGGTCAAAGGAAGCTACTGATATAAACGTAAACACCACATCGTCTGCTAGAGAGTTTGTTTTGCTCTTGAACGCATCCTTGGGACGCTCCGATGCGCTACTGGCTTGCACCGCATTTTCTGCAAGCGCATTCAGTCTTGAGCTTGAAAACGCACCTTTGGACGTTCCGATACGCTACTATTTATAGTTCAGTGATCGGAGCGTCCCAAGGGTGCTTTCAAGACAACAAGACAAGGGTGCTTTCAATACAATATAATATAACGGAGCACGTCACAAAAGGAAAATTACAAGAACCTCTCAGGGAAGTGCCGTTGTTAAGGCATTACTTCCCGAACCACATCTGATCTGATCTTCAAGAGCAAGACAAACTCGCTAGAAGACGACGATGCGGACATATGGTGTTTACGTTTATATCAGCAGATTTATCGTTCTATAGGACACAGGTGTGTTACTTTTTTTCATGCAGACGATCGGGTGCACCGATCTAACCATGAGCAAGCAGTTTCTTAATGCCACGCACTGCTAGCAAATCTTTTATACCTTTTTATATTTGTATTACATACAATAAATCTGAAGAAAATGTTATCCGGATTTTTTCTTCCCTTAAGGTGAGGATATTTTTTACGTATGTCCCGCCTCCAGTCTTGATATTCAGGCGAAGTCGTCAATGATGGAGGGGCCCTATTAAATTATAGGTTTGATTCCCAAAGGGAAGTAGAGAAAACCTAATATTTAGTAGGGCCCCGTATTCATTGACGACTCGGGCCTCCCAACCATCCCACTTCCCATTCGTTGATTTCTATAAGTTTATTCTTGATATATCAGTGAAGGACGAAGATGGCCGTTAGGGGGCCTGGTGTCAGGGAAGCAAAGCATAAGAAATCCACGTATATGGCAAGTCATATAATAACAGATATTAAATTAAAAAAAAAAAAAAAAAAATTTACAGTTTTTTTCTGTAGGGTACCCAATCAAAATGACGATTCCATAAGGGAATTAGGCATGCACTTATGATGAGTACTCCATGATGCTTCCGCGCGGGCTATTCAAAATGCTGGCGCAGGATGTTGAATGGAGACTATTACTATTAACCCGGGAACTGCCGGGAGACTCTTAAGAATTCCCCCGGCGGACTGCGGGGAGACTCTTAAGAGTCAGAGAAAGAAAAAATCAACTTTTGACATCGAAAAAAAAAAATATATATTTTTATTTTTTTATTTTTTTATTTTTTGTTTGGCCCCTGGGCCATGCAAAATCTCAGTCCTCTACCTCCCCTCCTTCCCCACTTTCCTCCTCTCCTTCAGTTATCACCTATTTTCCCTGTTATTCCCTTATTCTGAGGTATATTTTCGTGCTAACATTAGAAATCCGGTTGCAGGGTGTGGTCATCACTGATAGCAAGCGAATGCAAGAGAGAGAGAGAGAGAGTATCGATCGACTGTGTCTCAGTGGCCTTGGGGGAAATTGGCGGGAAAGCAGCTTGCCTCACCCATACATTATACAACTCGCGGGCTATATCTCCGATTTTGACCATCCAAACGCTGTTTTCACTCGTTTTATTGTTGTTTCAGGTTAATACCTTTATAATCAACCCATAATAGGCGCATATGGATAAGTATTAACCCTAGTCTAGCGGGTCCTCTGTGGCCGTTTTGGGCCTTTTCAGGCCATTCTGACTGCTATATCAACCATCAGTATGAAAGGAACTATTGCGCCAAAAACTAGGTGGAAATCGCTACACAATGACGCCACATACAGCTACGTAGCACTCGTGGAGCACTGACAGTGTTACCTCGAAGATGGAAGTTTAGCTGATTTTGCTACCTTGCTCACTTTTAGCGAACTATTGGTTACACTGTCATCCTCCCGCGCGGTGGGGGAACTGGAGTTAGTGTGGGCCGGGAGGCCACAGATGTCGGACGTATGGATCATTACTATCCAACCCATTTTCACTCGATTTTCACCCTTTTTTCACCCGTTTTTTGCCAGTTTTTTCAACTCGACTTATGTGGTGAGCCGCTTTTTAAGGGTTAATGCTATTAATGGTACAATGAATATTTTAGTGACGGAAACACCTCAAATACATGCGCACAGGGAGAGGTGTCTAATTACCCCCATGCGCACTTCAAAGGTTATTAGGCGAAGTCGTCAATGATTACGGGGCCCTACTAAATATTAGGTTTTCTCTACTTCCCTTTGGGAATCAAACCTATATTTTTGACTGAGTAGGAATGGAAGGCCTTCCAACTATCTCAAGTAACCCATCCACTGCTAGAACCTGTGCAAAATAAAAGGTCAAGTTGAGGGAAGGAGGGGGTGGGGAGGAGTGGAGGATGTGTACTGGTATAGAGATATGCGCCACTATTTTCTATGTATCACCCGATTTTGAGACATTAACGGCACAGGCACGGTAGGCTAATTGAAGAGATTTTGTGTACACATTATTTTTGTTTTATGTGTATGAAGGAGATCAAATGCAGGCTGCCTGTAATGAGTGTTTCTCCCAAAGCCAAAAGAGTGACAGCTAGCCAAATTCAAGGGACGTTGGGGTCAAAATGCCTGGACAGACGAAGTTCAAAGCAGTCTAAGTCATAGAATGAAGGAAAGACGGATTGAGGGAGAGATATCCCTTGTTCACTTTTGAGTAGAAGAAAGACAGAGCATTTGCCAATTCTTGCGTTGGAGAGCTGGACAGAATAGGAGTGGAACTGTGTTGAAAGGTGGGTGACTTGCACTCGCTGCAAGGGAGGAGGTATGCACTGAGAGCTCTAAACAACACTGATTGTTGTAATAGTGATAGAAGAGTAAGAGAGATGCAACATTGCAGTGTGTAGAAAGAGATAGTAGGAAACTGGTAAGAAGAAGTGAGTTAATGAGGCAAAATGCTTTTGATTACTCTTTCGAGAAGTGCGGTATGGGTGGAACCTCCCCACACATGCGAACGATACGAATACATGGGCGCACTGTGCCCCTATACAGAACAAGAAGCTGTGTGGGGGTGAAGAACCCACGGAGACAGTTGCAAGAGCGCACCTAACTTCTAGCAAGAGTAGTAATATGATCTTTCCAAGAAAGGTCGGTTGAAAAAGATACACCAAGAATATGGAGAGAAGATAAAGGGTTGATTTGTGTATTGTTGAAGAGTAATTGATAGTCTTGTGGAAGATTGCGATGGAGAGATAGAGGGAGAAATTGGGTCTTGGAGGCATTGACAATAACAAGATTTTCTCTGCCCCAATCAAAATTAATTGATAGATCAGAATATATGTGTAATATGGCCTATCCATTTGACTTTTTGAGTGATTGCATGCTGGGTTGTTGTGAAAAACTAGTTAAAGAATGTAAGGTAGAGTCATCAGCATATGAGTAGATAGGATTAGAGGTACAGTTGAGGAGATCATTAATGATTATTAGAAAGAGAACTGGAGAAAGGACAGAACCATGAAAAAAACACTGGCGTTAAAGCGATGGCTGTCCATATCATTAACTTTCGTATCATTAACTCCCGTCCACTCACCAACTCTGCAATCTCTCTCTTTGCCGCAATGTTGCATCTCACACTATTCTATCGTTACTACAATAATCAGTATTCCTCGGAGCTCTCTCAGTGTATACCACTCCTCTACGTAGGGTACGTAGTACCCGCCTTGCAACACAATCCCACCCCTACTCTGTGCAACTCCAACTCAAGAGTGAAGCGATGTTCCCAATCTTTCTTCTATTCAACAGCTGAGCTCTGGAACTCTCCCTGAATCCATCTTTCCCTCATCCTATAACTTAAATTGCTTCAAACTCTGTGTGTCCAGACATTCTGGCTCAAACATTACTTGATTTTGGCCCTGTCACTCTTTCAACTCTGGGGGAGGCATTTGTCACAGGCAGTTTTTCCTTTTGTATTTCTCATCCACATAAAAATAATAAAAACTGCAGCTATGGAACGGTCATAAAGGAAATTACTAACAGTTTTTTAGTACAATAGGAGGAACACCATCCGGTCCTTATGCCTTCTTAGTATTGAGCCCAGAGAAGGCAGAAAGTACATCCTCAGAAGAGAGTATGATATTAGTCATAAGTAAGGGAGAGGGGGTTGGAGAGGCAGGAATGTCACCGGAATCATCCAAGGTGGAATTTTTAGTGAAAGTTTGAGCAAAGAGTTCAGCTTTGTCAGAGGAAGACATGGAGGTGGTGCTGTCAGAGCGGCAAAAGAGGAGGAAAGACGAGGAAGAAAAATTGTAGGAGAGGTTTTTGGCTAGATGCCAGAAAGCTCAGAACATTTGTTACTGATGAAAGAGTTTTTGGCTAGTCGAAGAACAGATTTGGCTTGATCTTCCACTGGTAGCGGGTGAGGTTTAGAATCGGTTATAACGCTAGCTATTATTGAACCCTCGGTCTCGCACTCCCCTTATGGTCCAGGGACCAGAATAAACCTTTGATATTTGAATGAGGGGTACATCAGAATTTATATCCCTATCAGCACAACAACCCAATTCCTCAGTGAGTGCCTGTAAAGTTTTCAGATCTTTGTACAGTTCAAGCATATTAACCCCTCAGACCTGGAAGGACTCTTAGGAGGACATTAGCTATTTCCACTGTGGGGCCCGGATAGCTTCTGAGCAGCCTAAGGGTTAATCTAAGGCTTAACCCGGGAACGGTGCCGAGACTCTAAGGAGGTTTTACTGGGCGAAGGCGATGGGACTCTTAAGATCCAAGGTCTAAAAAAAGCTCTTTAACCCTTTCCCTGCGGGATACGTTCCCGAACGCCATGGCAATTTACAGGCTTTTAGAGCCTCTAAAAGCCTGTAAAATCAAGTGCAAGGAAGCAGGAGCGCAACAGGCCACATGTCCATCTCCCAGCCATGCGGCCGTGGCACTGAAGGCTCCGAGTCCGAGTCTCGCGAGATATAGAGTGCTGCCAAAGGCAAATGTAGCGAGACACTAGCGAGAATTGCTCATTTTAGCTAATGTCTATGGTAGCGCTGCAGGTGAACCCCGCGAGCTACGAAGCTCGTTTTGGTATAATTTTGAAGCTATTTTCTTCTAGTTTTTGGCTGAATTAATTTAATTTCATTCAGACACTTGCCTAATCAATCAGGAATGCCTGAATGAGCCCTAATATGGTGGAAATAGGCGGAAATATGCCCATAGAGAAGGTGTTAAAAGATCCCAGTAGCACTCAAAACAAAGGAATATGTGATTAAGTGAGATAATTCCCCTCCTATCAATCCTCCACATGTGTCAAAACCCCTCTTCCCTTAATTATCACCTACAAAGTACTGGAGATCCGACATAGATGGGCATGGTTTCACTACTACGTCCAGAGCTTCTCCGTTATTGTTCTTAGCACTCGACTGTCGTGTGTCGAATACATTGACTTTCCAATCACTGGGGATCGGTGTATCACCCACTGCCGTCACCGTCGCGTCCAACTGGTGCGGTGCCATAATCTTAGATCAATTGGTCTTTGGCCCATATCGCAGTGCCATTGGTCTCGACTTACCGTATGCAGTAGTGGTCTGTGTAAAGGGGGTGGTGATAAGTTGGTCAAAACTGGAACAGATAGAGTTGGAATTGTTGGGCTGGTGCTAGGGGGAGGAACTGTCAACAATAACTGTGGCTTAGGGCGGACAATCAGAGGACCTAATAGCACTGGTATATGGGTTGGGACTGTCACTGGCTGAGAGATTTTCAACACCGGTATTTTGTCATATAAAAACTTCACTGCCTTCACCGTTTGTAAGCCGAAGTTCAATTGCGTCTTAGTTAAAGGGATCCCGACGACTCCTGGAGATAATATATATACAGTATATAGGAGGAGGGAAATAAGAGAACCTGTGGAACCCTGTATTCAACCTAACAATGAGGTTATGGTAATTATATAACCCTGCCTCCTAAGGTATCTGAAATCCAGGACTCCTAGCCCTCGGAACATTATAAAATGTACATGAAAATGAGACCAAGTGCTTTCGATGAAGCTTGATAGCAAGATCATCCAAAGCACATATTTATTCTGACCGTAGTAACAACATTAATACAGTACTTATGATTAATTAGTTTAACCCTCTGTTCCCGGAAGGGCTCTTGAACGCCCATAAAAAAGCATACACGAGCTGCCCGGAAGGGCTCTTAAACACCCATGAGGTCAAAGCCTGTGAGCTTGGTGTGCGAGGCGTCGGTCCGACGCATGTAAACAACAGCCGGCTGGACCGACGCCCCGCATCTCCGGCCACAAGAAGGAGAGCGTCGCTTGTTCGTGTGTGCCTGTATGTTGTTGTTAACCTCTGAAGTGCGCATGGGGATAATTGGAAACGTCCCCCTGTGCTGACGTATTTGAGGTGTTTCCGTCACTAAAATATTCATTGTGCCATTAATAGCATTAATACTTATCCATATGCGCCTATTATGGGTTGATTATAAAGGTATTAACCTGAAACAACAATAAAACGAGTGAAAACAGCGTTTGGATGGTCAAAATCGGAGATATAGCCCGCGAGTTGTATAATGTATGGGTGAGGCAAGCTGCTTTCCCGCCAATTTCCCCCAAGGCCACTGAGACACAGTCGATCGATACTCTCTCTCTCTCTCTTGCACTCGCTTGCCATCAGTGATGACAACACCCTGCTTGCAACTCGCTAATGTTAGCACGAAAATATACCTCAGAATAAGGGAATAACAGGGAATATAGGTGATAACTGAAGGAGAGGAGGAAAGTGGGGAAGGAGGGGAGGTAGAGGACTGAGATTTTGCATGGCCCAGGGGCCAAAAAAAAATAAAAAAATAAAAATAATGTTTTTTTTTTTCGATGTCAAAAGTTGATTTTTTTTTTCACTCACTCTTAACCCGTACAGCCCCGGCCGGTTTTATTATTTTTGCGCACCAGAACCCGGGCAATTTTCCATTTTTTTTTTTTTTATAAATATATCAGAATGTGTTAGAAAATAATGATAGACATGAAGAAATGTGAAAAAAGTACTTACCTAGGCCATTTGGGGGTCCTGGGAGGTAGTGGGGGTCCCCAGCCTCAGAGGAGCCTTAGCGCCATTTCAAATCTCCCGCGCCAGCAGCCAGTTGCCAGCTGCCAGGCAGCATGACTTATTTTGCACCTCTCGGACATAAAGTGCGCTTCAGAGTTCATAGAATGTCTTTGTATATCACATAATGTCAATATAACTGAAGTTGTAGTGTGATAAGTGCCTTCATTCAAGTATTACAAGTGCGCACGAGTGTTAGCGTCCCCGTTGCCATGGTGATGGCGGCCATCTTTGCTCAGGACAATAACAAAACGCACGTACGAACACACGGCCAGACAGCGGACCGAGTGACCCACATTCCACAGCACCCTTCCCTCTTTCTTTCTCTGTCTGGCTGTCACTTTCACTCAAGGTCACTCTGTCTCTCCTTTTCATTGAATTATTTGTACTTGTTCATTGTTTTACCTAAGATTATGAGGTGTATATACATTGTTTTACGCACTTATTGTCTCGTATTCTTATAATTATTTGCACACAGTTTTATAAGTTTAGAATTTACTTAGTGTTTTATATTGTTCGGTACTTTGCACTTGTAAATTATATATATACACACTGTTTTATATTCACTTTTTGCGTCTTTTATATACACTGTTAGTATTACATTATAGCGTCTTTTATCGCAGTCTTTGAACACTTAGAAGTGCTCGAGGGTGTGATAATCCCTGAAGCAGGTGGGAAAACACAGTCCCACATCACATTCTTCACACATCGTCCGGGTGTCTGTCCGTTTTGGTGTGCGTCTGCCGGTGTTGCGACACACATGACACCGTCTGCGTGGGTTGGGTTTTACTTCGTTGGGCGGGACAAAATCGCAAAAGTGGCGTTGTGTCAGTCTGGCGGGGCCTTCTGGTGCTTGAAAACGAGCTGCAGGACGTTGCTGGCGGCGTGGACCATCCCTGAAGAAGAACAGAAGCTCCCGTGCAAGTTCGATGCAGTACGACTCCATCGTCTCAACTTCACCTGTTATTTCATGATATTGGATGTGGCAGTTGTAGAGGGTGAGGTCGAGTAGGTGGAAAAATAGTTTTTTATACCACCTCATCGTCTTCCTGGCACACTCGACCGACGATATGACAGAGTCTGACTTGTCAACCAGCCGCATGTTGATGTTGTAGTCAATGATTGCAACTGGTTTTTTGACCGCCTCACCTATGGCTCTATCACGGCGTTTGGTGTCCTCTAAGCGGGGCAGGTGGATACTGGTGAGGATATTGACGTCACGATTGTCCATCCACGAGAGCATCAAGATATTATTTGCCTGGAGGTGGATGATGGAGCCCTTCTCCCGCCTTTTGGGTAGCTCTGGCATGTAGACACGATTCCTCCTGACGGTGCCACAGACGCCAGTGTTTCTGCTGTACAGGAATTTGGCAAGGGAAGGGCTGGTGTACCAGTTGTCGAGGTACAAGATGTGGCCCCTGTCCAAATATCCCTCCAACATGGTGATGACAACGGCCCCAGATATCCCATATGTCCTCTCCTCCACCAGTTCAGTGACCTTGCCCATGTAGAGGATGATGTCCTGGATGTAGCCGGTTTTGCAGTCACACATCACGAACAGTTTCAGGCCATAACGGTGACGCTTGCTGGGGATGTACTGTCGGATGCTAATATTCCCCCTCCATAGCACCAGACTCTCATCAATGATTAGTTTTTGGTAAGGTTTGAAGGAGGCTGCAAACTTAGTTTTCAGGTATTCAAATATAGGTCTTATCCTCTCCATCGGGTCTTTGGTATTCCTGGGGCGTTCCTGGTTCCTGGTGTGGCTTGCCAGGCTATCAATAAAGTGCAGGTTTCCCATGATTGCCGTGAATCTATTCCTGCTCATGACTTTCCCAAAGAAGGGGGTTGCGATGAGGGGATCACATGACCAGTACTTCCTGAGAGACGTCTTCTTGGTGACCCCCATCAGGATGACCAGTGCCAGGAATGCGTAGAACTCATCGGAAGACAAATCCACCCATGAGAGACGTGCCGAGTTCCTCTTCTGCTCCTTCCCTGCCATAAAATAATAGTTGTACCAGTTCGTCTGGTCAACAATCAAGCCGACAAGGTTGGCAGTGAAGAACTGCAGAAAAACACCCAGTCTTGTGGTGTCAGGTCCACGATTGGGCATGGTAGGGCCGGCCTCAGCTGCCCCCAAAAAGTGGTATTGTCCTGGTAGATAGTTCTCCCCATCCACCCAATCCCACCTATCAGCGCCTTCGTCGTCGCTAGATGGGGCATCGGGCTCATCAGGGTCATCGTCAGGGGCACCGGGGCGGGTTGGGCGGGTGCGGGTGGAGCGTGGGCGAGAGGTGGACCTGGGTCTGGAGCTAGACCTCGAACTTGATCTAGAGCTCGAGTCGTTGCTGGGGCGTCTTATTTGCTTCACCTTCTGCATTCGGCCGCGGGTGGCACGCCCGCGAGATATGACACGCCCACATCGTTTGCTTGCAGGGCGTTGGGGCAGATCGGGGCGTTGTGGAGAGGCTGGTGATAATGCAGTGGCGCGGGAGGGGCCTGGTTCAGGTGAGGGAGACATTCGTGGGGGGTTGTACGGGATGGAGCCTGAAGGTGATAGTGGGGGGGAAGAATGGCGAGGCGGAGAGTCTGGTAGTAGTGGTGGTGGTGGTGGTGACTCATCCCCCCCCTCGTGCTCTGGGTCAGGAGGGAAGAGGGAGCGTTTTGGGTCACGTGACCGCCCTTGTCTCGCACCACGTTGTGCCATTTCTCCATCACCAGGTTGTTCTATTTGTCCATCACCACGTTGTTGTTCGTCACTATGTTTATGACGACCATAGAACCTCCCCGGGGTATTTTTCTTGAGTGGGGAGATTATGCGAAGTGGGGGAGAAGGCAGGCGGGGTTGTGGGGGTACCTCCTCTTCACTCCCAGACTCGCCCCTTCTTCTCTTCAATCCCTTTCGTTCTTCCCCAGGTACACGCACGTAATTTTGAGGGTCAGCAGGTTCATCTGCAACAACAACCTCTTCCCCACTTTCTGAGGATTCAGTGGGGTCTTGGGGAAGTGCACTTGCCCCTTGCTGTCTTTGTGACGGCCTACGCCGCCTGACAGGAATCTGAGCAAGCTCTTCCTCTAGCTCTCTTATTTCGGCTATACTCGTCTCCAGACTCGTCCAATGCCGAGTCAGTGTCACTATCAGGGCTGTGAGTGTCGTACAGTATATACATGACCTCCTCTGTACTGCAGGGGCGGGTAAGGCGGGCACTATAACGTCGAGACATGGTGTTTCACTCGAGAGGGTGCGCGGTAAACTGACCATGAGGTGTGGGAAGGCGGGTGCCCTCTTCCGTCCCCGCGCGCGCACGCGTATGGACAAAACGTTTTGGAATTAGTCCGCCGGATCCCAAAGTAGTTCCCATATAAATCTAGAGCCATTCTGAGACTTACGACTGGAGCTATAAGGGTGACGCGTTAGGCGCGTCTCTGGGGCTGTGCGTTACATACATAGCCGACGCGTCAGATGCGTCGCTGGGGCTCCACGGGTTAAGAGTCTCCCCGCAGTCCGCCGGGGAACTCTTAAGAGTCTCCCTGCAGTTCCCGGGTTAAGTATCGAAAAGTAGTGTAAAGTGGCTGTTTTTGCCATAAAGTTATCTCCAATGAAATCATCATCACAACTCAACCAGTTGACTTAGAGAGCTCTACTTAACGCCATTCTACAGGTAAATAACACAGCTACGCGTGGGAATGCGGGAAGTAGTCAGAATAACAAATATATGGTAGCCTAGCCTAGACGTTTTTCGGCCAAAACACCCGGGTTTCGGGGAATATTTATGTAATGCGTAGCCGGGGCTGGAGGGTTAAGGCGAGAATACTAAATACTTTTAGAAACCTAGAATGGAGGGAGGCTAGACACTAACATGGGTTGGGGCAAGGAGCGGAAGGTTACTCAACTCTTATCGTACACAGCCAACTCAAGGCAACTGGAGAATCCCCTGGTACAGAAAAACGCTGGAACACCTCTAGGAGACGATGGGGTAAGAAGAACCACCCCATTAAATAGGGAGGAATAGAAATACCCATAACCCAGATGCAGAAGAAGCCCCCCACACAACCCCACAGGCCAAAGTGTGGAACCAAAAATGTGCATAAGCTGAAAAAACTAGGCTAAACATACAGCCTCCAATTCAGCAAGTCTAGCTATACAGTATATAATATAAATATAGAAAGTCAATACAAGGCAGATTGTCCACATATTATCACCACATGGGTCTGCCAGGGCATCCTAATAATTACAAGTAATCACAGGGCAAAAGCTAAACATTCTGGTGTCTGGTGTCAGCTATGCAAGTTCAATTAAGAAATAATGACTTGCTGTGTGGAAACACGTAACCGGCGAGAGACAGACAGGAGACACCAGGAGCGCACATCCGAAACCTGGGAGCTCTCGAAGTAGAAGGGAGAGATACGCACTTCGAAGCTGGACTTTCGTGGCGGCCGACAGATGAAGGATGTGAAGTACATTCTAACTTTTTATCTTTTCTTCCTTGATTTCTATTTTCTAAGTGGCATCCGATTCATGACGTATCCTAGGTAAATTAATCGTGCCCCCTAGGATGTTATTTGGTTGTTTATTGTTGAGTGGGGAATGCTCCTTAGGAAGGGCTTCCTAAGCAGACAAGGTGCCAAATTTGGTTATTGGCATGACGTCATTGGTGAGGAGCCACTGTTAACTCCCTAAGAGCGGGGGGAGGGGGTGTATCATGGTAGTGTCTGGTGGGTATATTTACTGAAATGAGCTTCATTCCATGCTCTTTTTCATGCATAAGCTAGAGCCAGAGCGTAATACAGTTATGTATCCGTGAAAGGGCGCTATTAGAGCTTTCTAATGACACCTGAATCATCCGTGTACGACCACAGGTTCTCTTGCAACGATCATGCAACCGAAGGCGAAAATACCCTAAAATGAGTTATTTTTGCCGGTTGTATCCTTGTTGAGAGCTGTAGGGAGGCAGGGATTAGATACATTAGTCCGCAGTGCCGGCCAAGGAGCGGTCCGAGGCCGCCTATCGTCCCCCCAACGCTCGGTTTCTCTCTCATAGCTTATAATGGCCTCAATATGGCACCCGTCATATGACGGGCGCCGCAGGGGTGGCCAATATTCTCTCTCCCGTCATATGACGGTCACCGCGAGTCGTGTGTTGAATAAGTATTGCACATGAACCTAAAAAGAGTTTTGCTCAAATCCTCCTGGTTATTGAGTGATGGTGGTTGTAAGTATGAAAATGGTATCAAACTCCTATTAGGCCTACAGCCGCAATTTTTTTTTAGAAAATTTGCATATCCTGCTCTTTTGAAGCATAAACATAGTATTTTACTGTTTAACACACTGACCCCGGCTGACAGGATTGAGTGCACTCTCTACCAGCCCCAGGTGGCAGGAAATCCCGACGCCAAGCGTACGTAAGCTTTCATGCCAAAATATGTGTGGCTAGGCAGTATACCCATGGTAACACATTCTTGGTGGCAACTATCCCCCATCCCACCAGAACACACTCAGTTGCTCTCGAGACAGTGTGAGGGAATGATGTGTGCGAAACTCCACAGTGCTGATGTTCGATGCCTTAGACAAGCTCACACATTAACACCCTCCCTCCACTGCCTCCCATGCTTTCCCCAGCACCTCCGATTATATTATATTATTAATATACAAATATATATTATATTGTATTACTGTATATATAATACATTATGGTGATAGAGACGAGTTTCTAGCCATAGCCGCTCACGTGTCAGCCGCGAACACAGACACTCCTGTTTCCTCAGTTGAAAATTATATCTATTCACTACATTACTATAGGCTAAAGGCTGTGCAGCACCTAGACTTCTTGTCGGTTGCATCATGAAAAGGAAGGATTGACAGCGAGTATGATAATAATATACAGTAACTTAATATGTTATCTACTTTAGGTTATGTTTAGGGAGGAAATAAGTTGCCTGGGCTGTGGAGTTAAACATTTATAGAGGTACGGAGCAGTTTACGAGATAATGCTGTGTTTGGTATTAAATAGAAAATATGTACCCTAACTAATGTATTTTAGTTTAAAATTAGTATTTTTGCAGTGGATTCATTGCTTTACCATGGAGATAAAAAAAAAAAAAAAAACGTAATTATGAACAAAAATGGATTATTCTTGGAATATAGGCTACTGTTGTAGTTGTGTATTTATGGAAATAATATATTAAATTAATGTATTTGTTTATAATTTTTCTTCCAGTTGGTGTATTGCTGTACCATGGGGAAATGAAAGAGGTTTCGAAAAAGAGCTCTCTGCTGTTCTCCAATCTTGAAAACTATGTGATCGACTCCATTGATCCAGAGAATATTAGAAAGCACCTCAGGTAGGCACTATTGAAAATGCAATGTCCCACAGCCAATTTTCTGACGTTTTTACTAGCCAGTAACTGTTTTTGGATTAATATATAAAAGTCAGTCACACATATGTTGATTAATTCATTCTAGTATTAAATTAGTAGCTGGAGTTGATGACGATCGTACATGAATCAAGTAATTGAATGAGAAATCATACCAAATGTGGTGGAAAAATGTATCTATAATTGGTAACAGGATAGACAAAAAACTATCCAGAAAACAACCCGACGTAATACCGCTTTTAGTCCATGGGTCCCATAAGCCCTAAGGCATAAGGCAGCATCCAACCCTTATCTAGTTGCAAGATGGCTGCCTCAAAGCTTTGAGTAAAGGCTCAGAAGGGCACATGGGGTTAATAAGGCGGCAATTGGGAAATAAAACGCTATAGATTGGCCATGAGATTGTTTATAAGAACATAAGAAAATGGGAGTCTGCAGAAAGCCGATTGGCCTAAGCAAGGCAGATCCCTGTCCCACACAACCCCAGTTCAATTACAAAGCCCAATTATAGGCTCAACACTCTAATACCCTGAGGATCAACTTACCAAAACGGTTAGAGATTAACGCAGGATTATGGGGGTATGCAGAGTGCTGATTGGCCCAACCCGGCTGATCCCCCTTCACACCCAACCCTTCTCGTCCATATGCTTATCCAATTTTATCTTAAAGCTCCCTACCGTTTTAGACCCCACTATAGCACTTGGTAGTCCATTCCACCCATCTACAACTCTGTTACCAAACCAATATTTGCCTATATCTTTTCTGAAACAAAATTTATCTAATTTGAAACCATTGGTACGAGTTCTTTCGCTATCACTGAGCTTTAGTACATTTGTCATGTCCCCTTTGTTAATCCCACTAACCTTTATGTATCCAGTCCCAGATTGAAAGTCAGTATCATCCAAAAGGGCTTATAATTCTAATTCTAATTAAAAGACCTGTTTTTAATTGGTGTGGATTATAAGATGTAATATAGATATTCATTGGAATATATACAGTATATCACTTAATTAGCCATTTATTTTACTTTGTGCTAAAAATTTGCTTTTCATTAAAGTTTATGCTAAAAATTGCCTTCTATTGAAGATTATGCTAAACATTTGTCCTATTAAAGTTTATGCTAAAACCTTGCACCCTCGAATGGTAGGCCTACAGTTAAATATTTAGATTTGTGGGCCTCTTCAACCCGGGAACGGCGAGAAGACTTAAAAGGTTTTGGTGGTGAAAGGCGACGAGCGTCTTAAAGGTGGGGGCTCATGGTTTGAGGTAAACATGGAATGATAACCGCCAAGCTGTACATAATTATCTTGCAAAATGCAATGGCACTGAAATAATTATTAACAATGGTATAAAGGATTTTGTGGATCGTCTATACCGGGCCTGTGACGTCACACCAGTATAAGTTCACCATCCAGTCTAGGATAAGGATACTGGTGTGACGTCACTATGACGTCACAGGCCCGGTATAGACGATCCGCAAAATCCTTATACCATTGTTAATAATTATTTCTGTGCCATTGCATTTTGCAAGATAATTATGTACAGCTTGGCGATTATCATTCCATGTTTACCTCAACCCATGAGCCCCCACCTTTAAGTTCCAAGGCCTTAAAAAAAAAAAAAAAAAAAAAAAAAAAAAAAAAAAAAAAAACCCCGAGTAGCACTTAAAACAAAGGAATATGTGATTAAGTGAGATAATTTTCCTCCATACCTCCTATCACTCCTCCATATATGTCAAAACCCCCTCTTTCCCCCCCTCCCCTTCAATTATCACCTATTTCTCCTCTTATTCCCATGTTTATCAGTTTATTTACAGCGCCAATATCTCAAACCCGGTTCCAAGGTCCGGTCCTGCGCCTATCGAGTGCTTGGTGAGAGAGAGAGGCGAACAGTCTGCCTCTAGGCTTAGGAGAGAGAGGGTATACGTCGCGTTCGCCTCACATTTCATGACTGGACGGTCGGCAATAATTTGCGATTTTCAACCCCCAAATACTATTCCCACTTGTTTTATTGCCGTTACATGTTAATATCTTCATATTAAACGTAAAATAAGCGCATATGAATAAGTTAGGCGGGAATGAAGCTTATTATCATCGCCTACCGGTAAGGTGTTCACTGCATATAGCTCGCACTTTAAAGGTTAATACAAATACAGTACAGCCATTGTGACTGATTTTACCCATTGGTTGCGGAGACGTTCTGGAATGCCATGGCAATTTACAGGCTTTTAAAGCCTGTAGAATTGAGTGTCAGAGGGCAGGAGCGCAAGAGGGTACCCTCCGCTCTCCAGCCAGGCGGTCGAGGCACTGAGGAGTATGAGCCATACTCTCGCAAGACATACAGCGTTGCCAAAGGCAAATGTAGCGCGACATTAGCGATAATTGCTCAGTATTAGCGAATGTCTATGGTAGTGTTGCGGGTGAAGCCCGCGCGCTACAAAGCTCGTTGCGGTGTAATTTTGAAGCTATTTTTTATTTTAGTTATTGGCTGAATACATTTAATTTAATTCAGACGCTTGCTTAATCAATCAGGAGTGCCTGAATGTACCCTAATATGGCGGAAATAGGCCCGCAGTGTAAGTGTTATCTCTATCATTTCGGGCATAATTGCCCGAAATGACCTTTATTCCCTTCTCATTTTCATGCTACATTGGCCAGAGCGTAATACAATTATATATCTGTGCAAGTAAGGCTATAGAGCTTTCAAATGACACCTGAATCATCTCTATACGAAGTCTGGTTGTCTTGCAACGATCTTGCAAACGAAGGGCAAAATCGCAAAAAATTCGCTATTTTTAGCTGCTTTCGATATGCGTGATGCGAGCGAACTCTCTGTTACAGCTCAGTATGTCCCCGGAGTCCGTTGGTTCTAGATGAAGCCCTCTCGCGCTGCCTGCAGTAGCTGGCCCCACTGCCAGGCCACATAATAGCCGGAAAACCCTCCTGTCAGGTGACGGGTACCGCGAGAATTGGGTTAACCCTTCCTACCCGGGCTGTCTTACCCAATGACGGTCGCCCCTACCCGGGCGAAATGGCTGAAAAACGTCTAGGCCTAGGCTACCATATTTATGTTTATTTTCACTGCTAGAACTTTCCCACTCATCTATAATCGTAGTGCGGTTTTCAATCTGTATTTTGGCGTTGAGTAGAGC
The DNA here is from genome assembly GCA_032716605.1 of Paralithodes platypus. Classification (NCBI taxonomy): domain Eukaryota; kingdom Metazoa; phylum Arthropoda; class Malacostraca; order Decapoda; family Lithodidae; genus Paralithodes; species Paralithodes platypus. Next base: position 18,256,111 of record CM064487.1, read on the forward strand.
TCTGTAAGTCAACTGGTTCAGTTGTGATGACAATTTCAGTGGAGCCAATATTGCAGAGATGTTGCCAATATGGGGGCTTTTCAGACAATAATTTCGTCTGACGTCAGAACAATAACATTGAAGAGTCTTCTCCTTCTTGTTTTCGGAGGTGCGGTGACGCAACGCTTGGGTTTGTTGACATACGTCGTACGCACGGCGTTCAGACCAAGCTTAATTATTAGGCTATTAAGCTGCTGCCTTAGGTAAGGCATACCGGGTAGCGGCCCTTCTTTCGAGCTGTCCTTACCTAAGGCAGACCGGGTAGGAAGGGTTAAGTATGGTACATAATTTAACTTGCACTTAAGTACATGTATAGTTTTTCTATTAACCCAAGAACGGCACCCGTCCTCTCGAGAGGTTTTACTGGTGAACGGCGACCGTTCTCTCGGAAGCCAGGATTTCAAACCCATACAAAAACCGTGCGCGTTGAGCCAGGCGGCTACAAATTGGTGTGTGACTATATGACTACTGTATATGACACACAATACACACTCCGGTTGCTCCCACACAGTCAGTTGTCATGGAGCCCTCACGTTCCTCTCTCTTGCGTCACGATGACACGACAGCTGCCGTGGGAGACCGAGTATGGCTACCAGAAAGCCCTCTTACCTCCACTTTTTACTCACAGATGTTCTTCTGCAACAAAGAAGGCACATAATGCACGTGCAATGGGAGGTGCACGTAGTAAAAGATCGGTGGCGTTTCATGACACCACCAGCCATGTTATCACCTACCACCCACCACTGCCACCAGTACCACCACAACCAACCACTCTCTATCATTTCCCTTTCCCTACGTCACGACTCGATAAGGCCAAAATTACTGCCACTGGACTGTGCTATGTGACCAGTTCTATTTTTAGACATTGCCGTCAAATTCCGTCTCACAACATATCTCTCTCTCTCGTATCCTATCCCTCTTATCTACCCTATTATTTCCATCTTATTTACTGTTTATGGCCTAGTTATTGGTGTTCACTCTTCACATAGGTCTCCTGCTACATCTGCATGCATAAATACAAGCATGAAAGTGATCAATACATGCGATATAAAGCAATGTCTCTGTTATATCGGGGTCCCTTTTTACCTCCCTCTCTCCTCTTTACCCTTGGGGTGTTGAGTAAACCTGTCATGTGGTTTCTTCCTCTCTCTCTCTCTCTCTCTTTCCTCATTCTCCCCATAAATTGTGCCTATTTATCGCATTTATTCTCTATGTGCAGCTTATTTATTGCCATATAATATTCAGATGGGTCGCCTATATACGTAGAGAAGGTATGTGGAAAGTACTGAGATTATACGGAGTAGATGGCAAATTGCTGAAAGCAGTGAAGAGCTGCAGGGTGCAAAGGCATCAGTATGTGTGGAGAATGAGCAGAGCGAGTTCTTTGATCTGAATGTTGGGTTGAAACAGGGGTGTGTGATGTCCCTGTGTTTGTTTACTATACAGTATATATGGATGGAGTCATGAAAGAAATACAAGGAAGAGCAGTGGATGTTGGTGTATCGCCGATAAGGGAGGGAAACGAGTGGAAGCTACCTGTATTGTACTGCTGTTTGCTAATGATACAGTTCTGATAAGCGATAGTGAATGGGAGATGCAGGGTCTGGTAAATAATGTTTGGAACAGCGTGCGAAATAACGGAATCTGAAGGTTAATGCGGGGGGAAGAGCAAGGTTATGGTCTATGAAAGGGGTGAAGCCACAGAGTGTGAGGTGAGGTTGAACGGTCTGGCTATGGAGAATGTCAGCTCATTTAAATATCTGGTCAGTATGCTGAGTAAAGATAGGAGTATGGATGAAGAAGTGAGGGAGAGGGTGCAACAGGGGAAGAGGGTTGTAGGAACGCTGAAAGCAGTAACAATAAATAGGGTGGTCAGAATGGAAGTAAAGAAGTCCTTGCAGGACAGTGTGGTAATCCTGACATTGACTTACGGGAGTGAAGCATGGACGTTGGTGGAGAGACTCAGACCAAGAGTGAGAAGGGTGGAAATTAGTTACTTGAAAATTGCGTGCAGAGTTACATGGAGGGATAGACAGACGAATGAGGAAGTAAGAGAGAGGTGTGGTGTGGATGTAGACATGCTGGAGAGTGTGAAAAGGAACATCTTGAGATGGTTCGGCCATGTGGAACGCATGGGAAGCGAGAGAATGACTAAGAGGGTGTACGAGAGCGAGGTGGAAGGACAGAGAGGGAGAGGTAAACCGGAGGTGGAAGGATGGAGTGAAGAAATATATGAGTGAAGGTGGTGCTGGTTGGGAGGAGGGGCGTCAACTGACTAGGGACAGAGGTGCATAGGGGCGTTTAGTTCGTGGCCACCTCTTCGGGGATCACGGCGTCAGGCAATAGATAGATAGATAGATAGATATTGCAGTTAACTTTGAATATTGCCCACCATGTCTTATCTGATATTATAGGCTAGCCAATGTATAGCACTAATCATAATTTACAAACAGATACATTACACGTGGGCCCCACTTGGGAGGGACCACACAGGAAAAGGCTGTAGCAGAACACATTGCTGACACCTTTCGAGCGCAGGGTATGGATGATGTCCACTTGGTGCCATACAAGGTCCTGATGTCCTACCCCAGTGACACAGTGCCCAACCTGGTCAGTGATAAAACTGCTATTGATATTTGTTTAATAAATTGTAAGGGTATAGGCCTACCAAAGAAATTGTGGGATGAGTTCATATGAAGTGACCTTGGGGAAATAGAGATGAATAAAGACTAAACTGTGACGCATTGCAAGTCTAGAACATGCTAAGAAACTTTCTACCACCTATGCATTTTTTGATAAATAAAATCTTTGGTAATGTAATGGCCAGAAATTGTGGCAATAGCCTAAACAGAAAACACGATGCGTAAATATACTTGAGTCGACCAGGCCAAGTGGGATATCTTTATTGATCTTATTGGTAGTGATAGCCTGGTGTGCGAGGGGACCTTGGTTCAAATCCAGGCCTGGAATAGCTTCTCATAAGGATTTTTCCGAGGAAAATTTCCGCATTTAACAAAGTTTATCTGCTTTGCTAACATTGTCAAGAGTAGAGAAAACATATTTGTGCGTAAGTAACAAACGGGTTTCACTGCCCATTTCAGTAGCAAACAATCAAAGCCTTCAATAATAATTTTCAAGATACCCTTGTAACCCTACAAAATGTTAAATTAGTTAGGTTTAATGTGTATCAACCCCATGGCATCCTATGATCAGTTAAAGTAAGGAATACTTTTGCACGTTTGAGAGGTGATTTTTTTCTTGTCAAACTAAAAAAAGTGGTGTTTCAGTATACTGTACTTTCTTGAAGAATATTATGGCAAAAGCCTATAAAACAGTAATGTATAGCCCCATTACTTAAGAAATATTAAGAAAACCCACAATTGGGGAAGGCTTCGAAGCTCAGGGAAAATTGGGTAAGAACGTTTAACAAGTGAATATGTGTATAAAAACATTTTCCACCTTTAATAGTAGCCTACATAAATATGGAAACTCGACCCAAGCTTTGTACTTACAAGATGTATACAAAAATATAAAATACAACAAATGCAGGTCGATCCGGACTCGAGCGTCACCTGTTCCTCAGCGTAAATACACGACCGCAGGCGGACCATCTGCTAGATATACCCAAATCTACGCAAACATAACATAGGCCAATAGATCGACCGTTTGGTCCCCAAAGTAAGCAAAAATGGACGAAATTAAGGCAAAATTTGGTTCGGGTTTTCGTATGTTTCAAGAGGGCCTAATTAGGGATCCCGATGGATCATCATCTACAGTATGTTGGCGCATTACCAAAACCGAGATATGATAATCAAGTATACATCCCAAGCGCAAGTTGGTATAAACAGACCGGCCAGTTAGTCAACAAACCTGGGAGATAAAAACATGAAGTGGCGGATTTATCACAGACTTTACTCTTGCAGGCGCCTCTAAAACGAAGCTTTGTGCACATATTGGTAGGTTATGGATGAGTGCCAAGGATGTAATTGTATTTTATGGGTAGGATACTGGAAATTGCGTTCACAGCGAAATTATAGAAGTGATATATAATTCTGCACCAACAGTTCTTTACTATTACTAAATGATCAATGCAGAAGTGGTAGCGAACCAAAGTCACCAAACAAGTTATAATCATAACAGCCCTAAGACATACTTAAACCTTACCACAGTAATAACCTTAATTATGTTTTAAATGCTTTCAGTATCCAGACTCGGAGCAATGGGAAGTACTGTACAGTATGTGGAAGGTGAGGAATCTTGGAAGGAAAGCTAAATGTGCAATGTATTAAGGGATAGTTATACCAACAGTGATATAGGCTATGGGGCTGAGACATGGGCTCTGAAGGCAAAGGAAAGAAGAAAGCTGGATGTGATGGAGATGAGCTGCTTCAGGAGAATATGTGGAGTGACTCGTAGAGACAGATTGAGAAATGAAGAGATACATAGGAGAGTGGGGCAGTAGGAACTTTAGTCGGCCAGAGTGGACAGAAGGGAGTTGTGCTGGTATGGACATGTTGAGCGAATGGAAGATGAAAGTCTTACAAAGAAAATATGTGAGCCAGATACAAGGGGGGTAGAGGGGTAGAAAGACCTCCATTGAGATGGAGAGATTGTGTAGTACAAGCGTTGGAAGATAGAGAAATACCTATAGATCAGGCAAGAGAAGTGGGAATTAATAAAAATGAATGGAAAATGCTTGTGAATAGATGAGTGATAACGCAGTTGTTTGGGAGAGGGTCGGGCGCCAGTTGGACTAGATAATAGTCCGTCAGGCGCCTGGCTCGGGGAGCCAGTATATATGAATGGTCATACCTGGATTTGTGGTGGTTGGGCATTGTGGTGGTGGGGTTTCGCTGCCTGTCTGCCTGCTGAGACCGGAACCTCTCCGGTAGGTCTGGGACCTGTGAATCTTTTGCTGGAAGACCCCAAATGGGCCTGGGTCTCTGGGTCTTCTCCTGGGTGACCTAGATGTATGTGAAGTTGTATTTTCTTTGTGTGTGTGTTGTGTTGTCCCTATTCGGGCTCTGTCTCGAGTCGGCCACCCCCAGCTATGAGGTATATGCCTTAGTATATACGTATATTTATTAGTGGCCCCTCCATCATTGACGAACATGCCTATTACATAAGGCACCCTCTTCAAACACTCATCCGCCGTAGTTTGAATCTACCGCGCAGAGCATAAAAAATTTGAGGAGCCTTCATCATGAGCGCACGCGACCTCACTCAGGAGAGACGGGACAACACGAGCTTAGCTCAACTCCTGTAAACTACAATTAGGTAAATACAATTAGGTAAATAAATACTCATGGCTTCAGTCATTATGAATTGGGTTCTCACTACGAAAAAAAATCGTAAAAAATAAAAATAAAAACAAAATAAGAATAACTATTCAATAAGCTTTCCATCATATCGTGGATGTACTTGTGTGGATCTTTGACCAGACGCTAATTCAGGCGTCATTCTTCCTTCTCTGCTCTGCGGTCAACCTGCCCGGACGTGCCTCCCCACGCTCCGCTGGTTCCGCATTTGTTGCGTCCCTAGTGAGTTTTTTCTCATTTGTTTACTCCGGGATGTCTCGAGTAAGGTTAGGATATGCGTAGCAGGAGTGTCCTGGGCTAGTTGCCCGCAGTGCAGTGTATTTTGGGTCGTGTGTTTGGGGCATCTATTTCGGGTGTACCCGCGTGGTCCTGTTGTGGACAGGTGAACTTTTTCACAGTTAGCTAGCTTTGTGATGTAGGCGGCTTTCTTTACGCGTTATTATTGCTTCCTTTTATCTTTCTGATGAGGTAGCTTTTTTCTCTGACGTTCCCAGCGTATTTTTCTTCACTTAGTGAAGTTTTTTCTGGGTCCCGAGTCAGTTTTTCCCTTCGCCGGGAATTTTGGGCTACAGTGGTGTGTTGACGGTGGTTCCTGTTGTGATATGATTCAAGGCTTTTGTTTATATTACGACATGATTTCCTTTTATTTCCGTCTGCTTAGGCCTAGCCAGCCTCTCGTAGCTTGCCACATGTACAAGTGTTATTGATTTATGCTTTAAATATGTAATACTGTGTCATGTGTGTCCTGGATTAGTTGTGTTTTGGCTAATTCCACGGACTATTTGTGTATCCTGGATTAGTTGTGTATTGGCTAATTCCACGGGTTATTTATGTGTCCTAGGTTAGTTGTGCTTTGGCTAATTCCACGGTCTTTTTGGTGCGTTCAGATTGAATCTGGGTGGGGTGGGTTGCCTTTTCCGGCGGGTTTTCTCGGTTACACCTTGCAAAACCGGCTGGTTGCCGAGTTTTAATCACGCGTGGTTAAATTAGGCTTGTTTCCCCCGGCGAGTGGTGGCTTGCGACTCTCCAGGACTGCGTCTGTAGTGGAGCCTGTGTTCAGGCTTACTGTGTTTCCCGGCGGGATGGCTTTACCCATTTAACTAAGTGTTCATACGGACACTTGTTGAGTAGTTTTTTTTTCCCGGTTTTGCAAAGCCAGTAAACTAGGCGGTTTGTTGATTGGTCTTTCCTCCCCGGCGTTCTTTTGGCAAAGAAGTGGGGGCAGGAACAATTAGGGTTAACGTTATAGATTTCAATTCACACCCGGCGGTTGCACTGTGGGAGGGTGGGATTAACGGATTTGCAATTCAGTATAGTTGACCAGACAATTGAGGGATACGTTAAGGTATCGCCGCCTCCAACATCCGGCGATCTAGGAGGCTTCGGGAGAAGTCAGATCTAGCATTTCAGACAGGCTTCCCAGTTTTTGATCTGCGAGTTAATTCAGGGGCCGGCGTCTTTTTATGGGTTTCCCAGTAAAAAAGCTTAACAAACCCCACTGGGAAGACTGCGTCTTTTATAAAGCCATGCTGGTCTTTATATCATGTCAGAGGATATACGTAAATCTTTTGGACAGGTTAAGATATTCTAAAATCTTTACTTATGAACCGCCCGCGTGGCGAGCTGTGATAGTTGTGTATTACGTCTCGTTACCCGGCGAGTTACCCTTACCCGGGTGTTTTCTACGATTTGATGTGGCGGCTGTTCCAGTTTTGGTGGGATGGAGTGCTTTTCGATGGTGTTTCGACGTCATTAAGTGTTTTTTCCGTTCTCACCAGGCCTAGCCAGCCACTCGTAGTTTTTTCACGTATGCAAGTGTTTTCATTGTTTATTATAATAAAAATGTATTCATGAGCCATGTGTGTCCTGGATTAGTTGTGTTTGGCTGATCCAGGAGCTTCGGACTGTGGGTCTGATTATGTTTATCAGACTGCGTTCTGTTTGGTGTGGGTTACCTTTCCGGCGTTTTTCTCGTTGCTCCGAGAAAGCCGTTTTTGTTTACCGAGTTTTAGTCAGGATGGCTAAAATAGGTAAGTTACCCCAGCGAGTTTGGTAGCTTGAGGGCTCATTAGAAACTGCGTTTTCTGTGGTCGAGCCTGTGATCAGGCTTCCTCTGTTATTCCCGACGAGGGGGGCTCCACACAGTTATCTAGGTGATCATGCTAACACCTGTTGGATATGGTTTTCTCGGTTTTTCAAGGCCATTGAAACCATGCTGTCTGTTTATTTGGTCTTTCCCTCCCGGCGACCTTTTTACAAAGAGGTCTGGGGCAGGTACAATTGGTTTTGACATTGCATATAAAACCCGGCGGTTGTACCTTCGGGTGGTAATATTAACGGATTTGCAAATTCGCTATAATTTGCCAAACGATTGATTGATACAATAGGGTATCACGGCCTTCAAGACGGCGATCTATGTGGGCTTCTGGGAGAAGCCGGATTAGAGATTAAGATAGGCTTAGACTTTTTATGGGATAAAAAGATGCCTGAATCTTACTAGTGTTTCAAGTGTAAAGGGATACTTGAAAGACTTCATCTTTAATAAAGATATGCTTCATCTTTATGAGGTTTCAGAAGATATGCTTAAATCTTTTGGACATGTAAAGATATGCTGAAATCTTTAATAAGCCATTGAAACAATGCTGTTTGTTTGTTTGGTCTTTCCCTCCCGGCGACCTTTTTACAAAGAGGTCTGGGGCAGGTACAATTGGTTTGACATGATATATAATACCCGGCGGTTGTACCTTCGGGTGGTTATGTTAACGAATGTGCAATTCGCGATAATTTGCCAAACAATTGATTGATACACTAGGGTATCACGGCTTTCTAATAAAGATATACTTCATCTTTATGAGGATTCAGAAGATCGGCTTAAATCTTTTGGACAGGTAAAGATATGCTGAAATCTTTAATATGAAACTAAAGGAAAACGAAAAGTAGTGGTGCAGTGCTACGATTCGTTGACCGGCGGTGTTGTGGCACATGTTTTGTACCATTTTTGGGGGGTAACCTTAGGAGCATTAATCCCTGGAAATTTCTCTTTCCAGGGCGGAGTACCGGCGTTGCCGTTATGCTCAGGTATCCCTATTTTTGCTCACCAGCTCTACTTTAAATGTGTTAAATGCCCAGATCGGTCACGGGGGATATGGGTGACAAAGAATTGCGCTATTTGTAACCTCCTAACTGTTCAAGTTCTAATTCAGAAAGATAATCCTGCGGCAGTGGCTTTACAAGAAGGGAAACAACTTCTCGCTACTTACTCAACGAATGTAGCACATAAAACATTGCAATGTGATATCCTTGAGCTATGGGAGCTTTTAATTATCATAAACCTTTACTGGGCTCGGGCGAGGGCTCTCAATCGGAGAGTATACCAAGCTCGCAAGCGAGTGACAGCCACAGCCAAGGTGTATGGAGATACTCACAGTCCTGGCAGGACAGAACACATCCCTTTGTGACTCAACTAGTGGCTGACGTCCACCGGGATGCCGATGTACCATCTTCTATCCCAGATTTAACATGGCAACATGTGGAGGTCCCGGCTTCGGCGGGATCTTCCCATGATAAGCCAGACTTAACGGATGAAGAACAACGATCTCTGGTCACAGAGATGGAGGTTGAAGAGTCCAGTCACCTTCTAGACGACTCTCAGGGTACTGTCGAATCTCCACGGAGTTCGTCATCGGCTAGGTATGTAACGGCGGAAGAGATTGATGGATTACTATTGAATGCAATTAATAGGTTCTTTGGCCCTACGCCGGAAACTCCTACAGTTGGTGCGGGAGCTCCCGCGGTGTCGACGAATGTGCGACCTCTGGCTACATCCTTTGCTTTAGCTAAAATACCTAACCCTCCTCTTGTGTCAGATCCAATTTCCAATGTGCCAGGCACAGCAGCTCTCACTACTTCCAATGTGCGAGTCATATCAGACATATCTCCCCCTCCTTTAGACAAGGCGCCAGTCAAAAAAAAAAAAGGAGCTATGCCTCTTTTATACGGGCCTGATGAGTCATGGGTAGCAATGTTACCAACTAAGCCAGAGGCAGCACAAGCTAATATTTCGGGGGAGTTCCCTGTACCACATGAGTGGGTAATCCAAGGCAATAAGTCTAGAAAACTCAGAGCTTTGGATAGTCAAGGAAATGTTTTGGATGTTCATATTAAGGCCATTCCAAGTTATTATAACCATGACTTTTTTGTGTATGCATCAACACCAGCCCTGCCCCCTGCCTCAGCTTCAAAGCTATTTCTGACTGGACTAAGAATGACGGCTTTAACGACGTCAAGGCACTTTCTGCTTTGACGCCGGAGTTGGATATGTTTCCGATCACAAACTCAGCCTCTAATCCAGTCTTGCAGGTGGGGCAGTTGGGTACGGGACCTTGGGTGGCATGAGAAACAGAGGCTCACAATTTGCAACTACTTTCACGTCAAAATCTTCCCACCAAATCCCTCAAGAACACCATTCTTGGTTCTCTCTTCCGGTTTTTAGTGCCGGCGGAGTCCCCTCTGCTTTGTTTGACTTCTTGGCTGCCCCCCAAATAATCAATTTGTGCGAATTAAAAGATCCCTTTAGCACGCCTTCCCCAGCTTTCCTAGACCGCGAGTTTAGGTTAAGAGGAAAAGCGTTTAGACTGTTTTCGCAATATATGGTTACCCAGCAAGTAACAAAGTCTCTGTTATGCTCTTCTCAGGCAATAGAAGCCGCGGAAGTCAGGAAAGCCATTGAACTTTCCCGGCGCTTGCTTCTCCAGACTTCCATCCAAGTCTTTAGGAGATATTCGGACGGCCTTATTAGAGGCAGTTCGAGCAAGGCAGGATCTGAGGATGTTCTTAGTGAAGAAACTTCCTGACCGTATTGCAAGTCTCCAGTTCTAACTCCTTCTTTGATTTCACCAGCAGTTTGGATGACTGTTTTCAATTTGGCACAAGCATTCAAGCAAAGTCCCGGCAAGCCCTGATGCCCATGTTAGAACAAGGGATCAGGATCTTGTGGTATCTGGACGACTAACTGGTGGTGGCAGAGACAGAAAAGTTATGCATCACTCATGTCTACATTACGTTAAACCATCTCAAATCTCTAGGATTCAAGGTCAACTTAGTAAAAGTCAAACCCTTGTTCCCTCACGAGTATTTCAGGGGATAGGGCTGGTCGAGGACACAGCTTCTCTCACTCTGAGTCAGAGTGTGGACACTCGAAACAGATTTCACAATTTTTGTTTATGTTTCTCCACAATCTGACTACGACACGGAGACTTTGGGAATCTCTAGTCGGTTCTCTCAACTGGGTTCAACTAACTGTGAAGTTGGGCCGGTTGAAGGTCAAACGTTTAATCTTGGAGGGCAACAAATTTTTCCCACTATTACCGGCGGGAATATTATGGCCTATCCCAACGTTATTACACAACTTACTAGCGGTTTGGGCGAAGAGAGAAATGTTGCACTCAGTCATGTCATGAACCTCTCCTCCGCCGTCGGTATGGGTGGACACGGATGCATCAGGGACGATAGGTTGGGGCTTTTAGTCAAACCTCGAGCATCAGGGTCAAGGGTTTTGGTCCCATTTAGAAATCTTCCACATCAATGTCAAAGACTTACTAGTCCCCTTATCTGTCCTTCAGGGTCACGGCTCTGCTTTACGGGGCAAGTCGGTGGCCTTCAGAATGGACAATCTGAATGCGCTTCACTGTATTCAGAAACAAGGGTCAACGAGATCTCGGAAGTTGCTAAACGCGTCAGAAAAGATTTTTATACTAGCCAACAGGCTGGACATTCATCTTCTCGCATCTTATCTCCCAGGCGTAGCAAACGTCTGGGCAGACGCTCTGTCTCGGAGACAAAGCACAACAGTAGAATGGGCGCTCATGCGATTGCGGAGCCTTACTATCCACAAGTGGATTTGTTTGTGTCAGAGGAGACTCACAAACTCCCACTGTACCTCACCCGCCGGACGATAACGCCGGCGGGCGGACCAGATGCTCTGATGACGGACTGGAACAGGTGGAGTTCTATTTATCTATTTTCCGCCGCCAGACGCGTCTCTAATATGCCACATAGTCAACAAACTACAGGATTAGCGGGGCGTAGTCTCGCTAATCGCGCCCCTGTGGCCGGCGCAGTTGTGGTACCAGCAATTGAACACGTGGTGCCCGCACCCGGTGTCACTCCCGGTTGGGTTGTTCCACTTAGACACAATTGGCAACCTAGAAACCTCGCTGACTTGTGCATTATGGACATTCAGGAGGCCAAGTGGCTAGCTCCATATGGTAGCAACGTGACCAATAAATTCATGAATCAATATACCCAGTCTACAAAGCGACAGTATCAATCGCATTGGCAAGCTTTTACGTCTTGGATTCTTAGAACAGAACAAACTGTGCCCTCGGTGGCGTTGGTTGTTAATTATTTAAATTATCTGTTCGTGCAGAAACATTTATCTGTAGTGATTTTATGAGGGCATGTTTTAAACTCCGCCCACCTCCCCGTCAGCTCATGCCTACCTGGTCTCTGGACAAAGCATTGTCGTTACTTCGTTCCCGTCTGTACCAAAGAAACTGCAGATTTTACATTACTTTTATAAAAAGGGCAGTATTCCTTATGGCTTTGGCTACCGGGAACAGAGTTTCTGAGCTAGCGGCGATGAGCAACACACCTAATTGCCTCAGGTTTGGTAGGCTTAATGAGTGTATTCATATTTCACCTTCCCCAGGATTCATAGCCAAGAATGAGCACAGTGAACACGTGTTTTCAGAGTTCACGGTGCCGGCGTTGAAAAGGGGAAAGGTGCACCATAATTTTGTCCAGTGCAAGCTCTAACCAAATATTTGAGAGTGGCACCTCTAAATCACCAGGGTGCTTTATGGGTAGCAAGTACGGTTAAACGCTTGATGAAACGTACACTGGCTTCTCTCTTGGTCGAGGTCTTTAAAGAGAGTAATCCCGGCGTTGTGGGCAAAACCCACGATTTACGCAAGGGGGCAGCCTCTTTACGTTTCCTTAATAATCTTTCGGTTGAAGATATTAAGTCCACACAGTTGTGGGCCTCTAATCATACGTTTTTGACTCGATACCTTTCAGTAGCTCTAGACAAACCTTCCTTGCCATGTATAGCGTTAAGGCAGAGCGTCTAGGCGGCCCTTTTAGTCACTTTTTGTTTAATTTCAAGAAAAGGGGGGGGGGGTGCAGTCAGTGTAAAATAGGACACCCTAGACCCCGCCGGAGTATGTGTACGGAACATACGAACTGTGATACTGTTTGTAGGTATTGTGATATAAAATGTCTCTGTAGTATTCATTACAGGAAATTGTGCTAAAGTCCAATAGTAGTAATACAACAATTCTTGTTGTAAGTAGTTTTGGCTGTGAAGCAATAAATTTTTAAGAAATCTCAGTAGTTGCAACTACGACTTTTATTTTTGATGTACTGTAAGTACTTCTGCATAAGTACACGAGTTCAATACTTCTGCGAAAGTACAAGAATTCATTTATGTTTGGTTATATTTTTAAGGAATATATCCACTAGTTTAATGGGGTTTATATGTGCACATGTGAACTTATAAGTTTTTATTTTTCACCACTTACTTTAAGTGGGGTGCCTTCTTAACTAGCAGATCTGTGTACAGTCTCAGAGTTAACCCTTTTTCAAGCAGGCTTCTTCGAAGCACGCGCTTGCTTGTACCCCTTTTTTGAAGATTTAGGCTGTATAAAGTTTATGCACCCAAATATATATTTTTTACAAAGTAAGAATACTATGTGGTTGTTTGATTATCTGCTTTTACTAGAGTTATGATATGATTACGAATGTCCCCCTCCAGTCTTAGATATCAGGCATGTTCGTCAATGATGGAGGGGCCACTAATAAATTATAGGTTTGACTCCTGCAAGGAGATAAAGAAAACCTAATATTTAGTAGTGGCCCCGTAATCATTGACGACTGGGGCCCTCCCGACCATCCCCTTCCCATTCGTTGATGTATTGAGGATTTTGGTTTACTTGATATGTCAGTGAAGGAAGAATGACGCCTGAATTAGCGTCTGGTCAAAGATCCACACAAGTACATCCACGATATGATGGAAAGCTTATTGAATAGTTATTCTTATTTTCTTTTTGTTTTTATTTTTTACGAATTTTTGTCGTAGTGAGAACCCAATTCATAATGACTGAAGCCATGAGTGAGGTCGCGTGCGCTCATGATGAAGGCTCCTCAAATTTTTTATGCTCTGCGAGGTAGATTCAAACTACGGCGGATGAGTGTTTGAAGAGGGTGCCTTATGTAATAGGCATGTTTGTCAATGATTACGGGGCCACTACTAAATATTAGGTTTTCTTTATCTCCTTGCAGGAGTCAAACCTATAATGCATACATACATCCAGACTCAGGAAAGGTAAAAGTTAAAAAAAAAACTTGCAAATGGTATGTGTGTGAGGGTGATTGTGAGTGAGTGATGCATAGATAGATAGAGAGATACACGTTTCTAAGGGTTTCTGTGTAGTAAACCAGTGTCTTTAAATAGGTGAAATTGGTCAACGCTGAAGGGAAAGTTATCTGGCAGTCAGCGGCCAAACAGAAGCCCCTCTACGCCCCAGAGGAAGATCACCCCGACCTACCCTTCACATTCAATGGCTACGCTGCTCCGGGGAATGTAACCGTGAGTAGCACCACTATAGTCATCTTTTTTCCAGCTTACGGTAAATTGCCATGTCCCCATCTCGATTATTCAGCCATCGCAACGTTTTTAAAGACAAATTGGTATTTATGATAACTTAATTGGCCGTAATATGATGCAGAGACATAGTAGTTTCACGTTTCCATTAATTATCAAGAAAGCAGCTGTCAAGGGGTTCTGTTAGAGGCAAATAAATAGACTAAAGATTTTAACCCTATTGATCATATACAGTAATGCCATTTAGTGTTATATTCTAGCTTCTTCCAAATATATTGTATTCAATTAGAGAAGGACTTGTCAAAGTTAGAGGGTTCATTTTGATAATCGTAGCCCTTTGATCCATATCCAATTTTGTTAAATTTCAGCTATCCTCAGAAGACTTTTTCTTTATAATGGGAAGGATCTATCAGAGTTAAAGGGTTGAGATTGTATTAGCCCTTTAATTCCTTTAGATATACTCCCTCTCTCTTGAAGAGAAAAGGTGTACGCTTCATCTGTATATCTCGGACTAAAACTGGACGCGAGTTTGTCAGGTGAAACAATTTTGGAATCTATCCTGAGTAAGTGTAGAGCACGTATAAAATACCTGTATAGACAGGTGGGATGCTTGTCCGCGGCGACCAAAAAGACCCTCTGCCAAGCGCTTGTTCAATGTCATTTTGACTATTCTGTGTCATCCTGGTACTCTGCATCATCTAAATCAGCACAACACAAACTTCAGGTCACTCAAAATAAAATGGTTAGGTTCATGCTGAACCTAGGACCCAGATCACATGTTGGCCAGGAACAACTTCAGTCACTAGGTATGCTCAATGTCGCTGACAGGGCCAAACAAATCAGGCTCACTAATGCCTTCAAAATTTTCTATGACAGAGCTCCAGAGTACCTAAAGAATGATTTTGTTAAAGCAAATGAGAGGAGTGGACATAATACAAGAAACAGGGTGTTTAATTTTAAGGTCCCGAGAATCCAAGGACAGGGTAAGCAAACATTCTTCTTCACCGCCATCAAAGTCTGGAACGACCTACCCCAGTCAGTCCGTGAAAAGAGAACACTGTATTCCTTCAGACGTAGCCTGAAGGAACACCTGAACCGGACAGCTGCGAGAAGGGAGCACCAAGCTTATGTCTACTACTAAATGCGACATAAGAGATAGACAAACCAAACTGAAATGATTACTGATTACGGATTACTGATATTTACTATAGGATGTAAGGCATCTTAAAATAACCCCCTAGAAATACTTTCTCTAAAGTATCTATTTCTTTATCCTCCCCATTTTCCCCAGCTAACCTAATCCCACAAGGACCCCAATGGAAATACGCCTAATGGCCTTATTGGGCTATCCTTAGTTGGAATTATGCAAGGCTGGTACATGTCATATTTGTAACAAACTATGTGGTACCAACTCTGTAAATTGCTAACTAAATAAATATTATTATTATTATTATTATTATTATTATTATTATTATTATTATAAGCGCAATGACATCTTCTTCAGAAACGTGGCCTGTTAAAGCGGATGATATCAACAGACTGGAACATAATTAATTGAGAACATTTGGTGAGACAGATGTGTGGTGCCAAACTGCAAGATAGGATATCAAGTGAGGAGCTAAGGAGAATGTTAGGTATCAAGAGTATCGGTGTTGTTGTTGTCGTTCCCTAAGGAAGGCCATGGCTGCGATCGGGCTTTTCCACAGGGCTCTCAAGAAGTGTAGATTATGGTATTGGCGTAAGTGATTGTGTGAAATGCAGTCTTCTATGATGTCTTTAATGGCATGGGGTGCTGTGTTACATCCCGGGCAGGTGTCATCGACGGAGACATCCAGTCTCTTCTGATAGCTCAGAAGAGCTGGATGGTGCCCACATCTCAACGTGGCCAGGTGGACACTGTTCTCGCGAGGAAGGAAGGAGTCAGAAGGATGTATTTCGGGAGGTCGTGGCTGCAGCTGCGTGTTGTCTATGAATGATTGGATGGACCGGCGAGAGATATGAGTATGGATGTGCTTCTGGAAGCTGGTTTGGGGTGGGCAGGGAGGGAGAGATGACAGTATTTGTGTGTGATACTGTGTGCTGGGTGTTGTTTTGATATTTCGTGGTGTCTGTGGGTGTGTTGCCATGTAGTGCAGTGGGTGGTGCTGATTTGTGGAGGCTGCAGCCAGGAATTGAGTGCCTCTCATGTCCAGATGGTCTTTGGCTTTGAGGACTTTGGTTTCTTGATGTAGGTGATCTGTAGATGTAGTAGCTGTGCAGCCTGTGATGATTTTTAGGGCTTTATTTTGAATAGTCTGCAAGGTCTTGTGTTGTTTTTCAGCTAGGTTAGAATCCCAGGCAGGGCTTGCATATTCCATCACTGATCTTATGTAGTGTTTTTAAACTGTGGTGGCAGTTTCTTTGTTGTGTCCAAATGTTGTGTGGGCAAGTGACCTGAGGGTGTTAAGTCTGGGTGTCAGTTTATTTTTTATGTTTGTGGTTTGTTTGAATGTCATTTGAGTATTATATGTTACTCCTAGGATTTCGGGTGAGTGTGTGTGTGTTAGGGGGGTGTTGTTTATGGTGAGGTGCGGGGTGTATTTGTGTTCGGCTGTCCTGCTTGTGAGGAGGGTTGCTGTGGATTTGGCTGGGGCCAACTTGAGTCTGTTTGTAGTGCACCAGTCATGTAGTGTGTTGAGATAGGGTTGAAGGAGAAGTGTTGCTCTGTCTGGGTTTTGGTGTGTGCATGTGAGTGTTATGTTGTCTGCATAGGAAGCTATGTTTATTTGGGGTGTGGGGTATAGGTATATCATGCATGTACAGATTGATGAGTGAGGGCGACAGGACGGATCCTTGCTAGGATCTAGGAGAGCAGAAAAAACAGAAAATGCTAGAACAGAAAAAGGTCCACCAGCACTCCTCAACACAACATGGTCGTCAGTTAGACTTAAACCAGGGTTAGGATTCAACAAGAGTGTGCGCGACGAGCCTGTATCACGCAAAATTCTCACCTCATGCATACAACCATTCAACTTTACTGAACCTGATGAAATAAATGGGCGGTAACTGTCCGGAGAGCAAACAGTGGGTGGAAAGCTTACAACTGGTATGGTTATATCACATTGCATCATACACGCCACCACACCATTCTCACGATCACTCTGAGGTCCATTCATATCCCCTCGAGAATCAAACAACACTACCACAGACTCTCTTTGTCTTTCATCTCTCTCTTTGGTCCAACATTGATAGGCTAAGATGCCAATTTGTCCACAGTAAGTACACACTTTATGGGAGGCATTTCCTCTGTTACTATAATTATTACCTTGATTCCCATTACCATGGGTTTGAGTAGCAGTCCTGACTCGGGGAGCATCCTGAGGGTTATGAGAGTAAGACGGCACCACAGGCTTGGGAGAGTGAGTGAATTTACTTGTAACATGATTCTTATTGTGAATATATTTATTACAGTGATTGCCAGTGGTATTATCATAAGGCTTCTTACCACGGGACTTATTGATCAGAACATAATCATCTGCCATGGCAGCTGCGGCTGTGAGACTGTATCAGTATTGAGAGTATCAGTGTTGAGATGCATACTAGCAGGCTTGGATGGTTTGGACATGGATGAATAAAGCTGGGTGAAAAGATGCACGTGGAGGGAGCTGCACCAAGGGGCGGACCAAGAAAGACGTGGGATCAGACTTTGCGGTCTGATCTTAAAGTCAAAGAACCTGACAATTGAGGCAGCTCTTAACAGGGTTGCCTGGAACGCCACCATTAGGACTTGAGACCGGAACCGTGTGGAGCACTCAGTCTTTAAATATGTGTATGTATGAATGTATATATGTATGCATTCATATGCCCATCTTGATATAACATGAGAAAGAATCTAGTCGTCTGGTGACTAACGGCAATGATGGGAAGCTAGTTACAGCGAACTGTGGATAGCAGGGCGCGACATTCAAATCTACTAGTGTTATTATATTTGATTGCCTTCTTAGTGGCATCCGCTTTCAATGACGTACCTTAGGAAAAATTTAGGGTACCCACTAGGATGTTTATGGATCTTGACCGACATGATTAACCCATACAGCCCGGATGCCCTTCTAGAAGGCATTAGCAGTCTTCGCCGTGGGACACGGAAGGCCTTTGAGAAGCCTTAGGGCTATTATATTGCTTAAAACCACTTAAAACCACGCTAGAGAAAGTTTTGTTGTCTTCGCGGTTGGTCCGTATAACCAACAAGAACAAGAACACACAGCCAGCCAGTCATGTGACTCTTGTCTTCAAGCAAGCCTTACGAATGCTTGTATTGATTTTCCTGAGTCCCAAACGATGCATGCATGAAAGCAGACAGTGACTTTGGAATGGTTACAATGGTGAAATAAATCAGTAATCAATAATCAATACTATTACATAATACATAATCAATAATAAATTGTTGAACGAATGTAAATAGACCGTAGCCGTGGCCGCCGCGACCGCATCGCCGCATTCGAACAATGCTCAGTATTTTCCCAAAACAGCTGGTCTTATTTTCCACCTCACACAATAACCACTCAATGTACAGTGTTTTAGTTTTTACCCATCGCAAGACAACACCGATTACTGCCTCTGGTATGTATATAGATTAGGTTAGGGCCTTTATTTGCAGATATATGAGTATTGGTAAATGACAAAAACCGGGAGTAAATACTAATTCTAGGCTCCCGACTGCCATAACTGAGTTACTTATTTTCACTATAAAAACTGAACCACTTGGTCTGGAGACTTCTAGTCTTCATCCATCGAAAGATAACAATGGGGAAGATTTAAAGGCACGAAAAGCCCGAGCGACGAGGGATAAGTTAAAACCGGGTCCTTAGCCCGAGGACCGCGTAAGTGAGGTGTTTAACAGTGCTACGTATGCGAAAAAATTCCTTTGATTCTGACATAATTAGTTATATTTACCATATAAAGCATTATTTCTTCTCCATGTCCATTTATTTTACTTATATGATGAACTTATGAACATTGAAGAGCGATAAAAGAAGTGAGGCGGCCAGGCGAGACATACATCTGACCGCTGCAACGTCTCGCAAGCTACTGAGCAGCATGGGAGATCTCAGACTGCTAGAGGGTCGGAACATGACTTACCCCTCTCCTAACCCACCTGACGATAATTGGAGCGGAAAATAACCGATAAATGAGAGAAATAAGAGGTAAAATAGTCGATAATTGAGGAGGGGGGAGAAGGGGGGGGGGGGACACATGTGGAGGAGTGGTAGGAGGCACTGGAGGGGAATTATCTCACCTAACAGATATTGCTTTGTTTTGAGTGCCGGTGGGGCGTTTTGGAAGTTTTTTTTCATGGCCTTGCTTCTGTGAGGCCTATCGCGTACGCTATGCAGATACTTCCGTGAGGCTTATCGCTCTTGCTGGGTTAGTAACCTGGGCAAGGCCATATATTATATATATATAGGCCACAGGCCGTAGCTCGATTGGTAGAGCGTTCGCCTGCTAACCGTGAGGTTGACGGTTCGAGCCTCGGGCTAGCCAGTGAGTTATTGGCAGATGTCAGTGCTGTTGGTGAACGGTGCAGTTTAGCAATCTGTGGCAATTATTCACTAAGTCCCTGATTCATCAGGGCACCCACCCTAGCCTTGCTATTCAGCAGGGAGTGTATGTATGGTGGTAAAAACTGCATCATCATCAGGCTCTCACATCATTGATTACGGAACAGCTATTAAATACCGTATATGGTTTTCTTTCCTTCCCTTTAGGTTGTCAAGCCCGTAATTACAAACAGGATACCGCACTGCAGATAACTATATAGCCTACCCTGTTCATATAATTAGGTGAAGATTGGTTCTCCCTTTGCTTTCATCATTGTTGATATTTGAAGACAAGTATCTTAGTACTGCATCATAATTCGCTGCTGAACATTCAAATTCAAACAAAGCAAAGTAATCTACAAACTAATTGTTAAGTTTTTTATATTTCTTCATCCTATAACATGATTTTGTTGCCACCAGGGGGATGTAGTGTTTGCCAATTATGGTCGGGAACAAGATTTTGACTACCTGGCTCAGGAAGGCATCGACCTCACGGGCAAGATCGTCATCGCTCGCTATGGAAAGATCTTCAGAGCCAACATTGTAAGTATTTTGGATTATGATTGTCATAAGAATTCTTTATTACTAAGATGTAGTTTTGTAAGTGTCTTCTTGCCAATCATTATACTGTAGTGTGGTATTTACTTTAAATTAAAATTATAAACTTTAAGATAATTTTTAAAGTTATGTACAGTCAGGTCTCGATATACACAGGTTTTATATACACGGTTTCGTTTGGACACGGTAACCTCAAAAGTTCCAAAGTCGGCCACAAACACGGAAAAGTCGGGTTCATATACGGTCAGTATTATTGTGGGTGCGGGTCATTACCGCTGCCACCAATGTTATGCCCTGTTTTTCTACAGGTTTAACTTGGGTAATGTGAGTTCTAAATGACTGGGTATATAAGGCTGCATGCACAATACAAGGTATGAGGAATAGAGAACACAAAATAAACACACGGTAACACGACACAAGTTCACGTTTATTTAAGTAAGTAAATAAAGAGCATGGAAAGATAGTAATTCTCGCACAAAACAAATAATAGAAGGGAACTGCTAGCATTAGTGGATCTGGATGGAGCCTAGTCTCCCACTTCCAACGTTCAGGTATACTCTTCTGATCACGGGTTTAATTAGCAAGTTTTATTTTACTGGAAGACCTCAATATATCATGTAATTCAATTTCACTGATTTTATCTCTTACTGGCTGGTCGCGTGCCCAAGTAGCAGCTCACAGTTAGGATTAGACACGCGTATATTGTAGAACACGGAATCTCTAGTAACCTCATGGGGGTACTGATCTAAGTTTTATATTCTTATGGCAGAAATACGTAGAACACAAATCAGTGGGCGAACGTTAGATATCACTAGAGTTTTAATATCTGAATAAGGTAATTACGAGAGTCAATGTCGCTTGTTAATTAATGAGCACTGATACGCTTAGTACGTCCCAAATGGAATGGTTAAATATGAGTTACACTGGGCAAGGTTTTAGCCACTTTAGAGAAAGTTAATAAGTGAGTGTCAAACTAGTACTATAACACTTAGTACTAGCAACATGAATCTTGAATAGTATTTGTAGATCTGGTCCTGGTTATCTTGCTTCCGGTGATGTTGGGGGCTAACGACTGGTTCCTCGGCCGTCCAGGTGGTCCAAAATGTAGGAAGTTCTCAAGTCGGATCTCTTGACGATCGTTGCTGGCTACACACTTATATACCCACGGATTTGTGTGCAGGTTATAAGGTGCACGTTAGGACTTGTACACGGACAGATGCTTCTATTAGTCTTCTCTGCCACGGAGTCTGCCGGATCTGGAATCTCTCAACTCCGGAACAACACAAGGGCAGAGCTAGAGGTTAACTGCAGGGTAGTCTCGAAAATGACCTGCACCCACAATAAAACTAACCCGAGTTGACGTCAGGTATAGCGTAAAATAGTCGTAGATGGTAAGTCCAATAAACTCATCACGTGATAACACCACGAGACTATCACCTGGTTCTTAAAAATCGGACTAAGGTTGCTATACTTTTAGTACGTCCGTGGTAGTACAGTGGGTTAGCGCGCGGGCCTGGTGGTGATGGTGGTGCGTCACTGACCAGGGTTCGAACCCCACCCAAGGCATCTCAAAACCTGTGGGTTTTTATGGGGGTTAAATTCCCTTCAGAGGTTCGTACCCCGCACCAGGTACCAGGAAAGGTTGATCCTAAAGGTAGCCTGGGGATATTTCCCTTCCTATTTAACCCTGGAAAAACCTAGCATTTCATTGGTGGCAGCAGTGGGATTGACAGGAGGTCTGTTTAGTGTGGTGAATGGGTTACTAACCGAAAGGGGATTCACGCGTGACAACAGAGCTGGGGATGAAGGGGGAATGTGAGTCTGGGTTTTATTTGGTTTTCTTGGGCGGTGTTGTAGGTTGGGAATATATAGAGAGGCAATGCGCAAGATCGGTTTAGGTAAGGTGGGTGAAGGAGGTGTGTGGGAAGAAGGGGGTGTGTGTGTTGTGTGGCTTGGGTCCTGAGTGTCAGAACGGGGTGTTATTTTTGTATCGCTGTCTTTAAATCTGATGGGTCTGTTGATTATTCTACCTCTGGCGGTCCTGGTGGGAAGGTAGATATTTGTCGTGGGACTTGAGTCGTTCGACGATGTTTTATATTGAGGGGAAGAACATTTTACAGGTAAAGGACATGTGGGGGTTTTGTCAGGGGTGACTTTGGGGGAGGTTGGTTGGGGGTTCGGTGAGATGAGGAGGTTGGTCGGTGTGTGGGTGGGGATCGTGGAGGGGAAAGGGGTGGATGCGGGGGGGGGGGGTAAGGAGTAGATTTAAGTTGGAGGGTTGGGGGTAGGGGCGTGTGTCGTTTGATGAGGTTGGTGATTTGCTGGTGATTATTCGTCTTCTTTCCATTTGTGGGGGAGAATTCGACGAAGAAGAAGAAGAGGAGGAGGAGGAGGGTAGTGGTCTGGCAGCCCTACGGAACTTGGTTAGCAGGGTGTGTTTTCTGGAGGTTTTAAACTATTTTTGTCGTGGGCGTAAGTTGTAGCGTGAGGTTACTGAGGTAGATTGTGTGGTGCGGTTGGGTGTGTACTTGGTTTGGGGTGGGGGTGGGTGTTTTCTCACTGTGGTGCCTGGTGGAGGTATGTCAGGGCTAGACGGGAGGGTTTCTGTTGTGGGTGGAGGTTTTCGTACTTGGATAAGTTGGGGAGGCACTTGACTATCAGAAGTGAAGGAAGGTGTCATGGTGGAAGAGGGTGTGATAGTGGGGGCTTGGGGTTTGTGGAGGTTAGTTTGGAGGGTATGTTGAGAAATGATTTGTTGGTTCGGTGCTGGAGGGCTTAGGTCCTTAGGGGTTTGTATGGGAATATTCATAGCCTGAGTGGGAGGGTGAGTAGGGGTGTTTAATTTAGGGTCGGACGTGTGGGGTGGGGTAATGTCTTGTGGCTTTAAAGGTTTAAACGCTCGGACGAATCTAGTTCGGAACGTGCGAGTCACGCCGTGATAGTCGATGGTGACTTGAAAGGCATTTGGGACTTGTATGACGGTGTAGGGCCCGACATAGCGAGGGCCTAACTTGTTGGTGATAGGGAGGTTGGCTACCATTACGGTGTCATGGATGGCGAAAGGGTTTTTGTCATCGATGTTATCAGTTTTGGTGTCCTGACAGATCTGGGCGGTATGGAGGGTGTTTTGCAGATGTTGCAATGGGTCAATTGTGGAGGTGGTGGAGGGAAGGTGAGCGTGGTGGTGGAATGGCAGTAACAGGGGGGTACACCGTAAACACGTTCATGAGGGGAAATACCGTCTTCCCGGGGACAGGTGTTCATACCCCACTGTATCATCTTTAGTTGTGCTGGCCAGTCTGAGGTGTTAAGAGCAATCATTCTTGTACGTAACTGGTTGTTGATGGTGCGATGGCTGCGTTCGCATATAGCATTTCCTTGAGGCCAGTACGGGGATGAGTGTTTAATCTTAATACCGCATTGTTGGGTGAATTGTTGCCAAACGTGTCCACTAAACTCGGGGGCATTGTCCGATAGAAGAGCAAGGGGAAGGCCGAATATAGGGAACACTTCTGTGGCAAGCAGTGTGGCGACTGTGGTGGCTGTGTGGTCTTTAACTGGGCAGGCTATTAAAAATGTTGAATATACGTCCACAAATGTGACGATATAGCGGTTGCCAGCGTAAGGAGGGAACGGGCCCATGATGTCGAGGGATAGGACTTGGAACGGTTTGTTGGCAGAAATGGTACCAGCTGGGCCTGGGGTGCGTGATCTATCCTTTCCCAATAAACACGGTTTGCAGGATTCTGTCACTCGTTGTGCAATTTTGGAGGGGTTGGGGGTCCAGTATTGGTCTGTGAAGATCTTTAGCATCTTCTTTTGTCCAAGGTGTATGCCGTTTCCCTCGTGGATGGCAATCATGTAGTCATGGGCAATGGTGGGGTCCAAGATTATGTGACCAGTGTCTGTGGCAAGTTGATCTCCCCAGCGAGTCAGTCCCCTGAAGACATTTAACGGTATCCAGGGGGGTCTGATTCTTGCTTCCCAAGATTGAATTAGGGAGGGGGCTGGGGGGGCATTCTGTCGGGGGGTGGGGGTAGATACCAATTGAGTGTTTTGTAAGGTGGCTAGGTTGGTGGGGGGGTCATTTGGTACTGGCAAACGTGACAGGGCGTCTGCATTAGTATGGAGTTTGCCGGGACGATATTGTATGGTAAAGTCGTAGTCCTCTAGTGTCTCCCTCCAACGTACCAAAATGGCTGAGTTGGTTTCGCACCTACGCAGCCATTGTAAAGATTGATGGTCGGTAATTATTTCGAGTTTTGCGCCCAACACAAATGACCGGAAGTGGCTGAGTGCCCAAATGATCCCTAAGCACTCTCTCTTGGTGGCTGCGTAATTATGTTGTGGTTGGGTGAGGGTGGAGCTGGCATACGCTATCACATGTTCCTTTCCGTCTCTGAATTGAGCTAAAACTGCACCCATGGCGTACAGAGATACGTCGGTATAAAGACGGAAAGGTTTCTGGTAGTCAGGGAAAACGACAATAGGGGCTTGGATTAGCTTTTGCTTCAAAGTGTTAAACGCGAGGTCTCTTTCAGGTGTCCAGGTGAACGGGGTGTCTTTGTGGGTAAGTTGGTGGAGGGGTCTGGCTATGGTGGCAAAGTGGGGGACGAAACGTCTGTAGTATGTGGCTAAACCTAGAAACGAACGTATTCCTTTAACAGTGGTGGGTGGGGTTTGGTTTTGTATGGCTTGAAGTTTCTTTGGGTCTGGCGCAATACCATGTTCAGATATCACGTGTCCGAGAAAATCTACCTTATTCCGGGCAATCACGCACTTTGAGGGTTTTAATTTCAACCCGGCGGCTCGGATTCTCTGAAGGACTTGTCTCAACCTGAGGAGGTGTTCTTCCCAGGTTGGAGAGTACACAATAATATCGTCCAGATAGGCTAGGCAGGTTTCCCAGGTTAGGCCATGTAATACTGTTTCCATCAAACGGGAGAAAGTGGCGTGTCCGTTACAGAGGCCAAAAGGTAGTACGTTAAATTCATAGTGATGGCCACCACTAGTGGAAAATGCTGTTTTCTTTTGGTCCTCGGCCTTGATAGGCACTTGCCAATACCCTGCTTGCAAGTCGAGGGTAGTGAACCATTTGGATCCGTATAGGGAGTCAAGGGAATCGTCTATTCGGGGTAAGGGCGTAGCGTGTTTAATGGTAATGTCATTTAACCTCCTGTAATCGACGCAAAAACGGGTTGTCCCATCTTTCTTTTTGACTAAGACAACAGGGGAAGACCAGGGGCTAATGGACGGGGTGGCAATCCCGGCCTCTAACATTTCCTGGACTTGGCGTTCCTCTTCCTGACGTTGTATGGGGTTCTTTCTACGGGATGGTTGTCGTATGGGGGGGCCTGTGGTGTTAATGATGTGTTGTTCTACATCAGTCTGTCCGATTTCGGTGGGTTGTTGGGCAAACACGTCACTGAATTCCAGCAGTAGGTCGTACATGCCGTTCTTTTGGTGGTCAGATAGTGTCTCAGGGAGAGGGGGCAATTGGAGGCTGGTAGGGGTGTCGTTACAATGTATGGGGAGGTCATCGAAAGTTTCGAGGTCTCCTATAATGAGACCTTTTGGTAATGTCAGGGGTTCCTCTGAGATATTTGCCACGAGAATGTGGTTGATGCGAGCGGAAATGATGGCGGGTTGTAAGAGGCAACGATGGAGGTTGGGGGACGTGTTAGTGGGGGAAAATATCATGTGAGTTTGGGGTATGGGCCGCAGGTTCACCCATTTTTGATGGTGGGGGGAATTTGGCATTTATCCTGAACTACCGCTGGGCTAATGATGGTGGGGGATTGACTGGCGAGCAGGTGCTTGGTACTTATAAGGGGGGCAAGGTCACTTTGGTGGGGGTCACGCGTGAGGGGGGGATTAACGGCGCGTGTGGGAGGATCAGTGGGACGCGGTGTGAGGGGGTTAGAAAACGGGATTTGTTGGAGGGACTGCGGTGGGGGGAGCGTTGTCGGTGGCAGTAACGGTTTGTTTGGAGTTTATGTGGATTTGGTGGTTTTGTTTGTCATGAGAGGGAGAGTCAAGTGTGGGGTTGTGAAGTTTTCTAGGGGTGTGAATTGTGTGGGGGTGGAAGGGAGCTACTGACGAAAAACTGTCACAAGGGGGATTGGGGTGGTGGTGGAATAGCTGGGCATTTCTGGAGGCATGGTGGGAACATGGTTGTGTCCCTCGATCGGCACGCGTGAGGGGGGGGGTTAACGGCGCGTGCGGGCGGTTCAGAGGGGTGAGAGGTGAGCGAGTTAGAAAACGGGATTTGCTGGGGGGACTGCGGAGGGTTGGTGGGGAAACAGTTAGGTGTAGGACATGGGTTATTGGTGTAGGACTGGTGTATTGATTTGGGGTTGTTAACAGGACGAAGGCGAGGAATTTTTTTGGTGGCAGTAACGGTCTGGTTACAGGTTATGTGGGACTGGTGAGTTTGTTGGTCATGAGAGGGCGAGTCAAGTGTGGGGTTGTGAAATTTTTCAGGGGTGTGAATGGTGTGGGGGGGAAAGGGAGCTACTGACGGAAAACTGTCACCAGGGAATTGTTGTTGGTTGTGGGATAGTTGAACATTTCTGGGGGCATGGGAAAAACATTTTTGGGTACATCGGTCGGCATTTTCTCTGGAAACATGTGTACATAAACATTGGATAGAATTATGGTTACATATATCAGAGTCTGTCCTGAAAACATGGGAGGATTTATTCTGGACAGAGTTACGAGAATTGAGGGGATTACCGAGAGGGAGTTGCTTGGCCTTGTCTTCTTTCGTTTGTTGAGGCATTTTTTTACTGAATTGAGTGAGGTTTTGAGAGAACTCGGGGCAAGGGGAGGTTTTAGGAGTCACCTTAGTGCTAGCTACAACTTGGTAACCCTGACTCAGGGTTTGTTGAGGGGGAGGTTGTTTTTTCTTTTTGGGAATGGGTTTCTGCGTGATTGGTTTGTCAGAGGCTTTGGGCTGGAATTTGTTTTTGAATGAGATCAGCCTTTGGCCGCAGTCAATCTGGGCCTGGAGTTTTTGAAGGAGGTCAAGTCCAAGGAAACCATCATAATGTTTACAGTTGGAGGAAAATACTGTGAATGTGTGATAACAACGAGCATGGGGGTCAGGAGTGGTTACTGATAGGGGTAAAGTGTCTCCTAGGAGATTTAAGTAAGTATCAGCAGCTGAGATGAGTTCTGTTTTGGTGTTTAACAAAGGGCCAAATAGTCGGGGATGTTTTTCATAGTAAGATTTGAACAAACATGACTTGGCAGCTCCCGTGTCGATTAGCAAGCAGACAGGAATGTCCTTGATTTTGGCCATGTAATAAATGGGGGCAGTGCGACTAGTTATGGCGTCCCCCGCCGAGCCCATCGTGGGCGGGGGATACTTTAAAAATCCTGGGGGTCGGTATCTACCTCCTCCAGGGTTTCTTCGGTATCGTCTGAGGTCATGATATGGGGGGCTATTTCTTCCTCTTGTCCCCACTCCTCTTCATTTACAGAAATGCGAGGAGTAGAGGGGCGAGGTTTGGCAGAGTCACGAATTTGATGGAGGGCACACTGAGCATTACAGGCAGGGAAATCATAGGGGTTGATAATGACTAAGGTAGGGTTTTTACTTTGGTAGGTGTTGTAGTTGCTGTTCCGGTTGAAGATTCTGCGTGGCTGGGTCGGTTGGAACCGGGGTCTACTGGGTTGGGGCTTGCCGGAAGGGTAGGTGGGTCTGTTGTTGAAGGATGAGGCTGGGTAGGCATTCTTGGAGTTTTGGTGGTTGGTTTGCTGCGGGTGCGTGGGAAACCTCTTGATTGCAGCGATTTGGGTGGGTGCTTCTGTGCGCACGGCCAAAATACGTCGGATCGTGATGAGGTCTTTTTTGTATCCGACGAAATTGTGCACCCGGAAATGGTCTTTTACTGCTGAGGGCAATATCGACACAAGGTTGACCAGAATTTGCTGTTCTTGTTGGGTTCTGGTCAACGTGGGGAAAGACATTTTTATGTGTTGGGCAAGCTTATTCGCTGTGGCATCTACATCGCCTTCGAATTTAGTGTCTAGGATACGGGTGTGGGCCACGAAAACGCCCAACGAAGGCTTAATGGCTTCTATCACTATTGGGCGAAATTCGTCCCAGGTGAGATCAGGGTGCACTTGATAGGCAACCAGGGAAACGGCTTTTCCCAGGTGCGTTAATGTTACGGCTATTTTTTGTGCGTCCGTGGTATAAGCTATGTCAAGTAAGGGTTTCACTATGTCCATGAATGTTTTGATCCCATAATTTTCTTCATCATAATATGGGATGGGATTGTGAGAACGGTGCGCCATGATGTTCTCGTGTTCTGGCTGTTCCAAACTTGCAATGTAATGCAACCTTTTATCCGAATCAAGAACCACCGCTGCCGCCAATGTTATGCTAGGTTTTTCCAGGGTTAAATAGGAAGGGAAATATCCCCAGGCTACCTTTAGGATCAACCTTTCCTGGTACCTGGCGCGGGGTACGAAGCTCTGAAGGGAATTTAACCCCCCTAAAAACCCACAGGTTTTGAGATGCCTTGGATGGGGTTCGAACCCTGGTTAGTGACGCACCACCATCACCACTAGGCCCGCGCGCTAACCCACTGTACTACCACGGACGTACTAAAAGTATAGCAACCTTAGTCCGATTTTTAAGAACCAGGTGATAGTCTCGTGGTGTTATCACGTGATGAGTTTATTGGACTTACCATCTACGACTATTTTACGCTATACCTGACGTCAACTCGGGTTAGTATTATTGTGGGTGCGGGTCATTTTCGAGGGCATTACATTAACATAAGCCGCATTTTCCTTTACCATCATTATCTCCGATAGACTGGAAATGGTGTCGTATTTCACACCCAAATGCCATAAAAGGGTGTCCAATATCAAGCCAACTCAACCCTGCTCCTACACAGGCTTGAGGAAGTGAACAACTGGGTTTAAGTCAATTCGATTCGGGCTTTACGTATATATCTGTAAGCAAGTCATCATATTTCATTGGCGAGTGTTAAAAAAATATATCTATCTAAATGTAGTCTTAAATTAACACAAATATACACCAAAGTAAAGTTATTCACGATCATTCGAAATTGGGCTTTTGTGTATTTCCTCTTTAACAAGTAAGTGTTTATACTTATAAGAGTGTGCAAAATATAAATATGTTCTAATGTATAACTAAGAACCCCAAAAGATTCACCAAACCCAAATATATGAAGCGTTTGTTGACGTTCTTAAAAAAAAACCCAAAAAAACAGCAGCTTGCGTACGCTTATACGATATTGGGAAAGTAATGCTTCTTTATTAAACCCTCTAAGTAGTATATTATAATTTATTATGTAAATGTTTGTTAAACTAATGGAACTGAAATTGTGTACTTCGACTTCCAAACCAATCTGATGATCTCTGAACTTTGAAATAATTGTAATAGTTTCGAAATCTGACCTTGTTCATTATAACGGAATGAAGGTTCTTGGTACGATGTTGCCAATGTAGCTGCTACCGCTAAATCCAGCGAATCACTTCCATCACTTCCATCTAGCGACATCAAGATGTGATGAATTCTAGCGATATTCAAGTTAGTTTCCCTATTTTAAGGAAGTGGAGAGATGTTTCTATGGTTAAAGATTATTCTAGATATTTCAACATATGTTTTTTAGTGACATAGAAGTTTTTAGTGTCTGGTGACTATCTAGCGATTTGTCAATGCTATTTTAGCATACGTTTGTGCTTTAGTTTATCTTGCATTTTTTTCTAAATATGCCCTATTTCTCCAGAAGACTTCCTACATAGTATAGTGTATTCTAGTGATAATTAAATATTATATAGGGCTATTTTAAGTTGGCTGATGAATATGAAGCAGTAATATGCTGGACGATGAGAACACTGTATGTAAACATGTCTCGGATATCACTGACAATTTTGGGCATTTTCTGCCAAAAGCCCAATTTATTGGTGGCTCCTTACGTCAATGACGTAAGAGCCTATGGTAATATGGCCTCGTTCCGGGCTCCTCTGAGCCCGGATTAATCCTGATCACTACGGTCGAGAACCAATATCTTCTTAGGGGGTACCCCTTAATCATTCCTAAGGTACGTCATTGAGACGGAGCCACTGAAAAGTGAAAAATAAAAGAAAAGGGAATAGTACAGTTCAAACGCCGCGCCACTTGCGCATTCAGATCTTCCTCTGTTCCCATGAGCATGCCTTGAAATCCCAGTTGGCCTTGAACTGGCCTCTCTCGTCCGTAGGCCATAGGAGGCAGACAAAGTTTTCTTATCTCCACCACAGTGTTTATATAGCCCCTCTTCGACGCGAAATCTTTGTCCATAGTGAGTTTTTATGCAGTTGTAATAGTATATGCGTCTAAGAAAGTATGTATATGGACTAATTTTCACTTGTAAGCCTGTGAAGTAAGATCTTTCGTCTGGCTGGCCTACGAACGTGCCATTCAAGAAGCCACTTTCCACAGAGCCGCTAACTATTATGTTTTATCTCGTTTGTTCGTATCACACGAACCTCGGCTCTATAGCTACAGTGTCTTAGTGTTCTGTAAAAAAAAATTTGAAGTGTAATTCGTCAGTTTTTCCCTTAAGTATCAGTGTTTTATAAAGTGCCCTATCCTTTTTAACTATATCGGCTGACAGTAACCTCTGGTTGTGCCCTGGCCAGGGTTTACTCGTCACGCCACCGAAATTGTTTATTGGGGACAAAAAGTGCTTTCATTATTTACATTCAAGCATCTTTTAATTTAATTCGTTTAGACAGTAACCGCTGGTTGTGCCCTGGCCAGGGTTTACTCGTCACGCCACCGAATTTGTTTATTGTGGACAAAAGTGCTTTCATTATTTACATTCAAGTCTCTTTTAATTGAATTCGTTTAGTTTCCACTCTAGTCGGTCACGATTCACTCTTCATATTTATTACCTTCAAGTTTTGTCACATGACAGTGTTACCTATAAACCAGCATTACATCAACTAGGGATCGGATTTGTATTAACCCGCGGGTTCTGCTCGTCTAAACATTCGTATATATAAATTTATTTTCCCAATGAGCACCCATAATAATATCATAGTTGCCCTTGTCCCACTACAATGGAAAAATGATGTAAGACATGCTGATAATATTCCAATTACCCAGGTAACCTAAACCCATCACAAAGGGTCCGGTACCAAGACCCGGACCGCCAGCAGGGTGGCAGTCCCGAGTGCCCGATCAGGCGGGAGACACCAGAATACCATTCAAGACCAAATCCCCGGTTTGATATTATTCCAATTACCCAGGTAACCTAGACCCATCACAAAAGGGTCGGGTACCAAGGCCCGGACACCGGGACCGCCAGCGAGGTGGCAGTCCCGAGTGCCCGATCAGGCGGGAGACACCAGAATACCATTCAATACAAATTTCCGGTTCCTGAGCCATTATCTCAACAAACCCCGGTCCCCAAGACCCGGGTTTTCAAGACTGCCGGGCAGGGAAATCCACCCAAACAGGCGAACAACACTATGTTACCATACACTCATAATTTCCCCGGTTATCCTAGTCCTCATTTCGATGAAACTCTGACACCAAGACCCAGCAACCGGGACTACCGAGTATGGTGAAAGTCCCGGGTACCCGGATGGTCTGGAAAGACATTACTACCATATAAATATAACCCAAGACTCCCGGGTTTTTCCCTAGGACTTATATTTATAAAACCAGAGCACCAAGACCCGGTACCGGAACTACCGGGTATGACAACAGTCCCTGGTACCCAGATATCCCCAGACTAGAATAGGTCTTTTTATAACCCACAACATCCGGCCGGATACCATCAAGCTATGAACCGGGTACTCTAACACTAGGCTAGGCCTAAGCCTATCCCATCAACACCAGGTACCCTAAGAGAAGGGCCCCAAATACAGGATTCAAATAGAAATTATTACTGAGTACTCTTGGTTAAACCATACTATAGTAAGCTAATTAACCTTAAACATGTTAAACAATATTTAACAAAATGTTTAGAATTAAGTCAAATACGAGAACTTATGATAAACACATCTGTATAACCAATTAAATTAAAGCAAATCATGCAAGGCTAGACCCTAATCCTAGCCCAAACAAAGTAAACCTAATAAGAACAATGCTTACCTCATTATGCAACATTGACTCCTTGATATTTCAACAGGCTCAGGCAAGACACGACATTAATAATAATAATAATAATAATAATAATAATAATAATATTTATTCAGTTAGCAATTTACAGAGTTGGTACCACATAGTTTGTTACAAATATGACATGTACCAGCCCTGCATAATTCCAACTAAGGATAGCCCAATAAGGCCGTTAGGCGTATTTCCATTGGGGTCCTTGTGGGATTAGGTTAGCTGGGGAAAAATGGGGAGGATAAAGAAATGGATACTTTAGAAAAAGTATTTCTAGGGGGTTATTTTAAGATACCTTACATCCTATAGTAAATATCAGTAATCCGTAATCAGTAATCATTTCAGTTTGGTTTGTCTATCTCTTATGTCGCATTTAGTAGTAGACATAAGCTTGGTGCTCCCTTCTCGCAGCTGTCCGGTTCAGGTGTTCCTTCAGGCTACGTCTGAAGGAATACAGTGTTCTCTTTTCACGGACTGACTGGGGTAGGTCGTTCCAGTCTTTGATGGCGGTGAAGAAGAATGTTTGCTTACCCTGTCCTTGGATTCTCGGGACCTTAAAATTAAACATCCTGTTTCTTGTATTATGTCCACTCCTCTCATTTGCTTTAACAAAATCATTCTTTAGGTACTCTGGAGCTCTGTCATAGAAAATTTTGAAGGCATTAGTGAGCCTGATTTGTTTGACCCTGTCAGCGACATTGAGCATACCTAGTGACTGAAGTTGTTCCTGGCCAACATGTGATCTGGGTCCTAGGTTCAGCATGAACCTAACCATTTTATTTTGAGTGACCTGAAGTTTGTGCTGTGCTGATTTAGATGATGCAGAGTACCAGGATGACACAGAATAGTCAAAATGACATTGAACAAGCGCTTGGCAGAGGGTCTTTTTGGTCGCCGCGGGCAAGCATCCCACCTGTCTATACAGGTATTTTATACGTGCTCTACACTTACTCAGGATAGATTCCAAAATTGTTTCACCTGACAAACTCGCGTCCAGTTTTAGTCCGAGATATTTAACTTGTGACACTGTTGTTATAGGAATATCATTACAGTTGACCGAGAAGCCCACAATGTCTTTCAGTTTGCGTTTTGTTCCACATAAGATGGCTTCCGTCTTGCCCAGGTGAAGAGATAGTCTATTGTCCACTAGCCATTCACTACATGATTCTAGTTCTTTGTAAAGTGAAGCGGCAATACTTATTGGGTCTTTTCCTGAAACCAGGAGCACGCTGTCGTCTGCATACAGTAATAATTTACATGAGACGCTCAGTTCCATGTCGTTCACATAACAGAGAAAGAGTAAGGGACCAAGGATGCTTCCCTGCGGGACCCCACAGTTAATTGGCATAGGATCAGATATATTATCATCAATTTTGACTCTTTGGGTTCTACCACTAAGATAAGATTTAAACCAGTTCACAGATCCTATGCCCATTGCTTGTAGTTTATTACATAGGATATCATGGTCTACTGTGTCAAACGCTTTTTGTAGATCAAGAAGAACCATACCGGTGTAGTTACCTTTAGACATTTCTTTACGAATGTGATCCGTTAAGTGGATGAGACAGGAGTCTGTCGAGTACATGCATCTGAAACCTGATTGAAACTTATAGAATAGATCATTTTGTTTGAGGTAGTGTTCAATTTGGGTGTATACCGCTCTTTCAAGGATTTTAGATACAATACATAATATGCTAACTGGTCTGTAGTTACCAACTTCTAGT
The DNA here is from genome assembly GCA_032716605.1 of Paralithodes platypus. Classification (NCBI taxonomy): domain Eukaryota; kingdom Metazoa; phylum Arthropoda; class Malacostraca; order Decapoda; family Lithodidae; genus Paralithodes; species Paralithodes platypus. Next base: position 18,290,133 of record CM064487.1, read on the forward strand.
TTATTTCCTTTCTTGAATAGAGGGGTTACAAGAGCTTCCTTCAGTTCAGCAGGTACAGTGTTGGTGTTAATTGACAAGTTGATGATGTGAGTTAGGGGGCCTGCTATACCAATGGCTCCATCTCGTAGAAATTTGGCAGGAATTTTGTCTGGTCCTGTGCTTTTATGTACATTTAGGTTAGACAGCTCGTCAAAAGTGTATTTTGGTGTAACATTTTGCAATCCAAATGTGTTTGGGTGTATGTCTTTATCTCTGTAGAAATTTCGAAAGGTGGCCGTTGTTGTCGTGTATTTATTGAGAGGTTGAGGTAGGTTCTGTGCAAGTGTATTTGCTATGGAGGTGAAGAAGGAGTTGAAGTAGGTTGAAATTTGTCGTTTATCGTGGCAAATCTGATCATTAATGGTGAGAGCAATATTAGTGTTAGACGAATCCCTTGTCTTGTTGCTGTAGCCTGTTGTTTTTAGGTGCCTCCATAGTTTCTTTGGGTTATTCTGATATTCCTCTGCCTTATTGTGAAAATAATTAGTTTTCGCTGATTTTATTTTCCTACTTAGTTTATTCCTGGCCCTGTTGAACTCATGTTTCAGACCTTGATCCTGTCTATGTTTCGCTAGCCTTTTTAACAGATTGTCTCTGTGTTCCAGATGGTGTAGTATGTCATTGTTGATCCATGGGTCTGACCTTGCTTTAATTCGTATGTCTTTCAGAGGAGCTATTTCGTCTAGAATGTTTGTGATGATGGTTCTGAAGCCAACCCATGCGTCATTAACGTTTGTACTTCCAAACACTGGAGACCAGTCTGTATTCCATAAAATGTCCAGAAATGTTTCTTTATTGTAGTTTCTGAGTGACCTTGTTTTGATAATCTTGTGATTCTCTAGGGTAATTTTTGTGGTTTTTCGTGTGCAATATGTGACGAAGTGATCACTTATCCCAGTCTGTATAACCCCTGATTGGGATATTTTGTCCTCTCTGTTACAGTTTATGTGGTCTATTATTGTGGCAGTGTTCTCAGAGATACGTGTGGGGGTTGTGATGAGTTGTTTGTGATTGTGCATTGTCAGTATATGCCTATATTCGCGTACAAGCCTATTATTTCGTTGTTTGTAACACAGGTTAAAATCCCCTAGTATGATGGATTCATTCCGAGGGTCTAGCGATGACAACGTTCGTTCAAATTTGGTCAAGAATTGTGTGTCGTCTGGTGGCCTATAGCATACCCCAATTGTGATGGGTCTTGTCCTCGGCAGGTGTAGATCGATCCACAGAGCTTCGTGATTTTCTACATGGAGGTCGGTCCTGGTTGTGTGTGTGAGGTTGTTTTTTACATACAGACATACTCCTCCCCCATGCCTATTGCGATCATTCCTAACCATATTGAAACCTTGAATGTTTATTTCACCATCGTTTATACTTGAATCCAGCCAGGTTTCTGTGATTGCAATTATTGAAGCTTTGGCCTTATTAGCTAACAAGTTTAATTCTGACAATTTATGGTACATTGATCTGGCGTTAATGTGGATAAGATGGAGCCCTTTGTTGGTGAACACTCTGTATTCATCTTTGATTTTGAATGTGTCCTGGCTGGATTCTGAGTTGTTAATACTAATTGGTTCATTTACATTAATATTCGGTAATGAATGCAAGGCACATATGTTGCATAGGAATTCCCGTTCTTCACTGTTGGTCTTCTTAGAGATGCACTTCATGTGAGCTACAGTTTTACACTTAACACAGTTTATGATCCTTTGTTTTCTTGTTATGAGTGATTCACATATTTCACAAATGATTTTGGGACCCTTAATAGCTATTTCCCTACATTTATCGCATTCCACTTCTTTTCTGCTAGTAATGTAAGTACATCGATCGTGTACTGTTTCATTACAACTACTACATTGTGACGTTGTACTCCTTTTGTTGAATCCAATATCGCACACTATACATATTTTCCTGTTACTGTTCATCATACGTCTGGCGGTGTGGTGATCAGCTGTGCGCCGTGAGCGGCTGATGGTGTGTGAGCGCGTGAGATGAGGACAGGACAGAGGAGGAGCTCTGATCATCAATTAGACCTACCCCCTCCATACCAAGAGATACCACAACAGGTCCTGTACATTATCCCGGACTCCAAGCCCTTGACAGCCCGAGCCAAGCCACCTGTGGGCCCCGGCCCACACCTAACAAACCTGCAATATCAGGTGAGTCTACGAGTCAAATCTTTAGACGTTTGTTCTGGTCCACCGGCTAAGATTATTCCCACTAATTACTTAATTTAATTAATTTACAGGGGTAGGCCTACGTACAAAATTTTAGTTTTTCAGGAAACAAATACAAATTGTCTTCCCTCTCTAAAAGAATCCTTTTGTTTTCTTTTCTCCCCTCTCGTCAGGTCCTACATGCAACCATAGAAGAAAGCTAAGGTGCAACAAACAGAAGTCCTCATCCTGGAAGACGATTTCTCCTTCAGAGGGTTCTCCTCCCCGGAACCCTCACCAGCCTACATGGACAGTATCACAGTACATGAAATGGACCCTCCCGAGGACTCAACCCTATGCTCAAGCAGGGATTGCACCACATTATCCCTTACAGCTCATAATCTCTGCTCCTATCATGCTAGGTGTATTGATAGGACAAAAGCTAGGTGGAACCCTAAAGTTTGTGACAGGTGTAATTATTACATAGCTAAGTTCCATAACCCACTTTCTACACTAGCCCCCGACACATGTAAGAATATTCTGAAAGCTGTGTGGCATGCGGTAAAATCGTATATTTCAGGTACATTGAAGAAACACCCAGAAATTGCAAACCCAGAGTACGTAAAATTCTTAGAGATATCCGTAGCTAGATCCCGTAGCTCTTCCTCATCACACGACAGGAAAAAGTCACATTCTAGCAAGAAGAGAGAGAGGTCAACCAGCCCCCAGTCGCCCAGCAAAAGACACAAACATACAAGGAAACCCCATGCCAAAGAACCACCATGCATCCAGACTGAACCAGGCTCTGAGGAGGTCAACCCCTCCCCACTATCCCTAGACAAGTGGGCGGACTCTATGGATCAACAATTTGAACTAACCCCCTTACCTACCCCTACCGAACCAGCTCCCCCTCATACAATCAAGATATGTACAAGAGCGGAAATACATACCCCAGGAAACTTATCTTACCATTCCACTCTGGCAGAACCAGACCAAGTAGGGTACAGTACAGTTGAAGAAGATCAACATACAATACCCCCTGAAGATACCCAAGAACCCTATGATATGGCCGACGACAGAATAGAGTGCTACGACATCATTTCCAGCAGCCACACTGACGAAAGTTGGAATGACAAGGACTCCCACACTTATCAGGGAGACCATTCAGGAGAAGACCCTCACCAGTCTGACATAGACTCAAGACTGAGCCCTCGTAATGACTTATGGAGAGAGATGAAAGATACTTTAAGATCATTGACCAACGAGTTAACAGACAACTTACATCAGAAATTGGCTTCTATGGATAAGGCTATCCAGGACCTTCAATGTAGGACCCTGTCCCCATCCATGCTACAACCAGCCACACCCGACCCAGTTCCTCTAGCTCAGATACCTGCCCAGCCAAAACAGCATGATCAGGAATTAACACCCACTCCGTCATCCTCCACTCAGTCCAGTCTTCAAGCCACTGGCCTTCCCAGTAACCTATTCCTGTCCCATATTCGTCCCCCCCCCCTATTGAACAGGAACCGGAAATCTCCAAGAAACCCTTCCCTCTTCTGTTTGGGGACTCCCGTCACTGGAAACAAATACCAGTGGAAACACCTGAAGATGCGGACACAGGCCATCCAGAACTGATACCAGTCCCAAATGACTGGGTGATCGAAATGGACGAACTGCGTCACCTCCGGGCAAAAGACGCACATAACCAAGTACTGGACGTAATCATAAAACCTTTCCCGTCTATGTCAGACGCTAGGTACTTTACGTTCACACAGACATCCGCAGTCCCCTCGGGAAAACGCTTCAAACCATGGTCGGATTTGAATAAAGCTGATGGGCATAATGCCATTAAATCTCTATCCACTCTCGCAACAGACATACAATGCTCCACAAAAATGTCCGAAAGTAAAATTCCCATGCTGGAGGTTTCATCCTTAGGCTATGGCCCATGGTCGGAATGGGTATCTGGGGCAGAAAAATTTGCCCTTTCCAGTATGGATACTACACCCCAAAGAATCCCACAAGATGATCATCAGTTTGCCACAATGTATGTGCACAACTCCGACTCCATTCCCCAGGGGTTCTGGGATTATCTCAGAGCTCCAAAGATAGTATGCAAGTCATCCAATGACCCCATGATCTCGACACCTACTCCAGCGCTCATCGACAAGGATTTTAGACTACGCCAAAAAGCCCACAGACTGCTATCAAGCTTCATCACATGGCAGAAGCTCTCTAATTCCATGAGACAGGTGGCAGATTCCATCGCTGAACAAAAATCCAGAACAGCTCTCCATCTCATCAGGAGAGCATCTCTTGTCAACTCTCTAATGACCACGGGTGATGTCAAGACTGCTATTTATGAAGCAGCCAGAGCAAGACAAGATATACGCATCCACTTGTCCAAGAAAATGCCAAAAGATATCGCCACTCGAGTCCTCCTCTCACCCCTATTCACCAGCAGATTAATGCCCCAAACAACATGGAACGAAGTCCACTCCCTACTACTACGACCCGAGATAGCAACGTCAAGACAGTCTCAAGCATATAGGCAAGGCCACCCTAGTAGGTTCCACCCTCACTCTCACCCTCACCGGGGAAGGGGGAAGGGCCAGTTCCCCCCTCGCCAATATACCCCTCATACATTTCAGACGCACAGGGGTAACTCATCAAGCAACAGAGGGCACAGAGGACACTACCAGGCCAGAGGTCGAGGCTCACCAAGGACCCAACCATCACCCTACACACGACCTCCACCAAAACAACAAAACTACGGGTCACAACAAAGACCTCAACATACAGGACGTCAGACTCATCAAGCAGGACGCCATGCTCCCAACCACCAGAAACCACAAGGTCACCACCAATCCACCAACTCTCACGACAAAGGATCCAAAAAACTGACTTTCCAAGAGGCCATCAACCAAGAAATGGCCCGGCATTCGACAGGCCAATTCAGGGAATATTTCCAGCATTGGCCTCAAAGATCCTGGGCAAAGAGAGTGGTAAAGAAGGGCCTCACATGGAAATGGCTGGCAAGACCCCGCCTCAGAGCTCAGCCCAACAAGATACAGCTATCTCCAGAATTGGTAACAGTGATAAACCAAATGTTAACAGACAAAGTTCTCACTCACCCTCCAGAGGGCACACCAGTTTTTCTGTCACGCATGTTCCTCGTCCCAAAAAGAGACAGCCGTCAACTAAGACCCGTGATAGACATGTCCCTTCTCAACAAGTCAATTCACAATACAAAATTCAGAATGCTAACTATCTCCCAAGTTAGGCTAGTACTACAACCAAAGGCCTGGATAATTACCCTGGACCTGAAAGACGCCTACTGGCACATCCCAATAGCAAAAAGATACCAAAAGTTCCTAGCTATCCCATTCAGAAACAAAGCAGTAATGTTCACCAGAATGCCCTTCGGTCTGAACATAGCCCCCAGAATTTTCACCAAGATAGTCAAACAAGCTCTCCTCCCACTACTCGAAAATGGAGTAAAGATCCTGTTCTACCTAGACGACTGGTTGATTCTCGGGTCCACACCTCTCCAATGCCAAGAACAAACCTTGAAAGTAGTACAACATGTTAAAAAGCTGGGCTTCAGAGTGAACCTGGAGAAGTCAATGCTCACTCCCTCACAATCAGCGGAATGGGTAGGCTTAATCTGGGACACACAACTCCAAACGATAAAGCAAAGCCCAGCCAATGCCAAACGTCTACAATTAAAACTGTTCAGAGTATTACATGCGAAGAATATCACCAGGAAACTTTGGGAATCTTTGATGGGCTCACTAAATTGGGTACAAATGACAGTACCCCTAGGCCGCCTCAGACTGAAGAGACTAATCTGGCTAGGCAACAAAGCCTTCCCTCTAACACCTCACAATTACCCGCTCGCCATCCCAAAGAGGATTCTACATCTCCTGGCTTTTTGGACAAGATCTCAAGTACGGGAATCGGTGACAAACTGGTCAGATCCACCTCCCACCTTATGGATAGACACAGATGCCTCGAGCCTGATAGGGTGGGGCTACCAGTCAACGGAAGGCCATCAGAACCACGGGAAATGGACCACACTAAGTCAGTATCACATCAATGCCAAAGAGCTAGCAGTTCCTCTATTCTTTCTCAGGGACCATGCGACGTCATTGACCTCCAGATCAATAGCGTTCCGGATGGACAACATGGCTTCCGTAACTTGCTTAAAGAAACAAGGCTCCACCCGGTCCAGGATCCTTCAAGACCTCTCAGAAAAGATATTCTTTCTAGCCCAGAAATACTCCATAGTAATCCACGCAACATACCTGCCAGGGGTCTCCAATCTATGGGCCGACGCTCTATCCAGGGGAAAGAGCCTTCAGTGGAATGGGCCCTCAAACAAGAAACGTTCAACCAATTAGTGCTACCATTTTCACCACAAATCGATCTGTTCGCATCTCTTCAATCAACGAAGCTCCAGGCTCACATTTCTCGGGACCTCAAGACACGGGAGGGAGGCCCGGATGCCTTCACAGTAGACTGGAACAGATGGACATCGATTTACCTCTTCCCACCCCCAGACACCTCACTAATGTGCAAAGTCATTCACCACCTCAGATCGTTCCAGGGACAAGTAACCCTGGTCGCTCCAATGTGGCCTACTCAAGCGTGGTACACTCAACTTACTCAATGGTGGAACAACCCCCTGCAACTCCCCCTAACAGATTTCCACTTGGAAGAAATTGGGAACCTGCAGACCTCGCTCAATTTTGCTATGTGGACATTCTCAAATCCAAGTGGCTCCCATCCTACGACGAGGAAGTCACGGACAAGCTCACAAACCAGTACACAGCTTCCACTCTGAGACAATACAGCTCTCACTGGAAACAATTTACAACGTGGGTTGTAGATACTAACCAGAAGAACCCATCAGCTTCCTTGTTATTGAAATACCTAAATTACTTGTTTGAAACTAAGAATCTAGCAGTTAACACACTTAGAAACCACCTGTCGGCAGTGAAGGAACCCTTCCTCACGCTTACCGGTCTATCCTTACCCCAGAAAGACGAACAAGGGTTTATGAGAGCTTGCTTCAAACTCAGAGCCCCAAATCGTCAGCTACTTCCTCAATGGTCAATCTCGAGGGTCCTAGCATTGTTACAGTCTAGGCCCTACTCGGTGAAACCAAACATAGAGAAGAAACTCAAGAAGGGTGTATTTCTGATGGCCCTAGCAACTGGCCATAGGGTCTCAGAATTGGCGGCCATGGCAAGGTCCCCAAACTGTCTACGGTTTTCCCCTAATAACGACTCTGTACATATTGCACCTGCACCAGATTTTATTGCAAAAAACGAGCACCAGGAACATATCTTTACACCTTTCTCCATTCCTGCCTTGAAAAAAGGAAGGATACACCATGCACTATGTCCTGTGAAAGCATTATATACCTACTTTAAGTCTGTTATCCCTAGAAATAAGGAACATTTATGGGTTTCTCCAGATGGCTCATCAAGGTTGGGGGGAATAGTTTTAGCATCCATGATAGTAGATGTAATTAAGGAGGCAGACCCCCAGGTGATTGCCAAAGCTCACGACGTCCGCAAGTGGGCCACTACCATCAGGTTCCTCAACAACTTTTCAGTAGAAGATATCTCTCAAACAGGTCTCTGGTCCTCGAGCAATACTTTCCTATCCAGATATTTGTCAGTACACCTGGAGAGACCCAATTTACCATGCATAGCTTTAAGGCAAGAACATACCCCTTGAGGGCATTAAGTAGTCTGTTGTATCTGATTCAACACTTTTATTACCAGTCCAACAGCATAAGAGAGAGTGTGTCCTGACAGTCACTATAAATGGAAAGAAAAGAGGGGGGCGTGTTGAAGTCCCATGACGAAAAGGCAGGTCACACAATCTGAAACATATAACAAGAATGTTATGACCACATGATATCTATTACATAGCAATACCTATGTCTATTGCAACTACAAATGTTTAACATTATTTTAGTTTTTACGCTAAATTGATGAGATAGATTACCAGTATGTATTCACATCTCAATAGTTCTGTTTCTATGAAATAAGGCTTCTTTTAATGGTACCCGCCTTATACTGTATATTTTTTCTTACTGTTATACCTTTTATAAGTAAATACATGTCACAGTTCATATATTAGTTCTCAGTCTTCCTTTTATTTTGTTTTATAGCTAAAGAGCATCTGAAGGTTCCTCCACCGGTCGTGATATGCTAGGCTCTTACGTCATTGACGTAAGGAGCCACCAATAAATTACGGTTTTGACAACCCGTAAGGGAAGGAAGGAAAAACTACTATTTATTGGTGGCTCCTGAAGTCAATGACGAAATTACCCTCCCTCCATCCCCTTTCCATTCACATGCTCAATTTGGTATATACTTTAGAGGCCAGTTCAAGGCCAACTGGGATTTCAAGGCATGCTCATGGGAACAGAGGAAGATCTGAATGCGCAAGTGGCGCGGCGTTTGAACTGTACTATTCCTTTTTCTTTTATTTTTCACTTTTCAGTGGCTCCGTCTCAATGACGTACCTTAGGAATGATTAAGGGGTACCCCCTAAGAAGATATTGGTTCTCGACCGTAGTGATCAGGATTAACCCGGGCTCAGAGGAGCCCGGAACGAGGCCATATTACCATAGGCTCTTACGTCATTGACTTTGGTGATGGGCTGGTCTATCAGAGTGAGAACTGAGTGATCTCTACCATACCCATAGCTTACTCTGACTGTTCCTTTTACTTATATATATTCTAGATCTCGTGTGACGGCGTCTCTTCCGTGGATTGACCTCTCAATCTACCAAGATTGGAAGCCAAAGCGTCACATTTTTCCTTTGCCCCTCAACTTTCTCTTCATAATTGCTGAGGGGCACAGGGCCCTGGGTGGGGTATGGTTTCCCGGGCGTTTCCGCACCCTTCTCAGCTCCCCGCCATGGTGTGGCTTCGGTCACCCAGGCTTTATTGTGGTAGGCAGGGAGGGTTCTGTGGGGGCACTCGGTTATGGCCTTGACCTTGCTCAGGGTCTTGGGGCTGTTCGGCCAGGCAGTCTGGGGAACAACAACAACAACGTCATTGACTTCAGGAGCCACCAATAAATAGTAGTTTTTCCTTCCTTCCCTTACGGGTTGTCAAAACCGTAATGGCTTATCAGTGGTGGTAACACAAAATGCAGCTATAACTATGTCTTATTTGGAATTTTTGTAATCTATGAATAATTTCTAATGCGATGGAATTGAAAACTATATTATCCTTCAAACACACAATCAAATGAAAAAGAGTCAATAAAAATGTCTCCTCTGTCTTTTCAGAAACTTGAGTCCGTTTCATAAGTCTCATAATAGTTCGTATAGCTGCATTTTGTGTTACCACCACTGATAAGCCATTGGGCTTTTGGCAGAAAATGCCAAAAATTATCAGTGATATCCGAGACATGTTTACATACAGTGTTCTCATCGTCCAGCATATTACTGCTTCATATTCATCAGCCAACTTAAAATAGCCCTATATAATATTTAATTATCACTAGAACAATACACTATACCATGTAGGAAGTCTTCTGGAGAAATAGGGCAAATTTAGACAAAAATGCAAGATAAACTAAATCACAAATGTATGCTAGAATCTATCTATCTATCTATCTATCTATCTATCTATCTATATGCTCAGGCCCAATCCCCATTTTGGGGGTAGCCGACTCATGCTAGAATAGCATTGACAAATCGCTAGATAGTCACCAGACACTAAAAACTTGTATGTCACTAGAAAACATATGTTGAAGTATCTAGAATAATCTTTAACAATCGAAACATCTCTCCAATTCCTTAAAATAGGGAAACTAACTTGAATATCGCTAGAATTCATCACATCTTGATGTCGCTAGATGGAAGTGATGGAAGTGATTCGCTGGATCTAGCGGTAGCAGCTACATTGGCAACATCGTACCAAGAACCTTCATTCTGTTATAATGATCAAGGTCAGATTTTGAAACTATTACAATTATTTCAAAGTTCAGAGATCATCAGATCGGTTTGGAAGTCAATGTACACAATTTCAGTTCCATTAGTTTAGGAAACATTCACATAATATGCTACTTAGAGGGTTTAATAAAGAAGCATTCCTCTCCTGGCATCGTATAAGTGAACGCAAGCTGTTGTTCTTTTTTTTCTTTTTTTTTAAGAACGTCAACAAACGCTTCGTATATTTGGGTTTGGTGAACCTTTTGGGGTTCCTAGTTATACATTAGAACATATTTATATTTTGCACACTCTTATAAGTATAAACACTTACTTGTTAACACCTTACGAGCGGCCTATGCGGTTTATTTATGTGTACCGCCCAGCGGGGTGTTTTTAGCCAAAATAGGGCTGTTTACGTGATCATTTTCATGCCTAAATAAGACCCAGAACGTAAAACAAGTATCTATCCCTGAAAGGGCATAAACAGAGCTTTCGAATGACACCATAACGATCCTTGTATGATGGATAGTTTTCTTGCAATAACCGTGCAACGCGAGTGCAAAAAGCAGGTAATTCGGTACTTTCGGTACATAAATGAGTATGTAGCGAGTGAGAGAGGGAGGAGGGAGCTGAGATTTGTGTCAGTAGGTTCGCCGCGGTGGTCTGGAGCAGTCATACGCTCGCTAGTCTCCTGCCACCACTTGTCTCTCTCTCTCAGCCACATTACGTGCTGAAATTGCCACTCGAGTTATGTCGAGCGCCGCCACATAGTCCAGCTTTATTTAACTCGACTTAAGTGGTGGGCCGCTTTTTAAGGGTTAAAGAGGAAATACAATTTCGAATGATCGTGAATATCTTTACTTTGGCGTATGTTTGGGCTAATTTAAGACTACATTTAGATAGATAGAATTTTTTAACACTCGCCAATGAAATATGATGACTTGCTTACAGATATATAGCACTACAGCACTAGAACTAATAGAGTTTTCCCATGCTAGAATAAGAAGGGTTATAGAAAAAATGAACAGAAGTAAGTTACCGGGACCGGATGGGATACACCCAAGAATCATAAAGGAAGGAGGGGAGATGTTAGTAGAGCCATTGAAAATGTTATTTGAGGTATCGTTTAATACAGGACAAATCCCGATGGACTGGAGAGAGGCGAACATAACAGCTATATTTAAGAAGGGAAAGAGAAATGACCCAGGGAATTATAGACCAGTCAGTTTGACAAGTGTTGTGTGTAAACTAATGGAAACGGTAATTAGAGAAGGAATAATGGATCATATGAAGTCAAACCAACTTTTCAGTGGGAGACAGTTCGGATTCTTGCCGGGGAGGTCGACGGTACTACAGCTAATTAAGGTGGTAGATGATTGGATGCAAATTCTAGAAGATGGTGATGTAATAGACCTGGTATATTGCGATTTTATGAAGGCCTTCGATAAGGTCCCACATAAAAGGTTAATAGAGAAAGTTAGAAGCTATAATATAGGGGAGAAATGTGTGAAATGGATAGAAGCCTTCCTGAAAGATCGGAGACAGAGGGTACTGGTGAATGGAATAGGCTCGGGGTGGAGGGAAATTACAAGTGGGGTACCTCAGGGATCTGTGTTGGGACCACTGCTGTTCGTTATATTTATTAACGACTTACCTGAAGTTATAACTAATGGAAGTGAGGTATACCTGTATGCGGATGACACTAAGCTGTATAGAAGAGTGAGGAGTAAGGAAGATATGGGTTTGCTTCAAGGAGATGTGGAGGGCATGAAGGGATGGTCTGAGCATTGGTTAATGCCTTTTCATCCAAACAAATGCAAGTACATGCGGATTGGGACCAGCAAGATAGACAAGGTAGGATACAGTATGTATGAAGCGATGGAGGAAGTGAATGCAGAAAAGGATATAGGAGTAGTGATAGACAATAAGTTAAATTTCTCAGAACATTTAGCGGAAAAGATAAACAAAGCCAATAGAATTGTAGGGCTGATAAGGAGGACATTTGTGTCACTTGACGAAGAAATCTTCAGGAATCTCTATACAGCGCTGGTTAGGCCGCACCTGGAATATGCGAACCAGGTGTGGGCTCCATATATGGTAAAGGATATAGAAGCAGTGGAGAAAGTGCAGAGGAGAGCTAGCAAGCTGGTACCAACGTTGAAGAACGCGGGCTATGAGCAGAGGTTGAGGACACTGGGGCTTCCGACACTGGCATATAGGAGAAAGAGAGGGGATATGATAGAGACTTTTAAGATAGTGTCAGGAAAGTACGATGAGGATGTGTGTGAAGGTATCTTCTTGATGCGGGAGGGAACAAGAACGAGAGGACACTAAGAAAATTTACAAAGAAAGAAATAGGCTTGAGAAGGCAAAAAAATCATTTTGTGATAGAGTGGTAAATGAGTGGAACGCACTGCCCCAGTATGTAGTCGATTCCGAATCAATAAGGGAGTTTGAAAGTAATCTTGATAAAGCATGTGGAAGACAAGAAGTTTGATTATAAAACAAAAATACAGAATAGTAAAAATGTTGCGTCTGCTACCGCCGCTGCCAACACTGTGAACGACCGCAGCAGTGCAAGTACTGGTACTGAGCTGGATACACAGGCATAGTTTGCCTTTTTCCAGAGGATCTACTGTAAGAAACTGTAAGAAATATACTTAAAGCCCGAATTGGCTTGACTTTAACCCAGTTGTTCACTTCCTCAAGCCTGTGGAGGAGCAGGGTTGAGTTGGCTTGATATTGGACACCCTTTTATGGCATTTGGGTGTGAAATATGACACCATTTCCAGTCTATCGGAGATAATGATGGTAAAGGAAAATGCGGCTTATGTTATCGATCACTTCCCCTTCTGCAACTCTCTCTCTATCTATCTATCTCTCTAATGTATCTATCTATAACTCCTTTATACATTAACATAACTGTTTTATTTGGACTTTTTGTAATCTATGAATCATTTCTAATGCGATGGAATTGAAAACAATATTATCCTTCAAACACACAAATAATAAAATGAAAAAGAGAGTCAATAAAAATGTCTCCTCTGTCTTTTCTGTGACGTTAACCACTCCGTTAGAACCGCATGGCTTGTCCTACAGTGACTCGCTAGGATCGCCAGGACAGTGGATGTGGCTACAGTTTGTGTATTGTTGTGTGCTTTATTTCATATGAAAGCTCGTGTCATGGGCAGTCCAGAAAGGCTCTTTGTTTTCACCCATGTCAAGGCTTTATATATTTAATTGTAAAGTATATGTTTTATCCTTAACTAGTAATGATAGGATCAGAGAGAGAGAGAGAGTAGAACAGAGTGAGAGGGGGCGCGTAGTGTTTTGCTATACTCGATGACGTCATAGCTGGCTGGCCTCGTGGGGATTGGTTGAGGGAGTTCTTTACCATGCTTGGTGACGTAATGTTTTGCTAGCTGCTTTGGTAGTGGTTAGAGGACTTGTTACCGCTTTTTTCCCACGCGGCTCGACCTAGTGCTAGTATATATACAGGTCCCTCGCCACTCTCTCCCTCAGATCTGGTTTCTAGAATGCATCTCTCTTATCCCTTGATACCTGTTCCCCGCTCTGCACCTGAGAATCTTTTCCTCTGCCTACCTCTCTCTTTTTCCATATCTTTCACCACCTTTTATTAATACCATATCCCCTCTGGTTAACTCTGCAAAATCAGCTTCATGCTGGCCAGTTGTATTGTGCGTTAAGGTCTGATATAACCCATGTATGTTAGTTGTTAAGATAAGTTGATCACGAAGCATTGGTTGGCATTCATATTGTTTAGTACCGCTTCCTATAATTATTAGTGTTCTGCTGGATTAGATAATGCTAGACTAGGAGTCTGATATTATAAGGTATTGTTTCCTATGAGTGCTGGCTTTAGTTAAAAGCTGCACGACATACTGAGAACTGGAGTTGATTGAGTAAATTCTAGTCTGTGAGCCATTGAGAGTAGAGCATGCACGAATGAGGGCTTTTTGCCTATACCATTCTGCACTGTTCTAAGCTCGTTGTTTGTCTTTGAGGTACGCCAGGAGAACGCTTAATACTTCGGTATTAAGGATTCTCAAGAGAGCTACCCTTCCCTATAACGTAATATTTGACGCACAGACTTGAGATTTGCACTAGGCTATGCGGCATGCCATGCGCACCAGTATCTCGTATCATTGACTCTAGCTAGACTTTATCAGTCACAGTAGACATTAAGTATATTAACCTAATTACTCTTTTTATGCATACCCATTTATGATTACACAAGCATTTCGCAGCCTAGTTTGATGTATGGAGACACAAACGACTTAGGCTCTTTTTGTTGATAGGAATACTGCATTGTCGTGGCGATTACTATTGTTGTAGCGTTTAGGATATTCTTGGCCCCGACTGCATTATATATCCTGCCTTTTTGTGTGCATAGCCTGCACGAGCATTGTTCCGCTGCCTGCCTTTTGGGTTCCATTTCCGATACGAGCATCTTTATAGCATCTAACATTTAAAGAAGATTCCTTGTTAGTGTTGAAGGACTTTAGTGCACTTTCTTTCATGCAGGAGTGCCTGACATTTATTGATTAAAGTAACGTAAGCTGTAACTTCTCTTACCACCTTACTTTGCATACCATAACCAAGCACCTTCGGTTATAGGTAGTAATAGGCTGTTTTCACATAACATTAAGCCTAGAGTAGACGCACATTTATTGAGAGTTTGATAGCCTATTATTGCATATAGAACTCGGAGAGTATTTGTGTTCTTTGTTCACTGGGAATATACATCAGAGGTTGGATCTAGCACTTTCCGTTGTAGCATTTATGCCATTACTAGTCCAATGAATAAGAGCCCTGATATATTTAAACCTCAGTCGTAACATTTCAGAAACTTGAGTCTGTTTCATAAGTCTCATAATAGTTCATATGCTATCGATCACTTCCCCCTCTTCAACTCTCTCTCTCTATCTATCTATCTCTAATGTATCTATCAGTGGAATCTCCAATCTCGATCAATCTCATCTCGATATTTCGCTTCTCGATGGCACCTTCCAAATCCAACTTTTCACGAATCTCGATGACAACACGCCGATCTCGATCACCGAATACCACCGAAAACAGTTGCGCTGGGCGATGCGCCACTGTTTCGAGCGTCCTGACACCTAGCGGCCACTTGGTGTACCAGTCACATGTCCGCCATTCGCTTGAAAACTTGTATTGTGAAGTCGTCTACCTGGACCTTTTTTTATCGCATTCATTATGGCTAGCAAGGCCACCGAAAGGGACAATGGAGAGGGAGTGGAAGGTGGGAATCACGTACCTTAACCAGTTGTAGAAAAAAAGACAGTGCACAGTGCAAAACGAGAGTATAGAAAAGGGAAAAAAATTAACAAATACACAACAGAAGACAAGGATAAAGTGATACAACTTCTAGAAAAAGGCCACAAAGTGAGTGAAATACAAAGATTAACTGGTATACCTCAGAGTACTATATCTACTATGAGGGGAAAGCAGGCGGAAATAAAGAAGTCTGTGGCACTGGCCAAGAAATTGTTTGCAGGAAATGAACTTGGCCAACGCCGCATCACCTCCATTTACAATGAATCAAATCGTATAGTGGCTGAAATGGAATACTACCTAGATAAGTGGGTTCAGCGAAGATCAAGAGAAAATGCAAGTGTGAATGGACCCCAGGTACGAGAACAGGCTAGGATTTTCTACGAGTCTGTTTGCAAGAAAAAGAAAATAAAGAAACTCCCTCCATTTAATGCCTCTGTAGGCTGGCTGCAAAAATTCAAGAAGCGGTGTGGTATTAAATATGCACACTATCAAGGAGAGTTATCTTCTGCCGACAATGAGGCTGCCGCTAATTATCCTGCAATAGCGAAGCAGATAATCGAGGAAGGAGGGTACAGCTTGCATCAAGTTTACAACGGCGACGAAACAGGCATCTATTGGAAACGTTCTCCCAAAGCTACCTTCATTTCCAAGGCGGAAAAGCAGGCACCTGGTGTAAAAATGGCCAGATAACGCTTCAGCTTACTCTTCACCTGCAATGGATCAGGCAGCCACAAAATGAAACCTCTCGTGATACACAAATACAAGAAGCCTAGGCCCTACAGACACATGGACATGACAAAATTAGATGTTTATTGGGAGACAACAAAATCAGCCTACATGACCTCAGCACTCTATCCATTGGTTTGACAAATGTTTTGTTCCTGACGCTGAGAAGAAATGTGCAGATCTTAACCTGGACTTCAAGGTGATTTTATTCCTAGATAATGCACCTGGCCATGCTAAATTCCTGGTAGGCCGCAACCCCCATGTCCAGGTCGTATTTCTGCCACCTAACACCACCTCCAAATTACAGCCACTGGACCAAGAACTAATTGCCAACATCAAGCTACTCTACTACAAGTACCTCCATGACAAAATGCGGCATGAAACCGACACTAATGAGGAGCTGATGGAGATTGAAAATGCTGCCAGTGAAAGTGAAAGTGAAAGCGAATCTCCCACCACCCCTACCCATGACACCGCTGCCACCCAGGACACCGCCGCCACCCAAAATGAAGCAGTGGAAATTGTCACGGTGAAGGCATTTTGGAAGAGGTTCAACATTCGCCAAGCAGTGGATTTCATTGTCAAAGCATGGAATAAAATAACAGATGCAACCATCAGTCATGCCTGGAAAAATCTGTTAGTACCCAATGACAACCAACCCAACCCGCCAAATCCTGCACAGATTCAACGGCAGGCAGACTTGCTGGCTGACACCCTTGCCTCAATTAACACTGTCCCTGCACCTGGCTTTCGTGATGTGAGAGAGGCTGATGTGATGCAAGAGTTGGTGAGGGAAAAAGTGGATGCAAGTGAGGCAGTGGTAAATTTGATAAGAGAAGACGTGATGGAGGACGAACCAGAAATGCCAGCCACCCAGCCACAGCCTCGCTCCCTCAGTGTCCAGCAATTATCAGAGGCACTTGGGTTCATAACGAAGGCCAAGGATATTGTTGAGGGTAACCTGGAGAGTTCTTCAACCATTAATGAGGCATTTGATGAGCTCAACAAGCAACTAATGACGGTCTACACCACGAAGGTGAACGAACAAAAGCAGTCCACGATCACACAGTTTTTCAAGATGAAGCAACAAGTCGCCAATGTCATCGAAACTATCACCGAAGAAGAGGGACCTGTAGACCTTGATGACTTGGACACTGAACTGCCAGAGGATCAATTTGAAGGATTCAACAGAGCAGCCGACGGTGCCGGTACTAGTGGTGACAGGGTGAGGGAAGCAATTGCAAGAATTGATGACGGTGACTGTGCGCCGGGTGCGGAGACGCAGTAACCTAACTGCGTTCGCCTCGGAACCAACAATCAACCACACAAACCTCTTTATCAATAAATATAAGGTAAAAATAAAACTCTTTCATTATTCATTTTATCTATTTTAACATATTACTGTATACAGTATATATTGCATGTGATTGTGGGGGGCAAATGTGAAAATTTACAGATTTGATGTAGGTTAGTCGGCAAGTGGCTGGAACCGATTGTATTTTTTCCCATAAGAAGTTAACTTCGCATCTCGATATTTCGAATCTCGATCGGTATTTGTGGGAACCAATTATGATCGAGATTGGAGATTCCACTCCTTTATACATTAACATAACTATGTCTTATTTGGACTTTTTGTAATCTATGAATAATTTCTAATGCGATGGAATTGAAAAATATAATATCCTTCCAGCACATAGATAAACAAGAAATAAGATACAGTCAACAAAAAATATTCCCGTCTTCTCTACAAATAGGCGCGAGGTTCCGAGCGTCGGGAGATTTTATTATTTTTATTTATTGGGTTTTTTTCCCCACGGTTTATTTTCGCCTTGAAAGTGTGTCTACACAAATTGATTGGGAAATATTTTACACTTTTTTAATTGACATTTGTGTCATTTTTGCTGATTATGAGTTGGTGGAAAAAAAATCTTTAATTCCATCACAATGCTAGACTACTCGGTCCACGGGACAGCTCGGCCGGGACAGCTCGGCCAGGACAGCTCGGCCCACGGCGAGACAGCTCAGCCCAGTAAAAACGAGACAGCTCGGCCCCGTCTTAATTACGAGACAACTCTTAATTAACCTAACCTAACCTAACCTAACCTAACCTAACCTAACCTACACATTATGAATCGAGAGAACTAGCCTATGACATAATTATACAATAAACGAACATTTCGCCCACATTACACACACGCCATAAACGGGGGGCCATGTATGCAGCACCAAATCCTGCAAATCCTGTCCTCTGCGTATGCGTGAGAATCTTAGGCCCCTTGGCACAATTTTTTTTTCCTTTATACTATTATATTATCTTAACCTAACCTAACCTAACCTAACCTAACCTAACCTAACCTAACCTAACTTAAATTAACCTAACAGTTGAGCCTAAATAACATAATAAAAATATTAGGGAAAAGGCCGCGCATACGCAGAGGACAGGATTTGGTGCTGCATACATGGCCTCACCCATAAACCCTCCACTTAGCTCTCCCCATCCTAATCCTGACTGGTCTCGTCAAATTGCCCCATAGCAAAACATGGGGCCGAGTTGTCTCGCCGTCGTGGCCGAGTTGTCCAAAAGTGGGCCGAGCTGTCCGAGCTGAGTTGTCCCATGGGCCGAGTCGTCCAGTCACCTTCCATCATATCGGAAATGATTCACAGATTATATAGAGATCAAATAGCATACACTTGTAAGTGTGTTCAATAGTTTTGCATTATCAATTGGGTTATAACTTCTTCTCTACTTTCTGGTCTATTGAACCATAGCCTAATAAAGAAAGGGGGAGGGAGGGAGCGTCCCCGATAGTGACAACCAATCTGATGATGATAATGATATGATGGACAATATTTCTGTGTTCTCTGGTTTCAATGAGGATGATCAACATGCCTGGGAACCTGGAGGGGCCGATGTGCTAGCTGTAGCACAAGGCTTATCAACATCATCACAGTAACGGGGTCGGGGTTGAGGCCGGGACGGGGCGGGGAGGGAGTACAGCGGCGGGGATATCTACCCAACGTCAACATGTCTATTCTCACAAATAAGTCAGTAACCGGTCCAAACAGTTCTTATTGATGCTTAATGTATTCTATGTTATGTCCTATATGATGTTGGTGATATAATGTAATATAAGTCGGCTGAAGGTGGCAAAAAGGGCCAAAAGGGGGACTTTGGGAAAGTGGCTGGAACGAGTTAACCTAAGACGTGCGCATGGGGGTTATGAGACACCACACACCTGTGCGCACGTATTTGAGCTCTTCCCATCACTAACATCGTTATTTTACCATAAATAGCATTAATACTTATCCATATGCGCCTATTTTAGGTTGATTATAAAGGTATTAACCTGTTACAGCAATAAAACAAGTGGAAACAGCGTTTGGATGGTCAAAATCGGCGATACAGGCCGGGAGTTACATAATGTATGGCTGAGGCAACCTCCCTCCCCTCCTCCCCTCACCTCCCCTTGTCTGGAGAGACACTGTTACGCAATAGTCTCTCTCTCGCTCTTTCCCACGCTTGGTAACAGTGATGACAACGCCCTGCTACCAACTCGCTAATGTTAGCACGAAAATAGACCACAGAATAAGGGAATAACAGGGAAAATAGGTGATAACTGAAGGAGGGGAGGGAAGTGGGGAAGGAGGGGATGTGGAGGAGTGATATTTGGCATGGCCCAGGGGCAAAAAAAAGAAAAAAAAGAAAAAAGGTTCAAGTTTTTTTGGGGTGTTTTAAATGGATTTTTTTAGGCCCAGGATCTTAAGAGTCTTCCCGCAGTCGCCCGGGGAAACTCTTAAGAGTCTTCCCGCACTTGCCGGGTTAATTAATTCCCATAAGGCCTGTTATTTCTAAAACACGGTTTTGATATACTGTACACTGTACGTACAGGGTACGAATTAACTGTGTATATCAAGACCTGACTGTATTGTGAGCACTATAATTGAATCCTTTGATGTGGATCTATGTTTGTATGTAGGCTATGTATTTCTCTCGGTACACACACACAACTGTTAACCACAATGTCCCAATTAAGGCACTAGAGTTTTCAATTTGATGTTAGAGCCAGTGGCTACCAAATAAAAGCAGTGTTGCAGTTACAGATTCCCCTCTGTTATTCCATTTCCAATAGTGTCTCATTTGGGTGACCAAGGCTCACACACTTTCGCATTTCTGTTATGCATGAATGTATCTGAGGATTCTAAACTTTTAGAAAATATATTATAAATATAATTGTGGACATTAAACAGATCGTTTGCTAATGTGTGTTCATCACCGGAGTAACTTTGAAGATTTGACAAAAAGTTAATTATGTAATATAATAAAGAATATTAATAAAACGAAAGCAAAGACTGATTAGTTATGATGATTCTGACTGACTTCCTCAACGATACCAAAGCTCACATCAATATTCTCTTCATCCATATTCTTTCCTGCAGGCTGAGATGGCAGAGGAACGTGGTGCCGTGGGAGTGGTGTACTTCAGCGACCCAAAAGATTACGCTCCAATGGGGTCAGACTTTGTCTACCCTAACTCCTACTTCATGCCGCCCTCCGCTGCCCCGCTTGGAACTGTCAAACTGATTGATGGTGATCCATTGACACCGTTTTATCCAGCTGTTGGTAAGTGTGACATATTTTGAGTAATGTACGATTATGGCCTGTGTTCCTAAACAAACCCCATCGTTGTTGCAGGTATTTACTAGTTTAGCTGTGTTCCCAGCCAGTCATTATGATATTCTTACAGTTTCTTACAGTAGATCCTCTGGAAAAAGGCAAACTAGGCCTGTGTATCCAGCTCAGTACCAGTACTTGCACTGCTGTGGTCGTTCACGGTGTTGGCGGCGGCGGTAGCAGACGTAACATTTTTACTATTCTGTATTTTTGTTTTATAATCAAACTTCAAATCTTGTCTTCCCCATGCTTTATCAAGATTACTTTCAAACTCCCTTATTGATTCGGAATCGACTACATACTGATATGCTGTTTAATGAGAAGTACTGGAACATTATTTCAGTAATCGCATTAGAATTACAAAAATTAGTGTCAGTATCATAATATTAACTGGTTAGGAATACAGCAATACTATAGTAATTACCACTGACTGTGATGAGGTTTGCTTATAAATACGGGGCTGCATATTTGAAAAAATGAGAGACGGGGCCGGGTAGCTTCAAGCTCTGCTAGGTATAGCTACTGACAAATATTTGTGAGCTCTTGCAATTTTCTTTATGCAAATATATTCATTTAGATTACTGTTCAGATCAAATTGGCTATATTATAGGTTTGAGTCCCTGAGAGAAGAAGGAAAACCTAATATTTAGTAGTGGCCCCGGAATCATTGACGATATGCCTTATACAGTAATGGCACTCTTCAAACTCATGCGTCAGCTGTTTGAACCAACCGCCTCAAAGTGGTAAAGAGACCTACATCGTAAGCGTACGCTCATTCTCTTACGGAATCGTCATTACGATCGGTAGCTCACTACGAA
Source organism: Paralithodes platypus (assembly GCA_032716605.1). Taxonomy (NCBI): domain Eukaryota; kingdom Metazoa; phylum Arthropoda; class Malacostraca; order Decapoda; family Lithodidae; genus Paralithodes; species Paralithodes platypus. The sequence goes on from CM064487.1 coordinate 18,311,832, forward strand.
AAAACTTCGCAAAAAATAATAAAAGAAAAATGAATTAGAACTACTAAAAGCAATGCTTCCCATCGTGTGGGTGTGCCCGCAGACGCTGCTGTGTCTAGCGCCATTCGTCCTTCAATGATATATCAAGATAACTTTAAAAACATCAAATACGAATGGGAAGGGGATGGAAGGGAGGGCCAGAATCGTCAATGATTCCGGGGCCTCTACTAAATATTAGGTTTTCCTTCTTCCCTCTGGGACTCAAACCTATAATTTATTAGTGGCTCCTCCATCATTGACGATATGCCTGATATCTCAAGTCTGGAGGGGGACATTCGTGACAAATATCAAACCACTAACAAATTAACAATAGGATGAGAAAAACAACCCAGATATGGAGCTCTAATACTTTATTTTGTACACTCAAAATATTTTATAAAAATTGTAAAGTAATACAGGTAGCGTACTTCAAAGAAGACCTGCGTGCAAACCTTCTGGGAATTATGGGATATAAGTCCAGAACAGTTGCTTAACATAACCTATCAGGCACATGTAAAATTAGATCATAAATGTATGCAACATTCTAATCATTAAATAAATTTGTTTTAGGAATATCTACAGTATTCTTATACAAAAATATACTAACTCATGACTCTGGTAAGTCCCTGAGTATGGAAGGTACATGCATATCACAAACTATTTTGTCATGTATATCAATACAAAATATTAAGACTTATTGCAAGTACTGTACTGAGGATGTTATGGTAAATGCATAATACCTAAACTATATTTCCATGTATTTGAAATACAAAAACGAAAAATATATTATTGAACTGTACTTCCAGTTCTTAAGATTAAGTGTATCACAGTGCCTGTGCACTCACAAACCTGTCCGGCGGGGCTGAGGGTCTTAGCTAACAACTGCCCTGCCGCCGCCGCCGCCCCTCCTTTCTACTCTTAAAATTAACCTTAATCCTAAAAGCACCAGAATATCAGACCCGTTGTCTGCAACACAGGTTAGACTCGGTTTATCTAGGGCAATAGATAAGTAACACGTTAGGAAGGTGTGATTGGATGCCCATAATTGCATATTTTCAATATCTGTGATTGAATAATTCTTCAAGAACCTGAGAGACACTGCCCATTTACGGATGTCATGTGCACGTTCTACGGTCCCCGGGTTGCTTTCCCGTATCACATCCACAAGTAAAGTTGCTAACTTCCTCTTCGTAAGGCGTATACCCGTTTTATTTACCCAGAGGGCGCCCGGCTGGTTAGACTGGGACACTCCCATAAAATTCATTAGAGATTTCACCGGGCATAATTTATGGTGAGTATCTCCTCTTTTGAGCGCCGGAACCGTGAATGCCGTAAAAACATGCTCACTGTGCTCATTTTAAGCAATGAAATTAGGAGACGGCGCAATTTTTACATCTACATTGCGTCGTCCAAACCTGAGAGAATTCGGTTCGTTGCTCATCGCCGCCAGCTCAGATACCTGGTTTCCTGTAGCCAAGGCCATAAGGAACACAGCCTTCTTTAAGATTGAATCAAAAGTAGGACTGTGATTATATTTCTGAGAATTTAATAAAGACAAAGCTTTGTCAAGTGACCAGGTATGCATGAGCTGACGGGGTGGTGGGCGAAGTTTGAAACATGCACGCATGAAACCCTTCTCTGCCACGGACATTAGTTCCAGGGCAGTAGTTCCCTTTGTTCCCTTACCCACTCTAAACCACTGTTGGACACTTGATCCTCAGTGTTTTAGAGGACAAGCAGCCTAGAAGGGTCACTATAGACCTGTTGTTGCTTGATTTCCTTTGTACTCCTTTGTAGCCTACTCTTCCGCCAGTGGTACGGAGAGCCCAGTTAAGTAAAAAAAGGGGATTCTTATAGCTGTCATGTGATTCTTGAGTGTTACTACTGTACTGTACTGACAATCGTTTATGCTCAAATAAGTAATCCAGATATTTGAAAATTAACGATACCGATGCTTCAGTTTGGTCAGTTTCCACAATCTAAGTAGTAAAAGATTTCCAGTGTGACTGATACTGACGTCTGGTTGAAGGTGTGTACTGATGAATAAATTTATTAGCCACGCTTTCTCCAAAAGGGGCTAACCATTTAGCCCTTTGAATGTCCAGAATGCAAAAGTCAGCGAGGTCTTTAGGTTGCCAATTGTCTCCAAGTGGAAATACGAGATCGGGAGTGACACCGGGTTCTTGCACCACGTCTTCAATTGGGAGTACCAAACCTGAGCCGGCCACAGGGGCGCGATCAGCGAGACTATGCCCTGATAATCCCGTAGTATTTGAACTACTGTACTTGACACATGAGTGAAGCGCCGGAGTGACTCCCCAGCGGGTTAGGTAGAGAGGAAGTTTGTGGTTTTCCTCCAACGCGAATAAGTCCACTTGTGGACGGTAAGGCTCTGCAATCATCTTTTGGAAGATGATTTGCTTGAGCGCCCATTCTACTATTTTGCTCTGTCTCCGTGACAGAGCATCTGCCCAGACGTTGGCCACGCCTGGCAGATAAGATGCGTGAAGATGAATGTTTAGCTTGTCGACTAATACAAAAAAAAAAGTCCGACAACTCTAGCAACATTCGAGACCTCATTGACCCTTGCTTCTGAATGCAGGATATGGCATTCAGATTGTCCATTCGAAAAGCTATTGATTTCCCCTCCAATGTGGAACCGTGTGAAATGGATAGAAGCCTTCCTGAAAGATCGGAGACAGAGGGTACTGGTGAATGGAATAGGCTCGGGGTGGAGGGAAATTACAAGGGGGGTACCTCAGGGATCTGTGTTGGGACCACTACTGTTCGTTATATTTATCAACGACTTACCTGAAGTTATAACCAATGGAAGTGAGGTATACCTGTATGCGGATGACACTAAACTGTATAGAAGAGTGAGGAGTAAGGAAGATATGGGTTTGCTTCAAGGAGATGTGGAGGGCATGAAGGGATGGTCTGAGCATTGGTTAATGCCTTTTCATCCAAAAAAATGCAAGTACATGCGGATTGGGACCAGCAAGATAGACAAGGTAGGATACAGTATGTATGAAGCGATGGAGGAAGTGAGTGCAGAAAAGGATATAGGAGTAGTGATAGACAATAAGTTAAATTTCTCAGAACATTTAGCGGAAAAGATAAACAAAGCCAATAGAATTGTAGGGCTGATAAGGAGGACATTTGTGTCACTTGACGAAGAAATCTTCAGGAATCTCTATACAGCGCTGGTTAGGCCGCACCTGGAATATGCGAACCAGGTGTGGGCTCCATATATGGTAAAGGATATAGAAGCAGTGGAGAAAGTGCAGAGGAGAGCTAGCAAGCTGGTACCAACGTTGAAGAACGCGGGCTATGAGCAGAGGTTGAGGACACTGGCATATAGGAGAAAGAGAGGGGATATGATAGAGACTTTTAAGATAGTGTCAGGAAAGTACGATGAGGATGTGTGTGAAGGTATCATCTTGATGCGGGAGGGAACAAGAATGAGAGGACACTCTAAGAAAATTTACAAAGAAAGAAATAGGCTTGAGAAGGCAAAGAACTCATTTTGTGATAGAGTGGTAAATGAGTGGAACGCACTGCCCCAGTATGTAGTCGATTCCGAATCAATAAGGGAGTTTGAAAGTAATCTTGATAAAGCATGGGGAAGACAAGATTTGAAGTTTGATTATAAAACAAAAATACAGAATAGTAAAAATGTTGCGTCTGCTACCGCCGCCGCCAACACCGTGAACGACCGCAGCAGTGCAAGTACTGGTACTGAGCTGGATACACAGGCATAGTTTGCCTTTTTCCAGAGGATCTACTGTAAGAAACTGTCTCTCTTTGGCACGAGAAAAAGTCTGGACGTGTAAACTGGGGAAGTTGGATTGACCGGGACAATGATACGCTTGGTTATCATTTCCTGGACTAGTGACTCCACCTCTAAAGAAACATGATCGACTTCCAAAGGTTGACGTAAACGAGGTCGTCGGAGCCACCGCCAAGTGATGCCCTTGCGTACCACTATCCATGCCCAAGTCCGCCGGGGCCAAGCCCGGTGACACGTCCGGAATGACCCAGTCCCGCAACTGGGCTTGTCCGGCAGAACTATTCTCGGATCCAACTCGCCACATACAGGCCCCGGGAGTGAGAGAGTTTTGTGGATGACTAGTTTTTTTAATGTGATGTGGTAGGGGTAGACGGCTGGTTGGCAGTACTGTAGTAGACTTTGACTCTTGCCCTGCTTTATTCTTATGCTGTCCTTTATACCACATACCGGAACTCTTACCCTGCTTGCTTTTGTTAGCATGACCGCTTCCCGGCGTGGAAGGGGTGTTGAAGTTCGGAAAAAAATGAGTCCCACTTGGGTGACTCTTGTGACTAAATTCTGGTTTAGTGTAAGGCTTAGCAAATATATGTGACTCCTTTCACGCCGGAGAGGCAGCCTGTCTAGCAGAGTCTATGAGGCTAAACACAGTCCTCCAGGTATCATGACATACAAGATTTGATGTTAAAACTGGGGACAGAATGACACAGCGCCCAATCTTCTCCGGCAACTTCTTCACCAGATAGACTCTTAAGGTCCTGACGCGCACTGACCGCCTCCAAGAAGGCGACCCTAACGTCGCCAAGGGATTGAATAGAGTTCTGGAGAGCAAGACGTCTAGAGAGAGATAGGGCTTTCTTAGCGTGGGAATCAGTTATAGCCTGAGCCGTCCTGACCAGAGACTGTGCGATCTGGCGACTGAGCAAGAACTGAGACAGTAGCCTCAGAGCCTTTTGCCTCAATTTATAGTCTTTATCCAGCTGAGTTGGGGGGGGGGGACTAGAAAAAGGGTCTTGTAATTTCCCACAAAGGCAACTTTGGGGCCGTGAAAAAATCAAGCAAAGATTGAGGTACACACCCGGCTATAGCGACGGGCAGTGAAAACCAACTATGCTGTTCTTGTGGTATCTGGTGAGAAGACTTACTTGTAATTGTGGCAGCGAACTGTTGCGTCTCTGCCTCCCAATCCACCCATGGACCTGTACCTACCTCCCCAATCTGCAGGACCGGGTTGCCAGATTGGTCACGGATAGGAATTGCATCTAATTCCGGCGTTAAATGTGCCAGAGCCTTAACGTCATTAAACCTGTCTACTTTCGACCAATCCGAGTAAAGTCGTGCAGAAGAGGGAGGTGGCAAAGCTGGGGAGGAAGCATATACAAAGAAGTCTGGGGCATATAAATTAGGAACAGTCTTAACCCTTCCTGCCCGGTTGTCATTTTAAAATGACACCGCGGCAGATGGGCAGGAGCCTGGGTGTCATTTTAAAATCCGTAAGCTTGAAAGCCTATTAAGCGTGTTTTGAAAGCCATGCGTCCGACGCATGTAAACAAAGCCTGTCTTTGCGACACCGCACCTCCGAAAACAAGAAGAAGACGTCGGATCAATATTGTTGTTGTATGCTATGACGAGATTAGTGTCTGGAAATGTCCGATATTGCTAACATCGCTTCGAATCTCTCTCCATGGAAATCGTCATCACAACTAGGATACAGTATGTATGAAGCGATGGAGGAAGTGAATGCAGAAAAGGATATAGGAGTAGTGATAGACAATAAGTTAAATTTCTCAGAACATTTAGCGGAAAAGATAAACAAAGCCAATAGAATTGTAGGGCTGATAAGGAGGACATTTGTGTCACTTGACGAAGAAATCTTCAGGAATCTCTATATAGCGCTGGTTAGGCCGCACCTGGAATATGCGAACCAGGTGTGGGCTCCATATATGGTAAAGGATATAGAAGCAGTGGAGAAAGTGCAGAGGAGAGCTAGCAAGCTAGTACCAACGTTGAAGAACGCGGGCTATGAGCAGAGGTTGAGGACACTGGGGCTTCCGACACTGGCATATAGGAGAAAGAGAGGGGATATGATAGAGACTTTTAAGATAGTGTCAGGAAAGTATGATGAGGATGTGTGTGAAGGTATCTTCTTGATGCGGGAGGGAACAAGAACGAGAGGACACTAAGAAAATTTACAAAGAAAGAAATAGGCTTGAGAAGGCAAAGAACTCATTTTGTGATAGAGTGGTAAATGAGTGGAACGCACTGCCCCAGTATGTAGTCGATTCCGAATCAATAAGGGAGTTTGAAAGTAATCTTGATAAAGCAAGGGGAAGACAAGATTTGAAGTTTGATTATAAAGCAAAGATACAGAATAGTAAAAATGTTGCGTCTGCTACCGCCGCCGCCAAAACCGTGAACAACCGCAGCAGTGCAAGTACTGGTACTGAGCTGGATACACAGGCCTAGTTTGCCTTTTTCCAGAGGATCTACTGTAAGAAACTGTAAGAAACTGAACCAGTTGACCTAGAGAGCTCTACTCAATGCCAGTTTTCAGATAGGAAACAGCACTATGTTTTGAGATGTGTTCAAATTCTGTAGCAGTTAAAATAACAAAGATACGGCTAACCTATTACAACGTTTTTCGGCCATATCCCCCGGGCTCTCAATAATGGCCTTAGGATGGCGAGCCCGGGCAAGAAGGGTTAATGGATACGTCTAGAGTTTCACCAGACATATTAAGAGCACGTAACTTTTTACTCTCATTAACCTGAATAACCCAGTGATCAGGTATCGGAAGCTCACCCGAGATTGTCTGTTGCGTGACCTTTGGGTTTTCGGCGACGATATTAACCCATGACTGATCTAGCCCGTAAAGTAAAGGCATTGGGCCTTTCCTAATGGGAACTTTCTCCAAAGGTGGAGGAATGACGTCCGTGACAACTCGGACATTGGAAGTAGTCAAAGTTGACGTCGAAGCTGACTGACTAGAACTCGTTGTCATAGGGGAGGGAAAAATAGGTTGCCTAGTTGATATTCGAACTGACTCCAGCGGTCTAGCAACTGACTCTGGCGGCGGAGCTTCTGGCACCACTTTACCCATCTGAAAGTTTTGCGTTATTTGATCTAACATAGATTGCAAATCTGCCCTAGTGACATAGTCTTTAGTACTGTCGGTAGAAGCTACTGAGTCGCATTCTGAGTGGCAGGACGATGCCAGCTTTTTATTGGAAGGAAATTGTTCAAACTCCTCTCCTAAACCGTCCTGGTATTCCATGTCCTCAACCAACTCTTCCTCCTGTTGCTGGGCTGAGCGGGATCGAACCGTCTTATGCCTGACAGCGGGATTTAATCGTTCACTTTCAAAGGCTTCCCAACTCAAATTTGGTATGGATGAAGGCACTTGTTCTACAATAGTTTGCCGCACACTTACATTGTCTGTGGCCATCTGACTTTGCGATCGTTCAGAACTTTCCCTGGTGCACCCCTGGTACCCTCGATATTGCTCGGCTAACACTTTCGCCGGTACATGAGAATGTGGAACTTTAAAACCCGGCTGAACATTTGAACGGGGGATGGAATAACCCGGCCTAATTGACTGCGACAATTGGCTCACGTCACTATCACTGTCTCTGGGAGGCGTCTCTGCCACCTCCGTCACCATCTCCGACCTGCCAGATTTCACTTTAGGATTGGAGGAGGTAGTGACGGAGGGAGGAGGTGTCGTCACCGGCGTTTACCGGAGCCGTGCACTTGACGCCTCCGTACGAGACATAACCCGTTTACTGCCTGAAGTGGACGCCGCCGGTGTCACTTTTTCTGGTGTAATTCTTCGTTTCTTGGTCGCCGGCTGTTTTGATTGGCCTGACGAACGCGAAGATTGTTTTAAGGGCGACCTGGATCTAGACCGGGTCCTGTCCTCTTAAGACGAATCTGGCTGAGATCGTTTCGCATTCCGACGGGGGGTGTTAGATGTTGCACTTGTGTCATCAGAGTCACTGTCCGTACTAATAAGTTCTTTCGAAATAACTTTAGTTGGCTTCTTTTTTATCACCACTGAATGAGTTGACTTATGCTTACCAAGAGGAGATTTAATAACTAAATAATCCCACAAAGCCTCATAGTCGCACTGTAACGCTATATGGGCCCCCTCTTTAGTATAGATGTTAAAGTGCGCCTTTATTTCCAATAGGGCCACTTCACATGATGCTTCTTTGTGATTTAATAATCCATCACAAAGTCGTGTACACACATCACATCGCTTAGACAACCAAAGTCCCCTAGAGCGATCAAGACATGTTACGCACTTTATACATAGTTTATGGCTAAAGATCGGAACATTCATGCATGTCGGTGTCGTACATTGGGTAACGTATTGCATGATGACTGACCCCCCGCTGGGATCGGCCTCCAGTCTGGGGCGCGTTGCAGAGGTAGAAGTGTCTATCTATCTATCTATCTATCTATTGCCTGACGCCGTGATCCCCGAAGGGGTGGCCACGAACGAACCGCCCCCATGCACTTCTATCCCCAGCCAGTCGACACCCCTCCTCCCATTAAGATAATTAATATATTTTCTAGTTATCTACAACAAAATCTATATTTCAATATATTAACCCACTCACTGTGGCAGATGTACTTGTATCTATCTATCTATCTATTGCCTGACGCCGTGATCCCCGAAGGGGTGGCCACGAATGAACCGCCCCCATGCACCTCTGTCCCCAGTCAGTCGACGCACCTCCCCCCAACCAGCACCGCCTTCGTTCATATACTTCCTCACTCCATCCTTCCACCTCTATCGGTCTACCTCTCCCTCTCTGTCCCTCCACCTCGCTCTCATACACCCTCTTAGTCATTCTCTCGCTTTCCATACGTTCCATATGGCCGAACCATCTCAAGTTGTTCCTTTTCACACTTTCCAGCACATCTACCTCCACACCACACCTCCTTCTTACTTCCTCATTAGTCTGTCTATCCCTCCATGTAACTCCGCACGCACTTCTTAAGTAATTCATTTCCACTGCTCTCACTCTTGGTCTGAGTCTCTCAACCAACGTCCATGCTTCGCTTCCGTAAGTCAGTGTCGGGATTACCACACTGTCATGCAAGGACTTCTTCACTTCCATACTGACCACCCTATTTCTTGTTACTGCTTTCAGCGTTCCTACAACCCTCTTCCCCTGTTGTACCCTCTCCCACACTTCTTCATCCATAGTCCCATCTTTACTCAACACACTGCCCAGATACTTAAAAGAGTTGACGATCTCCATAGCCTTTGCACCCTCATACATGCTCTTCACTGCTTTCAGCAACTTGCCATCTACTCCGTATATTCTAAGTACTTTCCACAAACCTTCTCTATCCACTCTGTCATAGGCCTTCTCCAAGTCCATAAAGGCAACATTATAGGTTTGACTCCTGCAAGGAGATAAAAGAAAACCTAATATTTAGTAGTGGCCCCGTAATCATTGACGATTATGCCTATTACATAAGGCTACCTCTTCAAACGCTCATCAGCGTAGTTTGAATCTACCGCCGCAGAGCTCAGAGAAACCATCATAAGCACACGCAAAATCACTCATGGTTCGTCTTTATGATTGGGTTCTCACTACGAAAAAACTTCGTAACAAATAAAAAATAAAAATAAAATAAGAATAACTATTCATAAGCTTTCCATATTCCGTGGATGTACTTCTGTGGATTCTTGGACCAGACGCTGACTAGCGCATCTATCCGCCTTCACTGACATATCAAGTATACCAAAATCCTTAATACATCAACGAATGGGAAGGGGATGGTCGGGAGGGACCCAGTCGTCAATGATTACGGGGCCACTACTAAATATTAGGTTTTCTTTATCTCCTTGCAGGAGTCAAACCTATAATTTATTAGTGGCCCCTCCATCATTGACGATTATGCCTGATATCTAAGACTGGAGGGGGACATTCGTAATCATATCATAACCATTGCAAATAGAATAGGCAGATAATCAAACAACCACATAGTATTCTTACTTTGTAAAGAATAATATATGTATGTATAAACTTTATACAACATATAAAAAGGGGTACAAGCAGGGGCGTGCTTAAAGAAGCCTGCTTGAGGAAAAAGGGTAACTATGAGAATCTGTTCACAGATCTGAAAGTTAAAGGCACCCCACTTAAATTAAGTGGTGAAAAATAAAACTTTATGTTTACATGTGCACATATAAACCCCATTATTCTAATGTGTATATTCCTTAAAATTAGACACAAAAATAGAATAAATTTTCGTACTATCGCAGATGTACTTACTAAAATGCTACTCGTAGTTGCAACTACCGAGAACTCTTAAAATTAAATTGCTTCAACAGTGTATCCCACTGAAAGAAACCATTGTTGTACTACATCCATTGTACCTCAACAACATTTCCCGTAGACATTACTACAGAGAAATTTTAATCACAACACTTATACATTGTATCACAGCTCGTATACTCTGTACATATCCTCCGGCGGGGTCTAGGGTGTCTTATGTTTCACTGACTGCACCCCCCCCCCCCCCCCTCTTTCTTAACCTAAACAATTAGTGACTTAGAGACCCATCTAGACCCTTTGCCGTAACGCTATACATGGCATTGATGGTTTGTCTAGTGCTACCGACAGGTATCGAGTCAAAAACGTATGATTTGAAGCCCATAGTTGAGTAGTAGCTATGTCTTCAACAGAATTTTTTTTTAGAAAACGTAAAGATACTGCCCATTTGCGTAAATCGTGGGCCCTACCCACTACGTCGGGATTACTCTCTTTAATGACTTCGACTAGCAGAGAAGCAATTTTCCGTTTCATTAATCTTTTACCTGTACTCGATACCCATAAAGCACCTTGTTGGTTAAGAGGTGCCACTCTCATATATTTGGTTAAAGCTTGTACAGGACACAAATTATGGTTCTTTACCCCGTTTCAACGCCGGCACCGTGAACTCTGAGAAAACATGTTCACTATGTTCATTCTTGGCGATGAACCCTGGGGAAGGTGCAATATGAATGCAATCATTTAGTCTACCAAACCTTATGCAATTAGGGGTGTTGCTCATCGCCGCCAGCTCAGACACCCTGTTACCCGTTGCCAAAGCCATAAGGAACACAGACTTTTTTAATAGTAATTCAAAAAATGCCGTATTCTGATATAGACGGGAATGAAGCAAAGATAACGCCTTGTCAAGAGACCAGGTAGGCATGAGCTGACGGGGAGGTGGGCGGAGTTTGAAGCATGCTCTCATGAAACCCGTTTCTTCCGCTTGTGGTATGGTTAGACCTGTAAGGTCAAAGAATGGCACCCTGATAGCTGTTAAGTGATTTTTTAGAGTCACTACAGATAGACGTTTCTGTTCAAACAAATAGTTTAAATAATTAAAATCTAATGCCACCGAAGGTACTGTCTGTTCTGTTCTAACTATCCAAGAAGTAAAGGACTGCCAATGAGATTGATATTGCCTCTTGGTAGATTGTGTGTACTGATTCATAAATTTATCTGTCACGGTTCTACCATACGGCGTTAACCACTTAGCCTCCTGAATGTCCACAATGCAAAAGTCAGCGAGGTCTTTAGGTTGCCAATCGTGTCTAAGTGGAAATACCCAACCGGGAGCGACACCGGGTTCGGGCACCACGTTATCAATTGCTGGTACCACAACTGCGCCGGCCACAGGGGCGCGATTAACGAGACTACGCCTCGATAATCTTGTAGTTTGTTGACTACGTGGCACATTAGAGAAGCGTCTGGTGGTGGAAACAGATAAATGGAACTCCACATGTTCCAATCCGTCACCAATGCGTCGGGCCCCCCCGCCGGCGTTAATGTCCGGCGTGTGAGGTACCGAGGGAGTTTGTGATTCTCCTCTGACGCAAACAGATCCACTTGTGGACGGTAAGGCTCTGCAATCATTTGATCGAAAATGTTCTGCTTGAGGTGCCCACTCTACCGTTGTTCTCTGTCTCCGAGACAGAGCGTCTGCCCAGACGTTTGCTACGCCTGGGAGATATGATGCATGAAGATGAATGTTCAGCTTGTCGGCTAGAACAAAAATCTTTTCTGACACGTCTAGCAACTTCCGAGACCTCGTTGACCCTTGTTTCTGAACTGCATTGAGATTGTCCATCCTGAAAGCCACCGATTTTTCCCGTAAAGTAGAGCCGTGAACTTGAAGGAAATACAAGGGGACTAGTAATTCTTTTACATTTATGTGGGAGGTTTCTGAATGGGACCAAAGCCCTTGACCCTGATGCCCGAGGTTTGACTGAAAGCCCCAACCTATCGTCCCTGACGCATCCGTGTCCACCCATACCGTCGGCGGAGGAGAGGTCCATGACATGACTGAGTGCAACATTTCCCTCTTCGCCCAGACCGCTAGTAAGCTGTGTATTAATGTTGGGATAGGCCATAATGTTCCCACCGGTAATAGTGGGAAATATTTGTTGCCCTCCAAGATTAAACGTTTGACTTTCAACCGGCCCAACTTCACAGTTAGTTGAACCCAGTTGAGAGAACCGACTAGAGATTCCCAGAGTCTCCGTGTCGTAGTCAGACTGTGGAGAAACATAAATATTTTTTTGCGAAATCTGTTTCGATTGTCCACACTCTGACTCAGAGTGAGAGACGCTGTGTCCCAGACCAGCCCTATCCACTGAATTACTCGTGAGGGAACAAGGTTTGACTTTACCAAGTTGACCTTGAATCCTAGAGATTTGACATGGTTTAACGTAATGTTGACATGAGTGTTGCATAACTTTTCTGTCTCTGCCACCACCAGCCAGTCGTCCAGATACCACAAGATCCTGATCCCCTGTTCTAAAATGGGCATCAGGGCTTGCCGGACTAATTTTGTGAATATGCGTGGCGCTAGGTTCAATCCATACGGCATCCTTTGAAAGACATAAGTCTGATGCATTATTCTTAAAGCCAGACATTTTTTAAATCTCTTGTTTACCGGGACATGCCAATATGCGTCTGTCAGGTCTAATGAACACATCCACCCTCCCGGCGGAAGCGTTAGCCTGATTTGATTCACGGTCAGCATACTGAAGGACACGTTGTGAATGTGGAGATTCAAATAAGACAGGTCTACGACCGGTCTCATCTGAATACTGTCCCTTTTTGGTACTAGAAATAGTTTGGATGTAAACACCGGGTAAGTCGGGGGGACGGGGATAATGACACTCTTGATAATCATCTCCTGAACTAGTGACTCCACCTCTAAAGAAACATGATTGGCCTTTGTCGGCTGACGTAAGCGAGGTCGCCGGAGCCACTGCCAAGTGATGCCTTTGCGTACCACAGTCCTCGCCCATGATCTTAATGGCCATGCCTGATGACACGCTCGGAATGACCCAGTTAGCAGACTGGGGTTCGCCGGCTGGACTACTCTCTGTTCCAACACGCCTTTGACTGGCCCCGGGAGTGAGAGAGACCTTAGTTTTTTGCTGGTGGTGGTGTACTCTTGGACGACTGGCTGGGTTTGGCTGGAGGCGGGCCCTGACCTGGTCGTTGGTGAAACCTGTGGCCTTTACCTGAGAATTTACCCTGTTTATACCTGACTTGAGCCTGACCCGGGGTGGAAGGGGACTTAGGCTGATGAAAAGGCTTAGACCCACTAGCTTGAGCTTTCGAAACTGGTTTGGGTTTAGGGAAAGTGAAGGTAGGCTTCTTAGGTTGAGAGGGACTTTGTTTGAATGCTTGTGCCATATTGAAAACAGTCTTCCAAACTGCTGGAGAAATCAAAGAAGAGTTAGAACTGGAGACAGAACTACTTGGCTTGCAATACGGTCAGAAAGTTTCTTTACTAAGAACATCCTCAGATCCTGCCTTGCTCGAACCGCCTCTAATAAGGCCGTCCGAATATCTCCTAAAGACTGAATGGAAGTTTGGAGAAGCAAGCGCCGGGAAAGTTCAATGGCCTTCCTGACTTCCGCAGCTTCGATCGCCTGAGAAGAGCGTAACATAGACTTTGTTATTTGCTGGGTAACAATATATTGTGAAAACAGTCTAAACGCTTTTCCTCTTAACCTAAACTCGCGGTCTAGGTGAGCTGGGGAGGGCGTGCTAAAAGGATCTTTTAATTCGCACAAATTGATTTTAGGGGCAGCCAAGAAATCAAACAAAGCAGAGGGGACTCCTCCGGCACTAAAAACCGGAAGAGAGAACCAAGTATGGTGGTCTTGAGGGATTTGGTGAGAAGATTTTGAAGTGAAAGTAGTGGCAAAATTTTGAGCTTCTGTTTCCCATTCCACCCAAGGTCCCGTACCCAACTGCCCCACCTGCAAGACTGGATTAGAGGCTGAGTCTGTGATTGGAAACATATCCAACTCCGGCGTCAAAGCAGAAAGTGCCTTGATGTCGTTAAAGCCATCATTCTTAGTCCAGTCAGAAAAAAGCTTTGAAGCTGAGGCAGGGGGTAGGGCTGGTGTTGATGTATACACAAAAAAGTCATGGTTATAATAACTTGGAATGGCCTTAATATGAACATCTAAAACATTTCCTTGACTATCCAATGCTCTAAGTTTTCTAGACTTATTGCCTTGGATTACCCACTCATGTGGTACAGGGAGCTCCCCCAAAATAGTAGCTTGTGCTGCCTCTGGCTTAGTTGGTAACATTGCTACCCATGACTCATCAGGCCCGTATAAAAGAGGCATAGCTCCTTTTTTGACTTGTGCCTTGTCTAAAGGGGGGGGGGGAGTTATGTCTGATATGACTCGCACATTGGAAGTAGTGAGAGCTGTTGTGCCTGGCACATTGGAAATTGAGTCTGACACAAGAGGAGGATTAGGTATTTTAGCTAAAGCAATGGATGTAGCCAGAGGTCACACATTCGTCGACGTCGCGGGAGCTCCCGTACCAACTGTAGGAGTTTCCGGCGTAGGGCCAAAGAACTTATTAAGTGCATTCAATACTAATCCATCAATCTCTTCTGCAGTTACATACATAGCAGATGACGAACTCCGTGGAGATTCGACAGTACCCTGAGAGTCCTCTAGATGGTGACCTGACTCTTCAACTTCCATCTCTGAGACCAGAGAACGCTGTTCTTCATCCCTTAAGTCTGGCCTATCATGGGAAGATCCCGCCGAAGCCGGGACCTCCACATGCCGCCATGTTAAATCTGGTATAGAAGATGGTACCTCGGCATCCCGGTGGACGTCAGCCACTATTTGAGACACAAAAGGATGTGTGCTGTCCCGCCAGGGCTGAGAGTATCGCCATACACCTTGGCTGTGGCTGTTACTCGCTTGCGAGCCTGGGAAACTCTCCAATTGGGAGCCCTCACCCGAGCCCCCTAGAGGGTTATAGTTTCCGTAAGACACTTCTAAATCTGAGACTGACACACGTGACCTGGTAGAACAAGCATGAATATCAGGTGATGAAATGTCCGCCGGGGCATCCTCCACCACATTCTCTGACTCCACCCCCGACCTGTCAGATTGGACGTTAGACTTGGTGGGGGTAGAGGCAGAAAGCGGGGTACCAGGCTCCGGCGACAGCCGTGAGTCCCTTCGCGCCAGAGGATCCCTTTTGGATGATTTATGACTCCTACTAGACTTATGTTTAGTTCTAGTAATGTCTTTAGGTCCCCTACTATCTTCCTGTTTCCTCTTCTTTGGAGGTGAAGCAGAGTGGCCCGAAGCTTTCACCTGCTTCCTCAGGGGTGACCTTGATTTGGACCTCGTCGCCGTTGCTGAGGGTGACGGTGAGCGATGGGTTGCTAGATGGGTCTTAGATTGCCAGGGGAGGGAGTGGTAACCTGTCCCCGCCCAGTCTCTGAGGTCTTACGTGCACGTATCTTAGACTTAGGGGGGGCATGTTTAACAATTAATAGCTCCCAAAGCTCAAGGTTATCACATTGCAAAGCTTTATGTGCTACATTTGTTGAATAGGTAGCAAGAAGTTTTTTTACTTCTTGCAAAGCCACCGCCGCAGTATTATCTTTGTGAACTAAAATTTTAACACTTAAGAGGTTACAAATAGTGCAATTCTTTGTCACCCATATCCCCTGTGACCTATCGAGGCATTTAACACATTTAATGCACAGCTTGTGTGCAAAAATAGGGATACCTGAGCATAACGGCGTTGAACATAAAGCAATGAGAGGTTCTAGTGCCGACATGACAGAGACTGGCGGAACTCTACCCACCCCCGGGATCTACCTGGTCATCCGGCACTCCGCCCTGGAAAGAGAAAATTTCCAGGAATTAATGCTCATAAGGTTACCCCAAAATGTTACAAAAACATGTGTCATAAAACCGCTGGGCAACGAACCGTAGCCCTCAACCACTACTTTTCGTTGGCCTTTAGTTTCATATTAAAGATTTCAGCATATCTTTACCTGTCCAAAAGATTTAAGCATATCTTCTGAGTCTTCATAAAGATGAGCATATCTTTATTAAAGATGAAGTCTTTCAAGTATCCTTTTACACTTGAAAATTCAGGCATCTTTTTATCCCATAAAAAGTCTAAGCCTATCTTAACCCTCCAGCCCCGGCTATGTATTATATATATATATTCCTCGAAACCCGGGTGTTTTGGCCAAAAAACGTCTAGGCTAGGCTACCGTATATTCGTTAATCAGACTGCTTCCCGCATTCCCGTGCATCCCCAAGCGTAGCTGTGTTATTTACCTGTAGAATGGCATTAAGTAGAGCTCTCTAAGTCAACTGGTTGAGCTGTGATGATGATTTCATTGGAGATAACTTTATGGCCAAAACAGCCACTTTACACCACTTTTCGATACTTAACAACAACATACAGGCACAAACGAACAAGCGACGCACTCCTTCTTGTGGCCGGAGATGCGGGGCGTCGGTCCAGCCGGCTGTTGTTTACATGCGTCGGACCGACGCCTCGCACACGAAGCTCACAGGCTTTCAAGCACTGGGCGTTCAAGAGGCCTTCCGGGTACCTGTTATATGCTTTTTTATGGGCGTTCAAGAGCCCTTCCGTGGTGAGAGGGTTAATCTCTAATCCGACTTCTCCCAGAAGCCCTCATAGATCGCCGTCTTGAAGGCCGTGATACCCTATTGTATCAATCAATTGTCTGGCAAACCATAGCGAATTGCAAATCCGTTAATATAACCACCCGAAGGTACAACCGCCGTGGTGATGGGCTAGTCTATCAGAGTGAGAGCTGAGCAATTTCTGCCATACCCATAGCTTACTCTGACTTTTCCTCTAACTTATATATTTTCTAGATCTCAAGTGACGGCGTCTCTTCCGTGGATTGACCTCCCAATCTACCAAGATTGGAAGCCAAAGCGTCACATTTTTCCCTTGCCCCTCAACTTTCTCTTCATAATTGCTGAGGGGCACAGGGCCCTGGGTGGGGCTTTGGTTTCCCGGGCGTTTCCGCACCCTCCTCAGCCCCCCGCCATGGAGTGGCTTCGGTCACCCAGGCTTTATTGTGGTCGGCGGGGAGGGTTCTGTGGGGGCACTCGGTTATGGACTTGGAATTGCTCGGGGCCTTGGGGCTGTTCGGCCAGGCAGCTTGGGGAACGGGAACGGGAACAACAACAACAACAACAACAACAACAACAACAACAACAACAACAACAACCGCCGGGTTTCATATTAAATGTCAAACCAATTGTACCTGCCCCAGACCTCTTTGTAAAAAGGTCACCGGGAGGGAAAAACCAAACAAACAAACAGCATTGTTTCAATGGCTTTGTAAAGCCGAGAAAACCATATCCAACAGGTGTCAGCATGATCACCTTAGATAAATGTGTGGGGCCCACCTCGCCGGGAAAAACACAGGAAGCCTGATCACAGGCTCGACCACAGAGAACGCAGTTTCTGATGAGCCCTCAAGCTACCCAACTCGCCGGGGTAACTACCGATTTTAACCAACTTGACTAAAACTCGGGTAAACAAAACGGCTTTCTCGGAGCAATCGAGAAAAAACGCCAGAAAGGCAACCCACACCAATCAGAACGCAATCTGATAAACATAATCAGACACAATCCGAAGCTCCTGGATCAGCCAATCACAACTAATCCAGGACACACATGACACATGAATACATTTTTATAATAATAAACAATGAAAACACTTGCATATGTGAAAAACTACGAGTGGCTCGCTAGGCCTGGTGAAAACGGAAAAAACACTTAATGACGTCGAAACACAATCGAAAAGTACTCCATCCCACCAAAACTGGAACAGCTGCCACATCAACATCGTAGAAAAAACCCGGGTAAGGGTAACACTGACTCGGGACCCAGAAAGAACTCCACTACGTGAAGAAAAAACACCAGGAACGTCAGTAAAAAACAACATAGGCTACTCCATCTGAAAGATAGCTAGAAGCCCGACATCGCGTAGTTAAAGCCTCCTAACAAGCTAGGACTAAAGATGGCTAAACACGAAAAATAGTTTGAGAGCGTCCTCAAGTCGGCCACGAGGGTCCGTCCGAAATAGACGCCCCAACAAAACGACCCAAAATACACTTGTTCTGCGAGAAAACCACCCATGACACCCCTGCTAAGCTAATCCTAACCTTACTCAAGACATCCCAGAGTAAACAAATGAGAAAAAACTCACTAGGGACGCAAGAATGCGGAATCAAAGCGGAGCACTGTGGGGGACACGTCCGGGTGGGGTGAACGCAGAGCAAGGAAGGCGGATAGATGCGCTAGTCAGCGTCTGGTCCAAGAATCCACAGAAGTACATCCACGGAATATGGAAAGCTTATGAATAGTTATTCTTATTTTATTTATATTTTTTATTTATTTTGTTACGAAGTTTTTTGGTAGTGAGAACCCAATCATAAAGACGAACCATGAGTGATTTTGCGTGTGCTTTTGATGAAGGTTCCTCTGAGCTCTGCGGCGGTAGATTTAAACTACGCTTATGAGCGTTTGAAGAGGTAGCCTTATGTAATAGGCATAATCGTCAATGATGGAGGGGCCACTAATAAATACACCATTTGTTTCTTCTCCAGATATTTCTCCACAACACAATTCAGGGTAAAAATCTGATCTACACATCCTCTTCCCTTCCTAAAACCTCCCTGCTCGTCGCCTATCCATTTCTCCGTTCTCACTCTCACTCTCTCAATCACTACCCTACTGTATACCTTCCCTACTACACTTAGAAGACATATTCCTCGGTGGTTACCACACACTCCTCTTTCCCCTTTGCCCTTATATAGGGGGACTATTATGCCAGTCTTCCAGTCATCGGGTGCACTCCCCTTCTCCCATGCTAGTTTGCACATTTTCCATACCCATTCTATCACTATCTCACCACCATACCTCAACATTTCCCCACACACTCCATCTGTTCCTGGTGTTTTCCCCAACTTCACTCTTTTCATGGCTTCCCACACTTCTGACCTCCTGATCCCCACCTCCTCCTCCACTACTTCTCTTCTTCTCCCTCCCATACCATATCCAGCTATGTTTGCTGGCTCTTCATTCCTTACATTTAGCAACTTATTGAAGTACTCCCTCCATCTTTCGACTCTCTTGCTTCTCGGCTAGCATTCTCCCATTCTTATCTTTCACACCCTTACTGTTTCCCTTGCTACCCTCCCTAACTTTCTTGACTTCTTTCCAGAACAGTTTCTTACTCTCCCTCCATTTTACACTCAGATTCCTTCCAAATTCCTCATCTACTCTTCTCTTACATTCCTTAACTACTCTCTTCACCACCCTCTTACTCTCCACGTACCTCGCTCGTTTCTGTCTCTTGAAATCTTCATTCCCTGTACTCCAGTCTGGGGCGCGTTGCAGAGGTAGAAGTGTGCGATCTGGAAAGAAAATTCCAAGAATCAATGCTCATAAGGTTAATCCAAGACATTCACACACGTTATATACCTCGAATACGCCGGAAAATTAGATCTATCACACTAGACTACTACTCTAATTTTCCTTCGTACCCTTCTGGAAAACCACTCTCCGGTTTTCTCTTGAAGGTATTAAGACTACATATCCATGATAATCCTTATCATTGGCCTACATCTAAGTTATCATTCCTATTGAATGTATTGTTAACAATTATTTCCCCTCCTCACTGACGGAGCTCCGTTAACTAAACTCTCCCGTCCCGCTGACGGATTGATTGACCCTTCCGCCGTGACGACGGATTAGAAGTCTTCCCCGCCGCGTGAGGATATTTTTAATACAGGCGAGTCATTCCGGCTGAGCCGAAATCCCGTTTGGAAGCCTTCGCCTTCCGCCGGGAATTAAAGTTCTAGCGCTCGACCACGAACGGGTTACTTGGATCGTTACTCTAGCCCGCCGTAGAGAACCTCCGGTAAACATAGCACTCGGCTATTTTTCGCCGAAAGAGTTGAACCAAACCCTTTGTGTTTTCTAACTCGTTTGCAGCAAGATAGCCCAACACAACACTTACATATTTATAATTGCCAGGACGTCTCCTGACACCTTCCTTTCATTAATTATACATTAGTCATGAAAGGGAAGGTCACATCTTATAGCTACAATTATGAAAATTAACAATTAATAATAATAATACAACCTAGCCATTAAACACCCCTACATCGAGGCTGGCCACGAGGCCTAGCGCAAGCAGCACGACGACACAGCAACACTCTTACCTCCAGGAAGAAACCAGTAGCCAACCTCTTCACGACGAACAGCTCGCATGGAAGGGACGACGCAGAAAAACTAGAAAGCTCTTGACCACGTGAAATAACTCTTAAACTATAGAGTCTGCCGATGAATACAAAAACGCTTAGCCTACCAGAAAAGTAGCCGAAAAGCGGTGCCCTGGATCAATAAGCCTCCTAAATAACTAGTTAGGCTAACCTGAGAGCACAAAATACAAAAACTATGGCGGCCAAGTTCACAGGTGAACGAGGGGACGCCAGCCTAATCTCCCTTATAAAAACACACTCTGGGGGCCGTGCCAATGGGGACGCCCGACCTATCTAATCTAAACCTATTTTAGAACATCTCAGATAATACAAATGAGTAAAAGACTCACTAGTAGAGACCGTAGAATGCAGAATGAAGAGAGGTCGGCAAACGCACGTCTGTCCGCAACGGGCCCCATAGTGCGAAGGACGAATGGCGCTAGACACAGCAGCGTCTGCGGGCACACCCACACTTTGAACATCCACACGATGGGAAGCATTGCTTTTAGTAGTTCTAATTAATTTTTCTCTTATAATTTTTTACAAAGTTTTTTCGTAGTGAGCTCCCGATCATAATGACGATTCCGTAAGAGAGTGAGCGTACGCTTACGATGTAGGTCTCCTTAACACTCTGAGGCGGTTGGTTCAAACAGCTGATGCATGAGTTTGAAGAGTGCCATTACTGTATAAGGCATATCGTCAATGATAAATATTAAATAATTTCATGCATGTATGTACTGTATGTATTTATAAACTCAGGCACATACCCTATAGCTGGGGGTGGCTAACTCGAGACAGAGCCCTAACACAAGGCACATACCCTATAGTTGGGGGTGGCTAACTCGAAACAGAGCCCTAACACAACACAACACAACACAACACAACACAACACAACATAACATAACATAACACAACATAAAAGACAAAATAAAAAATTCACACACATCTAGGTTGCCCAGGAGAAGACCCAGAGACAAAAGATCACTAAGGGCTTCCAGCACTCCCCCGGCCCCAGACCTCCCGGGGCGGTTCCGGTCTCAGCAGGCAGACACACAGCAATGCCCACCCACCTCACATCCAGGCATGACCCTTCATATATACCAGCTCCCTGGGCCAGGCACCTGACGGACTATTATCTAGTCCAACTGGCGCCCGACCCCCTCTCCCAAAAAATGCATTATCACTCATCTATTCACAAGCATTCTCCATTAATTTCTATTCATTACCACTTCTCTTGCCTGTTCTACAGTCATCCCTCTATCTTTCAACGCTTGTACTACACCATCTCTCCATCTCATCCGAGGTCTTCCTCTCCCTCTACCTCCCCTTGTTTCTGACTCATATACTCTCTTTGTAAGCCTTTCATCTCCCATTCGTTCAACATGTCCATACCAGCACAGCGCCCTTCTGTCCGATAAGTGTTCCTGTTGTCCTACTCTCCTATGTATCGCCTCATTCCTCAATCTGTCTCTACACATCACTCCACACATACTCTTTTTTTTCTCTTGTGCCTTCAAAGCCCATGTCTCAGCCCCATACATAACTGTTGGTACACCTTGATACATTGCACTTTTAGCTTTCATTCCAAGATTTTTTACCTTCCACATACTGTACCTCCGATTTTCCAAAAACTTTCCTTCCTTCACATACTCTCTAAACGCAAGTAGGTTTGTACATCATTTGGTCCCGTTAACTAACATAGTTTTTATTTTTGTCTTCATAATTCACTTTAACCCTTGTAACACGGATGGCCTAGCTAGCAGTCTTCCCCGTGGGACGTGAATGGCCTCTGAAAAGGCTAAGGGCTATTCTAAGGCTTAAAACCACGCTAGAGAAAGTATTGTTGTCTTGGCGGGTGGTCTGTATAACCAACAAGAATAAGAACGCACAGCCAACTAGTCATGTGACTCCTGCCTTCAAGCAAGCCTTACGAAAGCTTGTACAGTAAACCCTCGCTATTTCGGACTAATTGGGGGGACACCCAGTCCGAAATGTCCGATTTTCCGAGATGTCCGAACTCCGGTTGTGTCCGGTCTAAAAGAGGACAAAAATCCGACCTGAAAGAGGAAAAATCCGACGAATATCGAATAAGGAATAGTGAAACGGGAACAAACTTCACCGGGGGCCGAGCTGGCCGTTAACCGGGAAACGGGAGCAAACTTCATGCAACCATGACATGAGGAGCAGGAGATAGAGACAGTGAGTCAGGTAGTGGATCAAACCGAAGACAGAGAGATGGTGAGGGAGGAGCAGGGGATGGAGACGGTGAGTCAGGTAGTGGATCAGACCGAGGACAGAGAGATGGTGAGGGAGGGGCGGGAGATTGTGGAGGGGGGGGGGGGGGGGGGAGGAGAATAGAACTAGCAGGGAATGTGGAGGTAGGTCAGGGAAGGGATGGAGGAGGAGGTGAACCTGATAGGAGGCAGGGAGGGAAGAGAAACAAGGAGGAGGATTCCAATATACTGTGCTACTACACTAATATAGATGGAATAAACAGTAAAAAGGTAGAATTGGATGATATATTAAGAAAGGATCAACCACAGATAGTCTGTTTGACGGAGACAAAGCTGAACCAGGACTTTGACAGCAATATAGTGTTTAGTGAAGGATATATTATATGGAGATATGATAGAAAGGGAAAAAGGGGAGGTGGAGTGGCAGTATTAGTTAAGAACCCTATGACAGCAAAGCAAGTGGAGTTAAATAATGACAAGGCAGAAATAATGGCAGTTGAACTCAATGATATAGAAGGAAAAAAGCTAGACATAGCAGTAGCTTACATGCCACCAAAGACCAGAGCATGGAGGGAGTTGGAGTTTCAGGAGATGGTCGAGGATATGATTCAGTCGTTGAGAAGATTGCTTTTAAGGAAGAATCGATTGATCTTGGTAGGAGATTTCAACTGTAGTGAGGTTGATTGGGAATCGGGAGATGCAGGGCCAAATCAGAGATCTTGGGGAAGTCGGCTAGTGGAGTTGGTTACGGAAAATGTACTTGCACAACATGTGAAGGAAAATACAAGAATGAGGGGTAATAACGAACTTTCTAAACTCGATCTGATTTTTACAAAAGATCCTCACGAAATTAGTGATATAAACTATCTATGTCCTGTAGGTAAAAGTGATCACCTATTACTAAAATGGAAGTTGACCTCGAGTAATGCCAATAGATTAGACAATAGCTACATAAATGACAGATTAAATTATAGTAAAGCTGATTATGTATCCTTGAAAAGATATTTAGAGGGAGTAGATTGGGATCTTATTTTGAAGGAACAGGACGTACAAGGTAAATATAGTAGATTCCTCGAAATTTATAGAGTAGGAACCAATCTGTTTGTCCCAAGATATAAAACTGGAAATTTTACTAAGCAGAAAGATTGGTTTAATTTGAAATGCAAAAGAGCTTTGGGTAGGCGTGATGCAGCTTGGGCTAGATTAAGAAGAAGGAACACTGAGAGTAATCGGAATAAATATAAACAGGAGAGGAATAGATATGTTAACATAATTAGGCAAGTTAAAATGAACTATGAGAAGAACATAGTAAATAAATGTGAAAGTGACCCTAGATTATTTTATAAATATATAAACAGTAAGTTGAAGGTAAAGAAACAAATTACTAAATTAAGAGTTGATGCTAGGACGTATGAAAATGTATCGGACATGTGCGAGGTAATGAATAACAAATTGGGGTCAGTTTTTACTAGAGAGGAAGGTTTTGACGAACCACAGGCGGGAGTACTGGAGAGTGGTCTTAGTAAGATTGAAATAACTAGAGATGAGCTGTTATCTGCGATGAGAGGACTTGAAGTAAGGAAAGCTATGGGACCGGATGAAGTGTCTGCCTGGGTTTTAAAGGAGTGTGCAGAGCAATTAGTGGAGCCAGTGAGGGACATAATTCAAGCTTCCTTAGATAAAGGACAGGTTCCTGTTGAATGGAAAAGAGCTAATATCATTCCGATATACAAGAATGGAAACCCTGAGGACCCTCTAAACTATAGACCAGTTTCACTTACTAGTATTGTATGCAAGATTTGTGAAAAGCTAATTAGGAAGAGATGGATGAAAATGTTGGAGAGAAAGAAGATAATAACCCCAAAGCAATTTAGATTCAGAGAAGGGACATCTTGTGTTACCAGTTTGCTATGTTATTACAGTAGGGTGATAGATGTACTCCAAGAAAGAGGCGGATGGGTGGACTGCGTCTACTTAGACCTTTCCAAAGCATTCGATAAGGTACCACATAAGAGATTGTTATCTAAGCTTGAGACGCTAGGATGTGTCAGGGGGAGTTTGCTGAAATGGATGGAGAGCTATTTAACAGATAGGGAAATGAGGACCAACATTAGAGGAACTTACTCATCGTGGCGGAAAGTTGAGAGTGGTGTGCCGCAGGGATCTGTGTTGGCACCTCTCATGTTCCTTATGTACGTGAATGACCTGCCGATAGGCATAAACTCCTACATGTCAATGTTTGCAGATGACGTAAAAATTATGAGACAAATAACAAATAAAAGTAGTTGTGAGGAGCTGCAAGGGGATTTAGATAAAATATACGAATGGAGCACCAAGTGGAAAATGAAATTTAATATAAGTAAATGCCATGTGTTAAATATGGGAAGAAGTGTGAATAGACCAAATTGGGAGTACAGGATGGGAGATAATATAATTAGCAAGGCCGAAAAAGAAAAGGATTTAGGGTTGATTATACAAGATAATTTGTCGCCAGAGAAACATATTAACAAGCTCTTTAGCGGAATGTATGCAATGGCCGGGAATATGAAAGTTGCTCTGAACTACTTGGATGAGACCATGGTAGCGAAAATTATGAAGAGTATGATTAGACCAAGATTGGATTATGCAGCAGTGGTGTGGTCCCCGCATCTAAAGAAGCATATTCACAAGTTAGAAAGAATCCAGAGAGCAGTTACTAGATTGGTTCCAAGTCTCAGAGAACTGCCATATGAAGGGAGGCTAGACAAATTAAATCTACCGAGTCTAAAAGAGAGGAGAGAGAGGGGAGACATGATAATGATGTACAAATGCACCTGGGGGCTGGAGAGGCTGGATAGGGAGGATATATTAATTATGGATACAGGAATAACTAGAGGCCACAGCTACAAAGTAAAAAGACCTACCTGCAAGAACGATATCAGGAAGTTTAGCTTCCCCTATAGATGTATTGACAAATGGAATGGGCTGGAGGAGGAGGTGGTAGGGGCAAGGAATATCCATATTTTCAAGAAAAAATTGGATAAAAAGTAGACTGAGAGACGGGACAACACGAGCTTAGCTCAACTCCTGTAAACTACAATTAGGTAAATACAATTAGGTAAATACAACGGAATAAATGCGACCTCGGCATCAACCTAGAAAACGGAGGCTACCCTATTCGTACCCTAGATTTCAATATATTAATATAATAGCACATACAGTGCTGTATAGTAGTTTATGTGGAACAATAAGTAAGGAACAACACTCACTGTCCTTCTCCACCTCACTCTCCTTCTCCACCTCACTCACCTTATCCTAGAGATATTCTGGTAGGTTTGGTGAGTCCATGTTTGCTACTGTCGATTTTCAAGTCTGCCGGCTCTGCCAGCAACGAGAGAATTTTACAGTGAAATTAGATGAAGCCTACAACAAGATCAACGTCCTCACCATGAAGCTGGAATCACTCCAAGAGTTTGTAACACTCAACGTTGGAGTACCACAAACTTCAATTGTCACCGCAACTCCAGCAGCCACCAACGCCCCAACGTCAACTGCCAACAATTCAACGCCTACAGTAGCCACTTCAGCTGATGTTTCCGATACTCAAGATACAAATAGTGACTCTCTTCCCCCTCAAGACAACTTCCGTGTCTTGAGGAACAACGTTTGCCCCAAGACCAGGAAACGCATACCGATTACCGAGTGTCAAAACCGTTTCCAGATACTCACAGACCCAGATGACGAAGAGGAAATAGAAGAAGTCCGGCTCGTGGGTATGCGTATATCCGACATAGCAGGGGTTTACTGTATTGATTTTCCTGAGTCCCAAACGATGCATGAAAGCTGACGACAGTGACTTAGGAATGGTTACAATGGTGAAATAAATCAGAAATCAATAATCAATATTATTACATAATCCATTATCAATAATAAATTGTTGAACAAATGTAAATAGACGTAGTCGTGGCCGCCGCTACCGCGTCGCCGCATTCGAACGAAGCTCGGTATTTTTCCCAAACACCGGGTCTTATTTTCCACCTCACACGATAACCGCTCAATGTAAGGTGTTCTAGTCTTCACCCATCGCAAGACAACACCGATTACTGCCTCTGGTATGTATATAAACTAGGTTAGGGAATTTATTTGCAGAGATATGAGTATGTATCGGTAACTGACGAAAACCGGGAGTAAACACGGATTCTAGGCTGCTAACTGCCATAACTGAGCTACTTATTATCACCATAAAAACTGAACCACTTGGTTTAGAGAATTCTAGTCTTCCCCCATCGCAAGATATCGACTAGTACTGCCGTTTGATATACTGTTTATATATATATATATATATATAAATATATATATATATACAGTATATATATGAGGAAGTATATGAACGAAGGCGGTGCTGGTTGGGGGGAGGGACGTCGACTGACTGGGGACAGAGGTGCATGGGGGCGGTTCGTTCGTGGCCACCCCTTCGGGGATCACAGCGTCAGGCAATATATATATATATATATATATATATATATATATATATATATATATATATATATATATATATATTTTTTGTTTTTGTTTTTTTTGTTTTTTGTTTTTTTTTTCTATATTCCAACTACTCCCTCTCGGGCATAGGCTGAGAGCCTGTACATTCCACCGCTCAACACGGTGAAGCCCGTGAGGTCTTGTTCCAGTCTGGGGAGTGAGACATGTGAAGCAACCATCATGGCTCGAAACAGCTCCATCTCTGAAGCGGCCGGTTGCTTCGCTCAAGTGCTTCACCGTCTCACCCTCCAGACTCAGACCCTCACTCTCAATACGCCACCTATTGAGCAGTGAACTGTATACCTGTACTGTATATATATATAACCTAGGTTAGGCTTTTTTTTTTTGCGTATTTTTATAAGCGCTTCAAAATGCCGAATATACAGTATATATAACCTAGGTTTTTTTTTTTTTTTTTTTTTTTGGGGGGGTATTTGTAAGCGCTTCAAAATGCCGAGAATTGGCCGAAATCCCCGGTTCTAACGCTGGCACGAAGATTTAAAGGAGCGAAGGGCCTGTGGGATGAGGGTTAAGGCCTGGGTGACGCCATATGGCATCAATAGGGTTAATGGGAAGCACCCCGAGTGATGCCATGTGGCGTCAGCATGTGTCTCGCAAAGCTATAAGATTTTCCGTGGTGCAATCGCGGCTCTATCGGCCTGGTGATGAACTAAGCTCCATCACCAGCC
The DNA here is from genome assembly GCA_032716605.1 of Paralithodes platypus. NCBI lineage: Eukaryota > Metazoa > Arthropoda > Malacostraca > Decapoda > Lithodidae > Paralithodes > Paralithodes platypus. The sequence goes on from CM064487.1 coordinate 18,339,707, forward strand.
CCTCCTTCATTCCCCCAAGCCTCTCCCTACTCCTACAACCATTTCCCCCACCCTCAAGCACCCCCAACCATCTCCTCTTCTCCCCCTACCTCTCAGTGATTACATCGTCTTTCCCAGATTATGTTTCAAATTCTGTTTTTGGAAGTGAGAAAATAGCATATACAGTATATCTCCTCATTCATTCAAGTCTTTAAATAATATTACTACGGTTTGATACCCTGTTGTCTTATTTATCCTATACCCAGTCCATGTTATGATCTAATTTATTAATTTCACTCCCAACACCAAACACCTCCTAATGAAATTAATGAATGACAGAATTAATTAATGCCAGATTAAGTATTAGGAGGATATCTGGATAGTTTATAATAAAAATGCACCAGTGCCCGGGAAATGTATGCAATATATGAATAGGTGGCATGTTTTCTTGCCATCACATACTCTTCCCCTTACATTGCAGGTTGTTGGAGGTCTACATGGTAGGATGTTAAAATGGATGGAAAACTTTTTAATAGGAAGAGAAATGAGGACCACGATACGAGACGAATATTCACAGTGGAGGAGTGTGACGAGCGGAGTACCACAGGGATCAGTGTTGGGTCCGATAATGTTCCTACTTTATGTAAACGACATGCCAGAAAACTTGAATAGTCATATGAATATGTTTGCGGATGACGCTAAGATCATGAAGAATGTCACCTGTATAGAAAGTTGTCAGGATCTTCAAAAGGACCTAGATGAGTTGCACAGATGGAGCCAAACCTGGAAAATGAGTTTCAATGCAGAAAAGTGTCATGTTTTGGAAGTGGGAACAAGTGAGATAAGGCCAAGTTGGGAGTACAAATTAGGAATTGAAATAATCGGCAAAACACGGCATGAGAAGGACCTTGGAGTGATAATACAAGATGATCTATCCCCGGAGAAGCATATTAACATGATCATTGGAGGAGCATATGGAATAATAACCAATATGAGAGTGGCATTTAACTATTTGGATGAAGAAATGTTAAGCAAATTGATAATGACTATGATAAGACCAAGATTAGAATATGCAGCAGTGATATGGTCACCACATTTGAAAAAACATATAAACAAATTAGAGAAAGTCCAAAGGATAGCAACGAAGATGATCCCAAGATTGAAGGAGTTGACATATGAGGAAAGACTTAAGACACTACAACTGCCTACCTTGAAAGAGAGAAGGGAACGAGGCGACTTAATAACGATGTTCAAGGGAGTAAAAAGTTTGGAACGAGTAGATAGGGAAGATCTATTCGTGAGGGATAATGGAAGGACAAGAGGGCACGAGTTCAAGCTGAGGAAGGGCAGATGTCGTAAGGACACAAAGAAATTCAGCTTCCCATATAGGAGTATAGAGACTTGGAACAACTTGGAGGAGGAGGTGGTGAGAGCGAGGAACATTAACATGTTCAAATCTAGGTTGGATAAAAGTAAATATGGAAATAGGGCAACATAAGTTATGATATGTTAGTCCAAAATACTGGGAACTGGGAATATCCATTACGATACTTGTCTAAGTAAAATGGATTGATTATAAAGTAACTAAGACAGGACAACACGAGCGCTGCTCAATTCCTGTAAACTACAAATAGGTAAATACATGTGTCTCAACTTCCCCCCTCCTCCTTTATTCTACTTTTCCCGCCTCCATTCTCTATACTTCCTCCCTCCTGCCTCAAATACGTTAAATCACCCACCTCTACATCTACCCTACCTCCCCCCTTCCCTCTTACATGTGCGAGAGAGCGGCGAGAACAAGTCAGTGCAGCGAAAGCCCCAGAAAGAGAGAGTTTATGTCGCTCCGTTGCCCATGCACAAACTACCCTCCCGTCACAATAATAAAAAAAATCACTGGATATTTGCTCTTTACACCTATTTTCTGGTTCTTCTATATTCACATGTTCATTATACAGGACAAGTATAATATGCGGAGATGGTGCAGAAACATAATATAACAAATGGTTAATGGTTATATGGTAAATATTAAATTATAAAACTTGCAAAATAAACAAACCAAAACTGGGACGACACAAGATAAATGCAAAAGAACCTATCAAAATCGCTATGTGGAAATAATGCTTAATAAAATAAACATTTGAAATAAAAGAACACAATCCACCACATAGGGTGTACATCACTACATAAGCAAGTTAATTTGGTTCCCAAGCAAACTAATCGCACATATGACAATGCACTATCGTCAGTCGTCACGTTCAAGGAATTATAGGTTTGACTCCTGCAAGGAGATAAAGAAAACCTAATATTTAGTAGTGGCCCCGTAATCATTGACGAACATGCCTATTACATAAGGCACCCTCTTCAAACACTCATCCGCCGTAGTTTGAATCTACCGCGCAGAGCATAAAAAATTTGAGGAGCCTTCATCATGAGCGCACGCGACCTCACTCATGGCTTCAGTCATTATGAATTGGGTTCTCACTACGAAAAAACTTCGTAAAAAATAAAAACAAAAAGAAAATAAGAATAACTATTCAATAAGCTTTCCATCATATCGTGGATGTACTTGAGTGGATCTTTGACCAGACGCTAATTCAGGCGTCATTCTTCCTTCACTGACATATCAAGTAAACCAAAATCCTCAATACATCAACGAATGGGAAGGGGATGGTCGGGAGGGCCCCAGTCGTCAATGATTACGGGGCCACTACTAAATATTAGGTTTTCTTTATCTCCTTGCAGGAGTCAAACCTATAATTTATCAGTGGCCCCTCCATCATTGACGAACATGCCTGATATCTAAGACTGGAGGGAGACATTCGTAATCATATCATAACTCTAGTAAAAGCAGATAATCAAACAACCACATAGTATTCTTACTTTGTAAAAAATATATATTTGGGTGCATAAACTTTATACAGCCTAAATCTTCAAAAAGGGGTACAAGCAGGAGCGTGCTTCAAAGAAGCCTGCTTGAAAAAAGGGTTAACTCTGAGACTGTACGTGAAGTGGTGAAAACTAAAAACTTATAAGTTAACATGTGCACATATAAACCCCATTAAACTAGTGGATATATTCCTAAAAATATACCCAAACATAAATGAATTCTTGTACTTTCGTAGAAGTACTGAACTCGTGTACTTATGCAGAAGTATTTACTTCCAAAATAAAAGTCGTAGTTGCAACTACTGAGATTTCTTAAAAATCTATTGCTTCACAGCCAAAACTACTTACAACAAGAATTGTTGTAACACTACTATTGGCCTTTAGCCCAATTTCCTGTAATGAATACTACAGAGAAATTTTATATCACAATACCTACAAACAGTATCACAGCTCGTATGTTCCGTATACATACTCCGGCGGGGTCTAGGGTGTCCTATGTTACACTGACTGCACCCCCCCCCCCCTTTTCTTGAAATTAAACAAAAAGTGACTAAAAGGGCCACCTAGACCCTCTGCCTTAAAGCTATACATGGCAAGGAAGGTTTATCTAGAGCTACTGAAAGGTATCGAGTCAAAAATGTATGATTAGAGGCCCACAACTGTGTGGACTTTATATCTTCCACCGAAAGATTATTAAGGAAAACGGAAAGAGGCTGCCCCCTTGCGTAAATCGTGGGTCTTACCCACAACGCCGGGATTACTCTCTTTAAAGACCTCGACCAAGAGAGAAGCCAGTGTACGTTCCATCAAGCGTTTACCCGTACTTGCTACCCATAAAGCACCCTGGTGATTTAGAGGTGCCACTCTCAAATATTTGGTTAGAGTTTGCACTGGACAAAAAAGATGGTGCACCTTTCCCCTTTTCAACGCCGGCACCGTGAACTCTGAAAACACGTGTTCACTGTGCTCATTCTTGGCTATGAATCCTGGGGAAGGTGCAATGTGAATACACTCATTAAGCCTACCAAACCTAAGGCAATTAGGTGTGTTGCTCATCGCCGCCAGCTCAGATACTCTGTTCCCGGTAGCCAAAGCCATAAGGAATACTGCCCTTTTTATAAAAGTAATGTAAAATCTGCAGTCTTTTGGTACAGACGGGAACGAAGTAACGACAATGCTTTGTCCAGAGACCAGGTAGGCATGAGCTGACGGGGAGGTGGGCGGAGTTTAAAACCTGCCCTCATAAATCACTACAGATAAATGTTTCTGCACGAACAGATAAATTAAATAATTAACAACCAACGCCATCGAGGGCACAGTTTGTTCTGTTCTAAGAATCCAAGACGTAAAAGCTTGCCAATGCGATTGATACCGTCGCTTTGTAGACTGGGTATATTGATTCGTGAATTTATTGGTCACGTCGCTACCATAAGGTGCTAGCCACTTGGCCTCCTGAATGTCCATAATGCACAAGTCAGCGAGGTTTCTAGGTTGCCAATTGTGTCTAAGTGGAACAACCCGACCGGGAGTGACACCGGGTGCGGGTACCACGTGTTCAATTGCTGGTACCACACTGCGCCGGCCACAGGGGCGCGATTAGCGAGACTACGCCCCGCTAATCCTGTAGTTTGTTGACTACGTGGCACATTAGAGACGCGTCTGGCGACGGAAAATAGATAAATGGAACTCCACCTGTTCCCGTCCGTCATCAGAGCGTCTGGTCCGCCCGCCGGCGTTATCATCCGGCGGGTGAGGTACAGTGGGAGTTTGTGAGTCTTCTCAGACGCAAACAAATCCACTTGTGGATGGTAATGCTCCGCAATCGCTTGAGCGCCCATTCTACTGTTGTGCTTTGTCTCCGAGACAGAGCGTCTGCCCAGACGTTTGCTACACCTGGGAGATAAGATGCGTGAAGATGAATGTCCAGCCTGTTGGCTAGTATAAAAATCTTTTCTGACACGTTTAGCAACTTCCGAGATCTCGTTGACCCTTGTTTCTGAATACAGTGAACCGCATTCAGATTGTCCATTCGGAAGGCCACCGACTTGCCCCATAAAGCAGAGCCGTGCGCCTAAATGACAGATAAGGGGACTAGTAAGTCTTTGACATTGATGTGGAAGAATTCTAAATGGGACCAAAAACCCTTGACCCTGATGCCCGAGGTTTGACTAAAAGCCCCAACCTATCGTTCCTGACGCATCCGTGTCCACCCATACCGACGGCGGAGGAGAGGTTCAAGACATGACTGAGTGCAACATTCCTCTCTTCGCCCAAACCGCTAGTAAGTTGCGTAATAATGTCGGGATAGGCCATAATATTCCCGCCGGTAATAGTGGGAAAAATTTGTTGCCCTCCAAGAATAAACGTTTGGCTTTCAACCGGCCCAACTTCACAGTTAGTTGAACCCAGTTGAGAGAACCGACTAGAGATTCCCAAAGTCTCTGTGTCGTAGTCAGACTGTGGAGAAGCATAAACATTTTTTTGCGAAATCTGTTTCGAGTGTCCACACTCTGAATCAGAGTGAGAGAAGCTGTGTCCTCGACCAGCCCTATCCACTGAAATACTTGTGAGGGAACAAGGGTTTGACTTTTACTAAGTTGATCTTGAAACCTAGAGATTTGAGATGGTTTAACGTAATGTAGACATGAGTGATGCATAATTTTTCTGTCTCTGCCACCACCAGTTAGTCGTCCAGATACCACAAGATCCTGATCCCATGTTCTAACATGGGCATCAGGGCTTGCCGGGACTTTGCTTGAATGCTTGTGCCAAATTGAAAACAGTCTTCCAAACTGCTGGTGAAATCAAAGAAGGAGTTAGAACTGGAGACAGAACTACTTGGCTTGCAATACGGTCAGGAAGTTTCTTCACTAAGAACATCCTCAGATCCTGCCTTGCTCGAACTGCCTCTAATAAGGCCGTCCGAATATCTCCTAAAGACTTGGATGGAAGTCTGGAGAAGCAAGCGCCGGGAAAGTTCAATGGCCTTTCTGACTTCCGCGGCTTCTATTGCCTGAGAAGAGCGTAACAGAGACTTTGTTACTTTCTGGGTAACCATATATTGCGAAAACAGTCTAAACGCTTTTCCTCTTAACCTAAACTCGCGGTCTAGGTAAGCTGGGGAAGGCGTGCTAAAGGGATCTTTTAATTCGCACAAATTGATTATTTGGGGGGGGGGGGGCAGCCAAGAATTCAAACAAAGCAGAGGGGACTCCGCCGGCCCTAAAAACCGGAAGAGAGAACCAAGAATGGTGTTCTTGAGGGATTTGGTGGGAAGATTTTGACGTGAAAGTAGTTGCAAATTGTGAGCCTCTGTTTCTCATGCCACCCCAGGTCCCGTACCCAACTGCCCCACCTGCAAGACTGGATTAGAGGCTGAGTTTGTGATCGGAAACATATCCAACTCCGGCGTCAAAGCAGAAAGTGCCTTGACGTCGTTAAAGCCGTCATTCTTAGTCCAGTCAGAAAATAGCTTTGAAGCTGAGGCAGGGGGCAGGGCTGGTGTTGATGCATACACGAAAAAGTCATGGTTATAATAACTTGGAATGGCCTTAATATGAACATCCAAAACATTTCCTTGACTTATCCAAAGCTCTGAGTTTTTTAGACTTATTGCTTTGGATTACCCACCCATGTGGTACAGGGAACTCCCCCGAAATAGTAGCTTGTGCTGCCTCTGGCTGAGTTGGTAACATTGCTACCCCTGACTCATCAGGCCCGTATAAAAGAGGCATAGCTCCTTTTTTTGACTGGCGCCTTGTCTAAAGGAGGGGGAGATATGTCTGATATGACTCGCACATTGGAAGTAGTGAGAGCTGCTGTGCCTGGCACATTGGAAATTGGCTCTGACACAAGAGGAGGGTTAGCTATTTTAGCTAAAGCAAAGGATGTAGCCAGAGGTCGCACATTCGTCGACATCGCGGGAGCTCCCGTACCAACTGTAGGAGTTTCCGGCGTAGGGCCAAAGAACCTATTAAGTGCATTCAATAGTAGTCCATCAATCTCTTCCGCCGTTACATACCTAGCCGATGACGAACTCCGTGGAGATTCAACAGTACCCTGAGAGTCGCCTAGAAGGTGACTGGACTCTTCAACCTCCATCTCTGAGACCAGAGATCGTTGTTCTTCATCCGTTAAGTCTGGCTTATCATGGGAAGATCCCGCCGAAGCCGGGACCTCCACATGTTGCCATGTTAAATCTGGGATAGAAGATGGTACATCGGCATCCCGGTGGACGTCAGCCACTAGTTGAGTCACAAAGGGATGTGTTCTGTCCTGCCAGAACTGTGAGTATCGCCATACACCTTGGCTGTGGCTGTCACTCGCTTGCGAGCTTGGTATACTCTCCGAATGGGAGCCCTCGCCCGAGCCCCGTAAAGGTTTATGATAATTAAAAGCTCCCATAGCTCATTAACACATTTAAAGCAGAGCTGGTGAGCAAAAATAGGGATACCGGAGCTTAACGGCGTTGAACATACAGCAATGAGAGGTTCAAGTGCCGACATGACAGAGACTGGGGGAAAACTACCCCGCCCCCGGGAACTACCTGGTCACCTGGTGCAACGCCGGTACTCCGCCCTGGAAAGAGAAATTTCCAGGGATTAATGCTCATAAGGTTACCCCCAAAAAATGGTACAAAACATGTGCCACAACACCGCCGGTCAACGAACCGTAGCACTGCACCACTACTTTTCGTTTTCCTTTAGTTTCATAGTAAAGAATTCAGCATATCTTTACCTGTCCAAAAGATTTAAGCCGATCTTCTGAATCCTCATACAGATGAAGTATATCTTTATTAGAAAGCCGTGATACCCTAGTGTATCAATCAATTGTTTGGCAAATTATCGCGAATTGCACATTCGTTAACATAACCACCCGAAGGTACAACCGCCGGGTTTTATATATCATGTCAAACCAATTGTACCTGCCCCAGACCTCTTTGTAAAAAGGTCGCCGGGAGGGAAAGACCAAACACACAAACAGCATTGTTTCAATGGCTTATTAAAGATTTCAGCATATCTTTACCTGTCCAAAAGATTTAAGCATATCTTCTGAAACCTCATAAAGATGAAGCATATCTTTATTATAGATGAAGTCTTTCAAGTATCCCTTTACACTTGAAACACTAGTAAGATTCAGGTATCTTGTTATCCCATAAAAAGTCTAAGCCTATCTTAATCTCTAATCCGGCTCCTCCCAGAAGCCCACATAGATCGCCGTCTTGAAGGCCGTGATACCCTATTGTATCAATCAATCGTTTGGCAAATTATCGCGAATTTGCAAATCCGTTAATATAACCACCCGAAGGTACAACCGCCGGGTTTTATATGCAATGTCAAAACCAATTGTACCTGCCCCAGACCTCTTCGTAAAAAGGTCGCCGGGAGGGAAAGACCAAACAAACAGACAGCATGGTTTCAATGGCCTTGAAAAACCAAGAAAACCCAATCCAACAGGTGTCAGCATGATCACCTAGATAACTGTGTGGAGCCCCCTTCGTCAGGAATAACACAGGAAGCCTGATCCCAGGCTCGACCACAGAAAACACAGTTTCTGATGAGCCCTCAAGCTACCAAACTCGCCGGGGTAACTTACCTATTTAGCCATCATGAATAAAACTCGGTAAACAAAAACGGCTTTCTCGGAGCAACGAGAAAAAACGCCGGAAAGGTAACCCACACCAAACAGAACGCAGTCTGATAAATATAATCAGACCCACAGTCCGAAGCTCCTGGATCAGCCAATCACAACTAATCCAGGACACACATGGCTCATGAATCAATTTTTATTATAATAAACAATGAAAACACTTGCAAACGTGAAATTAACACTGAGTTGAGAGCAAAAGGTACAGTTTCGCATCACCCACAGACCCCTTGAGCGGTCGAGACATTTAACACATTTTATACAAAGGGTGTGCGCAAAAATAGGGATACCTGAACAGGAGGGCGTAATGCATAAAGCAAAAATTGGGGCAAAGGTAGCCATGACAGAGACTGGTGGGAAACTTACTCCAGGTTCTGTATAGACCCGCCGGGACCCAGCTCTGGAAAAAAGAAAATTTCCAGGAATTAATGCTCATAAGGTTAATCCAACATGTTCGCACACAAGTGTTAACCCTCCAGACCCGGTAGGGCTCTTAAACACCCATAAAAAACACACCCTAGCTACCTGGAAGGTCTCTTAAACACCCATGAGCTTAAAGCCTGTAAGCTTGGTGTGCAAGGCGTACGTCCGACGCATGTAAACAACAGCCGGCTGGACTGATGCCCCGCATCTCCGGCCACAAGAAGGAGTGCGTCGCTTGTTCGTGTGTGCCTGTATGTTATTGTTAAATATCGAAAAGTAGTGTAAAGTGGCTGTTTTTGCCATAAAGTTATCTCCAATGAAATCATCATCACAACTGAACCAGTTGACTTAGAGAGCTCTACTTAACGCCATTCTACAGGTACGAAACACATCTACGCTTGGGGATGCGCGGGAATGCGGAAGCAGTCAGAATAACAAAGATACGGTAGCCTAGGCGTAGACGTTTTTCGGCCAAAACCCCCGATTTTCGGGGAATATTTATGTAATGCGTAGCCGGGGCTGGAGGGTTAAATAACCCGCCGGGTAACGAGACGCAATCCACAACGACTACGGCTCGCTACGCGGTGGGGTTCCTAAGTAAAATATTTCAAATTATCTTAACTTGTCCAAAAAGATTTCTGAATACCCTCTGACATAATATAAAGACCCGCATGGCGTTTATAACTGATTTAGTCTTTCCGGTGGTGTTTGTTTCCAGATTCAATTTTGGAAAAACCCCCTAAAAAAGACGCCGGCCCCCGAATTATCTCGTAGATCAAAAACTGGGAAGCCTGACACATATACGAGATCTAACTTCTCCCGAAGTATCTTTTTAGATCGCCGTATGCTGAAGGCGGCGATACAAAACGTATCCCTCAATTGTCTGGTTAACTAACTGAATTGTAAATTCGTTATTCCCACCCTTCCAGGGAGCACCCGCCGGGTGTGAATATTAGTTTAAAAACTGTTAATCCCAATTACGCCTTAAGCTGAAGGCGGCGATACAAAACGTATCCCTCAATTGTCTGGTTAACTAACATACATACATACATACATACTAACTAACTGAATTGAAAATTCGTTATTCCCACCTTTCCAGGGAGCACCCGCCGGGTGTGAATAATAGTTTAAAAACGTTAACCCCAATTGTGCCTTAATTCGCCGTATGTTGAAGGTGATACACAATGCATCCCTCAAATGTCTGGTCAACTAAACTGAATTTCTTTTGTAAATTGGTTCATCCCACCCTTCCAGGTTGCACCCGCCGGGTGATTTAAAGTTAACCCCAACCAATCCTATCCCCACTTCTTTGTAAAAGATCGCCGGGGAGGAAACACAACAACAGCTTAGTTTTTTATTGGCTTTGCAAAACCGAAAAAACTACAAACACGTGTCCGTATGAACACTGTTAGATGGGTACAGCCATCCCGCCGGGATTCATAAGGGGCCTGAAACAGGCACCACAGAGACGCAGTCCTGGGGAGCCACAGACACCCACTCGCCGGGGAAACAAGCCTGTTTTTAAACCACACGTGGCTAAAACTCGGCAACCAGCCGGGTTTTTCATGGTGTAACCGAGAAAAACCCGCCGGAAATAACCCACCCCGTCCAGATACCATCTGAACGCAATACAGGACCGAGGCGTAGCCAAAACACAACTAACGCCGGGCCCAACATAGTCCGAGGAATTAGCCAATACACAACTAAACCAGGACACATAAATAGTCTGTGGAATTAGCCAATACACAACTAAACCAGGACACACATGACACAGTAGTACATATTTATAACATAAATCAATAACACTTGTACATGTGGCAAAGCTACGAGAGGCTGGCTAGGCCTAGGCAGACGGACATAAAAGTAAACATGGCGTAATATAAACAAAAAGCACTGAATTATATCACAACAGGAACCACCGTCAACACACCACTGTAGCAAACACTTCCGGCAAAGGGAAGAACTGACTCGGGACCCAGAAAAAACTTCACTAAGTGAAGAAAAATACGCTGGGAACGTCAGCAAAAATAAGCTACCTCATCAGAAAGATAAAAGGAAGCAACAATAACGCGTAATGAAAGCCGCCTGCATCACAAAGCTAGCTAACAGTGAAAAAGTTCACAAGTCCACAACAGGACCACGAGGGTACATCCGAAATAGATGCCCCAAACACACGACCCAAAATACAATGCACTGCGGGCAACCAGCCCAGGACACTCCTGCTACGCATATCCTAACCTTACTCGATACATCCCGGAGTAAACAAATGAGAAAAAACTCACTAGGGACGCAACAAATGCGGAACCAGCGGAGCGTGGGGAGACACGTCCGGGCAGGCTGAGCGCAGAGCAGAGAAGGAAGAATGACGCCTGAATTAGCGTCTGGTCAAAGATCCACACAAGTACATCCACGATATGATGGAAAGCTTATTGAATAGTTATTCTTATTTTCTTTTTGTTTTTATTTTTTACGAAGTTTTTTCGTAGTGAGAACCCAATTCATAATGACTGAAGCCATGAGTGAGGTCGCGTGCGCTCATGATGAAGGCTCCTCAAATTTTGTATGCTCTGTGCGGTAGATTCAAACTACGGCGGATGAGTGTTTGAAGAGGGTGCCTTATGTAATAGGCATGTTCGTCAATGATGGAGGGGCCACTGATAAATAAGTCAATATGGGAAGTCCACCTCTACATACGGTATTTCTTGTTACTGCCTTAACCCTTCAAACTCGGATGGTACACGTGTGTACCATTATGTTTTGCCCCCAGGAACCCGGGTGGTACAACATTGTACCATTGCTTGAAAGCCTGTGAGCTTTGTGTGTGAGGCGTCGGTCCGACGCATGTAAACAACAGCCGGCTGGACCGACACCCCGCATCTCCGGCCACAAGAAGGAGAGCGTCGCTTGTTCGTGTGTGCCTGTATGTTGTTGTTAAGTATCGCAAAAAGTAGTGTAAAGTGGCTGTTTTGGCCATAAAGTTATCTCCAATGAAATCATCATCACAAATCAAGCACTTGACTTAGAGAGCTCTACTTAATGCCATTCTACAGGTAAATAACACAGCTACGCTTGGGGATGCGCGGGAATGCGGGAAGCAGTCAGCATAACAATGATACGGTAGCCTAGCCTAGACGTTTTTCGGCCAAAACACCCGGATTTCGGTGAATATTTATGTAATGCGTAGCCGGGGCGGGAGGGTTAACCCGCTGAGTTTTTTTTTTTTTTTTTTTTTTTTTTTTAAAAGACAATGAACGGAGGAAGGAAAAACACAGATAAAACAAGAAGGTCCATGTGCCTAAAGGCATCCTCCATTCATAAAATGTTTGTAACAACTGGATTTAAACATTTGTAGATTGTAAGTTTGTGGAAAGCAATTCGAGGGAAGTGAATTCCAAAGAGTAGTAGTTCTAGGGATAAATGAATTTTGATAAGCAGAAGTTCTGCATTGTGGAGGAGAAAGTGTAAATTTATGGGCGCTCTCAGCTGCCCTAGTTCTACGGGGAAAGATGTGGAGAGGCGGCACAATTGAAGCAAGTTCCTCGGAACAATTGCTGTGAAAATATCTGTAGAATAATGCAAGGGATGCAACGTTTCTTCGTATGGATAATGTAGGAAGGTCCTGTGTGATTGCAGGGTTATTGATTAATCTAATAACTTTATTTTGAATTTTGTCCAACTGCCTCAATGCAACCACTTCACTTCCACCCCACAGAGGTGAACAGTAATCCATCTGAGAACGCACATGACTTTTATATATTACGGCCAACTGCTCGTCAGTGAAGAATTCTCGAACTCTGTACAGGAGTCCCAGTTTTTTAGAGGCATTCTTAGCAATGCTTCTAACATAATGTGTCCAGCTCAAGTTAGTAGTTAATGTTACACCGAGAATGTCAATACTAGGGGAAGTGGGAATATTTACATCATTAAAAAATATATGGGAGTCAGTGAGATTCTGTCGGTTAGAAAATTGAATGTACAGTACTTGGTTTTCTGTGCATTAAAGGAAACTAGATTCTCTTGTCCCCATTCATTAATTCTAGAAAGATCCTGGTTCAGAGAAATTGCAGTGTTTATTTTTTAATTTATAAGATCGGGTTGGGTGAAATAATTGGTAAATGTGAAGGAACTGTGGAGTGTTGAGTCATCTGCGTAGGAATGTATTGGATTATGAGTGGTAGATATGAGATAATTGATATGAATGAGGAACAGAATTGGGGCCAAAACTGATCCCTGGGGAACACCAGCATTTATTGAGTGAAATTGAGAATAAAGGCCATCTACCATTACACGTATTTTTCTGTTATGAAGATAAGAAGAAATTAGTGGAACTAATGATGCAAGGCCGTAGTGTGACATCTTCAACAATAAGGATTGATGCCAGACTCTATCAAATGCCTTTGATATATCCAGTGCTATTGTATGTGTTCACCATGTTGGTCTGTAGCTTGGTTGATTTGATGCGTAATAGGTTCACTGCTCAATAGGTGGCGTTCTGAGAGTGAGGGTCTGAGTCTGGAGGGTGAGACGGTGAAGCACTTGAGCGAAGCAACCGGCCGCTTCAGAGATGGAGCTGCTTCGAGCCATGATGGTTGCTTCGCATGTCTCACTCCCCAGACTGGAACAAGACCTCACGGGCTTCACCGTGTTGAGCGGTGGAATGTACAGGCTCTCAGCCTATGCCCGAGAGGGAGTAGTTGGAATATAGAAAAAAAAAAAAAAAAAAAAAAAAAAAGGCAAAGAATGTCTGCAGTTGATCGACATCGTCTAAAACCATATTGCCTATCACTGATTAATTTATTATTCTCCAGATGCTTAATTATGTGATTATTTAATATAATTTCAAAGACTTTGCCAAGAGTGGAAGTTATAGCTATTGGTCTGTAGTTTGATGGATCTGAAGAGGCACCTTTTTTAGGAAATGGATGGATGTTTGCTTCTTTCCAGGGTACTGGGAAGCATGAGGTATGAGTACACAGACGGAAAAATTTTGACAATACAGGAGCGAGCACCAAGGAGTAATTCTTAAGTACTATTGGAGGAATTTCATCTGGACCAGGAGCCTTATCTACTGAGAGATTCTGCAAAATAGTTTTGACATGTCTGGTGTGGATCTTAAGTGAGGGAATTTCAGGCGAATTAAAATTAAGTACAGGGACATCTTGATTTATTTCATCTAAGGTTGAGTTGGTGGAGAAAATATCCGCAAGAAGGTTAGCTTTACCTCGTGGGTCACTTACAAGATTGCCAGTCGGAGTACCAGCTAAATATTTATAAATGTACCACCCAGGTCCGGCTGATTCTGATTTTTTTTTTATTCCAGAAACAATAGCGAATGGGTTAGGAATGAAGGAAAAACCACGAAAAAACTATCAAAAAGCTCAAAAAATGGTCCTACAGAGCCCCCGAAAACTGATTTTACAAGAGTACAAAATTGAAGGCAATTTCCCCCAAAAAACATGTTTTTGCGCGCTCACGCGCACGCGGTTGGACTTTGAGAGTTTTCAACCATCGGCATTGGTGCGTGGGATACTTACACAGTTCCCATACAAATCTGAGCCCTCTAGGTGCCATAGGACCGGAGTAATTGGGACCGGATCGGCCAGGACGCAAACCATGCGTCGCTGGGGTTTAGCGTTACATACATTGTGGACGCAAACCCTGTGTCGCTGGGGCTCAGTGGGTTAATGTAGCAAAGTTAAGGCTGGTGTGGTGCGATTTCGCCAGGTGCAAGTGCTTCAGGGGGACTTTGTTGAGTCTTGCTGAGACACTGATGAAATGATAGAGCTGTGTTGTGGCAAGTCTTTATTGTACTGTACTACAGTAGACTAAAACCACGCTCTCTGTGGATGAAGCGGTCTTTAACCCCTCTTTGGCGGGGCCCGACTTAAGGCGGTCTAGAGAACCAAGTACTATGTGGCGGGGCCCGACTTTAGGCGGTATGCAATTTTGAGCACATAATTGGCTCTGAGAGAGAGACGAGTGGTGGGAGGAGCGTAGGTTGACTCTGACCATTCGGCACGGCTCCCGCGCCGGCACTGGGCCCACCTCCACACCCACTACCTCGCTAGACAGGGAATTATGTAAGGAAATTACCGTATTTTAGGGATTTTTCCTTCGTGTTGCACGATCGTTGCAAGAGAACCCGTGGTCGTAGAAGGATGGTTCTGGTGTCATTGGAAAGCTCAATTAACGCCCTTTCACGGATACATAATTGTATTACGCTCTGGCTCTTGTTTATGCATGAAAAAGAGCACGGAAATAAGGTCGTTTAGGGGTAAAACCACCCGCTTGGCAGGTAGTAGAAGTTACAGACCTAGCCGCTCGAGGAGTGTTAAGATTGTATGTATGTACAGTATGTATGTATTATGTATAATATAACAAATTTTGTCCGAATTGAAGCTAAATCTGTCGCACTAGCGAACCTGGAATTTACCGGCCTCACGCATTCCTCAGGTTAAGAGTAATGAAATTAATAGGATGAGGAGGTGTGTGAGAGTTAGCTGGATTACTCATTGTGTAGGTGGTGCACAAATAGAAACAGTGGGTGAAGCGAGACAGGATAATTCCAGCAACTCCTTATCATATGCTTATGTGGCCTCCCATGGGTACTGTACTGCTCGATTGGTGCCTACAATCTCCCCATATATGGTTTCCTTCCCAACATGTCTAACTTTATCTTTTAACTTTTATTTATACTGTACCTATATTTTAGGTTTACTTACACCCATGTTTGTTTTCCATCATTGTGCAATCCACACCTTCAAGAGTATCTAACTTTACAATCTATTTTATTTATACCTATATTTTGTTTTCCGTCAGAGAGTGTTTCCCACGTTCCGGAGGAGCAAAACTATATTTTATTTTGTATTTATGTTATATTTTATTTATATTTAAACATTTGTATTTATATTTCTACCTATTTTTTTCCACCTATATTTATTCTTATATTTTACTTTTATATCTAGGTGTAATTTTGTTATCCATCAGAGAGTGCCTTCCACATTCCACAAGACGAGGCCCCAATCCCCAAGATCCCGGCACAGGCCATCAGCTACGAAGATGTCTGGCACATATTCAGGTACCGATACACACACATACACTCTGCTACCGTCACACACACTCACAGTCTTTTTGTTTCTCTTTTTTTTCTTTTCTGCATGATGATGCCCTCATTCCTGAGATTCTGCACAGGCTATCAGAAAGCAGGTGGGGGGTGGAGGGGTCAAACAGCTGATTGGAAACAGTTTGTCTCAACCATCCCAAGGCTAGGAGGTGGTCAGATTGCCTTGGGGCATTTAGTCATATCTCAGTGAAGGATACCTGTGTACAGTATATTACTCAAATATGATGCTACCATTTCTAGATTTTGGTAGTTTCGTATCATTACAAGTGAAACTCAGCGCAGGTATGAGGGCGCTTGGCACATATATAATTTTATCTTCAATTTTAGTCAATTTGACAGTACGGTATCATAGAAAAGAAAAAAAATTGCATTCAGGTGAAACCAGAAAAGAAACAGGAAAGTGGAATGAAATCGCAACATAAGACAGAACAAGTAATTGGGTAAGAAAAAAAGACACAAGTTGTTCAATGGAAAATTGAAGGGATTGCTTATTTGAACAGTGTCATCTAGCATTCACTAGGGGTACAGTTACCAAGAAATGAACCTGCTGGAAAAATACTGTGGTGAGCTGTCTGTACTTAACCACAGTAGCAGGTTATTGTAAAGTATTAATAAGAATCAATGTTATCATCCACTTCAAATAACAGTATTACAAAAGGATAAACTCAAAATCACCTTCAAACTAAACAGTATATAAACCTGTGAGAGCAATATATCATGTCATTCATTCACAACATTTGCCCCAGTTTCATGTCTCGGCAACTGTACATAAAAAGTGTTTATTAAACTGTTCAATCCTTTTATCCAGCATGATGGGAGGTGTTGAGGCCCCCGAGGCATGGCAGGGTGGCCTAAATGTTACCTACCGCCTGGGCCCCGGATTAAAGCAGCCAGGGTGGACTCTCAACCTAGATGTCAACAATGCCTACTCCAACACCACCACGTACAATGTTGTCGGGGTTATGAAAGGTCGTGAGGAACCAGGTCAGTCAAGCTCATCACATTTTATGCCAACTTTAGTCTGGCAACATTATGGGTTTCACACCCAAAGGGGAAGTAAAGGAAAACCTAATATTTATTAGTGGTGTCGGAGTCTATGACTGAAGGCCTATAAACTTATATGACTCCTCCTTGTCCTTGGGCACTCATTAGCATTAACCTTTAACCCACTGAGCCCAGGCAATATAATATAAATGTACACCCCAGCACCAGCAGGTTGTCTAAAAAAAAAAAATTGTTTCCAGAAAACACCTGGAATAGGTTAGAAATGAAGGAAAAACCAAAAAAAAAACGATCCCTTAGGTCATTAAGTGGTCCTACGGGGCACCCGAAAGTCGGAATTACAAGATGGGAAATGAGAAGGCAAAAACATGCAAAAACAGGTTTTTGCGCGCTCACGCACACACGGCTGGACTTTAACCCTTCCTCCCCGGGCTGTCTTACCCAATGACGGTCGCCCCTACCCGGGCGAAATGGCTGAAAAACGTCTAGGCCTAGGCTACCGTATTTATGTTTATTTTCACTGCTAGAACTTTCCCACTCATCTATAATCGTAGTGCGGTTTTCAATCTGTATTTTGGCATTGAGTAGAGCTCTGTAAGTCAACTGGTTCAGTTGTGATGACGATTTCAGTGGAGCCAATATTGCAGAGATGTTGCCAATATGGGGGCTTTTCAGACACTAATTTCGTCATGACGTCAGAACAATAACATTGAGGAGTCTTCTTCTTGTTTTCGGAGGTGCGGTGACGAACGCTTGGGTTTGTTGACATACGTCGTACGCACGGCGTTCAGACCAAGCTTAATTAGGCTATTAAGCTCATGCCTTAGATAAGGCATACCGGGTAGCGGCCCTTCTTTCGTGCTGTCCTTACCTAAGGCAGACCGGGTAGGAAGGGTTAAGGGTTTTCAACCATCGGCAATGTTGCGTGGGATACTTACGCAGTCCCCATACAAATCTGAGCCCTCTAGGTGCCATAGGACCAGAGTAATTACACGGTAACTGCGGCGCTGGGGTTTACCGTTACATACATTGCCGACGCATCACGTGCGTCGCTGGGGTCCAGTGGGTTAATACATGGTGACCATCATATGACGTGAAAGAGAAAATTGGCCATCGGAACGGTGCCCGTCATATGACGGACGCCATTTTGAGGCTATTATGAGCGATGAGAGAGAGACCTGGCGTTGCAGGGATGATAGGCGGGCTTGATCCGCTAGCCACGGTCCCGCAGCGTACACTGAAGTCAACCACACACCTCTCTCACATGCCAAAATACCCCTATTTTTGCAGATTTTCCCCTTCAGTTGCACGATCGTTGCAAGATAACCCGATGTCGTACAAGGATGATTCAGGTGTCATTGGAAAGCTCTATCATCGCCCTTTCACGAATATATAATTGAATGAAGAATGCTTGTGAATAGATGAGTGAACACGTGGTCATTTGGGGGAAGGGGTCGGGCGCCAGTGGGACTAGATAATAGTCCATCAGGCGCCTGGCCCGGGGAGACGGTCCCAACTCTGTTCCTCATTCATATCAATGATCTCATATCTACCACTCAATCCAATACATTCCTACGCAGATGACTCAACACTCCACAGTTCCTTCACATTTACCAATTCTTTCACCCAACCCGATCTTATAAATTCAAAAATAAGCACTGCAATTTCTCTGAACCAGAACCTTTCTAGAATTGAAGAATGGGGACAAAAGAATCTAGTTTCCTTTAATGCACAGAAAACCAAGTACATTCAATTTTCTAACCGACAGAATCTCACTGACTCTGATATATTTTTCAATGATGTAAATATTCCCACTTCCCCTAGTATTGACATTCTCGGTGTAACATTAACTACTAACTTGAGCTGGACACATTATGTTAGAAGCATTGCTAAGAATGCCTCTAAAAAACTGGGACTCCTGTACAGAGTTCGAGAATTCTTCACTGACGAGCAGTTGGCCGTAATATATAAAAGTCATGTGCGTTCTCAGATGGATTACTGTTCACCTCTGTGGAGTGGAAGTGGAGTGGTTGCATTGAGGCAGTTGGACAAAATTCAAAATAAAGCTATTAGATTAATCAATAACCCTGCAATCACACAGGACCTTCCTACATTATCCATACGAAGAAACGTTGCATCCCTTGCATTATTCTACAGATATTTTCACAGCAATTGTTCCGAGGAACTTGCTTCAATTGTGCCGCCTCTCCACATCTTTCCCCGTAGAACTAGGGCAGCTGAGAGCGCCCATGAATTTACACTTTCTCCTCCACAATGCAGAACTTCTGCTTATCAAAATTCATTTATCCCTAGAACTACTACTCTTTGGAATTCACTTCCCTCGAATTGCTTTCCACAAACTTACAATCTACAAATGTTTAAATCCAGTTGTTACAAACATTTTATGAATGGAGGATGCCTTTAGGCACATGGACCTTTTTGTTTTATCTGTGTTTTTCCTTCCTCCGTTCATTGTCTCTTTAAAAAAAAAAAAAAAAAGAAATGAAGGGTGCGCCTGGAAGTGTGGTAGTAGGGCTTCGCTGCATGTCTGCCTGCTGAGATCGGAACTTCTCCGGGTGGTCGGGGGCTGGGGGAGTGCTGGAGGGACCTTGGTGACCCTGGTCTCTGGGTCTTCTCCTGGATGACCTAGATGTGTGGGTGAATTTGTATTTTGTTTTTATGTTAATTTTTTTCTGTTATATTGTCCCTATTCGGGCTCTGTCTTGAGTCCCCCCCCCCCCAAAAAAAAAGAAGAAGAAGTGGGGATTGGGCCTGAGTATATACATACATACGCTCTGGCTCTTGCTTATGCATGAAAAAGAGCATGTAATGAAGCCGCCTGGTGCAACAGTGATATCCCCCCCCCCCTTCTCTTTGAGAGTTAATAACCATACCTCTTAGGTTACTATAAAAAAATCCTAAGGAACGTCATTTGAAATGGATACCACTAAGAGAAGTAGTTAAAGATGAAAATAAAGTCTTTGAATCGCACGGTTTTATTATCCTGTGCGCTTTTCATTCCTCTGCTGTTATACTCGCACACCCTACGGTGGTGGACCCCTTAGTCGTCCATATAATATAATATCGAGATAAGCAGATGGATGGGAAGGGGAAGAGAGGGAGGGAAATCAACTTCATGAGGAACCACTAATAAATATTAGGTTTTTCCTTTACTTCCCCTTCGGATGTCAAACCTATAATTTATTAGTGGTTCCTTCCTCTATGACGTAAGTCCTAGAATATCAAGACTGGAGGTGGATATTCAACTGCTTTCATCACTGAATCTTGGAACCACTAAACCATGTTTACCACAAAAAAATTTAGGCCTACAAAAGTAGAAAATCAAACACAAAAGTAAGGTGTAAGATCCCCTTATTATTAAAACATTATGAAGTCAGATACAAAACTATACCAGATGACAGGTTTAGCATATTAAAATTTATCCTACAGAAGGAAGATCAGTAGTAGAATAAAAGTAAAACATATCAGTATGATTTTCTTTTGACCTTAACCCTTCCTCCCCGGGCAGGCTTTATAAATGATGAATGTAGACTGGCGTTGAGTAGAGCTCTCTAGGTCAACTGGTTCAGTTGTGATGACTATTTCCGTGGAGAGAATGTTGCCGCGGATTTAGCAATATCGGACAATTATAAACACTAATTTTTGCTATAACTGGCAATGGCGGACAAGGTTCGGACTTCTCCTTCTTCTTGCCAAGGCTTGGCGTCGCAAAGATTGGCTTTGTAAACAAACGTTTCGCCGCGCGGCTTTCAAAACACGCTTAATAGGCTTTCAATATTACGGCTTTTAAAAGGACGCCCGGGCGGAAAGGGTTAATGTGTAGTCATAATATCAAACGTCTTCCGGCTGCTGGGTACACCACGGGAAGATACACTGCACTAGAATACAGGGACCTCTACCGTGGAAGAAGTCTGAAGTTGAGAAATTTGTATGAATATTATGCAAAGGATCTATCTATCTATCTATTTCCTGACGCCGTGATCCCCGAAGGGGTGGCCACGAACGAACCGCCCCCATGCACCTCTGTCCCCAGTCAGTTGACGCCCCTCCCCCCAACCAGCACCGCCTTCGTTCATATACTTCCTCACTCCATCCTTCCACCTCTCTTTCGGTCTACCTCTCCCTCTCTGTCCCTCCACCTCGCTCTCGTACACCCTCTTAGTTATTCTCTCGCTTTCCATACGTTCCATATGGCCGAACCATCTCAAGTTATTTCTTTTCACACTTTCCAGCACATCTACCTCCATACCACACCTCCTTCTTACTTCCTCATTAGTTTGTCTATCCCTCCATGTAACTCCGCACGCACTTCTTAAGTAATTAATTTCCACTGCTCTCACTTTTGGTCTGAGTCTCTCAACCAACGTCCATGCTTCGCTTCCGTAAGTCAGTGTCGGGATTACCACACTGTCATGCAAGGACTTCTTCACTTCCATACTGACCACCCTATTTCTTGTTACTGCTTTCAACGTTCCTACAACCCTCTTCCCCTGTTGTACCCTCTCCCGCACTTCTTCATCCATAGTCCCATCTTTACTCAACACACTGCCCAGATACAGTAAACCCTCGCTATCTCGGACCTCTAGAAGTCGGAAACCCGCACTTCTCGGACTGGCATCGGCCTCTCGGAAAGTTCGCCGTATATCTCGGAAAATTCCGAGATGTAAGGGGAAAACTCCGAGGGCCCACATGGTCTGTCGGACAGGTGTCATATATCTCGGAAAATTCCGAGATCTAAGGGCAAATTCCGAGATCTAAGGCTAAAGTGAGGTGGAGAAGGACAGTGAAATGGAGAAGGAAAGTGATATTTTTAATATATGTCTGCTGGATACTGTACAGGTACTGTAATTTATCTTGAATCTACGTTGTTATTCATAGGGAAGTCTCTGTTTTCTCTGGTGGCTCGGACTCCCTCTTCCAATTCGGACATTTTCCTCTCCTAAGTCGGACTTCGGACATCTCGGAAAATCGGACATTTCGGACTGGGTCTCCCCCCAATTAGTCTGAAATAGCGAGGGTTTACTATCTCCATAGCCTGACCGTTCAGCTTCACCTCACACTCTGTGACTTCACCCCTTTCGAAGACCATAACCTTGCTCTTCCCCGCATTTACCTTCAAATTCCGTTTTTCGCACACTGTTCCAAACTCATTTACCAGACCCTGCAACTCCCATTCATTATCACTCATCAGAACTGTATCATCCGCAAACAGCAGTATAGGTAGCTTCCACTCAATTCCCTCCCTTTTCAGCGATACACCAACATCCACTGCTCTTGATAGTATTTCTTTCATTACTCCATCCATATATACAGTAAACAACCACGGGGACATCACACACCCCTGTTTCAACCCAACATTCAGGTCAAAGAACTTGCTCTGCTCACTCTCCACACGTACTGCCGCCTTTGCACCCTCATACATGCTTCAGCAGCTTGCCATCTACTCCGTATATTCTAAGTACTTTCCACAAACCTTGTCTATCCACTCTGTCATAGGCCTTCTCCAAGTCCATAAAGGCAACATACACCTTTTGTTGCTTCTCCAGATATTTCTCCATAACACAATTCAGGGTAAAAATCTGATCTACACATCCTCTTCCCTTCCTAAAACCTCCCTGCTCGTCGCCTATCCATTTCTCCGTTCTCACTCTCACTCTCTCAATCACTACCCTACTGTATACCTTCCCTACTACGCTTAGAAGACATATTCCTCGGTGGTTACCACACACTCCTCTTTCCCCTTTGCCCTTATATAGGGGGACTATTATGCCAGTCTTCCAGTCATCGGGTGCACTCCCCTTCTCCCATGCTAGTTTGCACATTTTCCATACCCATTCGATCACTATCTCACCACCATACCTCAACATTTCCCCACACACTCCATCTGTTCCTAGTGCTTTCCCCAACTTCACTCTTTTCATGGCTTCCCACACTTCTGACCTCCTGATCCTGCAAAGTAAAGCTTGTGTTTAATGAACGGAACAAGAGTGTTAACTTTGGCAATGAGGCACTGGGGATGGTGGACAAGTTTTTCTACTTGGGAGATACCATCTCTGCCAGTGGTAGGGCTATTGCCAGAATAAGATGCGGCTGGGGAAAGTTCAGAAAACTGTTGCCACAGCTCACAATGAGAAGACACCCTTTCCCCTTGATGGGCAAGGTGTACTCTTCATGCATTAGAAGCGCAATGACCTATGCTTCAGAAACGTGGCCTGTCAAAGCGGATGCTATTAACGGAATGGAACGCGATGAGAATGGTGAGATGGATGTGTGGTGCCAAACTGCAAGATAGGATATCTAGTAAATAGAAGAGGAGAGTCTTAGGTATCAAGAGTATCACTGACGAGATGTGAACTAGTAGGCTTAGATGGTTTGGACATGTGGAGAGGATGGATGAAGTAAGTTGGGTAAAAAGATGCAAGTCCGTGAATATGGAGGGAGCTGCACCAAGGGTCAAACCAAGAAAGACGCGGGATCGGACCTTACGGTCTGATCTTAAATTGAAAAACCTGACAGTGAGGCAGCTGTGAACAAGGTCTGCCTGAACAGGGTCTGTCTGAAAACTGCCCCTTGTAAAGTTATGTGTGGGAGACAACATAGAACTACGTCCTCTGGATCCTCGTCCACGAGACTAACGTTGCGCCTTTAATTTCAGGAAGTTCGCTCTGAAAGTGGCTACATTAGGTGGTTGGAGAAGAAGAGTGTGAACTTCAAACCAGGTGTTCTTTGCTAAGAGACGGTTGGAATATAGGGGAGAATTCAAAATTATACTTTGAATATCTTAAGGCAGATTTCTGGCTAAGTAAATCCTCAACTCTTGCCTAGCTCTAGCTGCCTCAAAGAAGGCAGTACAGTATGTACATCCTCTACTACTATGAGGGAGTTGGCCAAGGAGACTTTCCTTATATAAGAGAGCACTGCTATAGAGTTAGGGGTCTCGATAGAATCTGTTACCTCCTGCATACAGTTAGCTAGCTGTCTATTAATAATGAAGTTGGATAGTAACCTGTGTGCTTTTTGCCTTGTTTTAAAATCCTTGTCGAGCATACCCTGGGTAGGGACAGATAGCAGAGGGTTAGTTAATGATTGGCAAATAATCTTAGGACCTCTAGGAAATTCCCAGAACCCTGCTGGGACTGAATCAGAATCTAACACATGTAGAGACGTAAAATGATGGTCTTCGTTAGGAATTTTGTTAGGAGACAAATCAGTACAACCTGAAGCAAACTTCTTAGCCTCTGCTACCCATTCCGTCCAGGGCCCAAGGCCCAGGTTAGACACAGCTACCATAGGGGTTTGGGACTCACTCATCTGAGTAACACAGCCTGTTTTACATAGGGTCGATAATAGTTTAAGAGCATTATCATCCATCTTGTTGAAATCAGCCCACGGCTTTAATTGTTTACCTGAAGGCACAGCTGGTGCATGTTTGTATACAAAATATTTGGCATCATGAATTGAAGGGAAAGGGCTAATGACCACATCCAAAATTCTACCCTCACGGTCCCTAGCCCGTAGGTGCCTGTGTTCATTGATTTCAATGGTTCACTCTCTGGGGACAGGGAAAGCATTAGGAGAACAAGTCTCTGCATCAAGGGGAGTCTGGCACGGAACTCATTGCCATTGTCTCGGGGGGCCATACATTAAAGGTAAAGGCTGTTTGGAAACCTCTGGGTTCACTTCAAGAGCCATGAGAGTAATTTGGGAAATAAACAAATTAGGTGGAATAAGTGGCACAGGTTGTTCTGAGGTGCTTGGGACAGACTAGGGGATTGTGGCCTGGGTTGAATAGGAGCTGGGGCTCAAGGTACAGTAATCACTACTGGTGGTTTCAGAGCTGATGGATTTACATTTTTAAAATCAGATAACACAGCCTTAAGTTTATCGTCCATGAGTTGACTTATATTAGATTGCCATTTTTCTAAAGAGTCCTGAACTACTGCTAAAATATGATCTAGGGGGGCTCAGCCTGGTCCGAAGAGGTAGACTGAGAGGGAGGCTGTTCATCATAAGGAAGCTTTTGAACCAAAGAGTTGGTTTAATAATTATCATCAGCATATTCTCCCTGATCCATGTCATACCCTTCATCATGGCTGAACTCTCCCTGAGAGTCAAGAGTTTCATCATAAATATTCACTTCAGCTGGAGGTGCTACCTCAGACAAATTGGGGAACTCTTCAGTCAGTGAAAATAGGTTAGCCTAAAACAGACCGGATGCGGAAATAACTTGAGCCGACCTTGCCAAGTGAGATATCTTTCTTGGTAACACTGGCAGAGTGTTCGCCTCATAGCCCAAGGGTCCAGAGTTCAATCCCAGGCCCTGGCATATTTTTGTGAGGCTATTCCCGCATCTAACGAAGTTTGGGTGTGTTGGTAAAATTGTTCAGATGGTTTAGAGTAAGATCGGAGCTCCATAAATCCTCTTTCGGGTATGGTGTAAAAAACAATTCCTACAGCCCAACCCCGAAAGGGGTTGAAATAGGGGAGCTATCCCCCCACCAAAGGCGGCATTCTAGGGCGTTTCTTAGCTGATGCTGAGAGGATTGGGTTCTAGTCATGTGGTGATGGGCTGGTCTATCAGAGTGAGAACTGAGCGATCTCTGCCATACCCGTAGCTTACTCTGACTGTTCCTTTTACTTATATATTTTCTAGATCTCAAGTGACGGCGTCTCTTCCGTGGATTGACCCCCCAATCTACCAAGATTGGAAGCCAAAGCGTCACATTTTTCCTTTGCCCCTCAACTTTCTCTTCATAATTGCTGAGGGGCACAGGGCCTTGGGTGGGGCTTTGGTGTCCCGGGCATTTCTGCACCCTCCTCAGCTCCCCGCCATGGAGTGGCTTCGGTCACCCAGGCTTTATTGTGGTCGGCAGGGAGGGTTCTGTGGGGGCGCTCGGTTATGGCCTTGGCCTTGCTCGGGGCCTTGAGGCTGTTCGGCCAGGCAGCTTGGGGAACAACAACAACAACTCCTCACCTGCCTCAAACACAACAGCATCCAGACGAATGGGCATAGCCGAGTCATGTTCATCTCTAATAGTTAAAGGCACTATAGGTATCAATGGTTTCTGAGGTGATTTGTCAGAGTGATGAATATCAGCATGAATTGTTATCACTTCAGGGAGATCTATCGGATCACCTTGCCTCTGTAAAGGGCACACCTCATAGTTTGGCAAAGAAGAGTTCAACTGCGCTAGTGACACCGTGGGAGGGTTTGAAGGAGCAGGTGGGGTAGGGCATGTCAGGACATGCGTGCTAGCAGGACTGTCTGACAGAGTTGCTGTATCAGCTTTACTAGTTACGTTAGTAAGATTAAGGGAGGGATCTAAATTTAACCTCGTAGTACGTTTAAGTTTAGGGCTTGCTGAACGTTTACATTTCTTCTGAGACGTCTTAGTAGAGCTAGCTGGGGAAGTGGAACGACTAGAACGTTAAGAAGATGCAAGTTTGATAATAACCCTTCTTTGGCGGCGCGCAACTTATGTCGTGTGAAATAAATTTGGACTAAGTGGCGGTTCACAACTAATGTCGTGTGCCATTTTCAGCACGTAATGTTGCAGAGAGAGAGAGCTGAGCGGTGTGAGGAGCGTAGTAAGGCTATGACCGCCGCCCACCACCGCGGTGGGCCAACTGAAGTGAAAACCACCCTTCCATCCCCCCTCACACTCGAGTACACAGGGAATTATGTAGGGAAAGTACCTAATTACATGGTTTTTGCACTTGTGTTGCGCGATCGTTGCAAGAAAACCAGTGGTCATACAAGGATGGTTGGGGTGTCATTGGAAAGCTCTGTTTATGCCCTTTCAGGGATAGATACTTGTTTTACGCTCTGGGTCTTATTTAGGCATGAAAATGATCACGTAAACAACCCTACTTAGGGTAAAAACACCCCGCTGGGCGGTACATATAAATTACTGCCTAGGCCGCTCGTAAGGTGTTAAGGAATTAAATACAGTATAGTCTTGATCGACTATGGCATGGACTTTCTTGAGTGTTTTAGAAATATGACTCTTCACTCCGTCCCACACTGTCAACAGCACTTGCTTTGCCATAGCTGAGTCAACACACTGATCTGGCACATTATACGTATGAACATAGTACCGTACTGTAACTACAATATTCACACACTCGTGGATTCCAGAAAGCGTCCGTCCAGTTGATACACGGGACGTGAAATAAACAACGTCCATGTCCTATGAGTGGCAATTCTTGACATTCTCTGTACACACACCAGCGGAAGTCACCCGGCGGTGGTGTAGATTCCTGCGAGACAAGGCGAGCCATTCTGGTGGAGGAAGGACCGGGGCAAAGAGTTTTCCTCCTCCGACTCGGTTGGCGACTGCCCGGGAAGACGTAGGCGCTCCAGGCCAGAGTACGCAGGAACCTGTGATGGGGTAATAACTCTTTAAAGGGCATTGCTCATGCAATATTCCATTCCATTTGATCACTGTCTAAAGCATGTTAAACAATGATTGATACTGCACAGTTGTCTTGGTTTACCATGAATTTTGATCTAAAATAGTAAACAAAGCCATGTAAGATCTGATATATCTCCCTGAAGTGATAACAATTCATGCTGATATTCATCACTCTGACAAATCACCTCAGAAACCATTGATACCTATGGTGCCTTTAAGCTTAGAAAGTTGATGGCAGCCCCTGTTGCCTCTCTCTCGTGGTCGTGGTAGACGGCGAAATTCGAATATATTTTGATATTGCCTTGATCTAGCTTACCTTGATATATTTCATACGTGATGAAATAATGTGAAGGCAGTATTTGATATTTATATCACATGAGTGTAAAATTTGTCTATCCTTAAATATCTATCAATACTGTACAATTATTCATAGTTTGGTCTTGTTAATCATAAATAAATATGTATTGGCAGCTCTATCCATATGGCAACACTCACACCTCTTAACACCCAAAAATCGGGGACATTTGTAACATCAACTACCTGCCAAGCGGGCATATTTACGGAAAACGAGCTTTATTCTATGGTCTTTTTCATGCCTAAACAAGAGCCAGAGCGTAATATAATTATGTATCCGTGAAAGGGCGATAATAGAGCTTTCCAATGACACCTGAATCATCCTTGTACGACCACGGGTTATCCTGTAGCGATCGCACAACGAGAGGTGAAAAACCCTAAAATAAGATAATTTGTTAGTAGTCTTGGCAAATCCAACGTCAAGGCTATTAACCTAATTACAATGACGACTTGTCTATTTTGACTGCTATGTCGTCATTCCAACCGCGGTTAAAAAAGAAAACGTCTAGAGTCTACTCCTTGTCTTGCTCTAGGAGACGTTGTACATTAACCAAAACTACCACCGAAGGTGAAAAAAGCATAGAAGAGAAGAAAAAGGGGTTTACCTTAGTTACCGCTTAAGGCCCATCCCGTGTTCCGTCATGTGCAGATCCCTGTCGAACGTGCGCATGAGCGACCCTCTCTTGTTATAATTTTTTCACGCGCCTCCATTGATTGAGTCCGCTTTTGTTGTGCACCTTTAATTCACCCTGTTTAGGTTCGTTTTCGGCTTATCTGGCCTTCTTTTTTAGTTAGACAGATGTTACGTGATCTAGGGCACACGTATGGGCTCCTAAGTGTGTATAATGGAGACGCGTGTGGAAATAGCCTACCGAAGTTACGGGGGCGCCTGGCGTTCCTCGTATATGTTTTTCATTCTTTCTCTTTTCATATTCTTTTTTCCTGTTAGTCTGGGCATAGTTTCGCTTTTAGCTTATTTTAGCCTAGCTCATTTTCTCATTCAGGAATTGCTATACCCCTATGATTTTTCATTTTTTCATAGCCTAAGGTGTAACGTTTGGTAAACAATCTGAGATTTCGATGGTGGCGGTGCTGTTTGTAGAGTTTGTGTCGGCCGCATTATAGCGTTATTCCCGAGTCCCCCCTTTCGAGCCTTCACTGTGTCTCAAGGGCCTGGGCGACAGGTGGTTCGTGATATTCCAGGGGTACCCCAGGGGGGCCCCTACTTCACACCACAGGGTTTTTTCGCCCCTGACACATTCTCTGCTCACGGCTAGGCCTCCCTTTTTCTCACCAGTTTCGTTTACTGGTTTTTTGTTTTCGCTTCATGTTTCACCTCCATCCTTTCATAGTTTTTTGCCCAATCCAGGGGTACCCCAGGGGGGCCCCTGTTTGTGCAAAACCACCCTCCCTGCCACTTCTCCTCATGGGCTTTGCTCTATCTCTGTGGTTCCTGGGGGATTATGCCGCCTCTCCCCTGGTGTGTCTTCCTTGCCTCTCCCTTTACCGGTTGAGTTAGGATCATATACAGTATCAAGGAAGACACTGCTCAGCTTGATGGCCATCCACGTTTGGAGTTCATAAGGAGATGACGCATTTTTGTGGCCTTTTTAAGTGTTCCCTAGACGCTCCTCTCGCTTTTTCGGCGCCGGACCATCTCGGCCGGTCCCGCAAATTTGCGGGAGCTCGATTCGGTCCTCTGGGACGTTTCGGCTCCCTGCAAATTTGCGGAGATCGCTGGGGGGTCCCGCAAATTTGCGGGAGGGTTGCGTCGGTACGGTTATGCCTCAATAGGCCCGCAAATTTACGGAAATAGTTGGTTTTCACTGTTGACCTTTTTTAGGTCATCTTGTTGCCTGAAACTATATTGGTGTGTGCACTTTACTGGTGTTATAGGCCCTGCATGTAAGATGTTGAGTGGTGGTTAACACTTTCTCCATCTTTGCAGGTTCTGCTAGTGCTCTTCCACCTCGCCCGCCCTACTCACCTACCTCTGTGCTCCCGGTTTAGGGTGAGTACGGATACCGGTTTGCATGTGTGTTCCTGTTTCCCCATGCTCATTCCCTGGTTCTTATTGGACATTCTCTACACTTTCTCCATCGACGTGCTGATATTGGTGTGCGTTCTTCCAGTGCAGGTAGGATGCCTTGCTTTCGCCATGGTTGTAGCTCCCCGTGCTTGGAGTGCCACAAGTCCTGCTTGCGCCACTCGCTATGTGTGTCCTCTACGGCCTACCTCCCTGCTCTGTGTGGCCCGTGTCTGGCCCTGGTGGGTGTGGTGAACCATAGGCCTGGTTCCTCAGCAGTTGCAGTGGCCTCTGCTTCCCTTCAGTCGGTGTGGGCGGTAGTCTCCCACCACATTAGGACTGTGGGCCACCGTTCCCCGGCCTTTGTTAACGACCGGATCCGCGTCGCCCTGGGTATCCCTGACCCGACTGAAGGCCGTTCACCTGGCCCTCTCCCTGCTCGGACCCTCTCCCCTGGGTCCCGCAGCCGGTCGTCACATCGTCGGGGGGATCCCCAGCTCCGTCCACGCTCTCGCTCACCTCATCGCCTGTCCTCTACTGCCCCTCGTCGTCCTCCTGCTCGCCTTGCCACCGCCCGTCGCCCTCGTCATGGTTCTCGCCCTGGGGCCGGGGTTAGCGGCTCTGCCCCTGTGCGCCCTCCCCTGGCCTCTACGGATAGGGGCTCTACTCCCTTCCGCCCGCTTCCCCAGCCCAGACGACATCCTCTTACGTTGTCCTCTCCGCGCGCGGGTGTTCATGCTGTAGCTGGCCCTCTGCTCCCTCCTCCTACACTGTCCAGGAGGGTCCGCCAGGATGTAGTTGCTTCTCCTCCTCCTACTTCACCTGCTTCAGTGCCTATTCTTCCTTCACGGTCTCGTCCCACGGTGGAGGTCCCTCCCTCCTCCGCCTCGGTGTCGGGCCGCCCTGTTATCTCAGCCCCGGGGATCCTTGCTCTGTTTCCCACCGCGGCTCCTTCTGACCTCCTTTCACCCGGCCAGCCTTCCCACTCCCGTCGTCCTGCTCCTCCTCCTTCTTCTCTCCCTGACCTTCACTTACCGTCTCGCCAGGGGGGTACCCCTCCTCTTGGCTCGGTGGGGTTTAGCGAGGTTTTGGGGTCCCCTTTCTCAGGGGCTGATGTGTCACTGGAAGAGGGGGATGGTGCTGTTTCCCCCTCGGGCGTTCGTGATCGGGGACGAGTCCCTCAGCGGCGACACGACCGTCGTCGCTCGCCTTCCTTGGGCCGCGACGCTGCTGGTTCGTGTCGTGGGTCTCGCCCCTGCGGGCCGACCAATCTTGGGGGGGGGTCGCCTCACTCGGATCGATTGTCGGCTATGCAAGGGTGGGTTGTGTCACGCATCGACGGGCGCTTGGAGTCAATGCAAGACTCCCTCTTATCGCGCTTCTTGGCGGTGACACACCCTCAGCGCCTCACCCTACCTACCCCTGCTACGGTCCCCCTCCCTTCTGCAGGCCTACGCTCTGGTCAGCCTTCAGCCGCCGGGACATCCTTCAGGATGTTCATTCCCTGGCTGTGTTGACGGGACTGTCCTATGGGACAGGTTTGTGCGACGACGGTACGCCTGGCTTAGCCATCATGCTCGGTCGCCCTCTCCCATTGGGGGCCTGGTTTGCTGAGGCCTTCGACTTCGCCAACCGATCCGTCGACGGCTCTCCTTCAGTCCCTCCCCCGGAGTCATCCCTGCTTTTGCCTCCTCTTGTGTCTGTTGGCGGGTTGGACGGCACGTTCTGGTCCTGGATGCGCGCACCCGTTCTTGAACTTTGTTCTATTGCTGCCCCGTTCTTCTCTCACCCAGTTGCGTCCTCTGTCGACAAGGCTTTTCCCTTGCGACGGTGGGTGACGAACTTATTATCTTGTCTTTTCGGTTCCCTCCAGACATCTGTTCACCACCTGCGGCTTCTCGAGGCGTCTGCACCAGGCAATCTTCGCGAGGGTTTGGACCGCGTTCGGCGGATCCACCTTCGGCTCACGGTGTCTTTGGTTCCCGAGCTGAAGGCGGTTTTTTGCGTGGCAACTCGGCAACGCCGGTCGGTACGGTCCTCGTTCTGCCGGACAGCCCCCTTGGATATTCGTCAGGGTTTGTTGTACTCTGCGCTATATACGTCGGGGCTTTTTTGCGCAGGATGCTTGGGAACGCTACGCTTCTCGCGCAATGACGCGCTGTGTCGTTGCGGACCCTGCTTACGACACGCACCGACGCGCTGTGTCGCGAGCGGGGTCTTCTCAGTCCCGTCCTTCTGCCGGTCCTCTTCGGGGTGCTGCTGCAAGTGCTGCCGCCATGCACGGGCGCAGGCCAGGGACGTTGCAGGCCAGTGCGTCGGTTCCGCCTCGCACTTCTGTTCTTGCCCCCTTTCATCCCCGCCGTGTCGGGGCTGGCCGGCCTTCCACTTCCGGCCGCCCTTCGACGGGGTCAGCCCCGCTACGGCCATGGGTTGGGGTGGCCTGCCCTTTTCAACGAAGTTGGGGGGGGGGTAGGGGAGGTCAACGTGGCGCTCATGACCGCAAGGACCGTACCGGGGGTACCTCCTCGTCAAAACAATGTGTAGGTTCTCCGGGTCGGTCTCCTTGTTCTCCTTCTCACCTAGCCGCCCGGGTCGCTCCCCTCCTCTCGGGAGCTCCCACAGGTTGTTTTCGCCCTTGCGCCCCTCGATGGCCGCGAGGGACGTGGGGGCGGCAGATTGCGCGGAGGGGTCTAACCTGGAGATGGACATCCAGACCCCCACTCTGCTCTTGTCACCGACGCCGGCCCTTCTCTTCGGAGGTGGCCCACGTGTTCCCATCCATGCCCGAGCAGGGAATCGTCGAGGGGATGGTCGCCGGTCACCCGGTTTTCCTCTCCCGTGTATTTCTGGTACCGAAAAAGAACTGCGACGCGATGCGACCGGTGGTGGATCTGTCGGCCCTCAACGGGCACATCGTGCACACACGGTTTCGGATGCTGCCGGTACCCCAGGTACGCCTGGCCCTGCGCCCTCTGTCGTGGGTAGTGTCGCTGGACCTCACGGATGCGTCTTGGCTCGTTCCTCTCCGTCCTCGATTCCAGCGATTCTTGGCCGTTCAGACTTCCGATCGTGTGTTCCTGTTCGAATGACTTCCCTTCGGTCTCCACATCGCGCCGCAGATCTTCTCCACACTGGTGGAGCAGGCTCTGGATCCTCTCCTCAGGAGCGGGCTCCAGCTCCTGTTTTCCTTGGCCGATTGGTTGATAGTTTCCGGCGCCCTAGAACGGTGCGTACACGACATTCTCCCGGTCGTTCACCACGTCACACAGTTCGGGTTCGCCATCGATGTTCCCCAGTCACGCTTGACCCCGTCGCGTGTCGTGCCGTGGGTCGGTCTCGAATGGGATTTGACCAGCGCTACGGTGACCCAGAGTCTGCCAAACGCGGTGAACCTTCGACGGAAGGTCTTCGCCGTGTTGCACTCGGTCTCCCGCCCGGGGAGGCTCTGGGACTCGTTAGTGGGTTTGCTGAATTGGGCCGCTCTGACCATTCCCTTAGGGAGTCTCAGGCTACGCCGCCTACTCCTCCTGGGCACCGAGGTGTTTCCGTTGACCCCTCTGGATCGGCTCTGGCCGATCCCGCGTACCATTCGCGGACACTTCGGACACTGGGTTGCTCGGGGCAAGCTCTCTGCGGCTGTGCCCTGGACCGCCCCCCCCCGCCGACAATCTGGGTAGACACAGATGCGTCGAGCGAGGTAGGGTGGGGTTACCAGTCAAACCTGGGACTTCAACATCACGGCAGATGGGTGGGACACACACGCCTACACATACATGCCCTAGTACTGTTGGTTCCTTTGTTTTTCCTGAGGGACCACGCGCTGGCCCTTCGGGGACAGTCGGTTGCCTTCGGGATGGATAGTCAGACAGCTGTCCACTGTATCCACAAGCAGGGGTCCTCCGGGTCATTGGCTCTGTTGGGGATCTCGGTGACGTTGTTCTTCCCCGCGAACCGTCACACCTTCTCCCTGCATGCCTCCTACCTGCCCGGGACTGCCAACCTGTGGGCGGACGCCCTGTCGAGAGGACAGGGCGTTCTTGTAGACTGGGCAATGCAACAGACTGTGTTCGACGACCTCGCGGCTTCCTGGGGTGTTCCGGAGGTCGACTTGTTCGCATCGTCGGAGACGCACAAGTTCCCTCAGTACCTATCCCTCCGGCCTCGCACTCCGGAGGGGGGTCCGGACGCTTTCATGGTAGACTGGAACAGGTGGCAGTCGATATACATATTTCCGCCACCAGACGCACTGTTGATGTGCATTGTCCTCGCGAGGCTGCGGCTGTACCGCGGCAGAGTCTGGCTAATCGCGCCTCTGTGGCCTGCACAGGCTTGGTACGCCCAGTTGACGCGGTGGTGCCCGAGTCCGGTCCCTCTACCTGTCTCCGACTTCCACTTGAGCCAGGTTGGAGACCTGCGGACCTCGTTGGCCTTCGCATCGTGGATGTTCATGAGGCACGGTGGCTCCCAGTCCACGGACGGGACCTGCCTGCCTTCCTGAAGCGTTCCTGGACACCTTCGCCTTGGGGGACTTACGGGTCCCCCTGGAGGTTTTTTACTAGGTGGATACAGGACACTCGCCAGACAGTTAGCTCTCCTTCCTTCGTCCTACGCTCCTGGTTTCACCTCTTCCGTCCACGTCACTTTCACGTCGACGCTATCCGTAACCACTTGTCTGCCGTCCGGGGGGTCTTTGAGTCCGTCGCTGGGCTGGTCGCTCCGCCGCAGGCGCTGGATTCCTTCATGACGGCTGCCTTCCGGGAACGACCGCCTCCGCGCCAGGTCCCTCCACAGTGGGATCTGGGGCGGGCTCTGCCACCCACGTATACACGGGCCGCTACACCGGTTCCGTTGCTCGGGCGTACACTCTTCCTTGTCGCTCTGGCCACTGGGGATCGGGTGTCTGCACTAGCGGTATTGTCACGGCCCCAGGACTGCGTGCGATTCTCCCCGTCCTTGCATGGCGTCACGTTAGCCGCCTCCCCTCATTTTGTTGCCACGAATGAGAGGGAGACCCACATTTTCCAGCCTTTCACCGTCCAGGCTTTACAGCGTGGGCATACTCGCCATGTGTTGTGCCCGGTGTCGGCCTTGCACTCCTCTGTTGCGTCTGTGGCGCCTCCTTCGGGTACTGCTGTGTGGGTGTCTCCTCGGACAGGTGGGAGGCTCTCGCAGGTGCAGATAAGACGCCGCATTTGTCGGACCATTCGTGCCAGTAACCCTGTTTGTCGGGGTTCTGCGCACGATGTGCGATCCTTTGCTGCCTCCTTCTGGTTCCTGCACAGTCGATCCTTACCTGGCATCGCCTCAGCAGTTTTGTGGTCTTCTATCGATTCCTTCATCTCCTCCTACCTCTCCATGTCCAGTGTTCGACCCCCTCGGCCGGTGATGGCTCTTGGGAGTCGTGTTTCCTAGGGCTCTGGCGAAGATACCTGGTCTTCCCCCCTTGTCCCTCTTTCTTTTACTTTGTTTTATTTGAAAAAGGGGGGGGGGGTTACGGGTTTGCAACACTTGATTGCAAGTTTGGAATTATGTATTATGTATACAGTACATAAGTGTTTTTGCCACATTGAAAATTGTGTTTTGTTATTGTGTTCAATGTTTTTGTTGGTTTTGGAAGAAAAGGGATTTTGGGTACAGTACCTTTTTGGTTTAAGACAAGTCTATGTTTTTGCATTACTATGAATGACGGGCACGTGTTAAAACTGTTCTTTTTAGCTACTCCTCAGTTTTTCACTCTTTTATTTAACTCTCTTGTTTAAATTGTGTCTTTGTCATTCATAATTTTGTTTTATGCATTGTTTTTTTTGGTATGTTGGGCTTGGATGTCCTCCTCCTATTTGTTACGCAGCCTTGACGTTGGATTTGCCAAGACTACTAACAAATTGGGAGGTTTGACGTACCTCCCAACCTACCAAATAGGAAAACCAACTATTTGGTAGTAGTCTTGGAAAATCCAACGTACATAATACCCTCCCTCACGCCGGACCCCTGCCCATCCGCGTTCTTCTGCTGACGTGAGATGTGATAACAAGAGAGGGTCGCTCATGCGCACGTTCGACAGGGATCTGCACATGACGGAACACGGGATGGGCCTTAAGCGGTAACTAAGGTAAACCCCTTTTTCTTCTCTTCTATGCTTTTTTCACCTTCGGTGGTAGTTTTGGTTAATGTACAACGTCTCCTAGAGCAAGATAAGGAGTAGACTCTAGACGTTTTCTTTTTAACCGCGGTTGGAATGACGACATAGCAGTCAAAATAGAGAAGTCGTCATTGCAATTAGGTTAATAGCCTTGACGTTGGATTTTCCAAGACTACTACCAAATAGTAGGTTTTCCTATTTGGTAGGTTGGGAGGTACATCAAACCTCCCAATTTTCCAAAAAAAAAATCCTGGTCTCGCAAGGCCGGAGGTGTGTAGGACCGCGGCGGACCAACCAGTTGTGGCCCAACGGTGGTGCCGAACGGTCAGAGCCCGCCTATCGTCCTCCCAACGCGTGGACTCTCTCTCAGAGCCGATAATGTGCTCAAAATGCCGCCCGTCATATGACGGGTACCGTCAGATTGTCCATTGTTCTCTAGCCCGTCATATGACGGGCACCGATGGACAGGGGTTAATGGTACAGTACTGGCCTTAACAGTACACAGGTACCGTACTCTAGTTACACAGCGTTCGTCCAACTATCGAAATATTCCATCTTGATTTTCACTTTCACAGTGAATTATTCAATAGCTTGCCATTATTTCTACATTTCATTATTAGGCTTATGCTGCTCATACAATTTCTTATACCCCTCTATTAAATATCTGTCCATCTTTGAAACTGCTTTCACAGCATGGAATTACTTAACAGAAATACTGAGAATCAAAATGGTGGCCATTGACCTGACTCCTGAAACTCTTTGACCGATTGTGATATTCTATGGGTACCCCAATGCCCTTGTAAACATCACAAAAGCTCTGAATTGCCTCTCGCCACTACCGCCCAAAACAATTACATTTATAAGAAACTCGGACTACAGTTCTCCCTCACTATCCGATGCCACAATCTACGATATTATTATAGGTTTTTAGGTGTTTGGGTTTTGGTTGGTCCCAGAATGCATCCCCATTTACCCCATTAATTCTAGGGTCTGCTATATGATTTTTCTACTTAAGATCGGATTTTCAGGAACATAATCCAATCGTATATCGAGGGAGACCTGTACTATAATTACACATAAGAGGTATATTGTACACTAACATTTATAATAATGAGGATAGCTGACCTCATGAGCTATGCCCTTTAATACCCAGAAAACTGGTCATAGTAAATAATTACCATATTCGGACAGTGTCTTATGAGAATGACACATCCTCTCGGTACAACTGCAACCCGAGAAAGAGGCAGAATTCAGCTCGAGGGTGATCTGGTGGACACGCGCATGGTAAGCCTGTATCACGGCGCACTATGAATTCTTAGTTCCTTACGCTATCTTTTATTTTTTATTTTCTAGGTGGTATCCTTTTTGATGACGTTCCCTAGGAACTATGTAAGGGGTATCCCCCCTAGGATTTTCTTTTTTATGTATTCGGGTTGCTCCTCTAGGGACCCGGGGAGCCCTTATATATAATAAGGCTCTCACGTTATTGACGGAGAGAATTGCACGCAGATTCAAACTACCATCATTCACACTAGCAAGTTTGAGACTGAGGGGGGCATTTGTCCGTATCCTGTGCGGTTTTGGATCATCGGACTTCCGTTGTTTCTCTTTAGGTTTAGTCATAATTGGTGATTAGGCTGGCAAATGGGCATCATCCCCCCCAGAACTCCGGCTCCAGTCTACCCCGGGGACCATTCCCAGCACCTTCCCCCCCAAGAGGTTACAAGGGGGTACGATCCAGTGGCCTCGGTGCGCCCCACCAGAACCAGCCGCAGGGATGCACCCCATACGCGTACACGGCACTACGACTGGTCTGGTATTTTTCGCCCAATGACAGGGCAGCCTCCTGGAGCGCTACCACCAGGTTCGGGCCCCTATACTTTTGGCCGGAGAGTGCCAGTCCGGAGAAACCACTACGTACTGTACCCTCTGGATCCATTTCGTCCAGGTTGGGCCCAAGGGCACCAGGTCCGGGTCCGGAGGGAGTGACATCCACTGCCAGTGTGCCGCCATTAGGCAACTTAGACTAGAACAACGAAGCCCTGTCACAGCACTGTCATATGAAAACAACGCCAGCGCCAATAACAAGGCTTCATTGGATAGTGATGGCTGTTGTTGTTGTTGTTGTTGTTCCCCCCTAAGCTGCCTGGCCGAACAGCCCCGAGTCCTTAAGGAAGGCCATGGCCACGGTCGGGCTCTCCCACAGAGCTCTCAAATAGTGTAAATTGTGTTGTTGGTGTAAGTGGTTGTGTGAAATGCAGTCTTCTATGATGTGTTTTATGGTATGGGGTGCTGTGTTACAACCCGGGCAGGTGTCGACAACAGAGTCATCCAGTCTCTTCTGATAGCTCAGAAGAGCTGGATGGTGTCCGCATCTCAGCCTGACCAGGTGGACTATGTCCTCGCGAGGAAGGGAGAATTCAGAAGGATGGATTTTTGGAGGTCGTGCTTGCAGCTGCGTGTTGTCTATGAGTGAGTGGATGGAACGGCGAGTGATATGAGTATGGATGTGCTTCCGGAAGTTGGTTTGGGGTGGGCAGGGAGGGAGAGAAGACAGTATTTGTGTGTGATAGCGTGTGCTGGGTGTTGTTTTGATATTTCTTGGTGTCTGTGGGTGTGTTGCCATGTAGTGTAGTGGGT
Source organism: Paralithodes platypus (assembly GCA_032716605.1). NCBI lineage: Eukaryota > Metazoa > Arthropoda > Malacostraca > Decapoda > Lithodidae > Paralithodes > Paralithodes platypus. The sequence continues at coordinate 18,378,361 of CM064487.1, forward strand.
GGTGTTGATTCGTGGAGGCTGCTGCCAGGAATTGAGTGCCTGTCATGTCTAGATGATCTTTGACTTTTAGGACTTTGGTTTCTTGATGTAGGTGATCTGTGGGTGTAGTAGCTGTGCATCCTGTGATGATTTTAAGGGCTTTATTTTGAATAGTCTGTAAGGTCTTATGATGTGTTTCAGCTAGGTTAGAAGCCCAGGCCGGGCTTGCGTATTCCATAACTGATCTTATGTATTGTTTGTAGACTGTGGTAGTGGTTTCTTTGTTGTGTCCAAATCTCGTGTGGGCAAGTGATCTGACTCAGGGTGTTAAGTCTGGGTGTCAGTTTCTTTTTCGTTTTTGTGGTGTGCTGTTTGAATGTCATTTGGGTGTCGTATGTTACTCCTAGGATTTTGGGTGTGTGTGTGTGTGTTAGGGTTGTGTTGTTTATGTTGAGTCCCGGGACGTAATCGTGCTCTCCTGTCCAGCTTGTGAGGAGGGTTGCAGTGGATTTAGCTGGGGCAAAATTGAGTCTGTTTGTAGTGCACCATTCATGTAATGTGTCGAGATAGTCTTGAAGGAGTCTTGTTGCTGTGTCTGGATTTTGGTGCGTGCTTGTGAGTGTTATGTCGTCTGCGTAGGAGGCTATGGTTATTTGGGGTGAATTTGGTGTATTTATATCATGCATGTACAGATTGAAGAGTGCGGGCGACAGGACGGATCCTTGCAGGACTCCGTTTGGGAAATTTCTAATGCTAGATGACTGACCGGCAAAAGATACGTGTGCACATCTGCCTGCTAAGAAGTTGGCCAGCCATCTTTTTGTGTTGTTGTGCATGTTTGTGTTGTAGATTTTGTTTGTTAGGTTGTGGCGGGGGATAATAATAATAATAATAATAATAGTTCTTAAAGCTAGCGCATGCTAAGCTAGCTAAGGATAGCTCAATAAGGCCGATTAGGCGTATTTCCATTGGGGTCCTGTACTACTACCCCATCCCTTTCCTCATGAGGGATGGTAACGACTCAGTGCTTGTGAAAAATCTTTAATGCGCCGAGCGTGGGCGCGAACCCGGGCCTTCTGGGTGGAAGTCCGAGACGCTAGTCACTACACCAAGCGAGCCGCATCGAAGGCTTTACTAATGTCAAGTGTGGCAAGTACTGATCTGTGTGGTGGTCTAGCTGAGTTGATGCCGTCAAAAGCTCTTTGTGTAAGGTCTGTAAGAAGAGTGTTTGTGGAGTGCAATGGCCTGAAGCCGTGTTGTGTTGGAGAAAGGGTTGTTGTTGTTGTTGCTGTTCCCCAAGCTGCCTGGCCGAACAGCCCCAAGGCCCCAAGCAAGGCCAAGGCCATAACCGAGCGCCCCCCACAGAACCCTCCCTGCCGACCACAATAAAGCCCGAGTGACCGAAGCCACTCCATGGCGGGGAGCCGAGGAGGGCGAGGAAACTCCCGGGAGAAAGGGTTAAGTCAGGTGTCATCTGTTGTAGTACAAGGCGCTCTATGACTTTGGAGGGGGTGCAAAGGAGTGTGATAGGGCGGTGTGAGGAGGGTAGCGTGGGGTCTTTGTTAGGTTTGGGGAATGTGATGATGATACCATGCTTCCAGATGTCTGGTATTGTGTTGTGTGAGTAGCTGTAGTTTGATATGTTAGTGAGTGCTTGTATGCCTTGTGGTCCCAGGTGTCTGAGGTGAATGTTGCTTATGTTGTCTAGGCCACAGGCGGGTGAGAGCTTGAGATTGTTGATGATATGCTTTGTCTGGTTGTTGGTGAAGGGTGTATAGTCAGGGTCTGTGGGGAATTGTCTTTTGCGTCGGATGACACGTCGGTTGTCTTTGTGGGGTTTTAGGTGACTAACATGAGAGAAGTGATTGATGAGAGTGTTTGCTTGTTGTTTACGTGAAGGAGTAGAGTCTGTTGTTGTGATTGCAGCATGTGATTGTGTTGTGTTGCTGTTGGAAAGTGTGATGCTGTTTAGTGTTTTGTAGAGTTTTGGGGGTTTGTTTTTTGATCGAGTGTTTGTAGGAAGTTATTCCAATTTAGTGTTTGTTGTTCTTGTATTTTGTTGTTAATCTGGATGTTGAGTGCTTGAATTTGTTGATTGATGTCTTGTGTGTGGGGTGCTGGGGAGTGTTTCAGTGTGTCGCGTTGTATGATGAGGTTTTGAATTTCTGGTGAGAAGTTGGGGTTGTGTTTTTTTATGTTACCTCTTGGAATGTGTTTCTTGTCAGCGTTTTGGATAGTCGTGTTGAATGTGTGTACAGCATTGTTGATGTTAGTGATGGGTGTACTGTATAAGGTTTCAAAGTGTTGTTCTGTCTCATTTGTGAAAGCTTCCCAGTTAGCTCTTTTATAGTTAGTGTAAGTGTGTCTGTGGCTAGCTGGGGTGAGTCTTGTTTTGGTGGTGATAATGATCGGGAGGTGGTCTGAGCCTAAGGTTCTGACCACCCTCCAGGATGTTGTGGGGGCGAGTTCGGGGGAGCAAAAGGTGATATCAGGAGATGGTGGGGTGTAGAGGGCTTAGTGGGGAGTATGGGTATGCTGATGAATGTTATTTAGGATATATAGGTTGTCTGTTTGGTGTTGTAAGACCAGCCCTCTGTCTGTGTCGGGGTTGTCGACAAACCAGGCCGACGTCTTCACATTGAAATCACCACCCAGGATGATGTGTGGGGTGTTTGTGATGTGTTGTATTTGTGGTCTGTAACCGTTTGGTACTGTAGGGGATGTTTGGGGAGGGATGTTTGTGTTTATAATGGTAATGTTGGAGCTATTGCCAGTGCGTATTTTAATTGATTGAAGTTCTGTTGTGTTATCGTTTGGGGGGGAGGAGGGATTTTGTATGTGCACAGGTGTCTATATATGTTATATCTTTATGTACCAGGGTGATGAGTCCACCGCCAATGCCGACGGCCCGGTCTTGTCGTATGGTGGTGAAATTGTGAAATGTAGGTGTTTTTTGTGTTGTACGGAGTTTTGTTTCTTGTAAGATGGCAATGTGCATGTTGTGTTGTTTGATGAAGTGTGTGAGTTCGTGTTTCTTTGTGTTGATGCCATCTATGTTTAGTTGAAGGATGTTAATGTTGTGTGTGCGGTGTATGTTGGGTGCTGCTGCACGAGGATGGGGTGGGGGTAGGGGAGGGGGTGATGGTGATGGTGATGGTGGGGGTGGGGGTGGGGGTGGGGATTGGGGTGCAGGAGATGAGGGTAGGAATGGATTAGGTTGGGGTGTGGATGGGCTGGGTGGGTTGGAGAGGAGAGGTGGACGGGTTTTGGGAGTGGGAGTGGATGTTATGGGCAGGTGATGTGGGTTGGGGAGGAGAGGTGGACGGGTTTTAGGAGAGGGAGAGGGAGTGGATGGTATGGTAAGGTTATGTGGGTTGGGGAGGAGAGGTGGACGGGCTTTAGGGGAGGGATTTGACTGGGAGAGGGAGGGGCATGAGGAACATGTCCAGGTGTTTGTGTAGTATTTCATGAAGGCAAGTGTTGTGCAGGTGAAATGGGTCCAGCTCCCGCATGAGTTGCAGAAAACTGAACCCTTAGTTTGGCGGCTCGAAGTAATGGGTTTTGAGCAAGTTGGACATGTGTATTTGTAGGTGGGTCCTGGGTTGCTCTCAATGTCTCCGGCTAGAAGGAGTCTTCGAGAAATGACAGCCGGAGAGTCATTTCTCGGTGTAGGAAAAACTGTGTATTGTGTGTGTATGTGTGGTGTGAGAGGTGTGAGAATTGCCCGGCGTGACCGCAGCCGCTCCAAGGACGCGTGCCCCCAGGGAGGGGGCAGGGGATAGTTGTGGCGGTTTGGCTCCCGGAAGCTGCTCCCCACGGTCGGCAGCCTGCTGTCCTCCACTGTCGGTGATCTTGTCCCCGGACGGGAGGGTCGACCGCCATCCATGGTCAGCAGTTCCGGGAGGTGGTCCCGCGGCGTAGACGCCGTCACTCCAGGACCTAGTGATGGCTGTTGGTCCGCAAGGCTAACGCCGTCCCCCCTATTAGTCGCCTTGTACGACACGTTGTAGGATCCGTGGGGCATATTCTTTTTTTCCTCCACCATAAGTGAATGTCCCCTTACCCCCTGGGGGGGGGGGTATCAAAACATATATAATAATGGCGTATCGGTATCCTCAAGGTGTCAGCGACTGCGATCGTGCTCTACCTCATATATACCCTGCAAAAGAACGCCCCGTCCATTATAAAATACATGCCCCTGGCAACCACCAAGGTTGATTTATAACATTAACTCACTAGGAAGACAAGCAGGTGGGGCTAAACAGAGACACGAGGCAAAAGGAGGGAGCCTATAAAATACGTCTGGTCAGTGCGATCGCAGCCCGAAAGAGAATGATATGACGCACTAGGTACTGTGCATGGGTATCCTGCCTTTGTGAGGCACCAGATTCGAATAGCATTACAGTACTCTATTTTACTTTTATTTTATGTTTTTCATAGTGGTATCCGATTCGATGACATTCCCTAGGAACGATTTAAGGGGTATCCCCTAGGATCTTATGTTCTGTTACTCGGGTTGCAATTTAAGCATTCTCCTGGTTCCCTAGAGGACCCGGGGAGCCCTAATACTGTAATAGATTAGGCTCTCCAATCATTGACGGAGAGAACCACTACTAAATTATGAGGTTTGTAGAGCCTCTCATCAATAATACTGCATATTCTTACATGATCGCCATTGTTGTGCTTGCTCACAATTGCCCACTTGCGAGTTTCAGGCTACTGTACAGTATCAGGAAGTTGAAGCCCTAAATATAGATACAGTAAACCCCCGCTAACTCAGACTCTTTTTAGTCGGAAACCCGCACTTCTCGGAATGGCATCGGCCTCTCGGAAATTTCCGAGTTGGACGGGTTTTGTGTCCGATTTACAATGTTCTCTCACTCGGTTTTAAATTATTTTAGGATGAATTGAAGCCTGTGCCTTTTAATTATTGTGGTAATATTAATTACTATGTACTGTACTGTCCCTGAATACACAATAAGGTTCGTATTTGTCATTAACCCACGAAATCCGGGGGCCTCATATGATCTCGATCGCTGTGTCCGGGGCCCTTTTTGTACAGGCAAACTTCATAATTCAGTAACTACTGATTGAGACCACCTAGAGCAGTCAATTAATTTGCAAAATGTAGAACTTTTTGTTGTCTGTAGAATGCCGTTGAGTTGACATCGATACGACGCGTGGTTGCCGTGTTATGACGATTTTAGCGGCGATTTTTACCCGCGCATTTTGCCTCAAATGAAGCCTCCCGGATTCCTGCCAATATTTCTTTTTGCCTCATATGAGGTCTCCCGGATTCCGAGGGTTGATATGATAAATTTCACAAAAATTATCTCAATTTTCTCTGACGCGGACCTTCCTCTTCTAATTCGGAATTTTCCCTCTCTTAAGTCGGACATAAGTCAGACTTCGGACATCTCGGAAAATCGGGCTTCTCGGAAGTGGTCTCCCCCCAATTAGTCCGAGTTAGTTAGGGTTTACTGTATTAAAGAGAAATGCATTAAATATGTAGGTTTCCGATGGTTACAAAGTATAGTGAGTTTGATGGTATATATATATATATATATATTGTTACGTATCTTGATCCTCAAGTGGTTAACTTGATGAATCTAGATAGCACAGAGATATATATTAAGGTATCAGTCAGCTGAAGGCAAAACAAAAGTAAAATCTAATAAAATTATTTCCTGTTGTTGCTTCCTTTCCTTTTGGATCTTAGGACTTAGTATCCTTTATTGACTGATACTCTTTAATTATGAAAAATACTGAAACTAATTAAAGTCATGTAGTATTTATAAAGAATTATTATTTAACCGAAGCTTAGTAGGCTATGGTTATGAACCGAATAAGTTATAGCTAAAGAAGGACTATTAATTTTATAAAAAGTCTTGAAAGATAAATATTAAAGTAAGAATATTTCTGTCTCTTACCCTTTTTGAAATTAATAGATAGTTTTATGATATGTCCTTTTATTTATATTTAATGTAATTATTCTTGGTTCTTGTCTTACGTTAATAGTATTATATTATTATTATCATCAGGGTTTATATCAGTCACATAAAAAGTTAGATATATATTTAATAATTAGTTAAATGTATTTCTTAACCACGTAACATTGAGGTTTGATTATGAGTAAATAAAGTTACAGGATCGTTTCATAGATTCGATTCAGGTCTCACTCAAATAATATGAAAGCAAAAATAATATTTTGAAGCTAAAAGAATTTTCTTCAGCTTAGGAAATCACTAGAAGTAATATTAACACAGCCATGTTAGTCTAAGGCGATATTACTAATATGAGACAATAGCATCACCGTACTAAGCACAATTAAGCAATGTAAGCTTAATTCAAAGAAAATGAAAGAACTCTTAAGTATTAATATAAAACAATAGTATTACTTTCATCATAACCCAATTACTTAAAGAGTTGCTTTAGTCCACAAGTTAGTCAACTAAAATAGTTAAGTACATAATAATAGCGTTAACGTTAATTCCCAATCAAATAGTTAAGTACATAAATAGTAGCGTTAACGTTAATTCGCAATCAAATAGTTAAGTACATAAATAGTAGCGTTAACGTTAATTCGCAATCAAATAGTTAAACACATAATAGTAGCGTTCACGTTAATTCCCAATCACATATCTCACTAACCAACATAACGTAAGTGTTTACACCGAACACACTTAACACACATTTATACAATCTGACTGACAGTCACAATCCCATTATAATACTTCACCCCGTCTTCCTCCAGCTGCAAGTTCACCTTCCCCAACTCCAAATGAGACTGATTTGAATGCCCACAACTCGGGTCTTATATACCAAACAATGATGGTGTAGGAACGAATCAGGAGGCGGGGGGTGGTGCCTACTCCAATCATAGCTCCTCGAGTCGCATAACAGGTGCCTGGTCCACTCACAGCTCCTGGCGTCGATCATACGTCATAGCATCGGTCATCGAGGTAGTTTGCAAGGGTCCCCTATGACGCACGCAGGTGTGAAGGCTAGTTTGCTGGTATGGGGCGAGCTGGTTTGCCCACTCGCTCGTTCGCTCGCTAGTCTGCTTCACCGTTTGGGTAGTTTGGCTCCTTCAACTCTAATTCTAACTCTTAAATTAACATACAGGGCTCCGTATGTCAGACCTCCCCCCTAGAAAAGAGTTTAAGGAGTATAGTACATAATATTAAACATAATACATAAATAGATTCACCACCAGATTGGCAACAGCAAGATTATAATGAAGATATAATAAGGATATCACCCAAAGTAGGCAACGTCTCCAGGTACCACATCAGAACATAGCCGGAACGTAGCTGGAGCGTTATTCGAACTGCAAGGCATTATCTCACAGCTGAAGGCTTGAAAGCGCACTACAAAAGCATGATATTTACCTCGCTACAAGGGAGAGCTAATTGCCAAAATCCTCTCATTAAGTTAAACTTACTGCTGTATGAGGCCAACCTGGAAAATGCAATCTTTGATCCGTGGCAGTGGGTAGGTATCGTTCTTTGTGACAGCATTGACTTGCCTATAGTCCCTACAAAACCTATGGCTCCCGTCTGGCTTTGGCACAAGTATGACCGGACTACTCCACTGGCTGAAGGCCCTAGTGATCAGTTCATTAGATAACATAAAGTCAAGCTCGACCTGCAGTATACTCCTGCGTTGTGGCGAGACACGGTAGGGGGATAGTTTAATGGGAGTTGCATCCCCTACGTCGATGTCGTGCACGGCCAAAGAAGTGAGCCCTGGAGTATCACGGAACACACTGGGAGACTGAGATAAAACAGAGATTAGTTGGTTCGCTTGATCAGAGGGAAGATGACATAGTTTAGATGGTAATTCCCTCAAAGCCACTGAATTATACTGAAAGTTGGATAGGCTACATGACAAGTCAAAGTCTGCATGGATACCTTCAGGCTCTGGAACAGTCTGTTGCGGGTCAGTAAGAGAACTGAAGACTTCGTCCGCACCAGGCTGTTCACAGGTCCTGACATTCACTGCCACAGTGGGAGAATCTGGAGGAGAGGAATCAGGGGACCTATGGTAGGGCTTCAACATATTTATATGGAATACTTGCGTGGGCTTTCTCCTGTCTGGGGTAGTTACTAGATAATCGGTAATGCTCACTCTCCGAATGATCTTATATGGGCCCCTGAACTTGGCAGATAAAGGTTGGCCAAAAAGGGGGAGCAGGACCAAAACCTCATCACCGGGCTTAAACTCCCTCTCACGGGCTTTTCTGTCATACCATTTCTTCATGGAGCTTTTAGCCACTGTCAAGTTTTGAGCGGCAAACTCACATGAGGATCTCAGCCGGGTTTTGAAATCTGAAACATACTTGAGGAGGTTTTGGTTCCCCTCCTGGCCAACTAGGCTATCCTGCAATAGTTGCAAAGGTCCTCTTACCTGGTGACCGAAAACTAGCTCATTAGGGGAAAAACCCAGGGATTCAGTTGGAACCTCACGAGTAGCAAATAAAAGAAAAGGTACCCCCTTATCCCACTCAACTCCGGTCTCTGTACAATACTTATGTAACATTCCCTTTAATGTCTGATGATATCGTTCGAGAACCCCTTGACTCTCTGGGTGGTAGGTGCTAGACTTAATATGCTCGATACCCAACTCCTTCAGGGACTGCTGGAAAATGTTAGAGGTAAAATTAGTTCCTTGATCACTTTGCACCTCATGGGGGAAACCCATTCTGGTGAAGAATTTGAGCAGTTCCTTTATGACAGTTGGAGCAGAGGTAGTCCTTAAGGGTATAGCCTCTGGGTAGCGAGTTGCCATGTCCATGATAGTTAATAAATAAATGTTACCTTGGGAAGTCTTAGGCAATGGGCCTACAATGTCCACTACCACCCGAGTAAAAGGATTCTCGAAAACGGGCAAGGGCACCAGAGGATGTACAGGCACCTTCTGATTGGGTTTTCCTGTCATCTGGCAAGTGTGACACACTCTACAACACTCCACTACATCTGCACGCATTCCTGGCCAGTAAAAGTGGGCTCTGATTTTGTCTAGAGTTTTTCTCACACCTAGGTGTCCTGCCAATGGTATACAATGTGCCATTTCCATGATATCTCTACGACACGGTTTGGGGACTACTACTTGATGGATGTCCCAAGCCCCGTCATCGATTGGTCTGTGTGGCGGTCTCCATCTTCGCCACAATACTCCTCCTTTGAGGTAGAAACATTCACCACCCTCCTTCTCACATTCCTCTTCACTCACGGACCTGGCAGCTAACTCCTTGCATTCACTATCATCTCTCTGTAGCTCTACCAGGCCACTAGGACAATTTGGAGGGGTTTCATGGTCATCGTTAGGGTCAAGATGAGCCATAAAGGTGTCAGATAAATCCACCTCAGGGTCAAGATGAGCCATAAAGGTGTCAGATAAATCCACCTCAGTCACATCATCAGGCACAGTTGGAGCGTCATTCACACTCTCATCATCCCTTTCATCAACTCTTACATTCGGTATATTTCTGTCTGAGGGAACTGCTACTTGAGACATTGAACGTGTGACAGCACACACAGGGAAAACAGTTGGCAACTCCTTGTCGAGCTCACCGGTTAGTGGCTCGTTAACAGGGGAAAGTGACAAAATGGGGTCTGGTCGGACCTTCTCACCTGCTACATCATTCCCCAAAAGGAGTGTTACCCCAGGCACAGGGATATCTTGGGACCTACACAAAGCTATGGTGGCCTCACCCTGTAGTAACTCACATTCAATTTCGCCTTTTACCAAGTATGCATAAAACTGGCCTCCAGCACCTCTCATTACAACTGGTTCGCCAGGTGGGCACTCAGTGTAAGGATTCACCATGAGGGTGCTAGTAGAACCTGTGTCTCTCAGAATTTTTACCTCATGCATACAACCATTTAATCTCACGTTGCCAGATGAAATAAAGGGACGGTAACTGTCCTGCACTGATGGTGAAATTATTATTGGCTTAACCCTAGTGGGTTGCACCACACATGCTACTACACCCCTGTCTAGATGATTTACGTTAGCTGCTAGGTACTCCTTCTGTCGGGAGTCTTGCATTAAAGGAACTTTTGGTGCTAGGTACTCCTTCTGTCGGGAGTCCTGCATTACAGGAACTTTTGGTGCTAGGTACTCCTTCTGTCGGGAGCCCTGCATTAAAGGCACACATGGAATTTGAGATACGGCGGCAACTGTCTGCCCCGATCTCTCGGTTTTTTCCTTGGCCCAGCACTGATAAGCTAGGTGGCCTCTCATGCCACAAAAAGTACATACTTTAGGGGATACGGGAACGTTCCCTCTTTGAGCATTACTATTAGTTTGGGGCCCACCTCTGTTACCATTGCCCTGAGTCGCATTTTTAGTTGGGGGAACAATTCTATTTTGGCTAGCTGGGGAAGATGTTATAGGCTTGTGACTGGGTCTGTCAGATTTGTGATTGGGATACTTAAAATTAGAACTAGAATTATCGTAGGGCTTCTTTCCACGAAATTTGTTGTTGAGCACGTATGTGTCAGCCATGTCAGCAGCGTCGGCAAGACAATCTACCTTTTTCCCCTTTAAATGATAGGATACAGAAGAATCAATTTTCCATAGGAAATTTTCTAACAGGACCAACTCCTTCAGATCGTTGTAGCTTGTGACTTTCTTACTCTTGACCCAATGATTGAAAGTTTTAGTCATGGTCCTGGCAAATACCTTATGAGTTTCTTCTACTTTCTTCTGGTTTTTACGGAAAGATTGCCTGTAAGCCTCAGGCTGCAATTGATAGGTTTTTAGGATAGCTTCTTTGAGATAGTCATAATCCTGCCTAACTTCTGCTACTTCTGACAAATACGTGGCTCGAGCCTGCCCTGTCAAAACAGTTTGTAACATAAAAGGCCATTGATCTCTTGTCCACTTCATACCTCCAGCAACTTCCTCAAACAAAACAAAGAAATCCTGCACATTATCCTCAGTGAAAGGTGGAATGACACTAGTCATAGTCAATCCCAGAGGGGGAGCAATTACGGGAGCATTTGTATTGACATTTAGTTGAGCCGTACGATATTGATATTCATAATGTTCGGTTTTTATTCTGGCTTCTTCGATATTTGCTCTGGCTTGTTCGGCATATATTCTGGCTAGTTCTAAGTCGGTGTTTGCTTTTATTCTGGCTAGTTCTAATATTTGATCACCGGTCAAACCAGGTGGCAATTGTTCATCAAGTTGGCTAGGTTTACTAGAGATCCCACCAACTGCTCCGTCACCCTCCTTGCCTTCTACAGGGAACAGGTGGGTTTTTATGGTCTGAGCCACCTCTACTTTAGACATGTTTGAGACAGTTAATTGGAGATATGAGGCAAGCACTTTCAGTTCGGATTTTGACAGACAGTCAATATCAGGGGCTGTGGGTTCTGATTCTATGAAAACTCGAGCATCTTCGTCATTAATTAGTTGAGGCATGATTAATATTTGATTTTTAAGTAGTGAAACGTTAATGAAACTGAGTGAAACTGTATGAAACGAATCCTGGCAAGGTCGCCACTCTTCTGTTACGTATCTTGATCCTCAAGTGGTTAACTTGATGAATCTAGATAGCACAGAGATATATATTAAGGTATCAGTCAGCTGAAGGCAAAACAAAAGTAAAATCTAATAAAATTATTTCCTGTTGTTGCTTCCTTTCCTTTTGGATCTTAGGACTTAGTATCCTTTATTGACTGATACTCTTTAATTATGAAAAATACTGAAACTAATTAAAGTAATGTAGTATTTATAAAGAATTATTATTTAACCGAAGCTTAGTAGGCTATGGTTATGAACCGAATAAGTTATAGCTAAAGAAGGACTATTAATTTTATAAAAAGTCTTGAAAGATAAATATTAAAGTAAGAATATTTCTGTCTCTTACCCTTTTTGAAATGAATAGATAGTTTTATGATATGTCCTTTTATTTATATTTAATGTAATTATTCTTGGTTCTTGTCTTACGTTAATAGTATTATATTATTATTATCATCAGGGTTTATATCAGTCACATAAAAAGTTAGATATATATTTAATAATTAGTTAAATGTATTTCTTAACCACGTAACATTGAGGTTTGATTATGAGTAAATAAAGTTACAGGATCGTTTCATAGATTCGATTCAGGTCTCACTCAAATAATATGAAAGCAAAAATAATATTTTGAAGCTAAAAGAATTTTCTTCAGCTTAGGAAATCACTAGAAGTAATATTAACACAGCCATGTTAGTCTAAGGCGATATTACTAATATGAGACAATAGCATCACCGTACTAAGCACAATTAAGCAATGTAAGCTTAATTCAAAGAAAATGAAAGAACTCTTAAGTATTAATATAAAACAATAGTATTACTTTCATCATAACCCAATTACTTAAAGAGTTGCTTTAGTCCACAAGTTAGTCAACTAAAATAGTTAAGTACATAATAATAGCGTTAACGTTAATTCCCAATCAAATAGTTAAGTACATAAATAGTAGCGTTAACGTTAATTCGCAATCAAATAGTTAAGTACATAATAATAGCGTTAACGTTAATTCCCAATCAAATAGTTAAGTACATAAATAGTAGCGTTAACGTTAATTCGCAATCAAATAGTTAAGTACATAAATAGTAGCGTTAACGTTAATTCGCAATCAAATAGTTAAACACATAATAGTAGCGTTCACGTTAATTCCCAATCACATATCTCACTAACCAACATAACGTAAGTGTTTACACCGAACACACTTAACACACATTTATATAATCTGACTGACAGTCACAATCCCATTATAATACTTCACCCCGTCTTCCTCCAGCTGCAAGTTCACCTTCCCCAACTCCAAATGAGACTGATTTGAATGCCCACAACTCGGGTCTTATATACCAAACAATGATGGTGTAGGAACGAATCAGGAGGCGGGGGGTGGTGCCTACTCCAATCATAGCTCCTCGAGTCGCATAACAGGTGCCTGGTCCACTCACAGCTCCTGGCGTCGATCATACGTCATAGCATCGGTCATCGAGGTAGTTTGCAAGGGTCCCCTATGACGCACGCAGGTGTGAAGGCTAGTTTGCTGGTATGGGGCGAGCTGGTTTGCCCACTCGCTCGTTCGCTCGCTAGTCTGCTTCACCGTTTGGGTAGTTTGGCTCCTTCAACTCTAATTCTAACTCTTAAATTAACATACAGGGCTCCGTATGTCAGAATATATATATGCACTACAATCATAGTAGGGAAGGTGTACAGTAGGGTAGTGATTGAGAGAGCAAGAACGGAGAAATGGATGGGTGACGAGCAGGGCGGTTTTAGGAAGGGAAGAGGATGTGTAGATCAGATTTTTACCCTGAATTGTGTTCTGGAGAAATATCTGGAGAAACAACAAAAGGTGTATGTTGCCTATATGGACATGGAGAAGGCCTATGACAGAGTGGATAGAGAAGGTATGTGGAAAGTACTTAGAATATACGGAGTAGATGGCAAGTTGCTGAAAACAGTGAAGAGCATGTATGAGGGTGCAAAGGCGGCAGTACGTGTGGAGAATGAGCAGAGAGAGTTCTTTGACTTGAATGTTGAGTTGAAACGGGTGTGTGATGTCTCCGTGGTTGTTTACTGTATACTGTATATGGATGGAGTCATGAAAGAGATACAGGGAAGAGCAGTGGATGTTGGTGTGTCGCTGATAAGGGAGGGAAATGAGTGGAAGATACCTGTACTGCTGTTTGCTGATGATACAGTTCTGATGAGCGATAATGAATGGGAGTTGCAGGGTCTGGTAAATGTGTTTGGAACAGTGTGTGAAAAACGGAATTTGAAGGTAAATGTGGGGAAGAGCAAGGTTATGGTCTTCGAGAGGGGTGAAGCCACAGAGTGTGAGGTGAAGTTGAACGGTCAGGCTATGGAGATTGTCCGCTCATTTAAGTATCTGGGCAGTGTGTTGAGTAAAGATGGGACTATGGATGAAAAAGTGCGGGAGACGGTGCAATAGGGGTAGAGGTTTGTAGGAACGTTGAAAGCAGTAACAAGAAATAGGGTGGTCAGTATGGAAGTGAAGAAGTCCTTGCATGACAGTGTGGTAATCCCGACACTGACTTACGGAAGCGAAGCATGGACTTTCAAGAAGAGACTCAGACCAAGAGTGAGAGCGGTGGAAATGAGTTACTTAAGAAGTGCGTGCGTAGTTACATGGAGTGATAGACAGACGAATGAGGAAGTAAGAAGGTGTGGTGTGGAGGTAGATGTGCTGGAAAGTGTGAAACGGAACAACTTGAGATGGTTCGGCCATATGGAACGTATGGAAAGCGAGAGAATGACTAAGAGGGTGTACGAGAGCGAGGTGGAAGGACAGAGAGGGAGAGGTAGACCGAACGAGAGGTGGAAGGATGGAGTGAGGAAGTATATGGATGAAAGCGGTGCTGGTTGGGAGGAGGGGCGTCGACTGACTGGGGACAGAGGTGAATGGGGGCGGTTTGTTCGTGGTCACCCCTTCGGGGATCACAGCGTCAGGCAATAGATAGATAGATAGACTACAATCGTATTTAAGCTTGTAATTCTGTTAAATATCGATACCTATAGCTCCAACTTCCTTATAGCCTGAAACTCGCAAGTGGTCAATTGCACACTATGACACAGGACTATACTCTGGTTGCCATGGCAACCAGTTACCAGTTATCACCACATAAAATCAGTGACATAAGCTTTATTGCTATGTCATTAAAACACATTGATGAAGTTCTTCATTACTATATCCCTATAACCAAGCAGATATCAATGGACTTGGGAGTTTTAATATGTTCTATCCCTGGAGTTCACCTTTAATATTCCACAGATCGCTATGTAATCCTGGGCAACCACTATGATGCATGGTTGTTGGGCGCACTGGACCCCAACTCAGGCACAGCGGCCATGTTGGAACTCTCCCGGGTCTTCCTCACTCTACGCAATGAGACTGGTATGTTAACCAACTTAACCTTATGATGCATGTTTTGTTTTGTTTTTTTAATGTGGATGAGGGAGACAAAAGGCAAAACTGCCTGTGACGAATGCCTCCGACGAATGCCTCCCCCAGATTTGAAAGAGTGACAGGGCCAAAATCAAGGAATGTTCGAGCTAAAATGCCTGGACACACAAATTTTGAAGCAATTTAAGCCATAGGACGAGGGGAAAATGGATTCAGGGAGAGAGTTCCAGAGCTCAGCTTTTGAAAAGAAGAAAGATTGGAAATATCATTTCACTCTTGAATTGGAGAGTTGCACAGAGTAGGGATGGGATTGTGTTGCAAGATAGGTGCTATGTACTCTACCTAGAGAAGGTGGTATACACTGAGAGAGCTCTGAGGAACACTGATTATTGTAATAGTGGTACAATAGCGAGAGAGTTGCAACAATGCAGCGAATAGAAAGAGATTGCAAAGAGTCAGTGAGTGGAGTGCGTCAGAGTTAATGAGACGAAAGGCTTTCTTTTCTACTTTGTCAAGAAGTGCTGTGTGAGAGGATCCTCCCCACACATGCGAACAATACTCAATACATGGGCGCACTGTGCAGAGCAAGACACTGTAAAGAACCCCCTGAGGCAGTTGACCACATCCAGCTTCTGGAAAGCTGTTTTAGTAAGGGTGGTAATATGGTCTTTCCAAGTGAGATCAGAAGGAAAAAAAGAGACACCTAGAATACTGAGAGAAGATGAAGGGTTGATTTGTGTATTGTTGAAGTACAGTATAAGGGATAGTCCTGTGGGAGTTCTTGACGGGTAGATAACTGGAGAAATTGGGTTTTGGAAGCAGTGAAAGAAACAAGATTTGCTCTGCCCCAAATGGAAATGGTTGATAGGTCAGAAGATAAGTGTTTTATGGCATCATCACATGATTTTTTGATTGCTTGCTGGGGGGTTCTGAAAAACTGTTGAATAATGTAAAATGAGAAGATCATTAATGAATATTTAAAGACCCCCGCTGGGGTGGAGGAGCAAAGCAGAAAAGTGGCGGAAACGTAGTTCGGGTGAAAGGAAGCGTGCACCGTGTCTGTGCCTTCAATGCCAATGGCATAAATTATTTTGGAAAGAGAGAGAGTTTGATGCGAGAACTCAAGGATGGATGTGTGGATGTATGTGGGGTGGGTGAGACTCACCTGTTAGGTTCTGGAGTGTGGGATGGTGAGAGTGAACATGATTTGTGGGGTGGGGAAGGGTGGGTTGCCTGGTCTGGGATGGATGCAGGATATAAATGTAAGAAAAAAGAAGGGGTAGCTGTGATTTTGTCAGATAGGTTGAAGAAGTGTGTGAAAATTTATGGATGCGTGGACTCAAGAATCGTTTGGTGTGAGTGCAAGATCGGGATAGACAGGTATACATTTATGTGCGTGTATGCACCGGTTAACCAAGAAACTGGGAAAGGTGTGGAAGAAAATAGAAAGTTTTGGTTTAAAGTCAATAAATGTATAAGAGAAAGGCAAGAGTGCACACAGGTAATTTTACTGGGTGACATGAATGGTAGAGTTGGAAATGAGGAGATAGAAGGTATAGTGGGTAAATGGGGTGTGGAGGGTAGGAATATGAATGGTGACTTTCTCGTAGAAGTACTGTATGTGCGGAGAGAGAAATGTTTCTGGCCAACACGTATTTTCAACATCGTCACATTCATAGGTATACATGGCACAGAGGTGAAGGTGAGCAGGAACAGAAATCTTTAATTGACTATGCCATGATTGACTCTGGGCTAAAAGGAAGAATTTTAGATTCGAAAGCTGTACAAGGTATGCTGACGGGATCAGACCACTATACAGTGCTGACAAAAGTGAGGATAAGGAAGGAGTGGAAATACAGTATGAGAAGAAAGAGAGAAAACTGACAGTAGAGAGAATAAATGTGAGAAAACTAAGTGAAGAATGTAATGCAACAAAATACAGGGATATGCTGAAAGAATAAAGAGCATGGACGATATGATAGACCTAGGAAATACTGTAGACGAAGTATGGATAGGTACAAGAGACTCCATGATTAAAGCAGCTGGGAAAGTATGTGGGAAGAAAACATTTAAAATGTGGAAGAAGAAAGGTAACGCATGGTTTAGCAAAGAGATAGAAAAAATAGTGAGAAAGAGTATGCTGCAAAAGAATATACAGTACCTAGAGAAATTAGAGATGCAAGGAAAGAAGAATATAAAAACTTGAAACAAAGAGTGAAGAGGACGATACAAGATGCTAAAAGGAAGGCAGATGAGGAATATGGGAAAAAGATTAGTGAACAGTTTCTTAATGACAAGAAAGCATACTACAGAGCTGTGAAAGAAGCCAGAGGGAAGAAGACTGAGAGTGTCTCAGGTGGTAGGATGAGGGACATGAATGGGGAACTGGTAGAGGGTGATGATGTGGTGAAAGTATGGAAAGATCACTTTAGTAGCTTAGCTGTAAAGAGTTGGGGGAAGGCAAAGATCTCATCCATAGGAATGGAGAGAGGTAGAATAAACAGGGTAAATGAAAGCCAGATAAGCAGAGAAGTAAAAGAAGCAGTCAATAGACTTAAAATGGGCAAAGCTGCTGGAGTAGATAACATCCCAGGTGAAATGCTGAGATATGGAGGAGAAGAAGCTGTTGACATAATGCATAGGTTATGTAAATTAGCATGGGAAAAGGAAAGTGTACCAGAGGACTGGAGGAAAGCAGTGATAGTACCCTTGTACAAAGGGAAGGGTAGTAAAGAGGAGTGTAAGAGTTATAGGGGAATTAGCTTGCTTAGCATACCTGGAAAGGTACACGCAAGAGTAGTAACAGAGAGACTACAGAAGATAACGGATGACAAAATAGGCGAGGAGCAGGGAGGTTTCAGAAAGGGCAGGGGCTGCGTTGACCAGATAGCCTCAATGCGTTTGTTGGTAGAGAAGTATCTGGCCAAGAACAGAAAACTCTATGCAGCATTCATGGATTTGGAAAAAGCCTACGACAAAGTAGACTGGGAGGGTCTGTGGGATGTGTTAACAATATATGGTGTGGGAGGAATGTTGCTAATGGCAGTAAAATCTTTTTATAGGAATGCAACGGCAAATGTGAAGGTAGGAGATAAGTTAAGTGAAAGTTTTGAGGTCAATGTAGGAGTAAGACAGGGATGTGTCATGTCAGCTTGGTTGTTCAATATATACATGGATAGAGTGATTAGAGAATGTAGGGCAGGATCAATGGGTGTAAGAGCTAGACTGGAATCAGAGGGAAGAGCATGGAAGATTTTAACATGCCTATATGCGGACGATGCAGTCCTGTTGGCGGAAAATGCGGAAGAACTTCAGAGAGTGGTCACTGACTTTGACAGGGTATGTGAAAAGAGAAAGTTAAAGGTCAATGTAGGGAAATGTAAGGTAGTGGTGTTTGAGAGAAGAATGCATGAAACCATAGATTTTAAGGAAAAATATAGAATCAAGAAAGAAAATGAGAAAAGTTGAAAAATAAAAATGAAAAATTAAGTACTGGAAGAGGTTGAAAGTTTCAAGTATTTGGGAACTGTACTATGCAAATATGGTAAAATGGAGAGTGAGATAAAAGAGAGAAAAATGCAAGGGAGAAAGGTGATTGGAGAACTTGATAGTATTCTTGAAGGAAGAATGGTTAGTCAGGAAGTCAAAAAGTCACTGAGAAACAGTGTGCTGCTCCCTACATTCTCAAATGGAAGTGAGACATGGACAGCAAGTGACGAGGACCTCTCCAAACTGAGAGCTGTGGAGATGAGCTTTTTCAGAATGGCAGCTGGCATGAATAGGCTAGATGGGCCAAGTAATAGGGAAGTGTATGAGTCCTTTGGAATGGAAGAGCAGGCTTTGGGCATTGATTGTGGTGTGGTTGAGTGGATAAAGAGAAGTTGTTGTTGTTGTTGTTGTTCCCTAAGCTGCCTGGCCGAACAGCCCCGAGTCCTTAAGGAAGGCCATGGCCACGGTTGGGCTTTCCCACAGAGCTCTCAAATAGTGTAAATTGTGTTGTTGGCGTAAGTGGTTGTGTGAAATGCAGTCTTCTATGATGTGTTTTATGGTATGGGGTGCTGTGTTACAACCCGGGCAGGCGTCGACGACGGAGTCATCCAGTCTCTTCTGATAGCTCAGAAGAGCTGGATGGTGTCCGCATCTCAGCCTGGCCAGGTGGACTCTGTCCTCGCGAGGAAGGGAGGATACAAAAGGATGGATTTCGGGAGGTCGTGCTTGCAGCTGCGTGTTGTCTATGAGTGAGTGGATGGAACGGCGAGTGATATGAGTATGGATGTGCTTCCGGAAGTTGGTTTGGGGTGGGCAGGGAGGGAGAGAGAGAAGACAGTATTTGTGTGTGATAGCGTGTGCTGGGTGTTGTTTTGATATTTCTTGGTGTCTGTGGGTGTGTTGCCATGTAGTGTAGTGGGTGGTGTTGATTCGTGGAGGCTGCTGCCAGGAATTGAGTGCCTCTCATGTCTAGATGATCTTTGACTTTTAGGACTTTGGTTTCTTGATGTAGGTGATCTGTGGGTGTAGTAGCTGTGCATCCTGTGATGATTTTAAGGGCTTTATTTTGAATAGTCTGTAAGGTCTTATGATGTGTTTCAGCTAGGTTAGAAGCCCAAGCCAGGCTTGCGTATCCCATAACTGATCTTATGTATTGTTTGTAGACTGTGGTGGTGGTTTCTTTGTTGTGTCCAAATTTCGTGTGGGCAAGTGATCTGAGGGCGTTAAGTCTGGGTGTCAGTTTCTTTTTCGTGTTTGTGGTGTGCTGTTTGAATGTCATTTGGGTGTCGTATGTTACTCCTAGGATTTTGTGTGTGTGTGTGTGTGTGTGTGTGTGTGTGTGTGTGTGTGTGTGTGTGTGTTAGGGGTGTGTTGTTTATGTTGAGTCCCGGGATGTAATCGTGCTCTCCTGTCCAGCTTGTGAGGAGGGTTGCAGTGGATTTAGCTGGGGCAAAATTGAGTCTGTTTGTAGTGCACCATTCATGTAATGTGTCGAGATAGTCTTGAAGGAGTCTTGTTGCTGTGTCTGGGTTTGGTGCGTGCTTGCGAGTGTTATGTCGTCTGCGTAGGAGGCTATGGTTATTTGGGGTGAATTTGGTGTATTTATATCATGCATGTATAGATTGAAGAGTGCGGGCGACAGGACGGATCCTTGCGGGACTCCGTTTGGGAAATTTCTAATGCTAGATGACTGACCGGCAAAAGATACGTGTGCACATCTGCCTGCTAAGAAGTTGGCCAGCCATCTTTTTGTGTTGTTGTGCATGTTTATGTTGTAGATTTTGTTTGTTAGGTTGTGGCGGGGGATGGCATCGAAGGCTTTACTAATGTCAAGTGTGGCAAGTACTGATCTGTGTGGTGGTCTAGCTGAGTTGATGCAGTCAAAAGCTCTTTGTGTAAGGTCTGTAAGAAGAGTGTTTGTGGAGTGCAATGGCCTGAAGCCGTGTTGTGTTGGAGAAAGGGGTAAGTCAGGTGTTGTTGTTGTTGTTGTTGCTGTTCCCCAGGCTGCCTGGCCGAACAGCCCCAAGGCCCCGAGCAAGGCCAAAGCCATAACCGAGCACCCCCAAAGAACCCTCCCTGCCTACCACAATAAAGCCCGGGTGACCGAAGCCACTCCATGGCAGGGAGCTGAGGAGGGTGCGGAAACGCCCGGGAAATCAAAGCCCCACCCAGGGCCCTGTGCCCCTCAGCAATTATGAAGAGAAAGTTGAGGGACAAAGGAAAAATGTGACGCTTTGGCTTCCAATCTGCCAACCTCTAGGTTGGCAGATTGGGAGGTCAATCCACGGAAGAGGATTGAGATCTAGAAAATATATAAGTAAAAGGAACAGTCAGAGTAAGCTATGGGTATGGCAGAGATCGCTCAGTTCTCACTCTGATAGACCAGCCCATCACCATCAGGTGTCATCAGTTGTAGTACAAGGCGCTCTATGACTTTGGAGGGGGTGCAAAGGAGTGTGATAGGGCGGTGTGAGGAGGGTAGCGTGGGGTCTTTGTTAGGTTTGGGGAATGTGATGATGATACCATGCTTCCAGATGTCTGGTATTGTGTTGTGTGAGTAGCTGTAGTTTGATATGTTAATGAGTGCTTGTATGCCTTGTGGTCCCAGGTGTCTGAGGTGAATGTTGCTTATGTTGTCTAGGCCACAGGCGGGTGAAAGCTTGAGATTGTTGATGATATGCTTTGTCTGGTTGTTGGTGAAGGGTGTATAGTCAGGGTCTGTGGGGAATTGTCTTTTGCGTCGGATGACACGTCGGTCGTCTTTGTGGGGTTTTAGGTGACTGACATGAGAGAAGTGATTGATGAGAGTGTTTGCTTGTTGTTTACGTGAAGGAGTAGAGTCTGTTGTGTTGCTGTTGGAAAGTGTGATGCTGTTTAGTGTTTTGTAGAGTTTTTTGGGGTTTGTTTTGTGATCGAGTGTTTGTAGGAAGTTATTCCAATTTAGTGTTTGTTGTTCTTGTATTTTGTTGTTAATCTGGATGTTGAGTGCTTGAATTTGTTGATTGATGTCTTGTGTGTGGGGTGCTGGGGAGTGTTTCAGTGTGTCGCGTTGTATGATGAGGTTTTGAATTTCTGGTGAAAAGTTGGGGTTGTGTTTTTTTATGTTACCTCTTGGAATGTGTTTCTTGTCGGCGTTTAGGATAGTCGTGTTGAATGTGTGTACAGCATTGTTAATGTTAGTGATGGGTGTACTGTTTAAGGTTTCAAAGTGTTGTTCTGTCTCATTTGTGAAATCTTCCCAGTTAGCTCTTTTATAGTTAGTGTAAGTGTGTCTGTGACTAGCTGGGGTGAGTCTTGTTTTGGTGGTGATAATGATCGGGAGGTGGTCTGAGCCTAAGGTTCTGACCACCCTCCAGGATGTGGGGGCGAGTTCGGGGGAGCAAAAGGTGATATCAGGAGATGATGGGGTGTAGAGGGCTTGGTGGGGAGTATGGGAATGCTGATGAATGTTATTGAGGATATATAGGTTGTCTGTTTGGTGTTGTAGGACCAGCCCTCTGTCTGTGTCGGGGTTGTCGACAAACCAGGCCGACGCCTTTGCATTGAAATCACCACCCAGGATGATGTGTGGGGTGTTTGTGATGTGTTGTATTTGTGGTCTGTAATAATTTGGTACTGTAGGGGATGTTTGGGGAGGGAATTACAGTAAAAGTCTGTTAATCCGACGACCGATGATTCGAATCTCCCAATAGTCAGAATTTTTTAATTTGAGGCCAAATCCGAATTCACCCGATGGTCCGAATTTCAAGAAGTCCCAAAGTCCCCTTTTTGAGGCATTAGTCCACTCAAATGACACATAATGGAGCACACACATATCATATGTTCATGAATTCACTTTAAAAGTTTACCATTGTCATTGTAGCCTATTACCTACTTCAAAACATTCAGATTAATGGTCAAAGGAAGCTACTGATATAAACGTAAACACCTTCTTCTTCTTCTTCCACATCGTCTGCTAGAGAGTTTGTTTTGCTCTTGAACGCATCCTTGGGACGCTCCGATGCGCTACTGGCTTGCACCGCATTTTCTGCAAGCGCATTCAGTCTTGAGCTTGAAAACGCACCTTTGGACGTTCCGATACGCTACTATTTATAGTTCAGTGATCGGAGCGTCCCAAGGGTGCTTTCAAGACAACAAGACAAGGGTGCTTTCAATACAATATAATATAACAGAGCACGTCACAAAAGGAAAATTACAAAAACCTCTCAGGGAAGTGCCGTTGTTAAGGCATTACTTCCCGAACCACATCTGATCTGATCTTCAAGAGCAAGACAAACTCGCTAGTAGACGGAAGAAGAAGAAGACGACGATGCAGACATATGGTGTTTACGTTTATATCAGCAGATTCCTTTGACCATTAATCTGAATGTTTTGAAGTAGGTAATAGGCTACAATGACAATGGTAAACTTTTGAAGTGATTTCATGAACATATGATATGTGTGTGTGCACCATTGTGTCATTTGGGTGGCCTAATGCCTCAATGTTTTCGTCATACACAGGTTCATAGGGGTAAAGTCCGATAATCCGAAAAATCCACTAATCCGAACGAGGGCCGGTCCGCTGCCCTTCGGATTAACGGAAGTTTACTGTATGTGTTTATGATGGTAATGTTGGAGCTGTTGCCAGTGCGTATTTTAATTGATTGTATTTCTGTTGTGTTATCGGTTGGGGGGGGGGGGGGGGGAGGGATTTGGTATGTGCACTGGTGTCTATATATGTTATATCTTTGTGTACCAGGGTGATGAGTCCACCGCCAATGCCAACGGCCCGGTCTTGTCGTATGGTGGTGAAATTGTGAAATGTAGGTGCTTTTTGTGTTGTACAGAGTTTTGTTTCTTGTAAGATGGCAATGTGTATGTCGTGTTGTTTGATGAAGTGTGTGAGTTCGTGTTTCTTTGTGTTGATGCCATCTATGTTTAGTTGAAGGATGTTAATGTTGTGTGTGCGGTGTATGTTGGGTGCTGCTGCACGAGGATGGGGTGGGGGTGATGGTGGGGGTGGGGCTGGGGATTGGGGTGCAGGAGATGAGGGTAGGAATGGATTAAGTTGGAGTGTGGATGGGCTGGGTGGGTTGGGGAGGAGAGGTGGACAGGTTTTAGGAGTGGGAGTGGATGTTATGGGCAGGTTATGTGGGTTGGGGAGGAGAGGGAGAGGGAGTGGATGGTATGGTAAGATTATGTGGGTTGGGGAAGAGAGGTGGACGGGCTTTAGGGTGTGGGGATCGGTTTTTACACCATACCCGAAAAGAGGATTTATGGAGCTCCGATCTTACTCTCAACCATCTGAACAATTTAACCAGCACACCTAAACTTCGTTAAATGCGGAAATAGCCTCACGAAAATATCATGCCCTGGTGGGGGCACGAACTCTCGACCCTTGGGTGTGAGGCAGGCACCTTACCAGTTAGACCAATAGAGATATCCCACTTGGCCTGTTCGGCTCAGGGTATTTCCGCATCCGAGGTCTGTTTAGGCTAGCCTATTTTCACTGACTTTACACTACTTCACCTTCCGGGAAGCGAAAGCTCCGAACAGAGAGGAACGAACAGAGAGGAACAAGCTTGAGCCGAATCGACCGAGAGTCCGTCAGAGAGATGGACGGGAATGGTGAGTCAACTTCACTGAGCGATGCTACACGCACCTACAAACTGCCCAGTTGGCAACTCGCTTGGGCGGCTGGCAACTCCACAACCCAACCCAATCGAGTCTCACAACACTCCCTGCTCTCTCCTATCCTTCTTCCTTGTCCTGTGGGGATCGGTTTGTACACCATACCCGAAAGAGGATTTATGGAGCTCCGATCTTACTCTCAACCATCTGAACAATTTAACCAGCACACCTAAACTTCGTTAAATGCGGAAATAGCCTCACGAAAATATCATGCCCTGGTGGGGGCACGAACTCTCGACCCTTGGGTGTGAGGCAGGCACCTTACCAGTTAGACCAATAGAGATATCCCACTTGGCCTGTTCGGCTCAGGGTATTTCCGCATCCGAGGTCTGTTTAGGCTAGCCTATTTTCACTGACTTTACAAGGGTAGGGATTTGACTGGGAGAGGGAGGGGCATGAGGAACATGTCCAGGTGTTTGTGTAGTATTTCATGGAGGCAAGTGTTGTGCAGGTGAAATGGGTTCAGCTCCCGCATGAGTTGCAGAGAACTGAACCCTTAGTTTGGCGGCTCGAAGTAATGGGTTTTGAGCAAGTTGGACATGTGTATTTGTAGGTGGGTCCTGGGTTGGTCTCAATGTCTCCGGCTAGAAGGAGTCTTCGAGAAATGACAGCCGGAGAGTTATTTCTCGGTGTAGGAAAAACTGTGTATTGTGTGTGTATGTGTGGTGTGAGAGGTGTGAGAATTGCCCGGCGCGACCGCAGCCGCTCCAAGGACACGTGCCCCCAGGGAGGGGGCAGGGGATAGTTGTGGCGGTTTGGCTCCCGGAAGCTGCTCCCCACGGTCGGCAGCCTGCTGTCCTCCACTGTCGGTGATCTTGTCCCCGGACGGGAGGGTCGGCTGCCATCCATGGTCGGCAGATCCGGGAGGTGGTCCCATGGCGTCGACGCCGCCACTCCAGGACCATAAAGAGAAGTACTTTGAGGTGGTATGGTCATGTTCAGAGAATGGATGAAGACAGAATGCCAAGAAAGATATATGGGAGTCAGGTGAGTGGAACTGCTAGTAGTGGAAGACCACCTATGGTATGGGAAAAGAAAGTAGAAAAATATATTGAAGAAAAACTTCCACGTAGTGGAAGGGGCATTGTGGCACGGGCAAAGGAGGCATGTCTTGACAAAGTAGCCTGGAGACGTTTCTGTCATGGCCATCCTCTAGCGGGGGTTTCCCAGTGGGAAACAAGGCGTTGGAGATGATGGAGATGATGATGATGATGATGATGATTAAAGAGAATTGGAGATAGGACAGAACCCTGAGGTACACCGGAGTTGATAGGTTGAGGAAGTGAACGGTGGCCGTCCACAACCGCAGCTATGGATTGTCAGAAAGGAAATTAGAGATAAAGGCAGAGAGAGGGATAGAAACCGAAGGAGGGTAATTTATTGGTAGCTCCTTACGTCAATGACGTAAGAGCCTATGATAATATGGCCTCGTTCCGGGCTCCTCAGAGCCCGGGTTAACCTTGATCACGACGGTCGAAAACCAAGATCATCTTAGGGGGTACCCCTTAACCCGGCAAGCGCGATAGGCCTCACGGAAGGCTTCCTATAGGGAACGCGATAGGCCTCACGGAAGCAAGACCATAAAAAAAGCCTTCCAAAAAAAAAAGGGCCTATCAAAACAAAGGATTTTGTCTCTAGGTGAGATAATTCCCCTCTAGTACTCATCCATGTGTTTCTCACCCCTCCCCCTCCCCTCCTTCCCCACCTTATTCCCCCCTCCCCCCCCTCCTCAATTATCACCTATTTATCCTCTTATTATCATCATTTATCGGTTATTTTTCTCTCCCGCGATAATGTAGCACAAGTGGGTTGCATAAAAGATCGTTATGCAACACCCAGACACCAGCACACACCGCCCCGCTCGTCTCAGTTGACTCCCAGACAGCGAGAGGGGAGGGCTGCCTGTGGCTCTCTCTCGCCTGAGATTATGACCGGGTGGCCAATATCTTCGTTTTTCACCACCCAAATGCTTTTCCCACTTATTTTAGCACTCTTGAAGGTTCATATATACATCATATATGTAAAATAAAAGCATACCGAAAACAAATAATGCTTTATATTGTAAATATAACGAATTCTGTCAGAATCCAGGGCTAGAAATGCACAAATAACTACCCTAGCACCTAGGTCTATATCGCGCTTGTCAGGTTAATCATTCCTAAGGTACGTCATTGGGACGGAGCCATTGAAAAGTAGAAAATAAAAAAGAAAAGCATTAACACTGTTTGAACACCGCGCCTACGCGCATTCCGATCTTCCTCTGTTTCCCATACCTTGCCTGCTACCCCCACCTCCCCAGGTGCGATCTCTCTCGACCGTCGCCTAGCCTGTAAAGATGTATATCCCTTCCCTCCCATTCAGTTTACATAGCCCCTCTTAAACGCGTCAGTTTTTAATTCATAGTGTACGGGTTTGACAACCCGAAGGGAAGGAAGGAAAACTAACTATTTAGTAATGGGTTCCGTAGTCAATGACGTGAGAGCCTTATATATATATATATATATATATAAGGGCTCCCCGGTGACCCCCGTGAGGGTCCCGGAGAAAGCATAACGCGACCCAAATATATAAAAAGTACATCCTAGGGTGAAACCCTTTACTTAGTTCCTAGGGAACGTCATTAACCCTTGTTTAGCTGGGTGTTTTGGGCTCATTTGGGCATATTCAGGCCCTCCTGAATGATCAATCAAGTATCTGCATGAAAAGAAATGTATTCAGCAAAAAACTAGGCGCTAAAAGCTTCAAAATGAGACCAGAACGAGCTACGTAGCACTCGTGGTTCTCTTGCAGTGGTGCCACGAACATGGGAGTTTAGAGTATAGCGGTATATTTTTCCCAGCTATGCTCACTACTGGCTACACTGCCGGCCTCTCGAGAACACAGGGAACATGAGTTAATGGGCGGCGGTAAGCCCTGGGAGTCGGCTGTCTGGCCCGCTGCGCTCCCGGCCATTTGCACTCGATTTTAACCCTTTAAAAGCCTTAATAATGCTCCTAACTTGCTGCAAATTGGTGCACGACTTAAGTCGAGCGCTGCCAATAAGGGGTTAAAAAAGGTAACTATTAGAAAAAGAAAGAACATTTTTATGAGTAAGGGTTAGAAACTATGAATGTTGTCTTACTAAATCAATTAGCTCGCCGTTATACAGTCCTTCCCTTGCACGCGTCTCCCAGCTGCACACGCTGGGGTTATACGTCCTTCATAGTACAAAGTTGCGCATGTGCATGGGAAGAGGGAGGGCCGCTTTACGTCATTGACTACGGAACCATTACTAAATAGTGAGTTTTCCTTCCTTCCCTTCGGGTTGTCAAACCCGTAATTTAGTAATGGTTCTCTCCGTCAATGACGTGAGAGCCTAAGAATACCAAGATCGGTGGTTGGGACATCTCATGCTCAACGTCAAAGACTGAAGAGAACCAAAACTAACGGCTCGCGCTGTTGTAATTAAATAACTAGAATTAAGAAAAAGTGTAAAGAATAAAGGCAGGGTTTCTAATTAAGCCTTAGGAAGTAATAGAAAGGTAGATAATGATAAGGATGCAGTAAAACTTAATAAAAGAGCCACTATATATTGTAATGTGGGGGTCGGTTTTTTACACCATACCCGAAAGAGGATTTATGGAGCTCCGATCTTACTCTCAACCATCTGAACAATTTAACCAGCACACCTAAACTTCGTTAAATGCGGAAATAGCGTCACGAAAATATCATGCCCTGGTGGGGGCACGAACTCTCGACCCTTGGGTGTGAGGCAGGCACCTTACCAGTTAGACCAATAGAGATATCCCACTTGGTCTGTTCGGCTCAGGGTATTTCCGCATCCGAGGTCTGTTTAGGCTAGCCTATTTTCACTGACTTTACACTACTTCACCTTCCGGGAAGCGAAAGCTCCGAACAGAGAGGAACAAGCTTGAGCCGAATCGACCGAGAGTCCGTCAGAGAGATGAACGGGAATGGTGAGACAACTTCACTGAGCGATGCTACACGCACCTACAAACTGCCCAGTTGGCAACTCGCTTGGGCGGCTGGCAACTCCACAACCCAACCCAATCGAGTCTCACAACACTCCCTGCTCTCTCCTATCCTCTTCCTTGTCCTGTGGGGGTCGGTTTTTACACCATACCCGAAAGAGGATTTATGGAGCTCCGATCTTACTCTCAACCATCTGAACAATTTAACCAGCACACCTAAACTTCGTTAAATGCGGAAATAGCCTCACGAAAATATCATGCCCTGGTGGGGGCACGAACTCTCGACCCTTGGGTGTGAGGCAGGCACCTTACCAGTTAGACCAATAGAGATATCCCACTTGGCCTGTTCGGCTCAGGGTATTTCCGCATCCACTTGGTCTGTTCGGCTCAGGGTATTTCCGCATCCGAGGTCTGTTTAGGCTAGCCTATTTTCACTGACTTTACACTACTTCACCTTCCGGGAAGCGAAAGCTCCGAACAGAGAGGAACAAGCTTGAGCCGAATCGACCGAGAGTCCGTCGGAGAGATGAACGGGAATGGTGAGACAACTTCACTGAGCGATGCTACACGCACCTACAAACTGCCCAGTTGGCAACTCGCTTGGGCGGCTGGCAACTCCACAACCCAACCCAATCGAGTCTCACAACACTCCCTGCTCTCTCCTATCCTCTTCCTTGTCCTGTGGGGGTCGGTTTTTACACCATACCCGAAAGAGGATTTATGGAGCTCCGATCTTACTCTCAACCATCTGAACAATTTAACCAGCACACCTAAACTTCGTTAAATGCGGAAATAGCCTCACGAAAATATCATGCCCTGGTGGGGGCACGAACTCTCGACCCTTGGGTGTGAGGCAGGCACCTTACCAGTTAGACCAATAGAGATATCCCACTTGGCCTGTTCGGCTCAGGGTATTTCCGCATCCACTTGGTCTGTTCGGCTCAGGGTATTTCCGCATCCGAGGTCTGTTTAGGCTAGCCTATTTTCACTGACTTTACACTACTTCACCTTCCGGGAAGCGAAAGCTCCGAACAGAGAGGAACAAGCTTGAGCCGAATCGACCGAGAGTCCGTCAGAGAGATGAACGGGAATGGTGAGACAACTTCACTGAGCGATGCTACACGCACCTACAAACTGCCCAGTTGGCAACTCGCTTGGGCGGCTGGCAACTCCACAACCCAACCCAATCGAGTCTCACAACACTCCCTGCTCTCTCCTATCCTCTTCCTTGTCCTGTGGGGGTCGGTTTTTACACCATACCCGAAAGAGGATTTATGGAGCTCCGATCTTACTCTCAACCATCTGAACAATTTAACCAGCACACCTAAACTTCGTTAAATGCGGAAATAGCCTCACGAAAATATCATGCCCTGGTGGGGGCACGAACTCTCGACCCTGGGGTGTGAGGCAGGCACCTTACCAGTTAGACCAATAGAGATATCCCACTTGGCCTGTTCGGCTCAGGGTATTTCCGCATCCGAGGTCTGTTTAGGCTAGCCTATTTTCACTGACTTTACAGTAACACATAAGTATTGTACATACTGTAGTACTAGAATGATTTGTAAAAAAGAAAATCTATTCATACCTATTAAACTCACCCCAAAAAAGAATTTTGTGTATTTATTAATCTAATGGAGAAATGGATAGGCGACAAGCAGGGAGGTTTTAGGAAGGGAAGAGGATGTGTAGATCAGATTTTTACCCTGAATTGTGTTGTGGAGATGTATCTGGAGAAGAAACAAAAGGTGTATGTTGCCTTTATGGACTTGGAGAAGGCCTATGACAGAGTGGATAGAGAAGGTTTGTGGAAAGTACAGTACTTAGAATATACGGAGTAGAGGGCATGTTGCTGAAAGCAGTGAAGAGCATGTATGAGGGTGCAAAGGCGGCAGTACGTGTGGAGAGTGAGCAGAGCGAGTTCTTTGACCTGAATGTTGGGTTGAAACAGGGGTGTGTGATGTCCCCGTGGTTGTTTACTATATATATGGATGGAGAAAATACATGGTTAGAAATAACATTAATTAAATTCGTTCCAGCCACTTTCCCAAAGTCCCCTACTTGAGCCTTTAGCCAACATTAATCCACCAACAAAAAATTATTTGCGTGTCAAGCAGGCTATAACAGCATCAATAAGAATTGTTTTGGACCTGCTACGGACCTATTTGCGTTTCAGGCACGCAATATCCTGCGCCCTGTTTGGAGGCATTATGTCCAGACCCCAAGTCCTCCTGGGAAATAACTGTGCTCGGTATGCTGCCGGACAGGACCCCCGCGGGGGTGGAGGAGCAAAGCAATAAAGTGGCGGAAACGTCGTTCGGGTGAAGGAAAGCGTACTCCGTGTCTGTGCCTTCAATGACTTTGCAAAGAGAGAGTGTTTGATGCGAGAACTCGAGGATGGATGTGTGGATGTATGTGGGGTAGGTGAGACGCACCTGTTGGTTTCTGGAGTGTGGGACGGTGAGAGTGAGCACGATTTGTCCGGTGGGGAAGGATGGGTTGTCTGGTCTGGATTGGATGCAGGATATAAGCGTAAGAAAAAGGAAGGGGTAGCAGTAATTTTGTCAGAAAGGTTGAAGAAGTGTGTGAAAAACTATGGATGCGTGGACTCAAGAATTGTATGGTGCGAGTGCAAGATCGGGATAGATAGGTATACTTTTATGTGTGTCTATTCACCAGTCAACCAAGAAACTGGGAAAGGTGTGGAAGAAAATAGAAAATTTTGGAATAAAGTCAATAAATGTATAAGAGAAAGACAACAGTGTTCACAGGTAATATTAGTAGGTGACATGAATGGTAGAGTTGGAAATGAGGAGATAGAAGGTATAGTGGGTAAATGGGGTGTGGAGGGTAGGAATATGAATGGTGACTTCCTTTAGAAGTATGTGCAGAGAGAGAAATGTTTCTGGCTAACACATTTTTTGAACATCGTCACATACATAGATATACATGGCACAGAGGTGAAGGTGAGCAGGAACAGAAATCTCTAATTGATGACGCCATGATGGACTCCGGACTGAAAGGAAGCATTTTAGATTCAAAAGCTGTACGAGGTATGCTGACGGGATCAGACCACTATACAGTGCTGACAAAAGTGAGGATAAGGAAGGAGTGGGAATATGAGAGGAAAGAGAGAAAACTGACAGTAGAAAGAATAAATGTGAGAAAATTAAATGAAGAATGTAATGCAACAAAATACAAGGATATCCTGAAAGAGACCATAAAAGACATTGATGTGATGATAAATCTGTGAAATACTGTAGACGAAGTATGGAAAGGTACAAGAGACTCCATGACTAAAGCAGCTGAGAAAGTATGTGGGAAGAAAACATTTAAAATGTGGAAGAAGAAAGGTAACGCATGGTTTAGCAAAGAGATAGAAGAAATAGTGAAAAAGAAGAAAGAGTTGAGAAAGAGTATGCTGCAAAAGAATATTCAGTAAACTTCCGTTAATCCGAAGGGCAGCGGACCGGCCCTCGTTCGGATTAGTGGATTTTTCGGATTATCGGACTTTACCCCTATGAACCTGTGTATGACGAAAACATTGAGACATTAAGCCACCCAAATGACACAATGGTGCACACACACATATCATATGTTGATGAAATAACTTCAAAAGTTTACCATGGTCATTGTAGCCTATTACCTACTTCAAAACATTCAGATTAATGGTCAAAGGAATCTGCTGATATAAACGTCTTCTTCTTCTTCCGTCTACTAGCGAGTTTGTCTTGCTCTTGAAGATCAGATGTGGTTCGGGAAGTAATGCCTTAACAACGGCACTTCCCTGAGAGGTTCTTGTAATTTTCATTTTGTGATTTTCCTTTTGTGACGTGTTCTGTTATATTATATTGTATTGAAAGCACCCTTGTCTTGTTGTCTTGAAAGCACCCTTGGGACGCTCCGATCACTGAACTATAAATAGTAGCGTATCGGAACGTCCAAAGGTGCGTTTTCAAGCTCAAGACTGAATGCGCTTGCAGAAAATGCGGTGCAAGCCAGTAGCGCATCGGAGCGTCCCAAGGATGCGTTCAAGAGCAAAACAAACTCTCTAGCAGATGATGTGGAAGAAGAAGAAGAAGAAGGTGTTTACGTTTATATCAGTAGCTTCCTTTGACCATTAATCTGAATGTTTTGAAGTAGGTAATAGGCTACAATGACAATGGTAAACTTTTAAAGTGAATTCATGAACATATGATATGTGTGTGCTCCATTATGTGTCATTTGACTGGACTAATGCCTCAAAAAGGGGACTTTGGGACTTCTTGAAATTCGGACCATCGGGTGAATTCGGATTTGGCCTCAAATTGAAAAATTCGGACTATTGGGAGATTCGAATCATCGGTCGTCGGATTAACAGACTTTTACTGTACCTAGAGAAACTAGATGCGAGGAAAGAAAAATATAAATATTTGAAACAAAGAGTACAAGACGCTAAAAGGAAGGCAGATGAGGAATATGGGAAAAAGATTAGTGAACAGTTTCTGAATGACAAGAAAGCATACTACAAAACTGTTAAAGAAGCCAGAGGGAAGAAGGCTGAGAGTGTCTCAGGTGGTAGAATGAGGGACATGAATGGGAAGGTAGTGGAGGGTGATGGTGTGGTGAAAGTATGGAATGATCATTTTAGTAGCTTAGCTGTAAAGAATAGGGGGAAGGCAAAAATCTCATCCTTGGGAATGGAGAGAGGTAGAATAAACAGGGTAGTTGAAAGCCAGATAAGCAGAGAAGAAGTAAAAGAAGCAATCAATAGACTTAAAATGGGCAAAGCTGCTGGTGTAGATAGCATCCCAGGTGAGATGCTGAGATATGGAGGAGAAGAAGCTGTTGACATAATGCATAGGTTATGTAAATTAGCATGGGAAAAGGAAAGTGTACCGGAGGACTGGAGGAAAGCAGTGATAGTACCCTTGTACAAAGGGAAGGGTAGTAAAGAGGAGTGTAAGAGTTATAGGGGAATTAGCTTGCTTAGTATACCTGGAAAGGTATACGCAAGAGTAGTAACAGAGAGACTACAGAAGATAACGGATGACAAAATAGGCGAGGAACAGGGAGGTTTCAGAAAGGGCAGGGGCTGCGTTGACCAGATAGCCTCAATGCGTTTGTTAGTAGAGAAGTATCTGGCCAAGAACAGAAAACTCTATGCAGCATTCATGGATTTGGAAAAAGCCTACGACAAAGTAGACTGGGAAGGTCTGTGGGATGTGTTAACAGTATATGGTGGAGAAAGTTGCTAATTATTATGTTCCTTCCAACAACCAACCATGCTCCTAAAATCGATTAATGAAATTTACAAACACATGTGGCAGTCCGTGGATTCGAACCCAGGATGCTCACACCGAAAATCAACACCTTATACATCGCACCACGAAGCCAGTTAAAGGTTGGTGGACACTGCCTACGATTTATTATTCAACTTCGAATCCTGCATATCAATCTAAGCATGTACACACATCCCAACTGCAACTCACGTAGGCTATGCATATGTGAATGGAAAGAGCAATTAATGGGGCCTTAACCACTTAGGGAAGTCCTCTCGATAAATTACTCCTGAACCAATATCAATTATTATGTTCCTTCCAACAACCAACCATGCTCCTAAAATCGATTAATGTGGCAGTAAAATCTTTTTATAGAAATGCAACGGCAAATGTGAAGGTAGGGGATAAGTAAAGTGAAAGTTTTGAGGTCAATGTAGGAGTAAGACAGGGATGTGTCATGTCAGCTTGGTTGTTCAATATATACAGTACATGGATGGAGTGATTAGAGAATTTAGGGTGGGATCAATGGGAGTTGGAGCTAGACTGGAATCAGAGGGAAGAGCATGGAAGATTTTAACATGCCTATATGTGGATGATGCAGTCCTGTTGGCGGAAAATGTAGAAGAACTTCAGAGAGTGGTCACAGACTTTGACAGGGTATGCAAAAAGAGAAGTTAAAGGTCAATGTAGCGAAATGTAAGGTAATGGTGTTTGAGAGAAGAATGCATGAAACCATAGATTTTAAGGCAAAATATAGAATTAAGAAGGAACATGAGAAAAGTTGTAAAATAAAAATGAAAAAGGAAGTACAGTACTGGAAGAAGTTGAAAGCTTCAAGTATTTGGGAGCTGTACTATGCAAATATGGTAAAATGGAGAGTGAGATAAAAGAGAGAAAAATGCAAGGGAGAAAGGTGATTGGAGAACTTGATAGTATTCTCAAAGGAAGAATGGTTAGTCAGGAAGTTAAAAAGTCACTGAGAAACAGTGTGCTGCTCCCAACACTCTCGTATGGAAGTGAAACATGGACAGCAAGTGACGAGGACCTCTCCAAACTAAGAACTGTAGAGATGAGCTTAACAAATTCAGAATGGCAGCTGGTGTGAATAGGCTAGATGGGCCAAGTAATAGGGAAGTGTATGAGTCCTTTGGAATGGAAGAGCAAGCTTTAGGCATTGATTGTGGAGTGGTTGAGTGGATAAAGAGAAGTACTTTGAGGTGTTATGGTCATTGTGAGAAATAAATTGACTACACCGGTATCTGGGGAATGTTGGCAACAACCTTCCGATAGAGTAACCTCACTAGAGTGAACAATTTCCTACCAGAACCCGGTGATTGTATATATTGTAGATATTAATTAATGTTAGGTAATTTAGTACTGTATAAGATTACCTTGATCAAGTTAATTTAGTTATAAAACCTTGTAGAAATAAGTTTAGAAGAACTGTAAAGAGGATCAGTTTAAATATTCCCGCGACCGCATACGTGATCCACCGTTTGCTTTAGGGTCGTTAATATCTTGATATTATGTTCACTAAATCGTTGTGAAACGATGTTCACCTTTATAATTATATAATTTAAATGCTGATAATTATTTATATGATTTCGTGAAGAGGGAATGAACCCTTGGTAACGAATTAATATATAGTTTATTTAAGAGTCGGAAATTGAAGTTCCGATCAGACGCTAGTAAACATCTGAACGGTAGAGACGTGTCCCGTGATCTCCTCCACCACAATTCCCACGCCCGGCCCGGAGTCCTGACCAATAACCCTTATCTACCGAAGCCGGAATCCTCTGAACTAAACCAGGACCCTAGTTATAGCTAAGTCATTGATATATATGGCCATTTATACAATATTTAGTTAGGGCGTCCTGAGAGATAGGCTACCATAGTTCATACCATAAGGTAGGCGATCTCAGACTTTATTTTTATTTATGTTGATTAATTTAATATTTCGATTGGTGTGGTAAGAGATAACCTTTGGCCATATTATCCCCCACATTTTGGTGCCCCGAGTGAGGATTCCGATCGGTGTGTAGACTAGGGGTTGAGTTAGGGCCAGTTTTCAACAGTTAGGGTCCCTGCTATGCTGCAGCGGCAGGCTAATGTTTAAGGTCGTTTTGTGG
Organism: Paralithodes platypus; assembly: GCA_032716605.1. NCBI lineage: Eukaryota > Metazoa > Arthropoda > Malacostraca > Decapoda > Lithodidae > Paralithodes > Paralithodes platypus. The sequence goes on from CM064487.1 coordinate 18,413,795, forward strand.
GACATAGATTGATCCCCCGCCGTTATGAGGTCCCTAACTGTGAGGCGATGGCCTTGGGTGAGTGGCATTTCAATTAATAATAAGATAAAATCGCATGGCGTTTAAATCCTGTGGTAGAGGACCAGTAGGAGGGTCTGCAACGTTGCGTTCTCTGGCGTTTGTGAAACTCGGAGCTTGAGCTTCGTTGCAGTCCCTAAATTTCCCCCATATTTGTCTTATTTAGACCATTTTATGTCTCTGTCTTTAATGTCGCCCGCGTCTGGCAGACTAGGTCGACCAGCTTTTGTCTTCAGAGAATGGATGAAGACAGAATGCCAAGAAATATATATGAGAGTCAGGTGAGTGGAACAGCTAGTAGTGGAAGACCACCTATGGTATGGGAAAAGAAAGTGGAAAAATATATTGAAGAAAAACTTCCACGTAGTGGAAGGGGCATTGTGGCACGGGCAAAGGAGGCATGTCTTGACAAAGTAGCCTGGAGACGTTTCTGTCATGGCCATCCTTTAGCGGGGGTTTACCAGGTGGAAACAAGGCGTCAGAGATGATGATGATGATGAATATCCTGCAACGTAAACAAACCACACCCCAATTACCCCTTCCCTCTTCCTCCCAATCTATCTACTGTATCTAATTATCTCCCTTATAAATGGACAGAATTATTTGTTGTTTGATGTTATTTTAATCACGGTTTAGTTTCTAATGCCATGGAATTGAAAAGAATATCCTACCATTACAATAATATTTATTATGACAATCGAGTGCAATATAAATTTATACCCCATCTTCTCTGAAGGCTGAACGAAGGTGTTGACAACTTATCATTTCAGAAAAGTAGGTCTGTCATATATTTTTGCACACGTATCGATCGCATGGACCTAACGACCTTTCTATCTGTCTATCTATCTCCTGTATCTAATTATCTCCCTTATTAACACTTACGATTTGGGGATATTTCCGCTATTATAATGTAAAACTTGCAAAATAAACAAACAAAAACTTATACGAACACAGCAAAACGACAAAACAACCAATCAAAATTGCTATTTGGTAACAACGCTTAAGTAAAACAATAATTTATAAATAAAAGAACACAATCCACCACACAGGGTGCACATCACTACATGAGCAAGTTAATCTGTTTCCCAAGCAAACCAATCGCACACACAACAACGAACTATCGTCACGTTCAAGGAATTAGTCAATTTGGGAAGTCGGGGGACGTTCTGGTAAATTTGACTAAACTCTGCATGAATAAAGAAACTACAATTAGTGTCAAAATGTTCTATTAAAATCAAATTTGCAACTTGACAAGACATTAAGGGGAGGATTCCACTTGAGGGACTTTTTTCTTGACCCCTTTCTCCCTCATGTCTAGCCCCATTGCTTTTGAGATTTTAAGACGTTTGCCCCGTTAGTTTGGTGATTTTTAAGAATTTCCGCCCCATTCTGTCAATTTTAAGACCTTTCGTGCCATTTAGGTGTCGATTTTATCCTGGCGAGCGATAGCGAGCCTGTAATTTAAGAGTAACCGGCCTTCGGCCGGGACATTTTTCTACCGAAATATGTACAAATTTATCTTGAAAGGGGGTCAAGGGGGTGAAATTTTAAGATTGCTGGAGGAGTAGGAAACAAACTAGAAACCTCCCCTTAACAATAGTGCAAAATACAAATGGCTATCACTAACGATAGTGCTATCGGGTAGGTACCTGTAAGCATAGCATGCCTCAAGTGACCCCTAACAATTACTACCCTACTAATAACCTACATTTATTGTACAAATCAATTAAGGAAATTACAAAAGCAACCAATTGATACTATCGACAATGAATAGATACAATATAATAAATACAAATATTTGAAAATATGAAGAAGGTACAATAGATACAAAAGAGTACTTTTTTAACAAGAACAATTAATTATAAAAAATAATAATAACAATAGAAAAAGATAAACATTAATACATACAGACAAAAAGTAAGCAGAGATTATAATAGAAACTTCAAGTTAATAATGCTTGATTAAAATTATTAATATCAAATTATAAAATACACAGAGCCCGGGTTAACCTCGATTACGGCGGTCGAGAACCAAGATCATCTTAGGGGGTACCCCTTAATCATTCCTAAGGTACGTCATTGAGACGGAGCCACTGAAAAGTAGGAAATAAAAAAGAAAAGAATTAACACAGTTCGAACACCGCACTTCAGCGCATTCCGATCTTCCTCTGCTTCCCATGAGCCTGACTCCTACCTCCTCCTGCCCAGGAGCGACCTCTAAAGTATATCAAGTTGGGCATGTGAATGGGAAGGGGATGGTGGGAGGGCAATTATCGTCATTGACTTCAGGAGCCACCAATAAATATTAGTTTTTCCTTCCTTCCCTACCGGTTGTCAAAACCGTAATTTATTGGTGGCTCCTTACGTCAATGACGTAAGAGCCTAGAATATCACGACGGGTGGAGGGACCTTCATATGCTCATCAAGCTAAAAACAAGAATCTATTAGGAAGACCAAAAAACGAAAACTGTGACATGTGTTTAAATATAAGAGTATAGCAGTTAGAAAAAGATGTATAAGGCGGGTACCATTAAAGAAGCCTTATCTCAGAAGAATAGAACTACCGAGGTGTGAATACTGGTAATCGTATATCACAAAAAAAAAAAAATAACAATAAAGTTACACATTGCAATAATGTATAGGTCTTTCTCTTATACATTTATTGACTTTATTCCAAAATTTTCTATTTTCTTCCACACCTTTCCCAGTTTCTTGGTTGACTGGTGAATAGACACACATAAAAGTATACCTATCTATCCCGATCTTGCACTCGCACCATACAATTCTTGAGTCCACGTATCCATAATTTTTCACACACTTCTTTAACCTTTCTGACAAAATTACTGCTACCCCTTCCTTTTTCTTACGCTTATATCCTGCATCCAATCCAGACCAGACAACCCATCCTTCCCCACCGGACAAATCGTGCTCACTCTCACCGTCCCACACTCCAGAACCCAACAGGTGCATCTCACCTACCCCACATACATCCACACATCCATCCTCGAGTTCTCGCATCAAACACTCTCTCTTTGCAAAGTCATTGAAGGCACAGACACGGAGTACGCTTTCCTTCACCCGAACGACGTTTCCGCCACTTTATTGCTTTGCTCCTCCACCCCCGCGGGGGTCCTGTCCGGCAGCATACCGAGCACAGTTATTTCCCAGGAGGACTTGGGGTCTGGACATAATGCCTCCAAACAGGGCGCAGGATATTGCGTGCCTGAAACGCAAATAGGTCCGTAGCAGGTCCAAAACAATTCTTATTGATGCTGTTATAGCCTGCTTGACACGCAAATAATTTTTTGTTGGTGGATTAATGTTGGCTTAAGGTAGGCTAAAGGCTCAAGTAGGGGACTTTGGGAAAGTGGCTGGAACGAATTTAATTAATGTTATTTCTAATAAACGGTTTTGATATACACTGCACGTACACGGTACGAATTAACCGCAAATATCGAGACCTGACTGTATTCTTACTTCAAAATTCCTTTAGCATCTCTCTTCTCATAATATACTCTCAAATCGCCAGTATGGATTCCTGGGGTAGGGTCAACTCGGCCCATCCCCATCTCGGCCCACCAACTCGGCCCACCCGCAACCAAGTCGGCCCACCAACTCGGCCCAGCCACAAACAACTCTACCCACCAACTCGGCCTACAGTTTAGAAAGAACGTCTACCCATTAAAAATGAAAATATAATGCATACACCACTGAGCTATCATATAATTATAATGCAATGATGATGAAAGTTTCGGAAGTATTAAGTTTTCATCGGTACTATAATAATTTCATCACGCTTGAGGATTGGAGGGAACACATATATTTTATTATTTCTCTCGTCTCGTAAGTTTAACCCCTTCATAATTTGTGAGATACAGTAATTGAGATAGTTTTTACCCATTTAAATCCAAGAGATCTTTCTGAATCGAAAAAGATTGAATGTTAATTGAACCACTAACTATTTGAAGCTTTATATTTTCTGGTTCGCATTAGACAGTTTTAAATAACATACGAAACATATGTGGGAATTAAAAGAATGCAAATACAGTTGTTGTTGTTGTTATTCCCTAAGCTGCCTGGCCGAACAGCCCCGAGTCCCTGAGGAAGGCCATGGCCACGATCGGGCTTTCCCACAGAGCTCTCATTGAGTGTAGATTGTGTTGTTGGCATAAGTGGTTGTGTGAAATGCAGTCTTCTATGATGTGTTTAATGGTATGGGGTGCTGTGTTACATCCCGGGCAGGCGTCGACAACGGAGTCATCCAGTCTCTTCTGATAGCTCAGGAGAGCTGGATGGTGTCCGCATCTCAGCCTGGCCAGGTGGACTCTGTCCTCGCGAGGAAGGGAGGATTCGGAAGGATGGATTTCGGGAGGTTGTGCATGCAGCTGCGTGTTGTCTGTGAGTGAGTGGATGGATCGGTGAGAGATATGAGTATGGATGTGCTTCTGGAAGTTGGTTCGGGGTGGGCAGGGAGGGAGAGAGGACAATAATTGTGTGTGATACCGTGTGCTGGGTGTTGTTTTAATATTTCTTGGTGTCTGTGGGTGTGTTGCCATGTAGTTTAGTTGGTGGTCTTGGTTCATGGAGGCTGCTGCCAGGAATTGAGTGCCTCTCATGTCCAGATGGTCTTTGACTTTGAGGATTTTGGTTTCTTGATGTAGGTGATCTGTGGGTGCAGTAGCTGTGCAGCCTGTAATGATCTTCAGGGCTTTGTTTTGAATAGTCTGTAAGGTCTTATGATGTGTTTCAGCTAGGTTAGAAGCCCAGGCTGGGCTTGCGTATTCCATCACTGATCTTATGTATTGTTTATATACTGTGGTGGTAGTTTCTTTGTTGTGTCCGAATTTTGTGTGAGCAAGTGACCAAATACAGTAGTAGCAAGTAGTTACGAGGTGCAGTTGTAATGGCTTATTCCTCAATACCTTCACCTTCGTCTTTAGACATCAACAAGATCACGATCTCGAACACTTTTGATAGATTAATAGATAGATTGATAGATAAAAGGTTCAATATGGTGGGCCGAGTTGGTATTACTGAATGGGCCGAGTTGACAATCACGTGGGCCGAGTTGACATTCACGTGGGCCGAGTTGACAATCACGTCGGCCGAGTCGGCAAAGGGCCGAGCTGGCAATGGGCCGAGCTGGCCGTTAACCGGATTCCTTAGGGGTCGCTTTCTTTCATATCTTACTAACTCTTGGTCATCCTCCTTTCGGGACTTCGGTGAGACCTTTTATATTGCGCTAGACATATCGAAGGCCTTTGATAGAGTCTGGCACAAATCTCTAATTTCTAAAATACGGTTTTGACAACCCGTAAGGGAAGGAAGGAAAAACTAATATTTATTGGTGGCTCCTGAAGTCAATGACGTAAGAGCCTATGATAATATGGTCTCGTTCCGGGCTCCTCAGAGCCCGGGTTAACCTTGATCACGATGGTCGAGAACCAAGATCATCTTAGGGGGTACCCCTTAATCATTCCTAAGGTACGTCATTGGGATGGAGCTACTGAAAAGTAGAAAATATAAAATAAAAGAATTAACACAGTTTGAACACCGCGCCTACGCGCATTCCGATCTTCCTCTGTTTCCCATACCTTGCCTGCTACCCCCACCTACCCAGGTGCGATCTCTAATGTATATATCAAGTTTAGCATGTGTATGGGAAGGGGATGGTGGGAGGGCAATTGTCGTCATTGACCTCAGGAGCCACCAATAAATATTAGTTTTTCCTTCCTTCCCTTACGGGTTGTCAAAACCGTAATTTATTGGTGGCTCCTTACGTCAATGACGTAAGAGCCTAGAATATCACGACCGGTGGAGGGACCACCATATGCTCATCAAGCTAAAAAAACAAAATCTATTAACCCTCTCCGACATATGACGCGATTTCGAGCCTATTAGGGATACTTTAAAGCCTTTGTTACCATCGGGGGTATTTAGAAACCTGTAGTTTAGTTACTTCAACCTCTGCAGTTGTCTTTGAGTTAGCTGTGGGCAGAAAACTAATTTTGGAGAGGTATTTATAAGAGAGAGAACTCTATTTCTCATTGCTAATCTGGCAACCTCTGCGTCATATGAGTCTGAAGGGGTTAAGAAGACCAAAAAACGAAAACTGTGACATGTGTTTAAATTATAGGTTTGACTCCTGTAAGGAGATAAAGAAAACCTAATATTTAGTAGTGGCCCCGTAATCATTGACGAACATGCCTATTACATAAGGCACCCTCTTCAAACACTCATCCGCCGTAGTTTTGAATCTACCGCGCAGAGCATCTAAAATATGAGGAGCCTTCATCATGAGCGCACGCGACCTCACTCATGGCTTCAGTCATTATGAATTGGGTTCTCACTACGAAAAAACTTCGTAAAAAATAAAAACAAAAACAAAATAAGAATAACTATTCAATAAGCTTTCCATAATATCGTGGATGTACTTGTGTGGATCTTTGACCAGACGCTGACTCAGGCGTCATTCTTCCTTCACTGACATATCAAGTAACCAAAATCCTTAATACATCAACGAATGGGAAGGGGATGGTCGGGAGGGCCCCAGTCGTCAATGATTACGGGGCCACTACTAAATATTAGGTTTTCTTTATCTCCTTACAGGAGTCAAACCTATAATTTATTAGTGGCCCCTCCATCATTGACGAACATGCCTGATTTCTAAGACTGGAGGGAGACATTCGTAATCATATCATAACTCTAGCAAAAGCAGATAATCAAACAACCACATAGTATTCTTACTTTGAAAAATATATATTTAATGGCGCAGCACATATATACAAAAAGGGGGTCAAGCAGGTGCGTGCTTCAAAGAAGCCTGCTTGATACAAAAGGTTAACTCTTGAGACTCTGTGAACAGATCTGTAAGTTAAAAAGGCACCCGACTCAACATAAGTGGTGAAAAATAAAAACTTATAAGTTTACATGTGCACATATAACCCCATAATACTCGTGGAAATATTTTGTAAAAATATATCCAATGCTTAAAACTAAATTGCTTTTACAGCCAAAACTAATATAACAACACTGTTGTTTGTACCAACATTGTACTAGCACAATTTCCCGCCCTGAATAGAACAGAGAAATTTTCATATCACATTACTCATACTCGTATCACAGCTCTTTATACTCCGGCGGGGTCTAGGGTGTCCTATGTTACACTGACTGCACCCCCCCCCCCTCCCCCCCCCCCCCCCCCTTTCCTTGAAATTAAAACAAAAAGTGACTTAAGGGCCACCTAGACCCTCTGCCTTAAAGCTCTGGGTCGACTCCTATATATCCATCCATTTTTCATATTGTATGGTTTGCTTCTTTCAATTATATATGTTTTTGTTTGCTCTTTTATCCGGTGATATAGAATTAAATCCCGGTCCTCATAGACCTAATCATCCTGCGAGAAGAAGTTGCTGTATTCTGTATTCTAACATCCGTGGACTTCATAAGAACATTAAAGATCTTACTATGGCATCAGTGGATTATGACATTGTCTTTTGTTCCGAAACTCTTGTTTCTGACCATAGACACATTTCAGAACTGCTCATACCTGGCTTTAATAAACCACTTCTTATTCGCCGTGACTCTCTTCCTCGTGCTCGTGGAATGAGTTTATACATCCGATCTGGCTATTATGCCCAGCCTTTGACGAAATTTCTTTGTGGTTGCCACGAGATCCAGTTGGTTAAAGTTTCCAGTAAATATCATAACCACTACATTTTTAGCCTATATAGAAATCCTGATGCCAATAACAATCTATATGACTGTCTTTTAAATGCCTTGGCATTAATTCAGTCTGTTGATGTCAAGTCATCTTTCGTTTTTGTTGGAGATGTTAATGCACATCATAAAGAGTGGCTGAACTCGGTCTCTCCAACAAATAGAAATGGTCACGCTGCCATGGATTTTGCTAATTTGTCTGGGTGTGAGCAGTTGATTGCTGGACCTACACATATTTCTGGAAACTGTCTTGATCTCGTCTTAACAGATGCTCCTGGTGTTGTGGAGACTGCAGTTCTTGCTCCTGTAGGTACTTCTGACCATAATGCTGTAACCTGTAAAATCAATCTTTAATTTACTGTGCCAGATATCATTATATCTCGTAAAGTCTATCTTAAATCTCGAGTTAATTGGGAAAATGTATGTGATGATGTTACCAATATCCACTGGAATCACATACTAAGATCTGATGACCCTGTTTCATCCCTCAATAACTCTCTCTTAGACATCCTGCAAAGAAGAGTCCCTTCTAAGTTAATCAAATCCCGTATTAAAGATAAAGCTTGGTTCAATGACGACTGTAAGCGTGCATATAATAACAAGCAGGCTGCATATCACCGCTGGAGACGTAATCGAACCCAGTTGCTTTGGGATGACTATGTACATCTTCGGTCAGTTGCGCAGAGAGTATATAGTACAGCCGAGAGGGATTACAATTCCCATTTGCAGGAAGTTCTCGCAGGTGCTACTCAGCCACATAAATGGTGGGCCTTACTTAAGGCCTCACTATTTGGAATTGACTCCACCATGCCTCCACTTCGTGATTCTGATTGTTCTATCTCTTTTGATCCATTAACTAAGGGTAATATGCTTTCTAATATTTTCATAGGTAAGCAGAGTGATCAGGAATTGCAATTGCCCTTGACATGTTTCCCTAGTCCTAATCTAAAGTCGATAGCATTCAAATCAGCTGAATTGAGACAATATTTATTGGATCTTGACACTTATGGTGGGATTGACCCAGATGGATTTTTTCCTCTCTTCTTTAAGAAGATTGCTGTTGTCTTAGCACCTAAATTGGCTATAGTATTTAGGTTGCTCTTGAAATCTGATAGTTTTCCTCTTTGCTGGCGAAAAGCTAGCATCACTCCAATTCCGAAGGGAGCTACTGCTTCATCATCCCCATCGGAGTATCGTCCTATATCCATAACGCCTATTCTCTCGAAGATCTTTGAGAGGCTTTTAGCTAGACGCCTTTCTTCATACTGTAATCGTCTTGATATAATACCCAATTCACAGTTTGGTTTTCGCAAAGGTTTGGGTACTTGCGATGCGCTTTTAACTTTATCTCATGATCTTCAGTCTTCGTTGGACAAAGGGTATGAATCTCGTGTTGTGGCTATTGATTTTAGTTCTGCTTTTGATCTTGTTAATCATAAAGCCCTTTTATATACGCTGCAACTTTATGGTATTGGTGGTAGTCTTTTATCTATTTTTAAAGATTTTTTGACAGACAGGTCTCAGCATGTTGTTGTTGATGGGTGCACTTCTGTTTCTGTGCCTGTTGTTTCGGGTGTTCCACAGGGCAGTGTGCTTGGGCCTCTGTTTTTCATTATTTTTATTGCTTGCTTGTGCTCTGGGCTTGAAAATAAACTAGTTTCTTATGCCGATGACATAACTTTATACTCATCAATTCCATCTCCAGAGAGTAGAATCGAAGTTGCAGCATCTCTAAACAGGGACTTGGCTAAGATTACCTCTTGGTGTGAACTTTGGGGTATGAAGCTTAATGCTAAGAAAACTCACTCCATGATAATCAGTAGATCACGTACTTTGGCTCCTCCTCATCCTTGTTTGCATGTTTATGGTGAACAAATTGAGGATGTGTCAGGTTTGCGTTTGCTTGGAGTGACTCTCGATCCTAGGTTGACATTTGAGAAGCATATTCGTTCCTTGTCTTCTACTATTGCTCAAAAGATTGGTTTACTTCGCAAGTGTTATAAAACATTCGCTTGTGAAACCACAGTCATAAAATCTTTTTATGCTTTTATTTTGCCTCATTTTGAGTATTGCTCTCCTGTTTGGAACTCGGCTGCTGACTGTCATTTGAAATTGCTTGATAAAGCTCTTAATTCTATTAAATTTATTCTCCCTGCTCTATCTCTTGATCTTCATCATCGGCGTCGGGTTGGTGCCCTTAGTCTTTTATTTAAAATTTTTAACAATACTCAGCATCCATTGCATAGTGTTTTACCAGAACCTTTTATTCCAATTCGCGCAACAAGATTTACGAGGAGTCTTAATGACCTTGCCATGACTCCAATTAATGTTTCTACATCTCAGTTTTCTCGGTGTTTTATTCCTTCAATGATTCCCTTTTGGAATCATTTGCCAAACGAGGTTGTACAGTCAACCCATATCTCAGCTTTTAAGTCCAGAGTTAATGTTTTATTACAGCAGTAAATTTTTGTTTTAATCATGATTTGCTTTTATTCTTTTTAGAATGGTGTTTTAATTGACAAACTGATCTTTTCTTCTGGGCTCTCTAACTACTGTAGCCCTTTTCCTTTTTCTTAGTTGTCTTAGTCTCTCTCCAGTGCTTACGGGTATTTTGTGGGGATTCATCTTTTATAGGTGTATCTGCACCCTGTTGGGAGGCTTAGACAGCTTCTATAATAATAATAATAATAATATACATGGCAAGGAAGGTTTGTCTAGAGCTACTGACAGGTACCGAGTCAAAAACGTATGATTAGAGGCCCACAAATGCGTGGACGTAATATCTTCCACAGAAAAATTCTTAAGGAAACGCAAAGAGGCTGCCCATTTGCGTAAATCATGGGCCCTACCCACAACGCCGGGATTACTCTCTTTAATGACCTCGACCAAAAGAGAAGCCAATCTACGCTTCAGTAAGCGCTTACCCGTACTTGCCACCCATAAAGCACCCTGGGGGTTTAGAGGAGCTACCCTCAAATATTTGGTTAGAGCTTGCACTGGACATAAATTATGGTGCACCTTTCCCCTTTTCAAAGCCGGCACAGTGAACTCAGAAAACACGTGTGCACTGTGCTCATTCTTGGCTACAAACCCTGGGGAAGGTGCAATGTGAATACAGTAAAAGTCCGTTAATCCGACGACCGATGATTCGAATCTCCCAATAGTCCGAATTTTTCAATTTGAGGCCAAATCCGAATTCACCCGATGGTCCGAATTTCAAGAAGTCCCAAAGTCCCCTTTTTGAGGCATTAGGCCACTCAAATGACACATAATGGAGCACACACATATCATATGTTCATGAATTCACTTTAAAAGTTTACCATTGTCATTGTAGCCTATTACCTACTTCAAAACATTCAGATTAATGGTCAAAGGAAGCTACTGATATAAACGTAAACACCTTCTTCTTCTTCTTCTTCCACATCGTCTGCTAGAGAGTTTGTTTTGCTCTTGAACGCATCCTTGGGACGCTCCGATGCGCTACTGGCTTGCACCGCATTTTCTGGAAGCGCATTCAGTCTTGAGCTTGAAAACGCACCTTTGGACGTATTAGTCTTGAGCTTGAAAACGCACCTTTGGACGTTCCGATACGCTACTATTTATAGTTCAGTGATCAGAGTGTCCCAAGGGTGCTTTCAAGACAACAAGACAAGGGTGCTTTCAATACAATATAATATAACAGAGCACATCACAAAAGGAAAATCACAAAAGGAAAATTACAAGAACCTCTCAGGGAAGTGCCGTTGTTAAGGCATTACTTCCCGAACCACATCTGATCTTCAAGAGCAAGACAAACTCGCTAGTAGACGGAAGAAGAAGAAGACGTTTATATCAGCAGATTCCTTTGACCATTAATCTGAATGTTTTGAAGTAGGTAATAGGCTACAATGACAATGGTAAACTTTTGAAGTGATTTCATGAACATATGATATGTGTGTGTGCACCATTGTGTCATTTGGGTGGCCTAATGTCTCAATGTTTTCGTTATACACAGGTTCATAGGGGTAAAGTCCGATAATCCGAAAAATCCACTAATCCGAACGAGGGCCGGTCCGCTGCCCTTCGGATTAACGGAAGTTTACTGTACAATCATTAAGCCTACCAAACCTGAGGCAATTAGGTGTGTTGCTCATCGCCGCCAGCTCTGACACTCTGTTCCCGGTGGCCAAAGCCAAAAGGAATACCGCCTTTTTTAAGAGTAATGTAAAATCTGCAGTATTTTGGTACAGACGGGAGTGAAGTAATGACAATGCTTTGTCCAGAGACCAAGTAGGCATGAGCTGACGGGGAGGTGGACGGAGTTTAAAACATGCCCTCATAAAACCTGTTTCCTCCGCAACTGGTATGGAGAGACCGGTAAGGTCCCAAAATGGTATCCTAATCGCTGTTAAGTGATTTTTTAACGTTACCACAGATAAACGTTTCTGCTCAAACAGATAATTTAAATAATTAAAAACTAACGCCACCGAGGGCACCGTTTGTTCAGTTCTAATGATCCAAGAAGTAAAGGCTTGCCAATGCGATTGGTACTGTCGTTTTGTAGACTGAGTATATTGATTCAATAATTTATTGGTCACCTCTCTACCATACGGTGCTAGCCACTTGGCCTCCTGAATGTCCATAATGCAAAAGTCAGCGAGGTCGCTAGGTTGCCAATCGTGTCTAAGTGGAAAAACCCGACCGGGAGCGACACCGGGTCCGGGCACCACGTTTTCAATTGCTGGTACCACAACTGCGCCGGCCACAGGGGCACGATTTTTTTTTTTTTTTTTTTTTCTATGTGATTGAGGGAGGCAAAAGGCATAACTGCCTATAACGAGTGCCTCCCCCATAGTTGAAAGAGTGACAGGGCCAAAATCAAGGGACGTTCGAGCCAAAATGCCTGGACACACAGAGTTTGAAGCAATTTAAGTCATAGGAAGAGGGAAAGACTGATTCTGGGAGAGAGTTCCAGAGCTCAGATGTTGAGTAGAAGAAAGTTTGAGAGTAACGTTTCACTCTTGGGTTGGAGAGTTGCACAGAGTAGGGGTGGGATTGAGTTGCAAGACGGGTACCACGTGCCCTACGTAAAGGAGGTGGTATGCACTGGGATAGCTCTGAGGAACACTGATTATTATAGTAGCGATAGAATAGCGAGAGAGATGCAACATTGCGGCGGAGAGAGAGAGATTGCAGAGAGTTGGTGAGTGGACGGGAGTTAATGATACGAAAGGCCTTCCTTTCAACTTTGTCTAGGAGAGCAGTGTGAGAGGAACCTCCCCACACATGTGAACAATACTCAATACAAGGGCGCACTATGCCCCTGTACAGAGCAAGAAGCTGCGCAGGGGAAAAGAACCCCCTAAGGCGGTTGAGCACACCCAGCTTCTGGGAGGCTGCCTTAGCAAGACTGGTAATATGGTCCTTCCAAATGAGAGCAGAAGAAAAAGAGACACCAAGAATATTGAGAGAAGATGAAGGGTTGATTTTTGTATTGTTGAAGAATAAGGGATAGTCCGCTGGGAGATCCTGACGGGTAGATAGATGGAGAAATTGGGTTTTGGAAGCATTAAAGTTAACAAGGTTTTCTCTGCCCCAATTGGAAATAGTATTTAGATCAGAATTTAAGAGTTCTATGGCTTCATTACGTTTGTCGTTGAGGGATTGCTGGCTGGGGCGTTCTGAAAAACTAATGGAGTAGTGTAAGGTTGAGTCGTCTGCGTATGAATGGATGGGAATTAAGGTACAGTTAAGGAGATCATTTATAAAAATTAGAAAGAGAATAGGAGATAGGACAGAGCCCTGAGGAACACCGGAGTTTATAGGGTGAGGAAGTGAACAATGGCCGTCCACAACCGCAGCTATGGAACGGCCGGAAAGGAAATTAGAGACAAAGGCACAGATGGAGGGATAGAAACCGAAGGAGGGTAGTTTAGAAATTAAAGATTTATGCCAGACTCTATCGAAGGCTTTCGATATGTCTACTGCAATAGAAAAAGTCTCACCGAAGTCCCGAAAGGAGGATGACCAAGAGTTAGTAAGATATGAAAGAAGATCACCAGTAGAGCGACCCTTAAGGAAGCCATACTGGCGATCTGAGAGCAGATTATGAGAAGAGAAATGCTTAAGAAATTTGGAAGCAAGAATAGTTTCAAAAACTTTAGAAAGACAAGAGATAAGAGCAATTGGACGATAGTTGGAGGGTTGAGAGCGGTCACCCTTCTTTGGGACAGGTTGAATGTGAGCAAACTTATTTGCTCACAAAGCAAAGATTATCGAGACTAAGCCCCGATAATCCCGTAGTTTGTTTACTACATGGCACATTAGAGACGCGTCTGGCGGCGGAAACAGATAGATGGAACTCCACCTGTTCCAGTCTGTCACCAGTGCGTCTGGCCCCCCTGCCGGCGTTATCGTCCGGCGGGTGAGGTATAGTGGGAGTTTGTGAGTCTCCTTGGACGCGAACAGATCCACTTGTGGATGGTAAAGCTCTGCAATCATTTGGTTGAAAATGGGTTGCTTGAGCGCCCATTCTACTGTTGTGCTCTGTCTCCGAGACAGAGCGTCTGCCCAGACGTTTGCTATGCCTGGGAGATAAGATGCATGAAGATGAATGTCCAGCCTGTTGGCTAGAGTAAAAATCTCTTCTGACACGTTTAGCAACTTTCGAGATCTCGTTGACCCTTGTTTCTGAATACAGTGAACCGCATTCAGATTGTCCATTCTGAAGGCCACCGCCTTGCCCCGTAAAGTAGAGCCGTGAGCCTGAAGGAAATATAAGGGGACTAGTAATTCTTTGACATTGATGTGGGAGATTTCTAAATGGGACCAAAGCCCTTGGCCCTGGAGCCCTTGGTTTTTTTTTTTTTTTTTTTTTTTTTAAAGAGACAATGAATGGAGGAAGGAAAAACACAGACAAAACAAAAAGGTCCATGTGCCTAAAGGCATCCTCCATTCATAAAATGTTTGTAACAACTGGATTTAAACATTTGTAGATTGTAAGTTTGTGGAAAGCAATTCGAGGGAAGTGAATTCCAAAGAGTACCACTCTGGGGATAAATGAATTCTGATAAGCAGAAGTTCTGCATTGTGGAGGAGAAAGTGTAAATTCATGGGCGCTCTCAGCTGCCCTAGTTCTACGGGGAAAGATGTGGAGAGGCGGCACACTTGAAGCAAGTTCCTCGGAACAATTGCTGTGAAAATATCTGTAGAATAATGCAAGGGATGCAACGTTTCTTCGTATGGATAATGTAGGAAGGTCCTGTGTGATTGCAGGGTTATTGATTAATCTAATAGCTTTATTTTGAATTTTTTCCAACTGCCTCAATGCAACCACTCCACTTCCACCCCACAGAGGTGAACAGTAATCCATCTGAGAACGCACATGACTTTTATATATCACGGCCAACTGCTCGTCAGTGAAGAATTCTCGAACTCTGTACAGGAGTCCCAGTTTTTTAGAGGCATTCTTAGCAATGCTTCTAACATAATGTGTCCAGCTCAAGTTAGTAGTTAATGTTACACCGAGAATGTCAATACTAGGGGAAGTGGGAATATTTACATCATTAAAAAATATATGGGAGTCAGTGAGATTCTGTCGGTTAGAAAATTGAATGTACTTGGTTTTCTGTGCATTAAAGGAAACTAGATTATTTGGCCCCATCCATTAATTCTAGAAAGGTCCTGGTTCAGAGAAATTGCAGTGTTTAATTTTGAATTTATAAGATTGGGTTGGGTGAAAGAATTGGTAAATGTGAAGGAACTGTGGAGTGTTGAGTCATCTGCGTAGGAATGTATTGGATTATGAGTGGTAGATATGAGATCATTGATATGAATGAGGAACAGAATTGGGGCCAAAACTGATCCCTGGGGAACACCAGCATTTATTGAGTGAAATTGAGAATAAAGGCCATCTACCATTACACGTATTTTTCTGTTATGAAGATAAGAAGAAATTAGTGGAACTAATGATGCAAGGCCGTAGTGTGACATCTTCGACAATAAGGATTGATGCCAGACTCTATCAAATGCCTTTGATATATCCAGTGCTATTGTATGTGTTTCACCATGTTGGTCTGTAGCTTGGTTGATTTGATGCGTAAGAAGGCAAAGCATGTCTGCAGTTGATCGACATCGTCTAAAACCATATTGCCTATCACTGATTAATTTATTATTCTCAAGATGCTTAATTATGTGATTATTTAATATAATTTCAAAGACTTTACCAAGAGTGGAAGTTATAGCTATTGGTCTGTAGTTTGATGGATCTGAAGAGGCACCTTTTTTAGGAACTGGATGGATGTTTGCTTCTTTCCAGGGTACTGGGAAGCATGAGGTATGAGTACACAGACGGACCATTTTTGCCAATACAGGAGCGAGCACCAAGGAGCAATTCTTAAGTACTATTGGAGGAATTTCATCTGGACCAGGAGCCTTATCTACTGAGAGATTCTGCAAAATAGTTTTGACATGTCTGGTGTGGATCTTAAGTGAGGGAATTTCAGGCGAATTAAAATTAAGTACAGGGACATCTTGATTTATTTCATCTAAGGTTGAGTTGGTGGAGAAAATATCCGCAAGAAGGTTAGCTTTACCTCGTGGGTCACTTACAAGATTGCCAGTCGGAGATTTTAATGGTGGAATGGATGAAGCAGTAGTGAAGTTGGATTTAAATGAGTTAAGAGTAGACCAAAATATTTTGTTATCATTTGGATTATTTAGAAGTTTATTTGCCTGCTTGTGGAGAAAGTTTGATTTAGTTAGGTTTAATACAGTTTTGGCATGATTTCTGATGTTTCTAAAGTAATTAAAGGCTTCATGTGTTTTTGATCTTGTGTATGCATTGTAGGCTATTGCTTTTTGTTCAGTTACTCTAGCACAATTATGGTCAAACCATTTAGGTGAATTAGATCTTTTACTGTACTTTTGATGAGGAATAAAAGTTTCCATTCCAATTTTTACAAAATCTTGTATGTGGCTCAAGGTGGAGTGTGCATCATTAGAAAAGAAAGAGGTCCAGGGAATATCAATAAAGAAACCTTGAAGACCCTCCCAGTCTGCCCTATCGTAATGCCATTTAGTCACCAAAACAGGTTCAGAGTGGGAAGGTGTGGTAGCTGATAGACAGGTGGCCTGTATCAGACAGTGATCAGAAGATCCAAGCGGGGACCTCACTGTAACATCATAATTTTCTGAATTGGTTGTTAAAACTAAGTCCAGTAGGTGGGAATTATGATTAGGATTATCTGGTACACGGGTGGGTTGGTTGACTAGTTGAGTGAGATTAAATGAGTCTGCAAATAGCTCACATTCAAGACCAGCATCATCAGTCCTGGCTGAATGAGTGAGCCATTCAACATTATGGACATTAAAATCACCCAACACAGTGATTTCAGAAGAAGCATTTAAGTTGAGGACACTGAGTTGTGAGGACAGAGAATCAAAAAGACTTTGCTCTGGAGGAGTATTTGGGGAACGGTAGATGCAACATATGTATTTAAATTTACCAGCAGAAATTAATTTGTATATAGAATAATCAAAATAGGGACAATTGAAACTAGTAACCTCTTCCAGGGCAATTTCAGATTTTGCGAAGCAACATACACCTCCTTTAGGTCTGAAATTTTGGAGCAGTTGATAACCTGGCAAATTAAATTTAGACGTGTCAGATGTGGATGTTACTTGAGTCTCTGTCAAAAAAAGGAGAGTAGGGGATTCTGCTTGAAGAAATTGGTGTACAGAATTGATGTTAGAGTGAAGTCCCCTTATATTGCTAAAGAAAAAGCTGCACCGACGAGCAGCTTTGGGATGTGGGAGATGTCTAAATGGGACCAAAGCCCTTGGCCCTGGTGCCCTTGGTTTGACTGAAAACCCCAACCTATCGTTCCTGACGCATCCGTGTCTACCCATACCGTCGGCGGAGGAGAGGTCCATGACATTACCGAGTGCAACATTTCCCTCTTCGCCCAGACCGCTAGTAAGTTGTGGATTAATTTTGGTATGGGCCATAATTTTTTCGCCGGCAATAGCGGAAAATATCTGTTGCCCTCCAATATTAAACGCTTTACTTTCAACCGGCCCAACATTACAGTTAGTTGAATCCAGTTGAGAGAGCCGACCAGAGACTCCCAGATTCTGCGTGTCGTAGTCAGACTGTGGAGGAACCTGAACAGTTTCCTGCGAAATCTGTTTCGATTGTCCACACTCTGACTCAGAGTGAGAGCAGCTGTGTCCCAAACCAGCCCTATCCACTGAACTACTCGTGAGGGAACAAGGTTTGACTTTACCAGATTTACCTTGAACCCTAGAGTTTTGACATGTTTTAATGTTATGTTGACATGATTTATGCATACTTGCTCTGTCTCTGCCACCACCAGCCAGTCGTCTAGGTACCATAAAATCCTGATCCCTTGTTGTAACAATGGTATCAGTGCCTGCCGGACTAATTTCGTGAATAAGCGAGGTGCCAGGTTCAAACCGAATGGCATCCTCTGAAAAACATAAGTTTGATCCCTGATCCGTAAGGCCAGAAATCGTTGAAATCTTTTGTTTACCGAGACGTGCCAATAAGCGTCTGTCAGGTCTAAGGAACACATCCAACCTCCCGGCGGAAGTGTCAGCCTGATTTGGTGCACTGTTAACATCCTGAATGACTCGTTGTGAATGTGAAGGTTCAGATACGACAGGTCTACGACGGGTCTCATCTGAACACTGTCCCTTTTGGGAACCAAAAATAGCTTGGATGTGAAGACTGGGTAATTTTGAGGGACCGGGATGATGACATTCTTGGCTATCATTTCCGTGACCAGTGACTCCACCTCTAAAGAAACTAGATTCGCCGTTGTCGGCTGACGTAAACGAGGTCGCCGGAGCCACTGCCAAGTGATGCCTTTGCATGCCACCATCCTTGCCCAAGTGTTTAATGGCCATGCTTGGTGACACGTTCGGAACGACCCAGTTAGCAGACAAGGGTTCGCCGGCTGTACTACTCTCGGATCCACCCGCCTTAAGACCGGCCCCGGGAATGAGAGAGACATTAGTTTTTTTATGGTGGTGGAGGTGGTGGTGGACACTTCGCCGGCTGGCTGGCGTTGGCAGAAGACGTGCCCTGACCTGGTTTATTATAGCCTCTTCCTTTCTGACCTGTAAACTTACCCTGTTTGTACCTGTACTGACCTTGAGTGGAGGAGGACTTAGGTAGATGAAAGGGCTTAGATCCCCCCGGCTGTGCTTTTGCGACTGGCTTGGGTTTGGGGAAGTTAAAGGCAGGTTTCTTAGAAGGGGCGGGACTATGTTTAAAGGCCTGAGCCATATTAAAAACGGTTCTCCACACCTCAGGGGACATTAAAGAGGGAGTGAGCACTGGTGACATGACCACCTGATTCGCAATACGATCAGGAAGCCTCCGCACTAAGGACATCCTGAGATCTTGTCGTGCTCGCACCGCCTCAAGCAAGGTTGTGCGTATGTCACCCAATGACTGAATTAACGACTGAAGGAGCAGTCGCCGAGACAGTTCAACCAATCTTCTAGCATCCGCGTCTGCGATTGCCTGAGTGGACCGGAGCATCGATTTAGCCACCTGTTGCGTCACAATGTACTGTGAGAACAGGCGAAATGCTTTCCCCCGTAGCCTAAATTCTCGGTCTAGGTGAGTAGGGGTAGGGATAGTGAAAGGATCCTTGAGTTCACATAAATTGATTTTGGGGGCAGCTAAGAAATCAAACAAAGCCGAAGGGACTCCGCCGGCAGAACACACTGGCATTGAAAACCAAGAATGACTATCCTGAGGGATCTGGTGGGAAGTTTTTGAGGTGAAGGTGGTCGCAAAGTTCTGAGCCTCCGTCTCCCAATCCACCCAAGGTCCCGGACCCAACTGCCCCACCTTCAACACTGGATTAGCGGCTGAGTCTGTGACAGTTTGCAAATCAAGTTCTGGTGTGAGGGTTGATAGTGTTTTGATGTCATTAAAACCATCGTGCTTGGACCAGTCAGAAAACAGTTTCGAAGCTGAGGCAGGGGGAAGGGCAGGTTTAGCAGTATAAACAAAATAGTCCTGGTGATAATAATTAGGAATGGCCTTAACATTAACATCTAGTACATTCCCCAAAGTATCCAAGGCCCTTAATTTTTTAGATTTATTGCCTTGTATTACCCACTCACGTGGTACCGGGAGTTCCCCTGACAAGGTAGGTTGAGCGACCTCTTGATTAGCGGGGATCAAGTGAACCCATGACTCATCTGGGCCATACAGTAAGGGCATAGCTACCTTTCTCATAGGTGCTTTATCTAAAGGGGGTGGATTGACATCCGTTATAACCCTTACATTCGACGTAGTCAGTGCCGCCGTAGCAGGCCTAGTGACCACCGATGGTGATATAGAGGGAGGGTGAGGGATCTGAGTCAAAGCAATAGAAGTCATCAGAGGCCGGACGTTAGAACCTGTCATAGAAGCTCCCGGGTCCACTGTAGGAGTCACCGGCTGTTGGGCAAAAAATTTAGTGAGAGCATTAACTAGCAGCCCATCTATTTCCTCTGCTGTGACAAACTTATTCGATGATGAACTCAAAGGTGAATCATTACGATCCTGTGCGGCGTATAAAACTGACCCTGACTCCTGCACTTCCATGTATGAGATAATAGATACATCGTCTTTGTCATCCGGCTCACCACGAGAGGATTCCGCCGAAGCCGGAGTCTCATCTTGTTGTAAAGACAAGTCAGGAATAGATGATGGGATCGCCGCGTCCCTGTGGACATCAGCCACTGTTTGTGTAGTTCTAGCCATAGGACGAGAAAACCGCCAAACACCCAGGCCTTGGCCTGCACTCCCTTGGGAGTCTGACATACCCTCAATTATGGAGTTCCCACTTGACTGCCAGTGGACGATCACTGTCCACTGAACTCTCCAAATCTAGAGTTAAAATACTAAGAGGTAAACTATCTTTAGGTACTGGTACTAAATTCTCCCTATGAGATTGCACACTAGCTCTGTCGGGGGTAGAGGTATGACGAGAGGCACTAGACTCCGGTGAACGCCGGGAGGCCCTTCGATCATGTGAGTCCTTCCGGGACGATTTGTGGCTATGGTGCGACCGCGAACTGCTCTTGGGTTTAGAGGATTTCTCGCTATGTTCACTCGTTGACCCCTCTGTCTTACTCTTCTTGCTCGTTGGTGAAGAAGAGAGACTCGGCGGCTGCTGCCTAAGCGGGGACCTGGACTTAGATCTCGCCCGGGACGAGGAGGCTGCCACTGGGGGCGTCGGTTCTCGCTGTCGTTTAGCTGTGCCTGGGGCTGGAGCAAGTATAGAACCCAGTCCAGTCTCTGTTGGTTTACGAACAGTTACTCTAGAGGGACGTTTAAGGGGAGGGTGCTCAATTAGTAACTTATCCCATAACTGGACGTTATCGCATTGAAGTGACTTATGAGCCACAATAGTAGTATAAGCTGTCATCTGGTGCCTGACCTCCCGTAAGGCGACCGCTGCGGTCTTGTCATTGTCTTGTAAGACTTTTAAACTGAGTTGGGAACAAAAGGTACAGTTTTGCATCACCCACAGACCCCTTGAGCGGTCGAGACATTTAACACATTTTATACAAAGGGTGTGCGCAAAAATAGGGATACCTGAACAGGAGGGCGTAATGCATAAAGCAAAAACCGGGGCAAAGGTAGTCATGACAGAGACTGGTGGGAAACTTACTCCAGGTTCTGTATAGACCCGCCGGGACCCAGCTCTGGGAAAAAAGAAAATTTCCAGGAATTAATGCTCATAAGGTTAATCCAACATGTCCGCACACAAGTGTTAAATAACCCGCCGGGTAACGAGACGCAATCCACAACGGCTCGCTACGCGGTGGGGTTCCTAAGTAAAAGATTTCAAATTATCTTAACTTGTCCAAAAAGATTTCTGAATACCCTCTGACATAATATAAAAGACCAGCATGGCGTTTATAACTGAGTTTAGTCTTTCCGGTGGTGTTTGTTTCCGGATTCAATCTTGGAAAAAAAAAACTAAAAAAGACGCCGGCCCCCGAATTATCTCGTGGATCAAAAACTGGGAAGCCTGACCCATATACGAGACCTAACTTCTCCCGAAGTAACTTTTTAGATCGCCGTATGCTGAAGGCGGCGATACAAAATGTATCCCTCCATTGTCTGGTTAACTAACTGAATTGTAAATTCGTTATTCCCACCCTTCCAGGGAGCACCCGCCAGGTGTGAATATTACAGTAAAAGTCCGTTAATCCGACGACCGATGATTCGAATCTCCCAATAGTCCGAATTTTTCAATTTGAGGCCAAATCCGAATTCACCCGATGGTCCGAATTTCAAGAAGTCCCAAAGTCCCCTTTTTGAGGCATTAGGCCACTCAAATGACACATAATGGAGCACACACATATCATATGTTCATGAATTCACTTTAAAAGTTTACCATTGTCATTGTAGCCTATTACCTACTTCAAAACATTCAGATTAATGGTCAAAGGAAGCTACTGATATAAACGTAAACACCTTCTTCTTCTTCCACATCGTCTGCTAGAGAGTTTGTTTTGCTCTTGAACGCATCCTTGGGACGCTCCGATGCGCTACTGGCTTGCACCGCATTTTCTGGAAGCGCATTCAGTCTTGAGCTTGAAAACGCACCTTTGGACGTATTAGTCTTGAGCTTGAAAACGCACCTTTGGACATTCCGATACGCTACTATTTATAGTTCAGTGATCGGAGCGTCCCAAGGGTGCTTTCAAGACAACAAGACAAGGGTGCTTTCAATACAATATAATATAACAGAGCACGTCACAAAAGGAAAATCACAAAAGGAAAATTACAAGAACCTCTCAGGGAAGTGCCGTTGTTAAGGCATTACTTCCCGAACCACATCTGATCTTCAAGAGCAAGACAAACTCGCTAGTAGACGGAAGAAGAAGAAGACGTTTATATCAGCAGATTCCTTTGACCATTAATCTGAATGTTTTGAAGTAGGTAATAGGCTACAATGACAATGGTAAACTTTTGAAGTGATTTCATGAACATATGATATGTGTGTGTGCACCATTGTGTCATTTGGGTGGCCTAATGTCTCAATGTTTTCGTTATACACAGGTTCATAGGGGTAAAGTCCGATAATCCGAAAAATCCACTAATCCGAACGAGGGCCGGTCCGCTGCCCTTCGGATTAACGGAAGTTTACTGTAGTTTAAAAACTGTTAACCCCAATTACGCCTTAAGCTGAAGGCGGTGATACAAAACGTATCCCTCAATTGTCTGGTTAACTAACTGAATTGAAAATTCGTTATTCCACCCCTCCGGGGAGCACCCGCCGGGTATGAATAATAGTTTAAAAACGTTAACCCCAATTGTGCCTTAATTCGCGTATGTTGAAGGTGATACACAATGCATCCCTCAAAAGTCTGGTCAACTAAACTGAATTTCTTTTGTAAATTCGTTCATCCCACCCTTCCAGGTTGCACCCGCCGGGTGATTTAAAGTTAACCCCAACCAATCCTATCCTCACTTCTTTGTAAAAGATCGCCGGGGAGGAAAAACAACAACAGCTTAGTTTTTTATTGGCTTTGCAAAACCGAAAAAACTACAAACACGTGTTCGCATGAACACTGTTAGATGGGTACAGTCATCCCGCCGGGATTCATAAGGGGCCTGAAACAGGCACCACAGAGACGCAGTCCTGGGGAGCCACAGACACCTACTCGCCGGGGAAACAAGCCTGTTTTTTTAAACCACGCGTGGCTAAAACTCGGCAACCAGCCGGGTTTTTCATGGTGTAACGGAGAAAAAAAACCCGGAATAACCCACCCCGTCCAGATACCATCTGAACTCAAAACAGGACCGAGGCGTAGCCAAAACACAACTACGCCGGGCCCAACATAGTCCGAGGAATTAGCCAATACACAACTAAACCAGGACACATAAATAGTCCGTGGAATTAGCCAATACACAACTAAACCAGGACACATATGACACAGTAGTACATATTTATAACATAAATCAATAACACTTGTACATGTGGCAAAGCTACGAGAGGCTGGCTAGGCCTAGGCAGACGGACATAAAAGTAAACATGTCGTAATATAAACAAAAAGCACTGAATTATATCACAACAGGAACCACCGTCAACACACCACTGTAGCAAACACTTCCGGCAAAGGGATGAACTGACTCGGGACCCAGAAAAAACTTCACTAAGTGAAGAAAAATACGCTGGGAATGTCAGCAAAAATAAGCTACCTCATCAGAAAGATAAAAGGAAGCAATAATAACGCGTAATGAAAGCCGCCTGCATCACAAAGCTAGCTAACAGTGAAAAAGTTCACAAGTCCACAACAGGACCACGAGGGTACATCCGAAATAGATGCCCCAAACACACAACCCAAAATACACTGCACTGCGGGCAACCAGCCCAGGACACTCCTGCTACGCATATCCTAACCTTACTCGATACATCCCGGAGTAAACAAATGAGAAAAAACTCACTAGGGACGCAACAAATGCGGAACCAGCGGAGCGTGGGGAGACACGTCCGGGCAGGCTGAGCGCAGAGCAGAGAAGGAAGAATGACGCCTGAGTCAGCGTCTGGTCAAAGATCCACACAAGTACATCCACGATATTATGGAAAGCTTATTGAATAGTTATTCTTATTTTGTTTTTGTTTTTATTTTTTACGAAGTTTTTTCGTAGTGAGAACCCAATTCATAATGACTGAAGCCATGAGTGAGGTCGCGTGCGCTCATGATGAAGGCTCCTCATATTTTAGATGCTCTGCGCAGTAGATTCAAAACTACGGCGGATGAGTGTTTGAAGAGGGTGCCTTATGTAATAGGCATGTTCGTCAATGATGGAGGGGCCACTAATAAATACAAGAGTATAGCAGTAAGAAAAAGATGTTTAAGGCGGGTACCATTAAAGAAGCCTTATCTCAGAAAAAACAGAACTACTGAGGTGTGAATACTGGTAATCGTATATCACAAAATTAAAATTAAAAATATAGTTACACATTTATAGTTGCAATAATGTGTAGATATTGCTATGTAACAGATCTAGTGCAGTAATAGCACTCCTGCTATCCATTCGGATTGTGTGTCCTACCAACTTGTCATGGAACTTAACACGCCCCCTTCTTTTTCCCTTAAGGTGGATGGTAGGACACAACTTCTATTACCTTCCAACACTGTTAATAAAAGCATTGAACAAATATATCCATCTACTTATTGGCCTCAGTGGGCATGTTCCAGCCTCAACGCTATGCTTGGTAGTTTGTGTCTTATCCAGATGTACCGATAAGCATATGGCTAGGGAACGCCGTGTTAGAGGGCCAAAGACCCGTCGAGTTATATCCTACACTGAAAAACCAATGGGGAAAACTCCTGGTGGTGGCCCATATGTGCATATCATGGGTTTTATGCAATCAACTGAGGCTCAGCTTCCTTAATTATATCTGCAATAAAGGTTGCTAACACTTTCTTTCCTGACCTTATTGAACCTTCTGGAGGAAACCACAATTGTGTCATATTCCTAGGAATAACAGACTTAGAGTGGGTATATAGTGCTTTAACAGGGTATAGAGCATGGAGTATCTTTGCTCTTTTCAAGGCGGGAATAAAGAAAGGTGTAAGGATATGTTCCTGGTGCTCATTTTTGCGATGAATCTGGTGCAGTAACCATATGTACAGAATCATTATTGGGGCAAAAAACATAGACAGTTAGTGGGCCTTGCCATGGCTGTCCATTCTGAGACCCTATGGACAGTAGCCAGGGTCATCAGAGACACATACTTTTTTAAGTTTCTTGTCTGTATTTGGTCTCACAGGATAAGACCTCGACTGTGACAAAGTTAGGAACCTCGTGATTGACCATTGAGGAAGCAAATGACGATTTGGGGCTCTGAGCTTAAAGCAAGCCTACATAAAACTATATTCGTCTTTCTGGGGCAAAGATAAACCAGTAAGAGACAAGAAGGGTTGCTTTCTGCCGATACGTGGTTTATATGGGTGTTAACTGTTAGTTTTTTTAAAAAACAATTAAGCAATTTAGGTGCTTCAGTAACAAAGCAACCGATGGAGACTGCTGAGTTGACTCTACTCTCAAAGTTGTAAATTGTGTACAGTGTGAACTATACTGTCTTAAGTTGATGCTGTGTATTGATTAGTGAGATTATCCGTGATTTCCTTGTAGTAGGCCGGTAGCCATTTGGATTTGAGAATGTCCACATAGTAAAATTGAGCGAGGTCTGCAGGTTTCCAATTTTTTTTCGAGTGGAAATAGGACAGGGAGGGGGGGGTGCAGAGGTTCTTGTACCACTGAATAAGTATAGTGTGCAATACCTGAGTAGGCCACATAGGGGCAACCCGGCCCATTTGACCCTGGAAAAACCTGAGGTGATGAATGATTCTCACATCAAATTCTATGTTCCACCTGTGAGGGCATCTGGGCCCCTTTCTCGTGTTATGTCATTCCGAGATATGTACGACTGGAGCTTCGTTGATTTTACGAGATGTAAACAGATCGGTTTGGTGTAAAAATTGGGAGAATTAAGTGGTTGGCTGCTTTTTGTTTGAAAGCCCATTCCGCTGAGGTAATCTTTCCCTTGGACTGAGCATCCGTCCACAGCTTGGAGATCCCTGGTAGAAATGTTGCATGGATTAATATGGAATGTTTTTGGGCTAGAGAGCATGTCTTTTCCGAGAGATCTTGGGGAAACCTGGCCCGGGTGGGGACCTGTTTCCTCAAGCAAATTACAGTGGTCATGTTGTCCATCCGGCATGCCCTTGACCTGGAGGTCAATGACATTGCATGAACTCTGGGAAAAATAGAGGGACTGTTAGCTCTTGGGTATTGATGTGACCCTGACTTAATGTTGTCCATTTCCCGTGATTCTGATGGCCTTCCGTTGACTGATAGTCCTATCCTATTAGACTCGAGGTGTCTGTGTCCACCCATAGAGTGGGAGGTGGATCTGACCAATGAGTCACTGATCCCTTTACCTGAGGTTTTACCACAAATGACAGAGGGTGTAGAATTCTCTTTGGGATGAAGAGAGGGGAATTGTGAGGTGTTAGAGGGAAGGCTTTGTTGCCTGGCCAGATTAGTTCCTTCAACCTGAGGAAGCCTAGGGGCCTTGTAATTTTGAGCCCAGTTTCGAGGGCCTATAGGGAATTCCCAAAGTTCCCTGGTTATAGTCTTGGTATGCAATACTTAAACAGTTTTATTTGAAGACGTTTGGCATTGATTGGATTTTGTTTTATAGTCTGAAGTTGTGTATCTCAGATTAATGCTATTCATTCTGCTGATTGTGTAGGAGTGAGATTTTGATTTCTCTAATTTTACTCTGAAAACCAACTTTGTCCCATGTTGCATGGCTATCAAGGTTTGTTCTTGGTAATGGTGTGGGGAAGACCACAGCATCATCCAATCTTGAAGGTAAAGCAGTATTTTTACACCGTCTTTGAGTAGAGGGAGGAGAGATTGTTTCACTATCTTGGTGAAAAATTCTGGGAGCTATGATCAAGCTGAAAGGAGTTCTGGTGAACATTGCCGCTTTGATTCTGAATGGGATAGCTAGGAACTTTTGGTACCTCTTGCTATTGTGATGTGCCAGTAGGAGTCTTCTATAGCTAGAGTAATTATTCAGACCTTGGTTGTAGAATTAGGTTTACTTGGGAAATAGTTAACATCCTGAACTTCATATTTTGAATTAATTTGTTAAGGAGGAACCTGTCTATCGTAGGCTTTAGTTGTAGACTGTCCCTTTTGGGGAGAGGAACATGTGTGATAGAGAAGCTGGCATGCCTTCTGGCACCTAAGTCACAACATTGTCTGTCAACATTTGGTTCATCAATGTTTTTTAACTCTAGAGATAGTTGTCCATTGTTAGACTGAGCTCTGAGGAGGGGTTAGCTTGTTTGCCAGTAAACTGCCCAAACAAGTCCCTCTGAGGGCTTAGCAACAGAGCATGAACCTTATTCCAGGTTGTTTGGGGAAACAATCTGCATGTGAATCGAGGTGAGAAGAGAGCCGGAGTAGCAATATCTTTGGGTATATTCTTGGACAATTGGGTGAGTGGATACTGTCTAGCTCTAGTTGCCTTAAAAATTACAATCTTGATATTCCCAGTGGTCATTCGAGAATTACCACGTGAAGCTCTTCTGATAAAATGAAGTGCAGACCTAGAGTTTTGTTCAGGGATAGAATCTGCTACTTGCCTCATGGCTTGTGCAAGATGTTGTGTGATAAAATTTGACAGTAACCTATGGGTTCTTTGTCGTAGTTTAAAGTCTTTGTCAGTCCGTGCAGGGTAGGTGTATTAATCATGGGGTCAACTAGTTGGTTTACAACTATTGTTGGAGATCTGAG
Organism: Paralithodes platypus; assembly: GCA_032716605.1. Lineage (NCBI taxonomy): Eukaryota > Metazoa > Arthropoda > Malacostraca > Decapoda > Lithodidae > Paralithodes > Paralithodes platypus. The sequence goes on from CM064487.1 coordinate 18,441,914, forward strand.
ATATTTCTAGAACTCCTGGGGAATAGAGTCGGAGTTGTATATATATGCATAGTGGTAAATTTTTGATTACGTCCAGCAATCGGTCTTGTGCATCGTTGTATGTAGATGCCTAAGCTCGTCTCTTTTAATAATCCACTCGTTTGGTATTGGCACCAAGTCTGAATGACCTGTGTCAGCATTAGTAGGTGCTATCCTGGTAATTGTTTCCAGTATCGATATTCACCAATTAGTAGAGGGGGAAGCTTCTTGAACATTTCATGAGCAGGTTGTTTAGGCTGGACAGGTAAATGAGACAGTGGGACTGTGTCTGGTATGGCATATTGTAACATGGGTGGAGCCAGAGACCTACTTTGGAGATCTCCGATAGTTTTATCTAAAGACGTAAATTTCTGTTCAATTTTGTCTGTCAACTCATGCATAGATTTAAGAAAATACCTGAAGTTCACCCACCAAGCCACCAGGCGGGTTCTGAGTAGGGACTATATCAGGAAACTCTTCTTCACTTTGTACTAATGGATAACCATGGTACTCATTCTACTCCAACCCTCTTCGGTATGGTTACTGGTTTCCAATTCATACCACCCGACCATAGCATTGCTCATGACCAAGGGTTCTGGGGTATCCTTAGGAAGTACTTTTTCCGTATTGCCCCAACCGTACTGTGACCAAAATGTCTGGAGCTGCCAGAGAAGGGTCTAAATGAACAGGTAAGTCTGTAGGATTAGTGTATGGGTTTATGTACTTCAGCTGCAATATTCACCTGAATCAGTTTAGGGTGCTTTAATGTGAGTGGAGCAAGCAACTGGGTTTATTCAGATTGCTGTTCAATAGTATCAGCTAACTGTACTAGGGAAAGTGGAGGGGAACTGATACCCTCAGAACTTGGATCAGTCAAGGAAGTAGATGAGACAGGTAATTTATGTTTTTTGATGTAATAGGGTTAGCCGGGTGGATGACCACATTAGACAATGTCAAAAGTCTGGGGGTATGTGGTGTAGAATGGAGGATTTTGGAATCATGACTGCGAGTCGAGTCGGGGAAGTTTGGTACTTAGCAGGTCGCCTTTCAGTTTGAGATTTGCTCACTTTCTTCTGTTTATTTACTGGAAGAATTTGAGTTGGGGGACCTATGTCTTTTCCTGGTAGATCCAGACATTTTCTTGTCAGGAGATGGAGAGGAGCTCCGAGCTAGAGGTTCTAGAAAAAGATATTTCTAAAAAAGCTTACATACTTTGCCTCCATAATACCTGGATATTTTGTTTAACCCTCCTGGCCCGGTTGTCATTTTAAAATGACACCACGAATTAAGGGCAGGTGCCCGGTTGTCATTTTAAAATCTGTAAGCTTGAAAGCCTATTCAGCTTGGTCTGAACGCCGTGCGTCCGACGCATGTAAACAAAGCCGATCGTTACGTCACCGCACCTCCGAAAACAAGAAAGAGAAGACTCGTTTGTTATTGTATGTCTGTATGTCGTTGTTTCAATAGTGAAAAGATCGTCATATTGCTAACATCGCCTGCAAGTGCTCTCCACTGAAATCGTCATCACAACTGAACCAGTTGACATAGAGAGCTCTACTCAACGCCAGTCTACAGATTAGAAACCGCACTACATTTATAGATGCGTGGGAAATTTCTAGCAGTTAAACTAAACAAAAATACGGTAGCCTAGGCCTGGACGTTTTTCGGCCAGATCGCCCGGGTAGCCCACACTGTCATTTTGTGAGCCTGCCCGGGCCAGGAGGGTTAAGGTACCTGAAATGTAAGACATTTACCGAACCCCACACAGATAATAACACTTGTTTGCATGTGACCGAGGGCATAAATGTTTTTTAGGGTCATGGTTATTAACAAAATTATGATTAGTGACTTAGTCACTTAGTGACATAGTCACTTAGCCGGTGTGCCGGAAACGTTTAGTGTTTTGTAAAATGAACTCACCTTAAAATGTAAGGTGTTGGGCTCCTCCAGTGGTTATTACTTGGCCGAAAGGGATCATTCTAATTGTTGAAAACCTCTTCTCCGGTAATGCAGCAGCTCACCTGTGAAATACCAAGGAGTCAATGTTGCATGGTGGAAATAATACCAGAATTATTAGATCTGCTTAGATTTGGCAAAATAGGATCTAGTCATGCATAGTTTATTTTAAATAAACTGCAGTTGCCTTTTATCTAAGAAATAGTCTAGTGAATTATTACTCGGTGTCACTGGGTATAATTACTTGGTAATTTTTTAGTCAGGTATAGGCTGGCCTTTCTAGAAAGGGAAAGAAAACTTGTACTAATTTCCTGGAAATTAATTAAAATGTAAAACTTGCAAACTAAACAAACCAAAATTGGGACAAGGACAATATAAAGTCAAATTAAATTATCAAAATCGCTATGTGGAAACAAATTAATTACAATTATGCAGTTAGTGAGAATCTACTTAGTAGGTGAACCTGAAACTTCTAGAGTTTTGCCCAGTGAACTCACCTTAAAGATTACGGTTTTGTTAGCCGAGTGAAGGGAGTAACAGGTGAAATGGTTAGGTCTACCCTGGCCTTGAAATCTGGAATACTGTTCATCTCTTGCTGAGGGTAGGCCTATCACTTGGCCGGGGCCTAGGCCTACTTAACTTGGGCAAAATTAGGATCTAGCCTTGTATTGTTTACTTTAAATAAGCTAATTAGATAGAAGTACTTATGTAAGCTCTCGTTTCTATCGTAAGTCTGATAGTTATGTTAATTACTGGTAGCCGGGCCTGTCTCTAATATGGTATGACATCCTTAGGCTATTATAAAGTAACCAAGCCTAGGGTACCCGGCAATAATTTCCATTTGATTCCATTATTGGAACCCTGGTTTTTCTTTATTAAAGTGTGACAAAGCTTAGGGTACCTGGTATAATAATATCTGTTACTCTTACTCAGACTTCTTCTTGTCATAGTATGACAAGGCTTTGGGTAACACAGCACCCATGTGGTGGTCTCAATTGTTTCGGTATCTGGGCCTGTCATAGTGAAACTATGAACTATGTCATGGTGCCTGGTATCGTAATATGTCTCTAATATGTTAAGACATCCTTATTATCGTATGACCAAGCCTAGAGTACCCGACAATAATCCTAAACAGAGCAAATAACAAGAGAAGCCTTACATGACAAGGTCACTGTTGTTCCAGCTGATCTGTGTAAACATTCAAGGTTGAGTATGGAAACGCATACTAGTCAACGTATGAAACGCACTTAAACAGGTGTCGTTTCAAAGGCTTGATATTTGTTTTGGTAAAATGATACCATCCGGGGATATTGGTATTCGACTAACTAGATAGAAGTACTATTTAAGCTCTCGTATCTATCGTAAGTCTGATAGTGGTGTTACTTATTGGTAACCGGGAGTGTATTTAATATGTTAAGACATCTTTATTATAGTACGAGCAAGCCTAGAGTACCCGGAAATAATTTCTAGTTTGGGCATGTCTAGGTAAGGCCTAGAGTGGCCGGTAAATGGCCTACTGGTGTCCTAGCCTGGTTTCCGGCGGGCTTGTCTTGGTACCGGGGTTTGTCATCGTCGTGACAGCCTCCAGAGTACTCGGCTATGGCCTATTAGTACAGTACTCGGGACTGTGTAGGTAAGGCCTAGAGTATCCGGTAACTGGTTTATTGGAGTCCGGGACTGTTGCCAGTGGGCTTGTCCTGAACTCCGGGATCGTCATTGTTGTGACAGCCTCCCGCATACCTGGCTAAGGCCTATTAGTACTCGGGGTTGTCTTTAGTTTTTTAAACAGTCTCCAGAGTGACCGGTCGTAGCCTAGTGGTGACCGGGACTGTTTTTACTGGTAGTATTGGTACCTGGGGCTAGATAAGGTCTAGGGTACCCGGGGGCTTGAGAATTTTCGAAAAGGGTCCGGCGGACTTTGTACTCATAAGGTTAGGCCTACTCGGCCACGAGTGTAATTGGCGATCCGTTATGTAACTTGTACATGTTTTTAAAGTTCTCATATCTTTGTAAGTCAGTGAGATATAAACCTGTTTTGTAATTTTTGTATATCTTTGTAAGTCAGTGAGATATAAATGTTTTTTAAAATTTTATAACTTTAATTTTTTTTTTATATCTTTGTAAGTCAGTGAGATATAAATATGCTTTTTTAAATTATTATATCTTTGTAGGTCAGCGAGATAAATTCAATCAAGGTATTATTTTGAGTACTCTGGCTACTTGTAGGCCTAATTGGTACCCTTTGGAAAAATAAATGTGAGTGCCTAAAAGTAGTGAAATAGGCTACTGTACTATAAAAGTTTGTGTATGTATTTGACATCACAAAATTATGTTATCAGCTATAAATATTTGGTGTTTAACACTGAAAATAATGCATATATCTGTCTTGAAGACAAACACTGTATGAAAAGGCACTCTTGATTGAATAATGTGAGGCATTAAGAATTCCACCATCTCATAGACGGTTTTGATGGTAGGTACTGAAGGTATTGCAGTTGATATGGAAAGAACCATCTATTTTCTACAATATTTGATAAATTAATGAGTAACTTAGCAGTGATTGGTTATGAAAGTAACCCCTTGCCTGGGCACAACCATGGGGCGTACAAGCAAAGGGATAACATTCTATGAATTTGACACTAACATAGCACTCAACACTCAAGGAAATAAATAATAGTTACAATGTTAATACCCACGTTCACAGAAAAAGAAAAAAAAAGGGACACTGCAGCTAAAGAGCCAAGGCTCGTAAGATAACACATTTAGTTGAAGCAAAGTGGTCCTGAATACACGAACGGCGACCAGCCTGGAAAACTAAGTCCTTGCTTATTCAGGTTACAAGTGAAATACAATTACGAAAATACATTCCTAAACGCATAAACAACTCACTATGCAATTAGACTCACTATGGACTAAGAGCTGATGCGTTTGGGAGGGGCTATGGCAACTGAATAAGGGAACAAGGGATTTTTGTTGTTTCCTGTTGGTCGCCGGTCGAGAGAGGTCGCTCCTGGGCAGGAGGAGGTAGGAGTCAGGCTCGGGAAGCAGAGGAAGATCGGAATGCGCTGAAGCGCGGTGTTCAAACTGTGTTAATTCTTTTCTTTTTTATTTCCTACTTTTCAGTGGCTCCGTCTCAATGACGTACCTTAGGAATGATTAAGGGGTACCCCCTAAGATGATCTTGGTTCTCGACCGCCGTAATCGAGGTTAACCCGGGCTCTGAGGAGCCCGGAACGAGGCTATATTATCATAGGCTCTTACGTCATTGACGTAAGGAGCCACCAATAAATCACTTGTTTGCATGTGTCCAAAGCTAGAAATGTTTTTGGGTCATGGTACATAGATACATAATAATTGCACTTCTCACACACTTTAGGGTTCCACGTAGCACTCGTCCTATTGATACATTTTATGTGAGAGGTGCAGCGTCTATGGGCTGTGAGGGCTAGTTTGGTACAACCCTTGTGTGAGCAAATGTTAATGTCCACGGGTGAGTCGATTTCCTTAAGAGTAATTTTGTTCATCGTGGCTGATGTGGAACCCGGGGAGGGGAACCCTATGAATGAATTCTGGTCTTCCAGTTTGAGGACTCCTCCTGCAAACTAACCCTTATATTCTTCTCCAGGTTCATACGGACCTGAAGAGCAGGAAGATAAGAAACAAAGGGGGTTCTTTTAGAAAGGGAAAGAAAAACTTGTATTTGTTCCCTGGAAATTAATAAAATAAATAATTAATGAGATTACACTTAGTCGGTGAACCGGAAACGTCTAGTGTTTTGACAAGTGAACTCACCTTAAAGATATAGGTTCTTTTAGTGGGGTGAATTCAGCTGCTGATGTGGTTATCACTTGGCTTGATTGTCCAGATTCTTCGTTGGTAACCGTAGCACCCCACCTGAGCCTGTGGATTTTACCAAGGAGTCAATGTTGCATAAAGAGATGGGGATAATACATATTTGGGCTACTTAACTTGGGCAAAGTAGTATCTAGCCTTGTATTGTTTACTTTAAATAAACTAACTAGATAGAAGTACTATTTAAACTCTCGTATTTATCGTAAGTCTGATAGTGGTGTTACTTATTGGTACCCGGGAGTGTCTTTAATATGTTAAGACATCCTTATTATAGTACGAGCAAGCCTAGACTACCCGGAAATAATTTCTAGTTTGGGCATGTCTAGGTAAGGCCTAGAGTGGCCGGTAAATGGCCTACTGGTGTCCGAGCCTGGTTTCCGGCGGGCTTGTCTTGGTACAGGGGTTTGTCATCGTCGTGACAGCCTCCAGAGTACCTGGCTATGGCCTATTAGTAGTCGGGGCTGTCTAGGTAGGGCCTAGAGTATTCGGTAAATGGCTTATTGGTGTCCGGGACTGTTGCCAGTGGGCTTGTCCTGGTCTCCGGGATCGTCATTGTCGTGCAAGCCTCCCGAGTACCCGGCTAAGGCCTATTAGTACTCGGGGTTGTCTTTAGTTTTTTAACAGTCTCCAGAGTGACCGGTCGTAGCCTATTGGTACCCGGGACTGTTTTTTACCGGCAGTATTGGTACCTGGGGCTAGATAAGGTCTAGGGTACCCGGGGGCTTGAGAATTCTCGAAAAGGGCCCGGACTTTGCACTCGTAAGGTTAGGCCTACTCGGCCACGAGTGTTGTTTGGCGATCCGTTATGTACTTGTACATGTTTTTTTAAGTTCTTATCTCTTTGTAAGTCAGTGAGATATAAACATGTTTTATAAAATTGTATATCTTTGTAAGTCAGTGAGATATAAATATGTTTTTTTAAATTTTATAACTTTCAATTTTTTATATCTTTGTAAGTCAGTGAGATATAAATATGCTTTTTAAAATTATTATATCTTTGTAGGTCAGTGAGATAAATTCAATCAAGGTATTATTTCGAGTACTCTGGCTACTTGTTGTAGGCCTAATTGGTACCCTTGGAAAAATAAATACGAGTGCCTAAAAGTAGTGAAATAGGCTACTATAAAAGTTTGTATATGTATTTGACATCACAAAATTATGTTATCAGCTATAAATATTTGGTGTTTAACACTGAAAATAATGCATATATCTGTCTTGAAGACAAACACTGTATGAAAAGGCACTCTTGATTGAATAATGTGAGGCATTAAGAATTCCACCATCTCATAGACGGTTTTGATGGTAGGTACTGAAGGTATTGCAGTTGATATGGGAAGAACCATCTATTTTCTACAATATTTGATAAATTAATGAGTAACTTAGCAGTGATTGGTTATGAAAGTAACCCCTTGCCTGGGCACAACCATGGGGAGTACAAGCAAAGGGATAACATTCTATGAATTTGACACTAACATAGCACTCAACACTCAAGGAAATAAATAATAGTTACAATGTTAATACCCACGTTCACAGAAAAAAAAAAAAAAGGGACACTGCAGCTAAAGAGCCAAGGCTTGTAAGATAACACATTTAGTTGAAGCAAAGTGGTCCTGAATACACGAACGGCGACCAGCCTGGAAAACTAAATCCTTGCTTATTCAGGTTACAAGTGAAATACAATTACGAAAATACATTCCTAAACGCATAAACAACTCACTATGCAATTAGACTCACTATGGACTAAGAGCTGATGCATTTGGGAGGGGCTATGGCAACTGAATAAGGGAGCAAGGGATTTTTGTTGTTTCCTGTTGGTCGCCGGTCGAGAGAGGTCGCTCCTGGGCAGGAGGAGGTAGGAGTCAGGCTCATGGGAAGCAGAGGAAGATCGGAATGCGCTGAAGCGCGGTGTTCAAACTGTGTTAATTCTTTTCTTTTTTATTTCCTACTTTTCAGTGGCTCCGTCTCAATGACGTACCTTAGGAATGATTAAGGGGTACCCCCTAAGATGATCTTGGTTCTCGACCGCTGTAATCGAGGTTAACCCGGGCTCTGAGGAGCCCGGAACGAGGCTATATTATCATAGGCTCTTACGTCATTGACGTAAGGAGCCACCAATAAATCACTTGTTTGCATGTGTCCGAAGCTAGAAATGTTTTTGGGTCATGGTACATAGATACATAATAATTACACTTCTCACACACTTTAGGGTTCCACGTAGCACTCGTCCTATTGATACATTTTACGTGAGAGGTGCAGCGTCTATGGGCTGTGAGGGCTAGTTTGGTACAACCCTTGTGTGAGCAAATGTTAATGTCCACGGGTGAGTCGATTTCCTTAAGAGTAATTTTGTTCATCGTGGCTGATGTGGAACCCGGGGAGGGGAACCCTATGAATGAGTTCTGGTCTTCCAGTTTGAGGACTCCTCCTGCCAACTAACCCTTATATTCTTCTCCAGGTTCATACGGACCTGAAGAGCAGGAAGATAAGAAACAAAGGGGGTTCTTTTAGAAAGGGAAAGAAAAACTTGTATTTGTTCCCTGGAAATTAATAAAATAAATAATTAATGAGATTACACTTAGTCGGTGAACCGGAAACGTCTAGTGTTTTGACAAGTGAACTCACCTTAAAGATATAGGTTCTTTTAGTGGGGTGAATTCAGCTGCTGATGTGGTTATCACTTGGCTTGATTGTCCAGATTCTTCGTTGGTAACCGTAGCACCCCACCTGAGCCTGTGGATTTTACCAAGGAGTCAATGTTGCATAAAGAGATGGGGATAATACTTATTTGGGCTACTTAACTTGGGCAAAGTAGTATCTAGCCTTGTATTGTTTACTTTAAATAAACTAACTAGATAGAAGTACTATTTAAGCTCTCGTATTTATCGTAAGTCTGATAGTGGTGTTACTTATTGGTACCCGGGAGTGTCTTTAACCCTCTCACCACGGAAGGGCTCTTGAACGCCCATAAAAAAGCATATAACAGGTACCCGGATGGTCTCTTGAACGCCCAGTGGTTGAAAGCCTGTGAGCTTCGTGTGCGAGGCGTCGGTCCGACGCATGTAAACAACAGCCGGCTGGACCGTCACCCCGCATCTCCGGCCACAAGAAGGAGAGCGTCGCTTGTTCGTGTGTGCCTGTATGTTGTTGTTAAGTATCGAAAAGTGGTGTAAAGTGGCTGTTTTGGCCATAAAGTTATCTCCAATGAAATCATCATCATAGCTCAACCAGTTGACTTAGAGAGCTCTACTTAATGCCATTCTACAGGTAAATAACACAGCTACGCTTGGGGATGCGCGGGAATGCGGGAAGCAGTCTGATTAACGAATATACGGTAGCCTAGCCTAGACGTTTTTCGGCCAAAACACCCGGGTTTCGAGGAATATATATATACCTGTAATACATAGCCGGGGCTGGAGGGTTAATATGTTAAGACATCTTTATTATAGTACGAGCAAGCCTAGAGTACCCGGAAATAATTTCTAGTTTGGGCATGTCTAGGTAAGGCCTAGAGTGGCCGGTAAATGGCCTACTGGTGTCCGAGCCTGGTTTCCGGCGGGCTTGTCTTGGTACAGGGGTTTGTCATCGTCTGACAGCCTCCAGAGTACCTGGCTATGGCCTATTAGTACTCGGGGCTGTCTAGGTAGGGCCTAGAGTATCCGGTAAATGGCTTATTGGTGTCCGGGACTGTTGCCAGTGGGCTTGTCCTGGTCTCCGGGATCGTCATTGTCGTGACAGCCTCCCGAGTACCCGGCTAAGGCCTATTAGTACTCGGGGTTGTCTTTAGTTTTTTAACAGTCTCCAGAGTGACCGGTCGTAGCCTATTGGTACCCGGGACTGTTTTTTACCGGCAGTATTGGTACCTGGGGCTAGATAAGGTCTAGGGTACCCGGGGACTTGAGAATTCTCGAAAAGGGCCCGGACTTTGCACTCGTAAGGTTAGGCCTACTCGGCCACGAGTGTTGTTTGGCGATCCGTTATGTACTTGTACATGTTTTTTTAAGTTCTTATATCTTTGTAAGTCAGTGAGATATAAATATGTTTTTTAAAATTTTATAACTTTCAATTTTTTATATCTTTGTAAGTCAGTGAGATATAAATATGCTTTTTAAAATTATTATATCTTTGTAGGTCAGTGAGATAATTTCAATCAAGGTATTGTTTCGAGTACTCTGGCTACTTGTTGTAGGCCTAATTGGTACCCTTGGAAAAATAAATATGAGTGCCTAAAAGTAGTGAAATAGGCTACTATAAAAGTTTGTATATGTATTTGACATCACAAAATTATGTTATCAGCTATAAATATTTGGTGTTTAACACTGAAAATAATGCATATATCTGTCTTGAAGGCAAACACTGTATGAAAAAGCACTCTTTGATCGAATAATGTGAGGCATTAAGAATTCCACCATCTCATAGGAGGTTTTGATGGTAGGTACTGAAGGTATTGCAGTCGATATGGGAAGAACCATCTATTTTCTACAATATGTGATAAATTAATGAGTAACTTAGCAGTGATTGCATGGTTATGAAAGTAACCCCTGGCCTGGGCACAACCATGGGGAGTACAAGCAAAGAGATAAAATTCTATGAATTTGACACTAACATAACACTCAAGGAAATAAATATTAGTTACAACGTTCATACACACTTTCACAGAAAACGTTAATACACACTTTCACAGAAAAAAGGGGCACTGCAGCTAAAGAGCCAAGGCTCGTATGATAACACATTTAGTTGAAGCAAAGTGGCGTCCTGAATACACGAACGTCGACCAGCCTGGAAAACTAAGTCCTTGCTTATTCAGGTTACAGCGAAATACAATTACGAAAAATACAGTGGGGAGATTTTAGGCACCAATCGATCAGGGCTAGACCCAGGTGAGGTTATAGGCATGTGATAAAGAGTCGCTGGAACTCCTGTTTCACTTGCTTGGCCTCTCTTACTGATTTTCTTTGTGCCTCATTTACACTGAGAGCAATCCAGCTAGCTCTCACAAACACCTCCTCCTCCTATCCACTTCACTACACTAAACATGCACACCACACTTCATTCTTCCACACCAAAATTAAAACAAAAATTAAAATTATGAATTGTAGCCCAGCCTCGGAGTCCCCAGGGGGGGGGACCATAAATGCCCCCTCACCCGACCGACCATCCCCTGACGACCCCACACAATTACCTGGACCTCGGCCTGTTACTCTTTCTATTAATTTCTGCAACATTCGCGGACTTTCCTCTAACTTTCACTCTGTTGAGCACCATCTCTCCTCCTACAAACCTGATCTTCTCTTCCTCACCGAAACTCAGGTGTCTGTAGCAACATCCAGCAACCCCTTCTCTGTATCCTCCTACTTTCTCTATCCTAGTTTCAAAGCCAAAGGCGGATGTTGTGCATATGTGCACAACAAACTCACTTGCTCTCGTGTTCCCGATTTCGACTCCTCTGAATTCTCAACTTTATGGCTCAAACTTTCCTGTCATTCTCTTACTAAATATTTCTGTGCTGTCTATCTTTCCCCTAACTCTACCAACTTTCCCAAATTCTTTGACTATCTAAACTCTACAGTGGAACACATTCTATCCATTTCTCCTTTCTCAGAAATCTCCATCTTAGGAGATTTCAACGTTCACCACCGCCATTGGCTCTCCTCTCACACTACTGATCCACCTGGTGAACAAGCCTACGTCTTTTCTATCCTAAATGACCTAGAGCAGTTAGTTCAGCAACCCACCCGTATCCCGGATCGCATCGGAGATCGGCCCAACATTCTTGACCTGTTTCTAACTTCTAACCCTTCTTCTTATACTGTCGATCTTTTCTCTCCTTTGGGCTCCTCCGACCATAAACTTATCTCTGTCACCTGTCCTATCTCTCCAGTACAGCCACCCGATCCTCCTAGCCGGCGGCGCTTGTGGCACTTTGGCGCTGCCGACTGGGAGGCTCTTCGGCAGTACTTCTTTGATTTCCCATGGAATGATTTCTGCTTCCATGGCCGAGGACCCTCGGAGAGTGCTGAACGCATTACCGAGGTAATCCTATCGGGCATGGAAGCATACATTCCATTCTCTTTCTCTCAGACTAATGCTAAAAAATCTTGGTTTACTCACGCCTGTTCTACTGCTGTCCGCAATAAGGAGGAAGCATTCAAACGGTACCGACGCCTTAAAACTCAAGACTCTCATTCTTCATATGTTTCTGCCCGGAATCAAGCCAAATCTGTTCTTCGACTTGCCAAACACTCTTTCATCAATAATAAATGCACTGAACTATCCAACTCTAGCTCTTCCCAAGCTTTCTGGCATCTAGCCAAAAACCTCTCCAACAATTTCTCTTCCTCGTCTTTCCCTCCCCTTTCCCACTCTGATGGCACAACCATCACTTCTTCCTCTGACAAAGCTAAACTCTTCGCTCAAACTTTTGCTAGAAACTCCACCTTGGATGATTCCGGTGCTATTCCTCCCTCTCCGCCCTCCTCTCTCTTACTTATGCCTAATATCCTAATCTCTTCTAAAGATGTACTTTCTACCCTCTCTAGGCTTAACACTAATAAGGCGTACGGTCCGGACGGTGTTCCTCCTGTTGTTCTCAAAAACTGTGCTTCCGTGCTGACTCCCTGCCTAGGCAAACTCTTTCGTCTCTGTCTATCCTCTAACGTCTTCCCTTCATGCTGGAAGTTTGCTCACATTCAACCTGTCCCAAAGAAGGGTGACCGCTCTCAACCCTCCAACTATCGTCCAATTGCTCTTATCTCTTGTCTTTCTAAAGTTTTTGAAACTATTCTTGCTTCCAAATTTCTTAAGCATTTCTCTTCTCATAATCTGCTCTCAGATCGCCAGTATGGCTTCCTTAAGGGTCGCTCTACTGGTGATCTTCTTTCATATCTTACTAACTCTTGGTCATCCTCCTTTCGGGACTTCGGTGAGACTTTTTCTATTGCACTAGACATATCGAAAGCCTTCGATAGAGTCTGGCATAAATCTTTAATTTCTAAACTACCCTCCTTCGGTTTCTATCCCTCCATCTGTGCCTTTGTCTCTAATTTCCTTTCCGGCCGTTCCATAGCCGCGGTTGTGGACGGCCATTGTTCACTTCCTCACCCTATAAACTCCGGTGTTCCTCAGGGCTCTGTCCTATCTCCTATTCTCTTTCTAATTTTTATAAATGATCTCCTTAACTGTACCTTAATTCCCATCCATTCTAACGCAGACGACTCAACCTTGCACTACTCCATTAGTTTTTCAGAACGCCCCAGCCAGCAATCCCTCAACGACAAACGTAATGAAGCCATAGAACTCTTAAATTCTGATCTAAATACTATTTCCAATTGGGGCAGAGAAAACCTTGTTAACTTTAATGCTTCCAAAACCCAATTTCTCCATCTATCTACCCGTCAGGATCTCCCAGCGGACTATCCCTTATTCTTCAACAATACAAAAATCAACCCTTCATCTTCTCTCAATATTCTTGGTGTCTTTTTCTTCTGCTCTCATTTGGAAGGACCATATTACCAGTCTTGCTAAGGCAGCCTCCCAGAAGCTGGGTGTGCTCAACCGCCTTAGGGGGTTCTTTTCCCCTGCACAGCTTCTTGCTCTGTACAGGGGCATAGTGCGCCCTTGTATTGAGTATTGTTCACATGTGTGGGGAGGTTCCTCTCACACTGCTCTCCTAGACAAAGTTGAAAGGAAGGCCTTTCGTATCATTAACTCCCGTCCACTCACCAACTCTCTGCAATCTCTCTCTCTCCGCCGCAATGTTGCATCTCTCTCGCTATTCTATCGCTACTATAATAATCAGTGTTCCTCAGAGCTATCCCAGTGCATACCACCTCCTTTACGTAGGGCACGTGGTACCCGTCTTGCAACTCAATCCCACCCCTACTCTGTGCAACTCTCCAACCCAAGAGTGAAACGTTACTCTCAAACTTTCTTCTACTCAACAGCTGAGCTCTGGAACTCTCTCCCAGAATCAGTCTTTCCCTCTTCCTATGACTTAAATTGCTTCAAACTCCGTGTGTCCAGGCATTTTGGCTCGAACGTCCCTTGATTTTGGCCCTGTCACTCTTTCAACTATGGGGGAGGCACTCGCTATAGGCAGTTATGCCTTTTGCCTCCCTCAATCACATAGAAAAAAAAAAAAAAAAAAAAACGCATAAACAACTCACTATGCAATTAGACTCACTATGGACTAAGAGCTGATGCGTTTGGGAGGGGCTTTGGAAACTGAATAAGGGAGCAAGGGATTTGTGTTGTTTCCTGTTGGTCGGCAGTCGAGAGGGGTCGCTCCTGGGCAGGAGGAGGCATGAGTCACGTTCATGGGAAACAGAGGAAGATCAGAATGCGCTGAGGTGCAGTGTTCAAACTGTGTTAATTCTTTTATTTTTATTTTTACTTTTCAGTGGCTCCGTCTCAATGACGTACCTTAGGAATGATTAAGGGGTACCCCCTAAGATGATCTTGGTTCTCGACTGTCGTAATCGAGGTTAACCCGGGCTCTGAGGAGCCCGGAACGAGGCCATATTATCATAGGCTCTTACGTCATTGACGTAAGGAGCCACCAATAAATAACATATATCCATATTAGTGTCTATAAACAAATGTAAGAAAGTGTTAAGTTAAGGGGTGAGGAAAACCCAACCTCAACAGATAAGACCACTAAGTGGAATAGCATACGGAATCGCGTCACGAGAGGAGTTTGGTTTGCCTTTCTCACCGATCAGGAGAGCAATCCCAAGTTTTATAGGCTTCAAACCTAGACCATCTGTCATAGATCTAAGTCTCTCAGACGGTACAAAATTGTTCATTGGATGGCAACTCACAATCTAGCATGATATTTCTCCTCTTGCTTTCCTGACGCGACACCGTGGGTTAGCCCGGCGGCAACCAATAGTAATAAGGAATGCCGACAGAGGGGCTAGTTAATCTTAACCCGCTGAGTGCCAGCCAATTTTGACGGTGATCTTCTGCCAGTGCCAGAGTTTTTTTTTTTTTTTTTTTTGGCTAAATCTATCAAGTTGGGAGAGAAAGGAAGGATAATGGTAAAAAAAAAAAATCCCCTTGTCCATTTTCGCCAGAAATCAGGTCTCCGATGGTCCCGAAAGTACTGTAGCTGAAAAGACACTATAGACTACAGAGACTTTTATGGTATCGGAATGTATGGGTGGGAGGGTAGTGGGAGGGTGGTTTTGGGGTTGGTGGGGGGAAGGTAGAAGGGTAATTGACTTGTGTTACACATATGAAGACGATTGGTGAGGTAGTTTCGCCACCACGGATTTTCCTCTTTTTCCTTTTCTTCGTACGGATACGCTGGAAGTGGGTGGTGGGAGGCGGTTGGGGGTGTGGTGGGGGGAAGGCAGAAGGGTAAGGGACTTGTCACACAAATATGGAACCGATTGGTGCAGTCGTTTCGCCGCCACAGATTTAATTTTTTTTTCCTTGTGAGGCGACCGACAGTCAGCGAGTGAGTGGGAGGAGGGATTTGGGATTTTTGTGGTGGGTAGCCAAACGGGTAAGGTACATGTGGTAAACATATGAAAGCCATAGGTGCAGTCGTTTCGCTGCTACGATTTTTTTCCGGCGAGGACGTATATATACGTCCCTGGCACTGGGCGTGACAACACCCTAGGACGTATATATACGTCCCTGGCACTCAGCGGGTTAAGTACTAAAAGGTTTAAGTTTCATAAGGCTGGAAAAGAAAAAGGGGGGGGGGGGATGCAAGTAAGCACATAGGACCACTAGAACCCCTCCGCCGGTTAACGGCTCTCCACCGGACAAGATGTTAAGGTCACGGGCTGTGACATTTTAAAATCAAGCTGTTTTACAGCTACTGTACAGTATTTAAATAATATTTCTATGTAAAATTACCTATATTAGTTGCATCTATTTAACAAAGCGTACAAATTATATGTACAATTAGTTTTAAGAATTATGAGATTGATCAGGTACAGAAGTATGTTCTCTGACAACAAGTGTATTAGTCTCAAAGTGAGAATCTTATATATCTAAAAGCAGATCTTCTTCGAAGTAACGCACTGCTTTCCCTCTTATATTTTTATATATTGTATGTAAACATTAAAGAACTCAAATTTGCTGTGCGATTCTTTTTTCTCTACCTATGGTATTGTTAGTGATTTGATATTATTACGAATGTCCCCCTCCAGTCTTGAGATATCAGGCATATCGTCAATGATGGAGGGGCCACTAATAAATTATAGTTTTGATCCCCGGAGGGGAGAAGAGAAAACCTAATATTTAGTAGTGGCCCCAAAATCATTGACGATGTAGGGCCCTCCCGTCCATCCCCTTCCCATTCGTTGATATCTTGAGTTTAGTCTTAATATGTCAGTGAAGGCGGAATGGCGTCTCTCTTGCCACGGTCTGGGCTAGAAATCCACGCGCAAGAAATCCACAAGATGGAAAGCTATAGCAAAACAAGTTTTGAGTTTATTTTTTCTCTTTCATTTTTTTACAAAGTTTTTTCGTAGTGTGTACCCCAATCATAAGACAATCCCATAAGAGAAGTTGCGTTACACTTATGACGTGTAGTACTCCGTTTCCCCGCGGCGGGAGTTTCAAACTGGCTGCCCGCGGGCGCTTGAAAGGAGGCTATTATACTAATAGGCATATCGTCAATGATTTCGGGGCCACTACTAAATATTAGGTTTTCTCTTCTCCCCTCCGGGGATCAAACCTATAATGGTTCTATAATTCAAATTGCCTAATATACAGTGGAGTCTTGTTATGGTGCTGTCTTTTTGTAACTGTTAAGGCTGGTGTTGTTGCAAAACTACAGGTGCAAGTGCTGCAGGGGGACTCTGTTGAGTCTTGCTGAGGCACGGTTAGCACTATTCCAACATCAGCCACAGTGATGACTTGGTGGGGCAGTGCTGTGGCGGGACTTTATTGTACTACAGTACACTCCAACTTCTGAAAGGCAACCCCGTCTGAGCTGTTACAATGCATGTACAGTATTTACCTAATTGTACTTACTGTACTTAATTGTAATGGAAACATGACGTTAAACCATTGTATGTATGTATGTACACAGCCCAAATACTTAAATGAGCTGACATTCTCCGTAACCTGATATTATTATGGTAATAATGTTTTGTAAGTTAACTAATATTTTCTATTCAATGTTCAGTTAAAATAACATAACAAAATATTGAAATATTTTTAGAATGCCTTTAATAGTCAATTGTGAAATGAAAAAATCAAATTAGCAGAATTGTGTATGTAGCTTTCTTTCCATAATGCGAAAACGGCACTTCTACTTTATTATTAGTATCATCATCATCATCATTATCACCATCAGGGTGGTGGCCACGGAGGTCCTTGGTGTTCTGTTTGTGGGGAGCAGAGGAGTACGGTATGCTTGGCTCTGTAGAGTGGACCCAACAGTTTGGGAAGCAGCTGGCAGACAAGACTGTAGCCTACCTTAATGTTGACATGTCCATTGAAGGTCAGTACAGCTTTTCAAAGTACAGTATTATCTTTTGATGTATGGTCACGTACCTCAATTCCGATACATTAAAATGTAAAACTTGCAAACTAAACAAACATTATGAGCGCACAAACTGATTTGACGAGCCTCTGAAATGCAAATATCAAATAAAGAATTACTGTAATGATATTCAACTCAGCCCAATATACCTTCTAAAATTTATATACATAATTAATATACCTACTAAAGCTTGTAAACTTTTAAAACTACTGTACTATGTTAACTGCAACTCAACTGTTGTTATATGTCAAATAAAACTAATAGAATTTTTTGAAGTTTGTAAATGTTACTAAAACATTATTGTTACCAATAAAGTATTGTTCAATCCCTGATAGGAAACTACACTCTGCGCACCAAGTCAACACCTATCCTCACTGATGCCATTTACCAGAGTACAAAGAAGGTGAGTTACTTAACCTCTCCGCTGCGTAGGTAGGGTATTGGCCACCCCTCCTTGTGCGGAGGTATTTAGACTGTTTCCTAAACTCAAATCGTCATCGTCCCATAAATATCATTAATACTTATCCATATGCGCCTATTTTACGTTGATTATAAAGGTATTAACCTGTTACAACAATAAAACAAGTGGAAACAGCGTTTGGATGGTCAAAATCGGCGATAGAGGCCGGGAGTTACATAACTTATGGCTGAGGCAGCCTGCCAGCCAGCCAGCCGTCATGAAGGCTGGAGAGACACTGTTGCATGGTAGTCTCTCTCGCTCTTTCCCACGCTTGGTAACACAGATGACCACGCCCTGCTAGCAACTCGCTAGTGTTAGCACAAAAATATACCTACGAATAAGGGAATAACAGGGAGAAAAGGTGATAATTGAAGGGGAGGTGGGGGGGGGGTGGAAGGAGGGGATGTGGAGGAGTGATATTTGGCATGGCTAAGGGGCAATACAAAAACAAAACAAAAATTATACGGGGCTGATTTAAATGTTTTTTTTTTAGGCCTTGGATTATATGAGGAGTTCCGCAGCGCAGCGGTAAAACTCTTATTAGTAGATCCACACTTTCCGGGTTAACCATCCTCGCATGGCTGGACTCCATAGAGTCCATATCGAGTTTGCTCGGAGACACGGCTGGCCTCCATTGATCATTACATGGTTTAAAACTGCACTAGAGAAAGTTTTGTTGTCTTAGCGGATGGTCTGTATAACCAAAAAGAACAAAAACACATCACTAGTCAGTCATGTGACTCATGCTTGCTCGAGGCCCTACTGCAAGTTTGTCTGTAGTCCCAATCGATATATGAAAGCAGTGGACAGTGAGTTAGGAATGGTTACAATGGTGAAATAAACCAATAATAATTAAAATCAATAATACTACTTAATCTATAATCAATAATCAATTGTTGAACGAATGTAAACAGACCGTAGCCGGAGCCATCATTACTGCATCGCCGCATTCGTAGCCGGAGCCATCATTACTGCATTGCTGCATTCGGACAATTCTGAGTCACATGACAAAACAGACACTTATTATGCACCTCACACAAGAACCGCTGGGCAGATACCTTGTCTCGGGGCAAGAGTACTCTAGTGGAATGGTCTCTAAAACAAAGTGCGTTCAACACTCATTCTCCCATTTCATCCACAAGTAGACCTTTTTGCCTCAATAAATTCTGACAAGCTCCCCCAGTTCCTCACCAGGTGGTGGCAAACTCAAGTGGGTGGACCAGATGCATTCTTGGTAGAGTGGAGCAGGTGGTCCTCAATTTATCTGTTCCCTCCTCCGGACAAGACTCGTGTGCAAAATTATTCATCTACAGTAGGGTCCCGCATAGAACGTGTTCACATAGAACGTTTCCCCTATAGAGCGAACGACCAAAAATATTATTCCAAAATTTTTGTTAAGAACGAATGTGTTCTGTTGAAACTATTCCACTTCTAAAGTAGGGCAAATCCGGGGAGTTCTCTATTAGAGCGCCCTATTATCATACAGGGTGCCTGACTCGTGACAAATATTTATACATACATACTTATAAATGCATATAAATACTTGTAAATACATATTATGAGGAGATTACTTACCACACACTTTATTTGAAATCATTATCATTATAGCCTAGCCTAACTAGTCGTCCATTTCCGCCGCTTTCGGCCGACAAGGTAGGTAGCTTGACTGGCCAATGTTCTGTTTTCATGGTCCCAAGCATTCAATTGTTTGATCATTACCACCAGGCCCACCCTCATTAACACTGAATGCACTAAAACCCTAATAAATGTGAGATACAACATTTGGGCAGAACAAATCTTGTAAACAGGTGGTTTTTCAACACAATGGAGGTTCGGTCTTCTCCTTCTTGCGCAAGTGAAGTCGGATGTCGGATTCACTCGGATTTCGTATCCAAGCAACAAACACCTTGACGTGGCAGATTCATGGAGTTCAGTTTACTTGTTTGTTTGTTTTTGTTTTCTAGTTTGATATCGAGTCTCATTATTTTTGCTCTCTTTTTTCGGGTTTTGACTGGAATATTTTGTTGTGAACATGGAATTAGGGAATGTTTGGGGTAGGCTATTGTACGTACGGAAGGATCGATCGACCAATATCAATTTTTCCCATAGGTTATGTGTTTCACATACTGTAGAGCGATTTCACATAGAACGACCTCGTTTATCGACCAATTTCTCGTTCTATGTGGGACCCTACTGTACTTCGCTCATTTCAAGGTCAAGTCTGTCTAATAGCACCAGTTTGGCCCACTCAGATATGGTACCACCAACTATCCCAGTGGTGTCCAAACCCCATTCCCATTCCAATCTCTCAATTCTACTAAGACCAGATTGGAAACCTTCAGACTTGTCTCAATTTCACCTTGTGAACATTCAGAAGGCCAAGTGGCTAACACCTTATGATACGGGGGTTCATGATAAGTTATTACACCAATGAGTCTCAATGGAAAAGCTTTACCACATGGCTAGTGGAGTCCAACCAACAAGTGGCTTCAGCCGTCCTTTTACTAAAATATTTGAACTATTTGTTTGATGACAGACATTTATCAGTTAACACTTTATATAATCATCTCACTGCTATTAAAGAACCTTTCTTTGAACTGACTGGCCTTCGACTTCCCCCTAAAGACAAGACTGATTTCATGAAGGCGTGTTTCCGTTTGAGAGCACCTGCTAGACAGCTACTTCCTCAATGGTCTCTTAACAAGGTTCTTTCTCTGCTTAAATCTAGGCCTTATTCATATAATTCTTTCAATGAGAAACTCTTACACAAATGCGTCTTCCTTATTTCTCTTGCTACAGCTCCTAAGGTATCTGAATTAGAAGCTATGGCTAGGTCCCCAAACTCCTTGCAGTTTCACCCTAATAACCAAGCGATTACTATTGCACCTGCACCTGATTTTATAGCTATAAACGAACATGAAGACCATATTTTTACTCCATTTACTATAGATGCTTTAAAGAGAGGAAATTCTCATAATTCTTTTTGCCCAGTACTAGCATTATTTACTTATGTACAGGCTACTTCACCTATACATTGGATTGGGATTGGAGTTTGAGGAGATGGTCGAGGATATGATTCAGTCGTTGAGAAGATTGCTTTTAAGGAAGAATCGATTGATCTTGGTAGGAGATTTCAACTGTAGTGAGGTTGATTGGGAATCGGGAGATGCAGGGCCAAATCAGAGATCTTGGGGAAGTCGGCTAGTGGAGTTGGTTACGGAAAATGTACTTGCACAACATGTGAAGGAAAATACAAGAATGAGGGGTAATAACGAACCTTCTAAACTCGATCTGATTTTTACAAAAGATCCTCATGAAATTAGTGATATAAACTATCTATGTCCTGTAGGTAAAAGTGATCACCTATTACTAAAATGGAAGTTGACCTCGAGTAATGCCAATAGATTAGACAATAGCTACATAAATGACAGATTAAATTATAGTAAAGCTGATTATCTATCTATCTATTGCCTGACGCCGTGATCCCCGAAGGGGTGGCCACGAACGAACCGCCCCCATGCACCTGTCCCCAGTCAGTCGACGCCCCTCCCCCCAACCAGCACCGCCTTCGTTCATGTAGTTCCTCACTCCATCCTTCCACCTCATATTCGGTCTACCTCTCCCCCTCTGTCCCTCCACCTCGCTCTCGTACACCCTCTTAGTCATTCTCTCGCTTTCCATACGTTCCATATGGCCGAACCATCTCAAGTTGTTCCTTTTCACACTTTCCAGCACATCTACCTCCACACCACACCTCCTTCTTACTTCCTCATTAGTCTGTCTATCCCTCCATGTAACTCCGCACGCACTCCTTAAGTAATTCATTTCCACTGCTCTCACTCTTGGTCTGAGTCTCTCAACCAACGTCCATGCTTCGCTTCCGTAAGTCAGTGTCGGGATTACCACACTGTCATGCAAGGACTTCTTCACTTCCATACTGACCACCCTATTTCTTGTTACTGCTTTTAGCGTTCCTACAACCCTCTTCCCCTGTTGTACCCTCTCCCGCACCTCTTCATCCATAGTCCCATCTTTACTCAACACACTGCCCAGATACTTAAAAGAGTTGACGATCTCCATAGCCTGACCGTTCAGCTTCACCTCACACTCTGTGACTTCACCCCTTTCGAAGACCATAACCTTGCTCTTCCCCGTATTTACCTTCAAATTCCGTTTTTCGCACACTGTTCCAAACTCATTTACCAGACCCTGCAACTCCCATTCATTATCACTCATCAGAACTGTATCATCCGCAAACAGCAGTATAGGTAGCTTCCACTCAATTCCCTCCCTTTTCAGCGATACACCAACATCCACTGCTCTTGATAGTATTTCTTTCATAACTCCATCCATATATACAGTAAACAACCACGGGGACATCACACACCCCTGTTTCAAACCAACATTCAGGTCAAAGAACTCGCTCTGCTCACTCTCCACACGTACTGCCGCCTTTGCACCCTCATACATGCTCTTCACTGCTTTCAGCAACTTGCCCTCTACTCCGTATATTCTAAGTACTTTCCACAAACCTTCTCTATCCACTCTGTCATAGGCCTTCTCCAAGTCCATAAAGGCAACATACACCTGATTATGTATCCTTGAAAAGATATTTAGAGGGAGTAGATTGGGATCTTATTTTGAAGGAACAGGACGTACAAGGTAAATATAGTAGATTCCTCGAAATTTATAGAGTAGGAACCAATCTGTTTGTCCCAAGATATAAAACTGGAAATTTTACTAAGCAGAAAGATTGGTTTAATTTGAAATGCAAAAGAGCTTTGGGTAGGCGTGATGCAGCTTGGGCTAGATTAAGAAGAAGGAACACTGAGAGTAATCGGAATAAATATAAACAGGAGAGGAATAGATATGTTAACATAATTAGGAAAGTTAAAATGAACTATGAGAAGAACATAGTAAATAAATGTGAAAGTGACCCTTGATTATTTTATAAATATATAAACAGTAAGTTGAAGGTAAAGAAACAAATTACTAAATTAAGAGTTGATGCTAGGACGTATGAAAATGTATCGGACATGTGCGAGGTAATGAATAACAAATTGGGGTCAATTTTTACTAGAGAGGAAGGTTTTGACGAACCACAGGCGGGAGTACTGGAGAGTGGGCTTAGTAAGATTGAAATAACTAGAGATGAGCTGTTATCTGCGATGAGAGGACTTGAAGTAAGGAAAGCTATGGGACCGGATGCAGTGTCTGCCTGGGTTTTAAAGGAGTGTGCAGAGCAATTAGTGGAGCCAGTGAGGGACATAATTCAAGCTTCCTTAGATAAAGGACAGGTTCCTGTTGAATGGAAAAGAGCTAATATAATTCCGATATACAAGAATGGAAACCCTGAGGACCCTCTAAACTATAGACCAGTTTCACTTACTAGTATTGTATGCAAGATTTGTGAAAAGCTAATTAGGAAGAGATGGATGAAAATGTTGGAGAGAAAGAAGATAATAACCCCAAAGCAATTTGGATTCAGAGAAGGGACATCTTGTGTTACCAGTTTGCTATGTTATTACAGTAGGGTGATAGATGTACTCCAAGAAAGAGGCGGATGGGTGGACTGCGTCTACTTAGACCTTTCCAAAGCATTCGATAAGGTACCACATAAGAGATTGTTATCTAAGCTTGAGACGCTAGGATGTGTCAGGGGGAGTTTGCTGAAATGGATGGAGAGCTATTTAACGGATAGGGAAATGAGGACCAACATTAGAGGAACTTACTCATCGTGGCGGAAAGTTGAGAGTGGTGTGCCGCAGGGATCTGTGTTGGCACCTCTCATGTTCCTTATGTACGTGAATGACCTGCCGATAGGCATAAACTCCTACATGTCAATGTTTGCAGATGACGTAAAAATTATGAGACAAATAACAAATAAAAGTAGTTGTGAGGAGCTGCAAGGGGATTTAGATAAAATATACAAATGGAGCACCAAGTGGAAAATGAAATTTAATATAAGTAAATGCAGTGGCGTATCTAGGGTGGGGCAGGCAGGGCACGTGCCCTGGGCGCCACTTGAAGGGGGGCGCCAAATCTTCCTCAAGTAAACCTTATATTTAACTATAGTGCAAATATAATATCAAGTAATATGCCTAAATACCTATCCATTCGTCATTAATAGGCTATAATATGATGAATAACGCCATAGCGGTTTCTTATTATGATGTACAGTTACTACAGTAATCACGGTAGGCTATATATATTTTAAATAAAATTTAGCCTTTTAGGCAACGAATTCCTGCAAGCCATTGCCTAAACATATTAATAGTTAAGTTACCCCTCTAAATATTTTCTGGGTAGTTTTCTTTTCTTACCGGTACTATATTTTATGCAATGTTGAATGGTGTATATTTATTGATATTCTGGATTATTTCTCATTTGACTGATTAATTAATAGAAAAATAGTGTCAATACTTCGAAATTTACTATATAAGATACCCACAAGAAAATCAGGATATAGGCTATTTATAACTTTAAGCATTCTCGAATGCTAGCGAACGTTCATTGTTGACAAACACTCGAGGCACAGGCTGCCCAGGCCAGGGACAGGCAAAACAAGGATCCAGAGTCTCAGAGGTACGAAATATACTGTATGTATACATCACTCTATACTATAATACTCCGTTTCATTTTATCTGATGGTAAATTGAATACCTTAGCAACTGATTTCTCGATATGTAATGGAAATAAATGCCATTACTGTGTTTCTGCATCATATAAATACCAAATGTTCACAATTCAAAGCGTATTTGCTACAACATATTCGCAACAGCTGATTAATCAGAGGTAAATACATTGTAAATTTGCAATTTACCGTCAGCTGGAATGAAACTGACTATAGTCTATAGTTTAACCCATTATGTAGGCCATGTAGGCCACATCCTAGTTATTATATCATTTCTTCATGGCAACTAGGCCTATTAGACGATTATATTAATCTTTAGAAGGATCTCGGGCAGCTCAAAGGATTATTGAGATAGTTTGTATTCTTGTAATGGTTAAGAGATCCTTCCTACAATTAGTAAAATCATCTATTCTAATAGTTGCCAGAGTATGGGTTAACTATAGCATAATGATAATCAGATGATAAAGGTAATCTACCATATTGCAGATACGGTCATTTATACTTTGATGCTTTATCATCTGATTTTGGCATCAAATCAAGGGTTTTCCTATAGTTTTAGGTGAGATTATTTTGGATGTTGCTTAGGCTAAAATCTAAATACTTTTAAAATTTAGCTTAAAGGTTTAGACGTGGTTTAGAATGTAATGTTCCTTATTTCAGAGCATTGTGTAAGATCATGAAACCGTTCCTAGCGAAGAAGGAAAGAGGTTTTACCTTTATTTCTTTAGAACATTGTTTTATTACTTAAGCTAAATACTTTTAGAATTTAGCTTCTAGGTTTAGACGTGGTTTAGAGTCATTTTAATTATTTCAGAGCATTGTGTAAGAAGATCACAAAACTATTCCTCTAATTTCCTCATGAAGAAGGAAAGTGGTTTTACCTTTACTGCATTTCTTTAGACAATTGCTTTATTGCTTAGGCTAAATAGGGACCTACTTTTATAATTTAATATATAGGTTTAGACACTAGAGTGCCAATTTAAATATTTCGGAGCATTGTGTAAGATGTAGAAAGAGAAGAAACTGAAAAAAACTGACTTTGAGGAAATCATAGACCAATTTGCATCAGTAAAAGCAAAGAAGGTGCAGTTGTCATTTTCATTTACAGTAGATGTCAGATGTAGGCTACTGTCGTGCAATAATTTGCTAATTAAGTTATTAACGAGATTTCATTTACAGTAGATGTCAGATGTAGGCTACTGTCGTGCAATCATTTGCTAATTAAGTTATTAACGAGATTTTCATTTACAGTAGATGTCAGATGTAGGCTACTGTCGTGCAATAATTTGCCAATTAAGTTATTAACGAGATTGACTTATTCTATTAATTATCCTGATAATATGGATTTATGTAATCTAAAAGATAGGTGTCAGATGTTTGAACAGGGGCTTAACAAAATGTAAACTACAATCCAAACTCAAAATAGGCATTAACCTAACACAAAACAATGAACCAAACCTAACACACACACACACACACACACACACACACACACACACACACACACACACACAAAAAGGAGAATTCATTGCACCAGAAACCAATGAGATAGGTACAGAGGAAATGCCGGAAGTAACATTTAACAGACCAGAGCTCATAGACAAAATGAGTAAGGTGGATCCAAACAAAGCCGCTGGACCGGACGGAGTATCAGGCTGGATTATTAAAGAAAATGCTATGGAACTGAGTATACCGTTATATGACATAATGACCAAATCATTGGACACAGGGATAGTACCTACAGAATGGAAAAGAGCAAACATTATTCCTATATTTAAGGGAGGAAGCAGAGATAAACCACTGAACTATAGACCTGTATCACTATTGAGCATCCTCATGAAGATTCTGGAAGGATTAATAAGGGACAAATGGGTGAACTACCTGGAATCCAAAAGATTAATTACTGACCGACAATTTGGATTCAGAGGTGGCAGATCAGGTGTAAGCAACTTGTTGAGTTTTTACTCTAGAGTAATAGACACAGTGGACAAGAGGGAAGGATGGGTAGACTGCCTACCTAGACTTAAAAAGGCATTTGACAAAGTTCCACACAAGAGATTGCTGTGGAAATTAAAACATGAGGGAAAAGTAGGAGACAAACTGCTGAAATGGATGGAGAGCTACCTTAGCGGAAGACAGATGAGAACAACAGTAAGGGGGAAATCGTCAAACTGGACTCAAATTACGAGTGGGGTACCACAAGGATCTGTTCTAGCCCCAATCATGTTTCTAATATTTGTAAATGACTTACCTGAGGGACTAACAAGCTACATGAGCATGTTTGCGGACGATGCTAAGCTGCTTAAAACGATCAGAACCCAGGAGGATTGCCTTGAGCTCCAAGCAGATTTGCAAAAGATCCATGAATGGAGCATCAAATGGAATATGGAGTTCAATGCAGGGAAATGTAAGACTCTAGAAATGGGTAAAAGCAAATACAGACCTAGAAAAGATTATAAACTAGGAAACGAAGTGATTCCCAAAGCAGAAAAAGAAAAAGACTTGGGGATAGAATTTAAGGATAACATGTCTCCAGAAAGCCACGTAAATAAGATAGTGAGAGAATCACTAGCACTATTGGCAAATATCAGGATGTCTTTCAATTATCTTAATGAAAACACCATGAAACAAATAATAACGGCAATAATAAGACCCAGGATGGAATATGCATCTGTAGTGTGGTCTCCTCACTTGAAGAAACATATCCACAAAATTGAGAGGGTACAGAGAGCAGCTACGAGGATGATCCCAGGTTTGGAAAATTTGGAGTACCAAGAGAGGCTCGAGAGATTGAATCTACCTACACTGGAACAGAGAAGGAAACGAGGACAGCAAATTCAGATATATAAATGTGTTAGAGGTATTGACAAAATCGACCAAGAAAACTTCATAGAGAGGGATGGAGGTGAGAGGACAAGAGGTCACAGCTACAAACTAAAAGTGCTAAATAGTAAATCTGATCTGAAAAGTAAAAGATTTCCTACCAACTCGATTAGTGGGTGGAACAAATTGCCAGCCGAAGTAGTGTCTGCACCATCAGTGCATAGTTTCAAAGCACGGTATGACAAACATATCTTAGGAGGCGGGAATTAACGAGCATGCTCACTCCCGCAAATACAACTAGTGTACGTATAACTAGTGTAAGCACACACACACACACACACACACACATATATATATATATATATATATATATATATATATATATATATATATTATATTATATACCGGTATATCTATATATATATAATATATATATATAAATTTATTTAGTGTTTCAATTACCTAAATATAGCTCTGAATATGGCTTTAAAATGTTCCTAGAATTGCTCATATTTTTAAAAAAATCCAATTCCAATTCTTGCCCTAGGCGCTATTTACCATAGATACGCCCCTGAGCCATGTGTTAAATATGGGAAGAAGTGCGAATAGACCAAATTGGGAGTACAGGATGGGAGATAATATAATTAGCAAGGCCGAAAAAAAAAAGGATTTAGGGTTGATTATACAAGATAATTTGTCGCCAGAGAAACATATTAACAGGCTCTTTAGCGGAATGTATGCAATGGCCGGGAATATGAAAGTTGCTCTGAACTACTTGGATGAGACCATGGTAGCGAAAATTATGAAGAGTATGATTAGACCAAGATTGGAGTATGCAGCAGTGGTGTGGTCCCCGCATCTAAAGAAGCATATTCACAAGTTAGAAAGAATCCAGAGAGCAGTTACTAGATTGGTTCCAAGTCTCAGAGAACTGCCATATGAAGGGAGGCTAGACAAATTAAATCTACCAAGTCTAAAAGAGAGGAGAGAGAGGGGAGACATGATAATGATGTACAAATGCACCTGGGGGCTGGAGAGGCTGGATAGGGAGGATATATTAATTATGGATACAGGAATAACTAGAGGCCACAGCTACAAAGTAAAAAGACCTACCTGCAAGAACGATATCAGGAAGTTTAGCTTCCCCTATAGATGTATTGATAAATGGAATGGGCTGGAGGAGGAGGTGGTAGGGGCAAGGAACATCCATATTTTCAAGAAAAAATTGGATAAAAAGTAGACTGAGAGACGGGACAACACGAGCTTAGCTCAACTCCTGTAAACTACAATTAGGTAAACAATTAGGTAAATACACCCCTCTCATTTGTGGATCTCTCCTAGTGACCAGTCTAGACTGACTAAACGACATCTGGCCTCTATACTAGTCGATGTTATTAAGGCAGCAGAGCCAGGGGCAGTTGCCAGAGCTCTTGATGTTCGTAAATGGGCGACCACAGTTCGCTTCCTGAATAATTACTCTATTGATGATATTAATAGACTAAAGTTTGGGCTTCTCACCATACCATTTTGTCACGTTACTTATCTATTCACTTGGAGAGACCCACTGAACCATGTGTAGCCTTAAGACTACCTCATAAACCTTGTACTTGTATCTGAAATGTTTTCTTACAGTTTCTTACAGTAGATCCTCTGGAAAAAGGTAAACTATGCCTGTGTATCCAGCTCAATACCAGTACTTGCACTGCTGCGGTCGTTCACGGTGTTGGCGGCGGCGGTAGCAGACGCAACATTTTTACTATTCTGTATTTTTGTTTTATAATCAAACTTCAAATCTTGTCTTCCCCATGCTTTATCAAGATTACTTTCAAACTCCCTTATTGATTCGGAATCGACTACATACTGGGGCAGCGCGTTCCACTCATTTACCACTCTATCACAAAATGAGTTCTTTGCCTTCTCAAGCCTATTTCTTTCTTTGTAAATTTTCTTAGAGTGTCCTCTCGTTCTTGTTCCCTCCCGCATCAAGAAGATACCTTCACACACATCCTCATCGTACTTTCCTGACACTATCTTAAAAGTCTCTATCATATCCCCTCTCTTTCTCCTATATGCCAGTGTCAGAAGCCCCAGTGTCCTCAACCTCTGCTCATAGCCCGCGTTCTTCAACGTTGGTACCAGCTTGCTAGCTCTCCTCTGCACTTTCTCCACTGCTTCTATATCCTTTACCATATATGGAGCCCACACCTGGTTCGCATATTCCAGGTGCGGCCTAACCAGCGCTGTATAGAGATTCCTGAAGATTTCTTCGTCAAGTGACACAAATGTCCTCCTTATCAGCCGTACAATTCTATTGGCTTTGTTTATCTTTTCCGCTAAATGTTCTGAGAAATTTAACTTATTGTCTATCACTACTCCTATATCCTTTTCTGCACTCACTTCCTCCATCGCTTCATACATACTGTATCCTACCTTGTCTATCTTGCTGGTCCCAATCCGCATGTACTTGGATTTTTTTGGATGAAAAGGCATTAACCAATGCTCAGACCATCCCTTCATGCCCTTCACATCTCCTTGAAGCAAACCCATATCTTCCTTACTCCTCACTCTTCTATACAGTTTAGTGTCATCCGCATACAGGTATACCTCACTTCCATTAGTTATAACTTCAGGCAAGTCGTTGATAAATATAACGAACAGCAGTGGTCCCAACACAGATCCCTGAGGTACCCCACTTGTAATTTCCCTCCACCCCGAGCCTATTCCATTCACCAGTACCCTCTGTCTCCGATCTTTCAGGAAGGCTTCTATCCATTTCACACATTTCTCCCCTATATTATAGCTTCTAACTTTCTCTATTAACCTTTTATGTGGGACCTTATCGAAGGCCTTCATAAAATCGCAATATACCACGTCTATTACATCACAATCTTCTAGAATTTGCATCCAATCATCTACCACCTTAATTAGTTGTAGTACCGTCGACCTCCCCGGCAAGAATCCGAACTGTCTCCCACTGAAAAGTTGGTTTGACTTCATATGATCCATTATTCCTTCTCTAATTACCGTTTCCATTAGTTTACACACAACACTTGTCAAACTGACTGGTCTATAATTCCCTGGGTCATTTCTCTTTCCCTTCTTAAATATAGCTGTTATGTTCGCCTCTCTCCAGTCCATCGGGATTTGTCCTGTATTAAACGATACCTCAAATAACATTTTCAATGGCTCTACTAACATCTCCCCTCCTTCCTGGGTGTATCCCATCCGGTCCCGGTGACTTACTTCTGTTCATTTTTTCTATAGCCCTTCTTATTCTAGCATGGGAAAACTCTATTAGTTCTAGTGCCGGTGCCTGTTTGATGGGAATAGTAGGCACTGCATCCTCCGACTCCACTGTTAGTACCCCCTCAAAGTATTTCTCCAGCACCTCTGCTTTCTCCTTATCAGTCTCCGCTCTACTCCCATCATTCAACCCCCCTACCAGTTCTGGGATCCTTACTCTTCTTGTTAACTTTTCCTGAATGTACTTCCAGAATATTTTTGGATTATCCTTCACATTTCTAGCTATCTCTCTCTCCCTCTCCTTCACCCCCCTCCTTGTTTCCCACCTTATTTTATTGTTTATTTGTCTGCGTTCCAGATCCACTTCCTTAGCCTCTATACTAGACCCCCTGTTCTTTTTTAACAATTTTAATCTTTCCCACAATCGTTTCTTTCTTCTAATCAATATCCAAAGCTTTCTTTTCATTGGCAATTCTGGGTTAGTTCTTTTCCTCAATTTTGTTTTATCCTTATATTCCCTTACTGGTACACTTTTGGATACAGCATTCCCCAGTTTGACTCTAATTTTCCTCCACATTCCTTCAGCGTCTTCACCGTTCAAGTATTCCCCCCAGTCAATGTCCAAACACCGTCTCAGCAGCTCATAATCTGCTCTATCATACATGTATATTTTTCTATTGCTTCTATTATCCCTCTCTGATTTAATGTTACAACTAAAGCTTATACAGGCATGGTCACTACGACCTATAGGGCTATCCACATTAACATGTTCCACTATATCCTCTTCATTGCTAAAAATCAAATCAAGTACACTCCCCTGCATCCCATCTCTATATCTTGTCATCTCTACAATATGTTGCGTTAAAAAACAATCGCTCACTTTCTCTATAAACTTATTTTCCAGGCTACCCTGTCCCGCTGGAGTAGTACAATTTGCCCAGTTGATCCTTGGCAAATTGAAATCTCCAATCAA
This sequence comes from Paralithodes platypus, assembly GCA_032716605.1. Lineage (NCBI taxonomy): Eukaryota > Metazoa > Arthropoda > Malacostraca > Decapoda > Lithodidae > Paralithodes > Paralithodes platypus. Next base: position 18,473,376 of record CM064487.1, read on the forward strand.
AATTTTATATTTGTTCTCTCTATTATCTATCTCCTCCATTGCTTTCAGTAGGTTATCATCCTCTCCCCTGCTATTATTTGGGCTTCTATATATAGAGGCAATTATGTTACTAGAGTCAAGCATTTAATTATTTTAATTATGGGACAAAGCCATTTTAATTTCAGTGAGGTTCACCAAAGGTGTTGTTTGTTGTTGCTGTTCCCCAGGCTGTCTGGCCGAACAGCCCCAAGGTCCCGAGCAAGGCCAAAGCCATAACCGAGCGCCCCCACAAAACCCTCCCTGCTTACCACTAATAAAGCCCAGGTAACCGAAGCCACTCCAAGGCAGGGAGCTGAGGAGAGTGCGGAAACGCCCGGGAAACCGAAGCCCCACCCAAGGCCCTGTGCCCCTCAGCAATTATGAAGGGAAAGTTTGTAAAGTCAGTGAAAGTAGGCTAGCCTAACAGATCGGATGCGGAAATACCCTGAGCCGACCAGGCCAAGTGGGATATCTCTATTGGTCTAACTGGTAAGGTGTCTGCCTCACAACCCAAGGGTCGAGAGTTCGTGCCCCCACCAGGGCTTGATATTTTCGTGAGGCTATTTCCGCATCAAACGAAGTTTAGGTGTGCTGGTAAAATTGTTCAGATGGTTGAGAGTAAGATCGGAGCTCCATAAATCCTCTTTCGGGTATGGTGTAAAAACCGATTCCTACAAGTTGAGGGGCAAAGGAAAGATGTGACGCTTTGGCTCCTGGCAGTAGGGAGGTCAATCCACGGAAGAGACGCCGTCACTTGAGATCTAGAAAATATATAAGTAAAAGGAACAGTCAGAGTAAGCTATGGGTATGGCAGAGATCGCTCAGCTCTCTCTCTGATAGACCAGTCCATCACCACATGACTAGAACACAATCCTCTCAGCATCAGCTAGGAAAGGCCCTAGAAAGCCACCTTTGGCGGGGGAATAGCTCCCCTATTTCAACTCCTTTCGGGGTTGGGCACCCGCCCGCACCAAAGTTGTTTTATCACATAGCTTCTGTTCTTGAAAGAGAGAGGGGGGGGGGATCTCGTTTGGAGAATCTCGCCCTGAAAGGTATACAGTATGTATACAGGTACAGTAAGACCCCGATTTTCCGGCATTCAAGCATCCGGTAGTTTCAAACAACCGGCGGTTTTCGGAAATTTATTAAAAAACAGTAATTTTTCATCTTACCAGCATAATTTCATCATAATAAATAATAAATACATATAATATTAGGAAAAAAATATTTAAAAAACACCAATAAAGAAATATATATATTAAAAATAGTCGGTGGTTCTTTGCGGGTAGCGGCGGCGTCAATAGAACAAAAGCAACAACAACAACAAATGCGCGGGAATAGGCCTACTCAGTTCTCGCCCGGTCCGTTTATACAAACATTCTCATATTCTGTATAACATATTCTACTCGATTCACCGCTATCATGCCGAAGATAAAGGCAAAGTCGGACAAAGTGAAAGCCAATAGTGACAAGAAGAAATGCAAAAGAGTGGTTTTGAGCTTGGAACAAAAACCACAAATATGCAAACGAATGGAGAGAGGATGTTCCAGCACCCACCCCTTGCTGCCTCTCCCAAAGCATTCACCTCATAAATAAGTTTTAGATATTTAGTGAGAAACCTAAGACAAATTAAAAAGAACAAAAAAAGTTTGATATTTAATGTTTCGTTTTGCTACTGTCAAAACTTTGAGTGCGCCGCGGAACTCTCCCTACCGATAAGGCCTAGACTTCTACGATGATACGCATTACGCCGACAACAACAACAACAGCTACATGCCTTTTCCAACTTCTACTGTACAGTCAGGTCTCGATATACATGCGTTTTATATACACAGATTCGTTTGGACACGGTAACCCCAAAAGTTCCAAAGTCGGCCACAACACGGAAAAGTCGGGATCATACACGGGTGGCGGCCCAAGCCTAGGTATATATAAATTATTAAGAATGTTATTTATGCATCACATGTCTGTCTGTCTATCTAGCTATCTAATGCATCTATCTCCTTTATACATAAATATAACTATGTCTTATTTGGTCTTTTTTTAATCTATGAATAATTTCTAATACGATGAAATTAAAAGACATATTATCCTTCCAACACATAGCCTACATAATAAAATTAAAAAAAGAGTCAATAAAAATGTCTCCTTTGTCTTTTCAGAAACTTAAGTCTTAGAAACTTAAGTCATACAGTATGTTCGCATTTTATCGATCGGTTAGACCAAGCAACAGTCTCTCTATCTATCTATATATCTAATGCATCTTTCTATCTCCCTCATACATTAACATAACTAAGTCTTATTTGGACTTTTTGTAATCTATGAATCATTTCTAATGCTATGGAATTGAAAAATATAATATCCTTCCAGCACATAGATAAACAAGAAATAAGAAACAATCAACAAAAGATTTCCCTCCGTCTTCTCCAGACAAGCCGGGCGCCGACCCTCCGATCGAAAGATTTGCATTTTATTTATTTATTGTTTTTCCCACGGTATATTTTCGCCTTGAAAGTGTGTCTACACAAAATGATGCGGAGATATTGTAACATGTTTGTAATTGAAATTTGTGTAATTTTTGCTGATTATGAGTTGGTGACAAAAAAATCTTTAATTCCATCATATCGGAAATTATTCACAGATTATATAGAGATAACATACACTTTTAAGTTTGTTCAATAGTTTTGCATTGTTATCAATAGGGTCATAACTTATTCTCTACTTTCTGGTCTATTGAAGCATAATAAAGAGAGGGAGAGGGAGGGAGCGCCCGACAGTGACAACCAGTCTAATGATGATAATGGTATGATGGACAATATTTCTGTGTTCTCTGGTTTTGATGAGGACAATGAACATGTTGGGAAACCTGGAGGGGCCGATATGCTAGCTGTAGCACAAGGCTTATCAACTTCATCACAGTAACAGGGTCGGGGTTGGGGGCAGGACGGGGGTCAGAGGGAGTACAGCGGCGGGGATATCTACCGAACGTAAACACATCTATCCACACAAATAGGTCGGTAACAGGTCCAAAACAGTTCTTATTGATGCTTATTGTATTCTATGTTATGTCATATATGATGTTGGTGGTTTAATGTAATATAAATCGGCTGAAGATAGGCAAAAAGAGCCAAAAGGGGGACTTTGGGAAAGTGGCTGGAACGAATTAATTAATTCCCATAAGGCCTGTTATTTCTAAAACACGGTTTTGATATAAACGGTACGTACATGGTACGAATTAACCGTGTATATCAAGACCTGACTGTATTTATAAATTGGCGAGTTGAGAACATTACTATTGAAATGGTACAATTTATTAGTGGCCCCTCCATCATTGACGAACATGCCTATTACATAAGGCATCCTCTTCAAACACTAATCCGCCGTAGTTTGAATCTACCGCGCAGAGCATTTAAAATTGAGGAGCCTTCATCATGAGCGCACGCGACCTCACTCATGGCTTCAGTCATTATGAATTGGGTTCTCACTACGAAAAAACTTTGTAAAAAATAAAAACAAAAAGAAAATAAGAATAACTATCTAATAAGCTTTCCATCATATCGTGGATGTACTTGTGTGGATTTCTGACCAGACGCTGATTCAGGCGTCATTCCTCCTTCTCTGCTCTGCGTTCAGCCTGCCCGGACGTGTCTCCCCACGCTCCGCTGATTCCGCATTTGCTGCGTCCCTAGTGAGTTTTTTCTCATTTGTTTACTCCGGGATGTATCGAGTAAGGTTAGGATATGTGTAGCAGGAGTGTCCTGGGCTGGTTGCCCGCAGTGCAGTGTATTTTGGGTCGTGTGTTTGGGGCATCTATTTCGGATGTTCCCTCGTGGTCCTGTTGTGGACATGTGAACTTTTTCACAGTTAGTTAGCTTGTGTTGCAGGCGGCTTTCATTACACGTTAGTTATTGCTGCCTTTTATCTTTCTGATGAGGTATGCTTTGCTTACTGACGTTCCCTTGGTATTTTTCTTCACTTAGTGAAGTTTTTTCTGGGTCCCGTGTCAGTCTTCCCTTTGCCGGAAGTATTTGCTACAGTGGTGTGTTGGCGGTGGTTCCTGTTGTGATATTTCCAGTGTTTGGTGTATATTTCAACTTTTATTATGCCGTCTACTTAGGCCTAGCCAGCCGCTCGTAGCTTTGCCACATGTACAAGTGTTATTGTTTATTATTTATAAATATGCCATACTGTGCCATGTGTATCCGGGTTTTAGTTGTGTATTGGCTAATTCCTCGGACTATGTTTGTTTCCTGGTTTAGTTGTGTATTGGCTAATTCCACGGATTATTGTGTGGACTTAGGTTAGTCGTGCGTGGCTTCCTTAGTGTCCGTTGTACGTTCAGATGGTGTCTGATCGGGGTGGGTTTCCTTCCGGCGGGTTTTTTCTCGGTTTCACCATGAAAAAAACCCGGCCGAGAGCCGTGTTGGGCCACACGTGGTTTTAACACAGGCTGGTGTCCCCGGTGATGAGGTGTCTGTGGCTCTCCAGGACTGCGTCTCTGTTGGTACCTGGTTTCAGGCACCCTTTGATTCCCGGCGGAAATGGCTGTACCCATCTATAAAACGTTGTTCATGCGAACATACATTATGTAGTTTTTCTACCAGGTTTTACAAAAACCACATGAAAAACCTAGCTGTTGTTTAGGGCTTTCCTCCCCGGCGATCTTTTACAAAGAAGTGGGGACAGGAACTTATGGGGTTAACTTTTTGACATCTCACCCGGCGGGTGTACCTTGGTAGGGTGGGATGAACAACTAAGTCATTTAGTTCTTTAACCAATTCATTTTAAGTGATGCTATATGTATCGCCGCCTTTATACTTACGGCGATTGAAGGTTCAATTAGGGTTAACATCGTTTTTTTTTTTTTTTTTTTTTTTCACACCCGGGGGGTGCTCCTAGGTGGAGGAAATAAGGAATTTACAAATTCAATTTCGATTTAACCACTTAATTTAGTGATACAATTAGGTATCGCCGCCTTCAACCTTACGGCGATCTTTTTGTGACAATTCGTTAGAAATCAGATCTCGTGTCAGCCTGCCCTGTGTTATTCTACTAAAATATTTCAAGGGCCGGCGTCTTTATGGGGGGTTGTTTTTGTTCCAAAAATTTAATCTTAGGACAGTCACCACCAGAAAGACTATAATCGCCATGCTGGACAATTATATTATGTCAGAGGGTATTCTTCACTTTCGTCAAAAGATTTGTTTAGATATTCTGAACCCCGCCGCGTAGCGAGCTGTGATCGTTGTGTCATTACATCTCGTTATCCGGTGGGTTATTAACACTTGTATGCGAACATGTTGGGTTAACCTTATGAGCATTAATTCCTGGAAATTTTCTTTTTTTCCAGAGCTGGGCTCCGGCGGACCAATACAGACCCGGCGGTAGTTTTCCCCACCAGTCTCTGTCATGGCTACCTCAGCCCCAGTCTTTGCTTTATGCACTACCCCTGCTTGTGCCGGTATCCCTATTTTTGCGCATACCCTTTGCATAAGGTGTGTTAAATGTCTAGACCGTTCAAGGGGTCTCTGGGTAATGCGCAATTGTTCTTTTTGCTCCCAATTAGCTGTCAAGGTCCTTTGCGACAATGATAAGACCGCGGCGGTAGCTTTAAGAGAAGTACGGCAACAGATGGCAGCCTACACTACGATTGTTGCGCATAAATCACTTCAATGTGACAACGTCCCTCTTTGGGATAGATTGCTATTTGAACACCCTCCCCCTAAACGTTCCTCTAGAGTCACGAGTCATAAGCCGGTGGAGACTGGTCAGGGTTCTGTATCTTCTGCTACTACACCAAAACGTCCAAGAGAGCCTACACCCCCGGCATCCGCCTCCTCGTCTCGGGCGAGATCTCGGTCTTGGTCACCTCTCAGACGCCAGTCTTCTAGTCTTGCCTCTTCACCAGCGAGTAAGAAGAGTAGGACGGATAGTTCCACCAGTGGTCACGGCGATGAATCCTCCAAATCTAGGAGTAGTTCTCGGTCACACCGTAGCCATAAATCCTTCAAAAAGGATTCCCAGAAACGAAAGTCCTCCCTACATTCACCAGCTTCTAGTGCCTCTCATCGTACCTCTACCCCAGACAAAGTTTGTGTTAGGTCTCAAGGGTCCAGTACGGTGCCTGTCCCTAAAGAGGATTTACCTATTAATATTTTAACCCTGGAATTGGAAAGTTCAGGGGGTTCAATAATTGAGAATGTTTCAGACTCCCAAGAGAGTGTAGGCCAGGGCCTCGGTGTTTGGCGGTTTGCTCAGCCAGGGTCTGACCACCCACGTCCGACTCAAACGAGTCACACAGTAGCTGATGTCCACAGGGACGCGGCGATCCCATCCTCTATTCCTGACTTATCTTGGCAACAAGGTACCCCAGCTTCGGCGGGGTCTTCTCAGGAGGATCAGGAGGAGAAAGACGAGGTTTCAATTACTTCGGAGATGGAAGGGCAAGAGTCAGGCTCAGGCTTAGACGCCGCGCAGGATATTAATTATTCACCTGTCAGTTCATCATCTAACCAATTTGTTACTGCGCAAGAAATTAATGGGCTACTTACTGATGCTTTATCTAAATTTTTTGGCCAACAACAGGAAAACCCCACAATGGACTTGGGGGCTCCCATGACAAGTTCTACGGTACGGCCTCTGATGACTTCAATTGCTTTATCTAAGATCCCTAACCCACCCACTCTGTCACCATCAGTGGTTACTAAGCCTGCTACGGCGGCATTGACAACTTCAAATGTCAGGGTCATCACGGATGTCAATCCACCCCCTCTAGACAAGGCGCCTCTCAGAAAGGTGGCTATGCCCTTGCTTTATGGACCAGACGAGTCATGGGTCCTTTTGACCCCCACTAACCCAGAGCTCGCCCAACCTACCTTGTCAGGGGAACTCCCGGTACCGCGTGAGTGGGTCATCCAGGGCAATAAATCAAAGAAATTAAGGGCCCTGGATAATTTGGGAAATGTACTGGACGTAAACATCAAGGCTATACCTAGTTATTATCACCAAGACTATTTTGTGTATGCTACTAAGCCAGCTTTACCCCCTGCCTCAGCTTCGAAACTATTTTCAGACTGGTCTAAGCTGGATGGGTTTAATGATATTAAGACTCTGTCAGCTCTCACTCCTGAACTTGATTTACAGACCGTCACAGACGAAGCAGCTAATCCAGTTTTGAGGGTGGGGCAGTTGGGTCCAGGACCTTGGGTAGATTGGGAGATAGAGGCTCAAAACTTTGCAACCACATTTACTTCTAAATCTTCCCACCAGATCCCTCAGGATACTCATTCATTGTTCTCCATGCCGGTAGGTTCTGCCGGCGGAGTCCCGTCAGCTTTGTTTTCTTTCCTAGCTGCCCCTAAGATTAATCTTTGTGAGCTAAAAGACCCTTTCACTACCCCTACCCCTACTCACCTAGACAGAGAATTTAGGCTAAGGGGGAAAGATTTTCGCCTGTTCTCTCAGTACATAGTGTCTCAACAGGTGGCTAAATCTTTACTGCGGTCCACTCAGGCAATCGCAGACGCGGATGCCAGAAGATCGGTTGAATTATCCCGGCGACTGCTCCTCCAGTCGTCGATCCAATCCTTGGGTGACATACGCACCGCCTTGCTTGAGGCGGTACGAGCAAGACAAGATCTCAGAATGTCTTTAGTTCGCAAGCTACCTGATCGCATTGCGAATCAGGTGATCATGTCACCAGTGCTTACTCCCTCTTTAATGTCCCCTGAAGTGTGGCGAACGGTGTTCAATATGGCACAGGCCGTTAAGCACATTCCCACCCCTTCTAAGAAACCTGCATTTAACTTCCCCAAACCCAGGCCAACCGCTAAAGCTCAGCCAGGGGGATCTAAACCCTTTCTTCTGCCTAAGTCCTCCCACTCCCCCCAAGGTCAGTACAGGCATAGACAGGGTAGGTTTTCAGGTCAGAGAGGACGCGGCCAGCATAAGCCAGGTCAGGGCCAGTCTTCGGCCAACACCAGCCAGCCGGCAAAGCATCCAGCACCACCAACCCCACCATCAAAAAACTAAAGTCTCTCTCACTCCCGGTGCCAACCTTAAGGCCGGAGGACCCGAGGGTAGTACAGCCGGCGAACCCTTGTCTGCTAACTGGGTCGTTCCGAACGTGTCACCAAGCATGGCCATTAAACACTTGGGCACGGATGGTGGCACGCAAAGGCATCACTTGGCAGTGGCTCCGGCGACCTCGCTTACGTCAGCCGACAACGGCGAATTATGTTTCTTTAGAGGTGGAGTCACTGGTCCAGGAAATGATTGCCAAGAATGTCATCATCCCGGTCCCCCCAAATTACCCTGTATTCACGTCCAAACTATTTTTGGTTCCAAAAAGGGACAGTGTTCAGATGAGGCCGGTCGTAGACCTGTCTTATCTGAACCTTCACATTCACAACGAATCTTTCAGAATGTTAACAGTACACCAAATCAGGCTAACACTTCCGCCGGGAGGTTGGATGTGTTCACTAGACCTGACAGACGCCTATTGGCACGTCTCGGTCAACAAAAGATTTCAAAGGTTTTTGGCCTTAAGGAGCAGGCACCAAAATTTTGTTTTTCAAAGGATGCCGTTCGGCTTGAACCTAGCACCTCGATTATTCACGAAATTAGTCAGGCAAGCCCTGATGCCATTGTTAAAACAGGGGATCAGAGTGTTGTGGTACCTAGACGACTGGCTGGTGGTGGCAGAGACACAACAATTATGCGTCAAAACATGTCAATATTATTTTAAATCATGTCAAAACTCTAGGCTTCAAGGTAAATCTGGTAAAGTCAAACCTTGTTCCCTCACGAGTAATTCAGTGGATAGGGCTGGTCTGGGACACAGCCGCTCTCACTCTGAGTCAGAGTGTGGACAATCGCAACAGGTTTCGCAGGAAACTGTTCATGTTTCTTCACAGTCTGACTACGACGCGGAGGGTCTGGGAGTCTCTGATAGGCTCTCTCAACTGGATTCAACTAACTGTCAAGTTGGGCCGGTTGAAAGTAAAACGATTAATATTGGAAGGCAACAAATATTTCCCGCTCTTACCGGCGGGAAAATTATGGCCCATCCCGAAATTAATCCACACCTTGCTAGCGGTCTAGGCAAGGAGGGAAACGTTGCACTCAATAATGTCATGGACCTCTCCTCCACCAACGGTATGGGTAGACACGGATGCGTCAGGCACAATAGGGTGGGGATTTCAGTCAAATCAGGGGCACCAGGGTCAGGGGCTTTGGTCCCACTTAGAAATCTCTCACATCAATGTCAAAGAATTACTAGTCCCCTTGTATTTCCTTCAGGCTCACGGCCCGGCCCTACGGGGCAAGTCGGTGGCCTTCAGAATGGACAATCTGAATGCAGTTCACTGTATTCAGAAACAAGGATCAACGAGGTCAAGGGGGTTGCTAAACGTGTCGGAAGAGATTTTTACTCTCGCCAACAGACTAGACATTTACCTTCACGCATCTTATCTCCCAGGCGTAGCGAACGTCTGGGCAGACGCTCTGTCCCGGAGACAGAGCACGACAGTAGAATGGGAGCTCAAGCAACCCATTTTCAACCTAATGATTGCAGAGCTCTCCCATCCACAAGTGGATCTATTTGCGTCCGAGGAGACTCACAAACTCCCTCTATACCTCACCCGCCGGGCGAAAACGCCGGCAGGGGGGCCAGACGCCCTAGTGACAGACTGGAACAGATGGAGCTCCATCTATCTGTTTCCGCCGCCAGATGCGTCACTAATGTGCCACGTAGTGAACAAACTACGAGATTATCGAGGCTTAGTCTCGCTAATCGCGCCCCTGTGGCCGGCGCAGTTGTGGTACCAGCAATTGAAAACGTGGTGCCCGGACCCAGTATCGCTCCCGGTCGGGTATTTCCACTTAGACACGATTGGCAACCTAGCGACCTCGCTGACTTTTGCATTATGGACATTCAGGAGGCCAAGTGGCTAGCACCATACGGTAGAGATGTGACCAATAAATTAATCAATATACTCAGTCTACGAAACGACAGTATCACTCACATTGGCAAGCCTTTACTTCCTGGATCATCAGAACGGAACAGAATGTGCCGTCAGTGGCTTTAGTTTTCAATTATTTAAATTATCTGTTTGAGCAGAAACATTTATCTGTGGTAACATTAAAAAATCACTTAACTGCGATTAGAGTGCCCTTTTTAGACCATACCGGTGGCGGAGGAAACAGGTTTTATGAGAGCTTGTTTTAAACTTCGCCCACCTCCCCGTCAGCTCATGCCTACTTGGTCTCTCGACAAAGCTTTGTCTTTACTTCACTCTCGTCTGTACCAAAATACTGCAGACTTTGCATTACTCTTAAAAAAGGCGGTTTTCCTTATGGCTTTGGCCACCGGGAACAGAGTGTCTGAGCTGGCGGCGATGAGCAACACACCTAATTGCCTTAGGTTTGGCAGACTTAATGAATGTATTTACATTGCACCTTCCCCAGGTTTTGTAGCCAAGAATGAGCACAGTGCACACGTGTTTTCTGAGTTCACGGTGCCGGCGTTAAAAAGGGGAAAGGTGCATCATAATCTATGTCCAGTGCAAGCTCTAACCAAATATTTGAGAGTAGCTCCTCTTAACCCCCAAGGTGCTTTATGGGTAGCAAGTACGGGTAAACGCTTACTTAAACGACGATTAGCCTCTCTTCTGGTCGAAGTCATTAAAGAGAGTAATCCCGGCGTTGTGGGTAGGGCCCACGATTTACGCAAATGGGCAGCCTCTTTACGTTTCCTGAAATTTTTTTCAGTAGAAGATATTGCGTCCACTCAGTTGTGGGCGTCTAATCATACGTTTTTGTCTAGATACTTATCAGTTGCTCTAGACAAACCTTCCTTACCATGTATAGCTTTAAGGCAGAGGGTCTAGGTGGCCCTGCAGTCACTTTTGTTTATTTTCACGAGAAAGGGGGGGGGGGGGGGGGTGCAGTCAGTTGACATAGGACACCCTAGACCCCGCCGGAGTATGAGAGATGAGAGCTGTGATATAATTCAAGGTTAATGTGATATGAAAATTTCTCAGTGAGAAATTGTGCTAGTACATTGTTAGTACAAAACAACGGAGTTGTTATAGTAGTTTTAGCTGCAAAAGCAGTCTAATATTAGAACAGTGGAGATCCTTTGCAATTTCTCTCCACGATTATTTTGGGGTTTATTATGTGCACATATAAACTTATAACTTGTTATTTTTTTCACCACTCGTTGAGTGGGGTGCCTTTGTAACTACAGATCTGTGTTCAGAATCTTCAGGGTTACCCTTTTTTGTCAGGCAGGCTTCTTTGAAGCACGCACCTGCCTGAACCCCTTTTTCTTGTATATTTTTGGTCTACGCCATATTTAAATATATTTTTCAAAAGTAAGAATACTATGTGGTTGTTTTTATTATCTGCTTTTATAGAGTTATGATATGATTACGAATGTCCCCCTCCAGTCTTAGAAATCAGGCATGTTCGTCAATGATGGAGGGGCCACTAATAAATTATAGGTTTGACTCCTGTAAGGAGATAAAGAAAACCTAATATTTAGTAGTGGCCCCATAATCATTGACGACTGGGGCCCTCCCGACCGTCCCCTTCCCATTCGTTGATGTATTAAGGATTTTGGTTTACTTGATATGTCAGTGAAGGAGGAATGACGCCTGAATCAGCGTCTGGTCAGAAATCCACACAAGTACATCCACGATATGATGGAAAGCTTATTAGATAGTTATTCTTATTTTCTTTTTGTTTTTATTTTTTACGAAGTTTTTTCATAGTGAGAACCCAATTCATAATGACTGAAGCCATGAGTGAGGTCGCGTGCGCTCATGATGAAGGCTCCTCAATTTTAAATGCTCTGCGCGGTAGATTCAAACTACGGCGGATTAGTGTTTGAAGAGGATGCCTTATGTAATAGGCATGTTCGTCAATGATTACGGGGCCACTACTAAATATTAGGTTTTCTTTATCTCCTTACAGGAGTCAAACCTATAGTATAGTAATGTGTGTTTGTTTATTATATTAAGGCTGATAATACAGATAGTCTTGGGGTTTATCTTACAGTTCCTTACAGTAGATCCTCTGGAAAAAGGCAAACTATGCCTGTGTATCCAACTCAGTACCAGTACTTGCACTGCTGCGGTCGTTCACGGTGTTGGCGGCGGCGGTAGCAGACGCAACATTTTTACTATTCTGTATTTTTGCTTTATAATCAAACTTCAAATCTTGTCTTCCCCATGCTTTATAAAGATTACTTTCAAACTCCCTTATTGATTCGGAATCGACTACATACTGGGGCAGTGCATTCCACTCATTTACCACTCTATCACAAAATGAGTTCTTTGCCTTCTCAAGCCTATTTCTTTCTTTGTAAATTTTCTTTGAGTGTCCTCTCGTTCTTGTTCCCTCCCGCATCAAGAAGATACCTTCACACACATCCTCATCATACTTTCCTGACACTATCTTTAAAGTCTCTATCATATCCCCTCTTTTTCTCCTATATGCCAGTGTCGGAAGCCCCAGTGTCCTCAACCTCTGCTCATAGCCCGCGTTCTTCAACGTTGGTACCAGCTTGCTAGCTCTCCTCTGCACTTTCTCCACTGCTTCTATATCCTTTACCATATATGGAGCCCACACCTGGTTTGCATATTCCAGGTGCGGCCTAACCAGCGCTGTATATAGATTCCTGAAGATTTCTTCGTCAAGTGACACAAATGTCCTTATCAGCCCTACAATTCTATTGGCTTTGTTTATCTTTTCCGCTAAATGTTCTGAGAAATTCTTATTGTCTATCACTACTCCTATATCCTTTTCTGCATTCACTTCCTCCATCGCTTCATACATACTGTATCCTACCTTGATCTTGCTTGTCCCAATCCGCATGTACTTGCATTTTTTTGGATGAAAAGGCATTAACCAATGCTCAGACCATCCCTTCATGCCCTCCACATCTTGAAGCAAACCCACATCTTCCTTACTCCTCACTCTTCTATACAGCTTAGTGTCATCCGCATACAGGTATACCTCACTTCCATTAGTTATAACTTCAGGTAAGTCGTTGATAAATATAACGAACAGTAGTGGTCCCAACACAGATCCCTGAGGAACCCCATTTGTAATTTCCCTCCACCCCGAGCCTATTCCATTCACCAGCACCCTCTGTCTCCGATCTTTCAGGAAGGCTTCTATCCATTTCACACATTTCTCCCCTATATTATAGCTTCTAACTTTCTCTATTAACCTTTTATGTGGGACCTTATCGAAGGCCTTCATAAAATCACAATATACCACGTCTATTACATCACCATCCTCTAGAATTTGCCCATAGAATTTATGGGCATTTATAGGAGTCATCTAACCGGACTTCAATTTACCAGAGGTTTCAAATCCCCCTGAGTGCCGGAAAATCAGGGTCTTACTGTATATATATATACAGTATATACAGTATATGTAGTAGATTAAAATGCAAAACACCCTAACAGGTTATAAGATAAATCAGGAGATTTTTATTTTATGATATCTTTCCCATGTTCTGTGAGAGAATTCATGTACTGTACTGGAAAATATTTGTATATGAATACATAGGCATCTAGAAAACTAGATCTGTGTTTTGTTCAAACCCTTTTGTTATAATCTACTCTTTATTTTAGTTTTATATTTACCCTTTAAGGCTTACTCAGATACCCCGCCTTAATATTTTTCATTAGCCTTTTGAATTCTACGTCTGTTTATAATTTAGTGTGTTCTATTGTTTTTGATGTTGAGCATATGATGTCCCGGCAACCGGTCGTGGTATTCTAGGCTCTGACATCATTGACGGAGAGAACCACTACTAAATTACAACCGAAGGGAAGTAAGGAAAATCATATATTTAGTAGTGGTTCCGTAGGCAATAAAGTCTACTGCCCTCCCACTTCCCATGCACATGCACTACTTGCTATTCAGTATGAGGAAGAAGAAAGCACCAGAGGGCACTGGGCGACTGTGCATGGTAAGCCTGCCAGTGTGTCTGCACGGAATTCGAACAACCTTATTCTATAATTTATTTTTATATTTGTTAGTGGTATCCGATTTGATGACGTTCCCTAGGAACTATGTAAGGAGTATCCCCTGGGATGTTATTTTTCAATTATTTTGGTTGCGTTAAGCATTCTCCGGGTTCCCCTAGGGGATCCGGGGAGCCCTTATATTTGATAAGGCTCTCACGTCATTGACTACAGAACCACTACTAAATATATGGTTTTCCTTCCTTCCCTTCAGGTTGTCAAACCCACATTATCGCCAATGTCTGAAGTTTTCACCGCAGTCCGAAATTACCCCAGTTTACGGTACCCTTCGCCTCACCTCTCAGCACATTCACATCTAGCAGTCTACACAATCTTTCCCTTGTCATCAACACATAATCCATCAATTCCCTCTCTACAATCTCTCCCCTCACAAGTCTATGGCATGTGTACTTGTGTATATTTTTTTTTTTTTTTTTTTAAAGAACGTATTACCTACACTTATTCTACACTCTCCACATACACCAATCAATCTTTCTCCACTCTCGTTTACATCATCCACGCCAAAACTACCAATGACTCCCTCAACAGGTAGGTGCCCAACCCCGAAAAGGGTTGAATATCGCCCCATCAAAGGCGGCTTTCTAGGGCCTTTCCTAGCTGATGCTGAGAGGATTGGGTTCTAGTCATGTGGTGCTGGGCTGGTCTATCAGAGTGAGAGTTGAGCATTCTCTGCCATATCCGTAGCCTACTCTGACTGTTCCTTTCGCTTATATATTTTTTTTCTAGATCTCAAGTGGTGGCGTCTCTTCTGTGGATTGACTTTTATGTTGGCAGACTGGGAGCCAAAGTGTCACATTTTTCCCTTGCTCCTCAACTTTCCCAAAAACCCTCCACCTCCTCTATCTTCTTTTCACTTCCTGGCCCGTATGCACTCACAAAAACTCACCTTTCACCCTTAAATCGTTTTTGCACCCACATTAGCCTTGATGACACCTCTCTCCACTCTAATATAAACTCTCTCAACTCGTCCTTCACAATAATAGCCACTCCCTCTTTCGCATCGACTCCCTCATCTACTCCAAACTTTCACATTTCCAAAATCCACTTTTTCCTCTCCTTGCATTTTTGTTTCATTCAGCGCAAGCACATCATACTTTCTTCTTTCAAATAACCTTCCAAAGTCCTCTCGACTCTTATTCGTTCCACATCCACGCACATTTAAAACTCCTGTATATTTACTAAGTGAAAGTGATACAATAATATTATTGGCTCAAGTCACAGTATAAATTATGAGTGCAATTGATACAAAAACCTGTGAAAATATGTTATAAGTCATTTAACTAATATATTCCCAGGTCCAAAACCCTGACCCAGATGAGGTAGCAGCGGGCCGCCCCACAGTGTACGACACCTGGCTGGCCCGGCGACCCGACCCGGACCAACCCGACCTGCCCCTCATGCAGTTCATCGGCTCAGGCAGCGACTACAAGGGCTTCCAACACAACCTGGGCATACCTTGTATGGATACTCGATACACCTACAATAACGTAAGGATCGTAACGTAACGTAAACATTATGCCATAACATACTTGGTACATAATATTGATTACATAATGTACAACACAACTAGGAATTACCTTGCATAGATACCCAATACACCTATTGTTGTTGAGTGGTACTTGAAAAGTGCCACACCTATTGTTGTTGTTGTTGTTGTGTTTATTTGTTAGTAGTCTTGGCAAATCCAACGTCAAGGCTATTAACCTAATTGCAATGACGACTTGTCTATTTTGACTGCTATGTCGTCATTCCAACCGCGGTTAAAAAGAAAACGTCTAGAGTCTACTCCTTATCTTGCTCTAGGAGACGTTGTACATTAACCAAAACTACCACCGAAGGTGAAAAAAGCATAGAAGAGAAGAAAAAGGGGGTTACCGCTTAAGGCCCATGCCGTGTTCCGTCATGTGCAGATCCCTGTCGAACGTGCGCATGAGCGACCCTCTCTTGTCATCATTTTTTCACGCGCTCCATTGAATGAAGTCGCTTTTGTTGTGCTCCTTTAATTCACCCTGTTTAGGTTCGTTTCGGCTTATCTGGCCTTCTTTTTTGTTAGACAGATGTTACGTGATCTAGGGCACACGTAAATGGGCTCCTAAGTGTGTATAATGGAGACGCGTGTGGAAATAGCCTACCGAAGGTACGGGGGCGCCTGGCGTTCCTCGTATATGTTTTTCATTCTTTCTCTTTCATATTCTTTTTTCCTGTTAGTCTGGGCATAGTTTAGCTTTTCGCTTACTTTAGCCTAGCTCGTTTTCTCATTCAGGAATTGCTATGCCCCTATGAGTTTTCATTTTTTCATAGCCTAGGTGTACCGTTGGTATACAATCTGAGATTTCGTTGGTGGCGGTGCTGTTTGTAGAGTTTGTGTCGGCCGCATTATTAGCGTTATTCCCGAGTCCCCCCTTTCGAGTCCTTCACTGTGTCTCAAGGGCCTGGGCGACAGGTGGTTCGTGATACTCCAGGGGTACCCCACGGGGGCCCCTCTTTCACACCACAGGGTTTTTCGCCCCTGACACATTCTCTGCTCACGGCTAGGCCACCCTTTTTCTCACCAGTTTCATTTACTGGTTTTTGTTTTCTCTTCCTGTTTCACCTCCATCCTTTCATAGTCTTTTGCCCAATCCAGGGGTACCTCACGGGGGCCCCTGTTTGTGCGAAACCACCCTCCCTGCCACTTCTCCTCATGGGCTTTGCTCTATCTCTGTGGGTTGGGTGGTTCCTGGGGGATGTGCCTCCTCTCCCCTGGTGTGTCTTCCTTGCCTCTCCCTTTACCGGTTGAGTCAGGATAAATTCAAGGAAGACACTGCTCAGCTTGATGGCCATCATTGCTTGGAGTTCATAAGGAGATGACGCATTTTTGTGGCCTTTTTTGGTATTCCCTAGACGCTCCTCTCGCTTTTTTCGGCGCCGGACCATCTCGGCCGGTCCCGCAAATTTGCGGGAGCTCGATTCGGTCCTCTGGGACGTTTCGGCTCCCCGCAAATTTGCGGAGATCGTTGGGGGGTCCCGCAAAATTGCGGGAGGGTGGTGTCGGTACGGTTATGCCTCCATTGGCCCGCAAATTTGCGGTAATAGTTGGCTTTCACTATTGACTTTTTTTATGTCATCTTGTTGCCTGATACTATATTGGTGTTTGCACTTTACTGGTGTTATAGGCCCTGCATGTAAGATGTTGAGTGGTGGTTAACACTTTCTCCATCTTTGCAGGTTCTGCTAGTGCTCTTCCGCCTCGGCCGCCCTCCTCACCTACCTCTGTGCTCCCAGTTTAGGGTGAGTACGGATACCTGTTTGCATGTGTGTTCCTGTTTCCCATGATCCTTCCCTGGTTCTTCTTGGACATTCTCTCCACTTACTCCTTCGACGTGCTGATTATGGTGTGTGTTCTTCTAGTGCAGGTAGGCTGCCTTGCTTTCGCCTTGGTTGTCGCTCCCCATGCTTGGAGAGCCACAAGTCCTGCTTGCGCCACTCGCTCTGTGTGTCCTCTACGGCCTACCTCCCTGCTCTGTGTGGCACGTGTCTGGCCCTGGTGGATGTGCTGCACCATGGCCCTGGTTCCTCGGCGGCGGCTGTGGCCTCTGCTTCCCTTCCGTCGGTGTGGACGATGGTCTCCCGCCACATTAGGACTGTGGGCCACCGTTCCCCGGCCTTTGTTGCCGACCGGATCCGCGTCGCCCTGGGTATCCCTGACCCGACTGAAGGCCGTTCACCTGGCCCTCTCCCTGCTCGGGCCCTCTCCCCTGGGTCCCGCAGCCGGTCGTCCCATCGTCGGAGGGTTCCCCAGCTCCGTCCACGCTCTCGCTCGCCTCGTCGTCCGTCCTCTACTGCCCCTCGTCGTCCTCCTGATCGTCTTGACGACACCCATCGCCCTCGTCATGGTTCTCGCCCTGAGGCCGGGGTTAGCGGCTCTGCCCCTGTGCGCCCTCCCCTGGCCTCTACGGATAGGGGCTCTACTCCCTTCCGCCCGCTTCCCCAGCCCTGACGACTTCCTCTTACGTTGTCCTCTCCGCGCGCGGTTGTTCATGCTGTAGCTGGCCCTCTGCTCCCTCCTCCTACACTGTCCAGGAGGGTCCGCCTGGATGTCGTTGCTTCTCCTACTTCACCTGCTTCAGTGCCTATTCTTCCTTCACGGTCTCGTCCCACGGTGGAGGTCCCTCCCTCCTCCGCCTCGGTGTCGGGCCGCCCTGTCATCTCAGGCCCGGGGATCCTTGCTCTGTTTCCCCCCGCGGCTCCTTCTGGCCTCCTTTCACCCGGCCAGCCTTCCCACTCCCGTCGTCCTGCTCCTCCTCATTCTTCTCTTCCTGACCTTCACTTACCGTCTCGCCAGGGGGGTACCCCTCCTCTTGCCTCGGTGGGGTTTCGCGGGGTTTCGGGGTCCCCTTTCTCAGGAGCTGACGTGTCGCTGGAAGAGGGGTATGGTGCTGTTTCCCCCTCGGCCGTTCGTGATCGGGGACGAGTCCCTCAACGGCGACACAACCGTCGTCGCTCGCCTTCCTTGGGCCGCGACGCTGCTGGTTCGTGTCGTGGGTCTCGCTCCCGCTCACGCTCGCCCCTGCGGGCCGACCAATCTGGAGGGGGGGGGGGGGGGGTCGCCTCTCTCGGTCAATTGTCGGCTATGCAGGGCTGGGTTGTGTCACGCTTCGACGGGCGCTTGGAGTCGATGGGAGACTCCCTCTTCTCACGCTTCTTGGCGGTGACTCACCCTCAGCGCCTCACCCTACCTACCCCTGCTACGGTCCCCCTCCCTTCTGCAGGCCTACGCTCTGGTCAGACTTCAGCCGCCCTGACATCCTTCCGGCTGTTCAGTCCCTGGCTGTGTTGACGGGTCTGTCCTCCTATGGGACAGGTTTGTGCGACGCCGGTACGCCTGGCTTAGCCATCATGCTCGGTCACCCTCTCCCATTGGAGGCCTGGTTTGCTGAGGCCTTCGACTTCGCACACCGATCCGTCGACGGCTCTCCTTCAGTCCCTCCCCCGGAGTCATCACTGATTTTGCCTCCTCTTGTGTCTGTCGGCGGGTTGGACGGCGCGTTCTGGTCCTGGATGAGCGCGCCCGTTCTTGAACTTTGTTCTATTGCTACCCCGTTCTTCTCTCACCCGGATCAGCCCTCTGTCGCCACGGTTTTTCCCTTGCGACAGAGGGTGACGGACTTATTGTCTTGTCTTTAGGTTCCCTCCAGACGTCTGTTCACCACCTGCGGTTTTTCGAGGCGTCTGCGTCAGGCGATCTTCGCGAGGGTTTGGACCGCGTTCAGCGGGTCCGCCTTCGGCTCGCGGTGTCTTTGGTTCCCGAGCTGAAGGCGGTTTTGTGCGCGGCAACTCGGCAACGCCCGACGGTATGGTCCTCGTTCTGCCGGCCGGCCCCCTTGGATATTCGTCAGGGTTTGTTGTACTCTGCGCTATATACGTCGTTTTTTTTTAAGCAGGATGCTTGGGAATGGTACGGTTCTCTGTCGGCGGCCCCTGCTTCCGACACGCGACGATGCGCTGTGTCGTTACGGACCCTGCTTACGTCACGCACCGACGCGCTGTGTTGCGCGCGGGGTCTTCTCAGTCCCGTCCTTCTGCCGGTCCTATTCGGGGTGCTGCTGCAAGTGCTGCCGCCTTGCACGGGCGCAGGACTGGGACATTGCAGGCCAGTGCGTCGGTTCCGCCTCGCACTTCTGTTCTTGCCCCTTTCATCCCCGCCGTGTCGGGGCTGGCCGGCCTTCCACTTCCGGCCGCCCTTCGACGGGGTCAGCCCTGCGCCGGCCTGGGGTTGGGGTGGCCCGCCCTTTTCGACGAGGTTGAGGAGGTCAACGTGGCGCTCATGCCCGCACGGCCCGTACCGGGGGTACCTCCACGTCAACACAATGTGTAGTTCTCTGGGTCGGCCTCCTTGTTCTCCTTCTCGCCTGGCCGACCGGGTCGCTCCCCTCCTCTCGGGTGCTCCCTCGGGTTGTTTTCGCCCTTGCGCCCCTCGGTAGCCGCGAGGGACGTTGGGGGCGGCGGGTTGCGCGGAGGGGTCTCACCTGGAGGTGGACGTCCAGACCCCCACTCCGCTCTTGTCACCGACGCCGGCCCATCTCTTCAGAGGTGGCCCACGTGTTCACTTCCATGCCCGAGCTGGGTAGCGTCGAGGGAGTTGACCGCCGGTCACCCGGTTTTCCTCTCCCGTGTCTTTCTGGTACCGTCGACGAACTGCGACGCGATGCGACCGGTGGTGGATCTGTCAGCCCACAACGGGCACATCGTGCACACACGGTTTCGGATGCTGCCGGTACCCCTGGTACGCCTGGCCCTGTGCCCTCTGTCGTGGGTAGTGTCGCTGGCCCTCCAGGATGCGTCTTGGCTCGTTCCTCTCCATCCTCGCTTCCAGCGATTCTTGGCCGTTTGGACTTCCGATCGTGTGTTCCTGTTCGACGGCCTTCCCTTCGGTCTCCACATCGCGCCGCAGATCTTCTCCGCACTGGTGGGGCAGGCTCTGGGTCCTCTCCTCAGGAGCGGGCTCCAGATCCTGTTTTCTTTGGCGGATTGGTTGGTAGTTTCTGACGCCCTAGGACTGTGCCTTGGCGACGCCCTCACAGTCGTTCGCAACATCGCACGGTTAGGGTTCCCCTTCGATGTTCCCAAGTCACGCTTGACCCCGTCGCGTGTCGTGCCATGGGTCGGTCTCGCATGGGTTTTGTCCGGCGCTACGGTGACCCGGGGTCTGCCGGCCGCGGTGCACCTTCGGTGGAAGGTCTTCGCCGTGTTGCACTCGGTCTCCCTCCCGGGGTGGCTCTGGGACTCGTTCGTGGGTTCGCTGCATTGGGCCGCTCTGCCCCTTCCCTTAGGGAGCCTCTGGCTACGCCGCCTCCTCCTCATGGGCACCGCGGTGTTTCCGTTGCCCCTATGGATCGGCTCCTGCCGCTCCCGCGTACCGTTCGCAGACGCTTCGGTCGCTGGGTTGCTCTCTGCGGCTGTGCCCTGGACCGCCCCCCCGCCGACGGTCTGGGTAGCCACAGATACGTCGAGCGAGGTTGGGTGAGGTTCCCGATCGAACCTGGGACGTCCACTTCCCGGCAGATGGGTGGGTCTCCCTCCTCTTACCCGTCTATGCCCTCGGACTGTTGGTTCCTTTGTTCTTCCTGCGGGACCACGCGCTGGCCCTTCGGGGTAAGTCGGTGGCCTTCGGGTTGGACACTCAGACAAGCTGTCCCCTGTTTCCTTATGCGGGGGTCCTCCAGGTCGTTGACTCTATTGGGGGTCTCGGTGGAGTTGTTCTTCCTCGCGGACCGACACCCCTTCTCCTTTCATGCCTCCTCCCTGCCCGGGCCTGCCACCCTGTGGGCGGCCGCCCTGTCGAGAGGGCAGGGCGTTCTTGTAGAATGGGCGATGAAACGGACTGTGTTCGCCGACCTCGCGGCTTCCTGAGGTGTTCCGGAGGTCGCCTTGTTCGCATCGGGGGTGCCGCGCCAGTTGCCTCTGGACCTCTCCCTCCGGCCTCGCGCTCCGGGGGGGGTCCGGACGCTTTCATGGTAGCCTGGTACAGGTGGCGGTCGATATACATCTTTCCGCCACCAGACGCGCTGTTGATGTGCCCAGTCCTCGCGAAGCTGCGGCTGTACCACGGCTGCGTCTGGCTCCTCGCGCCTCTGTGGCCGGCACGGACTTGGTCCGCCCGGTTGCCGCGGTGGTGCCCGAGTCCGGTCCCTCTACCTGTCTCCGGCTTCCACTTGGGCTAGGTTGGGGACCTGCGGACCTCGTTGGCCTTCGCATCGTGCTTGTTCATGAGGCCCGGTGGCTCCCGGTCCCCGGCCGGGCCCTGACTGGCTTCCTGCAGCGTTCCTGGCCGTCTTCTCCTTGGGGGACTTACGGGTCCCGCTGGAGGTCTTTTACTAGGTGGCTACAGGCCTCTCGCCTGCCAGTTGGCTCTCCTCGTCCTACGCTCCTTGTTTCACCTCTTCCGTACACGTCGCTTTCCAGTCGACGCTATACGTACCCACTTGTCTGCCGTCCGGGGGGGTCTTTGGGTCCGTCGCTGGGCTGATCGTTCCGCCACAGGAGCTGGATTCCTTCCTGACGGCTGCCTTCCGGGATCGACCGCCTCCGCGCCAGGTCCCTCCGCAGTGGGATCTGGGGCGGGCTCTGGTCCTTCTGGCTTCACCCACGTATACAAGGGCCGCTACGCCGGTTCCGTTGCTCGGGCGTCCACTCTTCCTTGTCGCTCTGGCCACTGGGGATCGGGTGTCTGCAATGGCGGCATTGTCACGGCCCCGGGACTGCGTGCGATTCTCCCCGTCCTTGCATGGCGTCTCGTTCGCCTCCTCCCCTCCTTTTGTTACCACGCATGGGAGGGAGGCCCCCGTTTTCCAGCCTTTCGCCGTCCAGGCTTTACGGCGTGGGCATCCTCGCCATGTGTTGTGCCCGGTGTCAGCCTTGCACTCCTCTGTTGCGTCTGTGGCGCCGCCTTCGGGTACTGCTGTGTGGGTGTCTCCTCGGACAGGTGGGAGGCTCTCGCAGGTGCAGATGGGCCGCCACGTTTGTCGGACCGTTCGTGCCCGTCACCCTGTTTGTAGGGGTTCTGCACACGATGTCAGATCCTTTGCTGCCTCCTTCCGGTTCCTGCCACGTCGATCCTTACCTGCCATCGCCTCAGCGGTTTTGTGGTCTTCTATCAATTCCTTCATCTCCTCCTACCTCTCCGTGTCCAGTGTTCGACCCCCTCGGCCGGTGATTGCTCTCGGGGGTCGTGTTTCCTGGTGCTCTGGCGAAGATCCCTGGTCTTCCCCCCTTGTCCCTCGTTCTTTTCCTTTGTTTTATTTGACAAAGGGGGGGGGGGGGGTGTACAGGTTTGCAACACTAGATTGCAAGTTTGGGATTATGTATTGTTCCAGTACATAAGTGTTTTTGCCACATTGAAAATTGTGTTTTGTTCTTGTGTTCAGTGTTTTTGTTGGTTTTTGAAGAAAAGGGATTTTGGGTACAGTACCTTTTTGGTTTCAGACAAGTCTATGTTTTTGCATTACTATGAATGACGGGCATGTGTTAAAACTGTTCTTTTTAGCTACTCCTCAGTTTTTCACTCTTTTATTAAACTCTCTTGTTTAAATTGTGTCTTTGTCATTCGTAATTTTGTTTTATGCATTGTTTTTTTTTTGGGTAGGTTGGGCTTGGATGTCCTCCTCCTATTTGTTATGCAGCCTTGACGTTGGATTTGCCAAGACTACTAACAAATTGGGAGGTTTGACGTACCTCCCAACCTACCAAATAGGAAAACCTACTATTTATTAGTGGCCCCTCCATCATTGACGAACATGCCTATTACATAAGGCATCCTCTTCAAACACTAATCCGCCGTAGTTTGAATCTACCGCGCAGAGCATTTAAAAACTGAGGAGCCTTCATCATGAGCGCACGCGACCTCACTCATGGCTTCAGTCATTATGAATTGGGTTCTCACTACGAAAAAAACTTCGTAAAAAATAAAAACAAAAAGAAAATAAGAATAACTATCCAATAAGCTTTCCATCATATCGTGGATGTACTTGTGTGGATTTCTGACCAGACGCTGATTCAGGCGTCATTCCTCCTTCTTTGCTCTGCGCTCAGCCTGCCCGGACGTTCCTTTCAGGCTCCGCTGGTTCCGCATTCGTGGCGTCCCTAGTGAGTTTTTTCTCATTTGTTTACTCTGGGATGTATCGAGTAAGGTTAGGATAGGCGTAGCAGGAGTGTCCTGGGCTGGTTGCCCGCAGTGCAATGTATTTTGGGTCGTATGTATGGGGCATCTATTTCGGATGTACCCTCGTGGTCCTGTTGTGGACACGTGAACTTTTCACAGTTGGTTTAGTTGGTGATGCAGGCGGCTTTCATTACGCGTTAATTATTGCTGCCTTTTATCCTTCTGATGAGGTAAGCTGTGTGTTTGCTGACGTTCCCAGCGTATTTTTCTTCACTTAGTGAAGTTTTTTCTGGGTCCGTGTCAGGCTTCCCGGGGTTGGGAAGTTATCGCTTCGGTGGTGTGTTGGCGGTGGTTCCTGTTGTGATATTCCAGTGTGTGTTTATATTTCAACTATTTTCATGCCGTCTACCTAGGCCTAGCCAGCCGCTCGTAGCTTTGCCACATGTCTAGTGTTATTATTTATTTTATAAATATGCCCTACTGTGTCATGTGTATCCGGGTTTTAGTTGTGTATTGGCTAATTCCTCGGACTATATTTGTTTCCTGGTTTAGTTGTGTATTGGCTAATTCCACGGATTATGTTGTGACCTTGGTTAGTCGTGCGTGTCTCTCCTCGTGTCGTATTGTTCAGATGGTGTCTGTTCAGGGTGGGGTTTGCCTTCCGGCGGGTTTTTCTCGGTTTCACCGTGAAAAAAACCTGACCGATGAGCAGTGTTAGGCCACACGTGGTTGTTAACACTGGCTGGTTCCCCGGCGAGGGGAGGTGTCTGTGGCTCTCCAGGACTGCGTATCTGTGGGTGCCTGGTTTCAGGCCTCCTTTATATTCCCGGCGGGATGGCTGTACCCATCCTTACATATATATTTAGTTATATATAAAGAAACGACGTTCGTGAGAACACTCGTTTTTTATAGGTTTTTCTACCTGGTTTACGACAAACCACGGGGAAAACCTAGCTGTTGTTTAGGCGTTCCTCCCCGGCGATCTTTTACAAAGTAGTGGGGTCAGGAACTTGTGGGGTTAACTTTTAGACTTCTCACCCGGCGGGTGCACCTTAGCAGGGTGGGATAAAACGACTTAGGTCTCTTATAGTTAACCAATCCATGTGAGTGATACTCTGTGTATCGCCGCCTTTACTCTTACGGCATTTGAAGGATCAATGAGGTTTAACCAAATCGATTTCCACACCCGGCGGGTGTCCCTAAGTATAGGAACTAAGGAATTTATAAACAAATTCAATTTCGATTAACCTTAATTGGGTGATACTTTCAGTATCGCCGCCTTCTATTTTTACGACGATCGTT
Source organism: Paralithodes platypus (assembly GCA_032716605.1). Taxonomy (NCBI): domain Eukaryota; kingdom Metazoa; phylum Arthropoda; class Malacostraca; order Decapoda; family Lithodidae; genus Paralithodes; species Paralithodes platypus. The sequence goes on from CM064487.1 coordinate 18,498,399, forward strand.
TGGGACAATTCGTTAAAAAATCAGATCTCGTATATTCCTGCCCTGGGCTATTCTACTAAAATATTTCAAGGGCCGGCGTCTTTATGAGGGGGGGCTTTGTTACAAAATTGAATCTTGAGACAGTCACCACCTCCTACAGACTATTAGTGCCATACTGGACCATTATATCAGAGGGTATTCTTCATGTTCTTAGCTAAGAAGACTTGTTTAGCCTCTTTATACCCAGCCGCGTGGCGAGATGTGTTAGCTGTGTCTTTGCATCCCGTTACCCGGCGGGTTATTAACACTTGTATGCGAACACTTGGGTTAACCTTATGAGCATTAATTCCTGGAAATTTTCTTTATTTTTCCAGAGCTGAGCTCCGGCGGACCAATTCAGACCCGGCGGTAGTTCCTCTCACCAGTCTCTGTCATGGCTAATGTCACCCCAGTTTTTGCCCTGTGCATTACCCCTACTTGCGCGGGTATCCCAATTTTTGCACATACCCTTTGCATAAGGTGTGTTAGATGTCTAGACCGTTCAAGGGGTCTCTGGGTTACACGTAATTGTTCTTTTTGCTCCCAATTAACCAATAAAGTCCTGTGTGACAATGACAAGACCGCGGCGGTAGCGTTGAGAGAGGTCAGACAACAAATGTCGGCCTACACTACCATTGTCGCACATAAGTCACTTCAATGTGACAACGTCCCACTTTGGGATAAGTTGCTGTCAGAGCACCCTCCCCCTAAACGTACCTCTAGAGTAAGGGGTTTTAAGCCGACAGAGACTAGCCAGGATTCTGTATCGTCTGTGGAGACGTTTAAACGCCCGAGAGAGCCTACTCCCCCGGCAGCCACCTCCTCGTCGCAGGCGAGATCGAGGTCAAGGTCTCCCCTCAGACAACGGTCTTCAAGTCGGGCCTCTTCCCCGGCTAGTAAGAAGTGCAAGACTGAAGCTTCCCCCAGGGACCATGGTGGTGATTCTTCCAAACCTAGGTCCAGTTCGCGGTCACACCGTAGCCACAAATCCTCCAAAAAGGATTCCCATAAGAAGTCCTCTCGACATTCTTCTAAGTCTAGTGCATCTCATCGTACCTCTACACCTGACAATGTTTCTGTTACAGCCTCAGAGTATAGTGAAGCGCCTGTCCCTAAACAAGATTTACCTATTGATATTTTAACCCTAGAAATGGAGAGTTCAGGATATTCAATAATTGAGAATGTTTCAGACTCTCAAGAGAGCGTAGGCCAGAGCCTCGGTGTTTGGCGTTTTGCTCAGCCAGGGTCTGTCCATCCACGTCCGACTCATACGAGTCACACAGTAGCCGATGTCCACAGGGACGCGGCGACCCCATCCTCTATCCCTGATTTATCTTGGAAACAAGGTGCCCCTGCCTCGGCGGGGTCTTCTCAGGAGGATCGGGAGGGACAAGATGAAGTGTCATTAATTTCAGATAGGGAAGGACAAGGGTCAGGCTCAGGCCTGGACGCCGCCCATGATAATACTAATTCACCTGAAAGTTCTGCACCTAACCAGTTTGTTACAGCACAAGAAATTGATGGGTTACTTACTCATGCTCTATCAAAATTCTTTAATCAACAACGAGAAAACCCCACAATGGACTTGGGGGCTCCCTTGACAGGTTCTGCGGTACGGCCTCTGATAACGTCAATTGATTTATCTAAGATTCCTAACCCTCCTACTCTGTCACCGGCAGGGAGCTCTAAGCCAGCTACGGCGGCATTCACTACGTCAAATGTCAGGGTCATTACGGATGTTAATCCACCCCCTCTAGACAAAGCGCCTCTTAGAAAGGTAGCTATGCCCCTGCTTTATGGGCCAGACGAGTCATGGGTCCCTTTGAACCCCTCTAAGCCAGAGCTTGCCCAGCCTACCTTGTCAGGGGAACTCCCGGTACCACGTGAGTGGTTTATCCAGGGAAATAAGTCTAAGAAATTAAGGGCATTGGATGCCTTGGGTAATGTTTTGGATGTAAATATCAAGGCTATACCTAGTTATTATTATCAGGATTATTTTGTTTATGCATCTAAGCCTGCTTTACCCCCTGCCTCAGCTTCAAAACTTTTTTCAGACTGGTCTAAGCTGGATGGGTTTAATGATATTAAGGCTCTGTTGGCTATTACTCCTGAACTAGATTTACAGACCGTCACAGACGAGACAGCTAATCCAGTGTTGAAGGTGGGACAGTTAGGACCAGGACCTTGGGTGGATTGGGAGGTAGAGGCTCAGAACTTTGCAACCACTTTCACTTCTAAATCTTCCCACCAGATCCCTCAGGATACACATTCATGGTTCTCAATGCCGGTAGGTTCTGCCGGCGGAGTTCCGTCAGCTTTATTTTCCTTTTTAGCTGCCCCTAAGATTAATCTTTGTGAACTAAAGGAACCATTCATTACCCCTACCCCTTCTCACCTAGACAGAGAATTTAGGCTTAGGGGAAAAGCTTTCCGCCTGTTTTCACAGTACATAGTTTCTCAACAGGTGGCTAAGTCTTTACTCAGGTCTACTCAGGCAATCGCAGACGCGGATGCTCGAAGATCAGTTGAATTATCCCGGCGTCTGATTCTTCAGTCGTCAATTCAATCCTTAGGTGACATACGCACAGCCTTACTTGAGGCGGTGCGAGCACGACAGGATCTTAGAATGTCATTAGTTCGCAAGCTGCCTGATCGCATTGCTAACCAGGTGGTTATGTCCCCAGTACTTACACCTTCTTTAATGTCCCCTGATGTATGGCGAACAGTGTTTAACATGGCACAGGCCGTGAAGCACAGTCCCGCACAGGCTAAGAAACCCGCATTTAACTTCCCCAAACCTAAGCCTCCTACTAAAGCTCAGCCAGGGGGTTCTAAGCCGTTTCTTCCGCCTAAGTCCTCCCAATCCCCCCTGGGTCAGTTCAGGCATAGACAGAGAGGGTTTTCAGGACAGAGGGGACGCGGCCAGTATAAGCCGGGTCAGGGCCAGTCTTCGGCCCACACCAGCCAGCCGGCGAAGCGGCCAACACCACCAAAACCACCATCAAAAAACTAAAGTCTTTCTCACTCCCAGTGCCTACCTTAGAGCCGGAGGAACCGAGGGAAGTACAGCCGGCGAACCCTTGTCTGCTAACTGGGTCGTTCCGAACGTGTCACCAAGCATGGCCGTTAAAAACCTGGGCACGGATGGTGGCACGCAAAGGCATCACTTGGCAGTGGCTCCGGCGACCTCGCTTACGTCAGCCGACAACGGCAAATTGTGTTTCATTAGAGGTGGAGCTGCTGGTCCAGGAGATGATTGCCAAGAATGTCATCATCCCGGTACCCCCAGAGTACCCTGTATTCACGTCAAAACTGTTTTTGGTTCCCAAACGGGACAGTGTTCAGATGAGGCCGGTCGTAGACCTGTCGTATCTGAATCTTCACATTTACAACGAGTCTTTCAGAATGTTAACAGTTCATCAAATCAGGCTAACACTTCCGCCGGGTGGCTGGATGTGTTCCCTAGACCTGACAGACGCCTATTGGCACGTGTCGGTCAACAAAAGATTTCAAAGGTTTCTGGCCTTGAGGATCAGGCACCAAAATTTTGTTTTTCAGAGGATGCCGTTCGGTTTGAACCTAGCACCTCGATTATTCACAAAACTAGTCAGGCAAGCCCTGATGCCATTGTTAAAACAGGGAATCAGAGTGTTGTGGTATCTAGACGACTGGCTGGTGGTGGCAGAGACACAACAATTATGCATAAAACATGTCAATATCATTTTAAATCATGTCAAAACTCTAGGCTTCAAGGTAAATCTGGTAAAGTCAAACCTTGTTCCCTCAAGAGTAATTCAGTGGATAGGGCTGGTCTGGGACACCGCCGCTCTCACTCTGAGTCAGAGTGTGGACAATCGCAACAGGTTTCGCAGGAAACTGTTCAGGTTTCTTCACAGTCTGACTACGACACGAAGAGTCTGGGAGTCTCTGGTCGGCTCTCTCAACTGGATTCAGCTAACTGTCAAGTTGGGCCGGTTGAAAGTAAAACGATTAATATTGGAGGGCAACAAATATTTCCCACTCTTACCGGCGGGAAAATTATGGCCCATACCAAAATTAATCCACACCTTACTAGCGGTCTGGGCGAAGAGGGAAACATTGCACTCAATCATGTCATGGACCTCTCCTCCTCCAACGGTATGGGTAGACACGGATGCGTCAGGCACCATAGGGTGGGGATTTCAGTCAAATCAGGGGCACCAGGGTCAGGGACTTTGGTCCCACTTAGAAATCGCTCACATAAATGTCAAAGAGTTACTAGTCCCATTGTATTTCCTTCAGGCTCACGGCCCGGCGTTACGGGGCAAGTCAGTGGCCTTCAGAATGGACAATCTGAATGCAGTTCACTGTATTCAGAAACAAGGGTCAACGAGGTCAAGGAAGTTGCTACTCGTGTCGGAAGAGATTTTTGTTCTAGCCACCAGTCTAGATATTTATCTTCACGCATCTTATCTCCCAGGCGTAGCGAACGTCTGGGCAGACGCTCTGTCCCGGAGACAGAGCACGACAGTAGAATGGGAGCTCAAGCAACCCATTTTCGACCTAATGATTGCGGAGCTCTCCCATCCACAAGTGGATCTTTTTGCGTCCGAGGAGACTCACAAGCTCCCTCTATACCTCACCCGCCGGACGATAACGCCGGCAGGGGGGCCAGACGCCCTAGTGACAGACTGGAACAGATGGAGCTCCATCTATCTGTTTCCACCGCCAGATGCGTCACTAATGTGCCACGTAGTGAACAAACTACGAGTTTATCGAGGCTTAGTCTCGCTAATCGCGCCCCTGTGGCCGGCGCAGGTGTGGTGCCAGCAGTTAATAATGTGGTGCCCGGACCCGGTATCGCTCCCGGTCAGGTACTTCCACTTAGACACGATTGGCAACCTAGAGACCTCGCTGACTTTTGCATTATGGACATTCAGGAGGCCAAGTGGCTAGCACCATACGGTAGGGATGTGACCAATAAATTGCTCAATCAATATACTCAGTCTACTAAGCGACAATATCAATCTCATTGGAAAGCTTTTACTTCTTGGATTGTTAGAACGGAACAAACTGTACCCTCAGTGGCATTGGTTTTTAATTACTTGAACTATCTGTTTGAGCAGAAACGTTTATCTGTGGTTACTCTGAAGAATCACTTAACTGCGATTAGAGTGCCCTTTTTCGACCTTACAGGTCTATCCATACCGGTGGCGGAGGAAACAGGATTTATGAGAGCGTGTTTTAAACTCCGCCCACCTCCCCGTCAGCTCATGCCTACTTGGTCTCTGGACAAAGCTTTGTCTTTACTTCATTCTCGTCTGTATCAAAATACTGCAGACTTTGCTTTAATCTTAAAGAAGGCAGTTTTCCTTTTGGCTTTGGCCACCGGAAACAGAGTGTCTGAGCTGGCGGCGATGAGCAACACACCTAATTGTCTTAGGTTTGGTAGACTTAATGATTCAATTTCCATTGCACCCTCCCCGGCGTTTGTAGCCAAGAATGAGCATAGTGCACACGTGTTTTCTGAATTCACGGTGCCGGCGTTAAAAAGGGGAAAGGTGCATCATAATTTATGTCCAGTGCAAGCTCTAACCAAATATTTAAGAATAGCTCCTCATAACCCCCAAGGTGCTTTATGGGTAGCGAGTACGGGTAAACGCTTACTTAAACGGCGATTAGCCTCTCTTCTAGTAGAAGTCATTAAAGAGAGTAATCCCGGCGTTGTGGGTAGGGCCCACGATTTACGCAAGTGGGCGGCCTCTTTACGTTTCCTGAAAAACTTTTCAGTTGAAGATATTGCGTCCACACAGTTGTGGGCGTCTAATCATACGTTTCTCTCTAGATACTTGTCAGTTGCTCTAGACAAACCTTCCTTACCATGTATAGCTTTAAGGCAGAGGGTCTAGGTGGCCCTGCAGTCACTTATGTTTATTTTCAAGGAAAGGGGGGGGGGGGTGCAGTCAGTTGACATAGGACACCCTAGACCCCGCCGGAGTATGAGAACTGTGATACAATTTAAGGTTGAAATGTGATATGAAAATTTCTCTGAGAGAATTTGTGCTAGTACAAAGTTTAGTACAAAACAACGGTGTTGTTATAGTAGTTTTAGCTGCGAAAGCAATGTAACATTAGTTCAATGGAGTTCATTAGCAATTGATCTCCACATGTATTTTGGGGTTTATGATGTGCACATATAAACTTATAACTTATTATTTGTCACCACTCGTTGAGTGGGGTGCCTTTTGTAACTACAGATCTGTGTTCAGAATCTTCAGGGTTACCTATTTTTGTCAGGCAGGCTTCTTTGAAGCACGCACCTGCCTGAACCCCCTTTTTCTTGTATATTTCCGGCCTACGCCGTATTAAATACATTTTTCAAAAGTAAGAATACTATGTGGTTGTTTTTATTATCTGCTTTTCTAGAGTTATGATATGATTACGAATGTCCCCCTCCAGTCTTAGATATCAGGCATGTTCGTCAATGATGGAGGGGCCACTAATAAATTATAGGTTTGACTCCTGTAAGGAGATTAGGAAAACCTAATATTTAGTAGTGGCCCCGTAATCATTGACGACTGGGGCCCTCCCGACCGTCCCCTTCCCATTCGTTGATGTATTAAGGATTTTGGTTTACTTGATATGTCAGTGAAGGAGGAATGACGCCTGAATCAGCGTCTGGTCAGAAATCCACACAAGTACATCCACGATATGATGGAAAGCTTATTGGATAGTTATTCTTATTTTCTTTTTGTTTTTATTTTTTACGAAGTTTTTTCGTAGTGAGAACCCAATTCATAATGACTGAAGCCATGAGTGAGGTCGCGTGCGCTCATGATGAAGGCTCCTCAGTTTTTAAATGCTCTGCGCGGTAGATTCAAACTACGGCGGATTAGTGTTTGAAGAGGATGCCTTATGTAATAGGCATGTTCGTCAATGATTACGGGGCCACTACTAAATATTAGGTTTTCCTAATCTCCTTACAGGAGTCAAACCTATAATTTGGTAGTAGTCTTGGAAAATCCAACATACATAATACCCTCCCTCATGCCGGACCCCTGCCCATCCGCGTTCTTCTGCTGACGTGAGATGTGATGACAAGAGAGGGTCGCTCATGTGCACGTTAGACAGGGATCTGCACATGACGGAACACGGGATGGGCCTTAAGCGGTAACTAAGGTAAACCCCTTTTTCTTCTCTTCTATGCTTTTTTCATCTTCGGTGGTAGTTTTGGTTAATGTACAACGTCTCCTAGAGCAAGATAAGGAGTAGACTCTAGACGTTTTCTTTTTAACCGCGGTTGGAATGACGACATAGCAGTCAAAATAGACAAGTCGTCATTGCAATTAGGTTAATAGCCTTGACGTTGGATTTTCCAAGACTACTACCAAATAGTAGGTTTTCCTATTTGGTAGGTTGGGAGGTACGTCAAACCTCCCAATTTTATACTAACCCACTGAGCCAGGGCCCTTACAAGGCTAGTGTTTGGTGAGGAGGTGCAAAGTCAAGTCATGTAACTGTCAGATATCATAAAGTTTGGTGGCTTTCAGGAATTGTCTAAAAGGAGTGAAATTGAAAGAGGTTGACTCAGAAAGAATAGAGTGTAATGAGGCGTGCTGCATGAATCGACGTCGTTCTGGCTCATACGCCGGACAAACACAGAGAAATGATGGACTGTTTATGTAGTGTTAGATAGTTGACACTCAGGCGGTTGTTCTCGAGGGGTGGACATCAAATAACCATGAGTAAGACGTGTATGACCAATACGCAAACGTGTCAATACCGTTTGGTCCGCTCGACATGTAGCAATCGATGAAGGCCACAAGGAAATTTCATCCTTAAGTGAACGGAATTGATTAGATTCAGGTCGTGATCGCCACTCAGTACTCCATGCACCAAGTACGTGTTGGTACAAGACCGGGAAAATATCCTTTGGCCTTTGGAAAGTAAGAGAAGGAGAACCATGACGAGCCTCTTTAGCAAGGTCTGTGTTCTCATTCCCCCTGATACCCAAATGTGCAGGGATCCAACATAGTGTGAATGAAAGACCCCCGCACTGTAACAGATGTATTTTATGTAAGATAGGTTTTACTAACAGGTCGGTGGGAGCGTAAACGCATAACGCCTGCAGAGCGCTTTGAGAATCACTGCAAATTACTACATAGGAAGAGGTGTTTGGTAGCATGGAGACGATGTCCAGAGCCCTGTGGATAGCCCACAATTCCGTAGTGAAAACTGTGGAGTACGGATGAAGGGTGCACTGATAAGTATCATGTGTTGATATTGCAGCGCAACCCGTGGCATCAGCCTGATTCGAACCATCGGTGTATATGAATTCAGCAGGGCCATGACTTGATAAATGGTGCATAGCAATGGTTCTACATTGCAATGGGTTGAGTGCAGCACATGCTTCCGCTAGGTGAAAGCAGACACCTAACATAGCGTAATGATCGTAGCTGTAACCAGGCTACTCCACCAGTAGAGTATTGCTCTCAACCAGTGCCATCAAACCAATACTCTTAGGTTGAGTTAGAATAAGATAACTTTAAGTTGGCAGTGGTGTGGTTAGACAAAATTGTTTTGGCACAAGTTGAGATTTACTGAAATTACCTACTTGTTGAGTTGTCAGGAAACCAGTCATAACGTATCTTAACCCACAAAACACGATAAGCCTCACGGATCGGTCACCATAGCGAACGCGATAGGCCTTATGGAAGCAAGACCATAAAAAATCCCTTCCAAAATGCCCCAGGGGCTCTCAAAACAAAGGAATACGTGATTAGGTGAGATAATTCCCCTCTAGTACCTCCTAATGGTGTGTAATAGGGATGATCGTAGGGTGAATCTAGATGTGAGGCTGGATGGGGAACTATTGGAACAAGTAGAGTGTTTTAAATATCTTGGAGGAACGATAAGCAGGAATGGAGGTAAAACAGGAACGTTTTCGGAGCAATGGGAAGGACGAGGAAGGGGAGAAATCTTGGAATAAAAGTTAAAAGTGCAATGTATCGAGGAATTGTTGTGCCAACAGTGATGTATGGGGCTGAGACATGGGCTTAGAAGGCAAAGGAGAGAAGAAAGCTGGATGTGATGGAGATGAGCTGCTTGAGGAGTATGTGTGGAGTTACTCGTAGAGACAGATTGAGGAATGAAGAGATACCTGTACGTAGGAGAGTGGGGCAGCAGGAACATTTGTCGGCCAGAGTGGACAGAAGGGTGCTGAGCTGGTATAGTCATTCGAAGTGGAAGAGGATGTGTGGATCAGATTTTTGCAGTGAGACATGATAGAGAAGGCATGTGAAAAACATGTGAGGGTATACATGGCATTTATGGATCTTGAGAAAACTAATGACAAAGTTAATAGAGAAGGATTATGGAAAGTTTTAGAGCTGTATAATGTAAAAGATTTTTTTGTTAATGCTGTGAAGAGTTTTTATGATGGTAGTGAAGCATGTGTAAGAATAAATGGTGCATAAAGTGAGTGGTTTAGTGTGCTGGTTGTTATGTAGTGAGACGGGGATGTGTGATGTTGCCCTGGTTATTTAATATACTCGTATACATGTATGGGGTAATGAGAGAAGTAAAGGACAGAACAAGAGGAGAGGGACTAGAGATGGTGAGTGGTGGGAACAGAATGACTGCAGGGCCGGATTTAGGGCAGGGCACAAAGGGCCAGGGCCCCGCACATATAGGGGCCCTGCGGGCCTGCACGTTTTTTTTTTTTTTTTTTTTTTGAGAGGGACGATTTTGGTATTGAAATTTGAATCCATGTTCAGATCTAGCAACTAATGTACCGACATTACCGAACGGTCCGAAGTTCCGAAGTTACGGACCTGTCTCAGTCTTGTCATATACGCCAAGTAGTGAGTACTTCGATCTGGTCCACTCCTCTCCCGTTTTTACCACTGCATTTTTATCGGTAAGTGTTGTGCATATCACACCATGCCAAATTAATAAATTATAACATTATAAATTGAGAATTATGAATACTTACAGAATGGCGTGAGGATTGTACAGTACGTACTCCAATTTTGCGTGTTATGATTTTGCGAAAGAGACCCCAAAAATGCCTTTGTTGATGAAAACCTAATTTTGCGATGTAACTACTTTTGCGGGTGGCGCCGTAAGAAAGTGGGGCTCTCCGCACTGGGGGGGGGGGTCACCCAAGCCTCGGACACCCTCCCTCCATCCCCGCAAGCCCAGCCATCTTTCGAGTCTAGGTAAATGCTCAATTGCTCATTTAATTTGATTTTCTCAAGGATAATGATAATGTCTTATGTTTTTCTGTATTTTTCTTTATTGTGGGATGTATAATTACATGTATGTGTGTACAAACAAAGCAAATAAATGACGGAAATCACGAAAAATTGGGCCGTCACTGATGAAATGTCGACCATAAACATTTTTCCCCATAAGGTTAGTTAATCCAATTTTGCGAATTCCACTTTTGCGGCCCGCAATGTCGACCAATTTCTCGCAAAATTGGGGCAAGCACTGTACATTGTAAATGATTTTTTGAAACCTAGCCTAAGTGAGTAAGTGTATACATTGTTTTTTAATGTTTATAGTCTAATCATCATACCAGTGTCATTTCGAGCAAAATGTTGTACACCATTTATGGCTTTGTAATCAACTCTGCATAAGCAGAGTTTGGTATCGCATCCCTCCCCCCCCCCCCCCCCCCCCCCCCGTATAGTGGGTACCACCGGGAAAAAAAAAATCGTCGTTGTTGTCGTCCGTCTGTCCCGAAACTCCTCCTAGACCGTTGGACGGATTTTCACCAAATTTCACACAAACATTTGTTGCGTGAATGCGAACGTCAGTCAAAAAAGATTTTTTGAATTTATGCAATAATTATGATTTTAGGTCCAAAATATGGTTTTACCCAAAATATGGTTTCCCCCCTCCCCCACCTATAAAATATTTTTAGAATTTATGCAATAATTATGATTTTAGGTCCAAAATATGGTTTTACCCAAAATATGGTTCCCCCCCCCCCCCCCCCACCTCACACACACAACAATGAATGCGTTCTTAGTGTGTGAGCCCTAGTAGGGTCATTTGCTTGGAATCCGTGACCATTTTGTTTCTACCTTTTTCTCTCGATGGATTTGACAACCTGAACCATTTTAAAGGAAAATTAGCTCCTATGCCCCTCTGAAAAATGACGGCTAACTCTGCTAGAGCCCAATATTCAAAATGGCCACCAACGCCATCTTGAAAAACATGAAATGTAATATCTCTGGCATCAGATGAGCTACAAGGACGAATGAGGTGTCCTTTTTCACTAATTCTGGCATTACAAATTCACTGGAATGGTTATTGTATTGTATTGTATTGTTATTGTATTGTATTATACTAATTGTACATACCAATCTGCCACTTCACTGTCACTACATGATTCACTGTATGAGCCACTATCAGAATCACTGTCCTCACTTTCGCTGCTATCATCACTGTTGTTCTCTGCCTGCGGATTTGTAGGTAGTGGTATGGATGGGGGAAGTGGGGGCTGGGTTGAACGGACAGGCAGACATAGGCCATTTACAAGATGCCATCCATGGCCGATCGGTGAGGGGCGACTTTGGAGCTGGTAATGCTTTTGCAAATATGCAAGATAGTTTGCACGCTCCAAGTGTGGACGGAGACTGTCCAAGTCAGGCACAAGTCGGGTAGTGCTTTTTTTCTTCTGAGCTCTCCACTTCGCTGCCCTCGCATCTCCCAGGGTCTTGCTTTTGGTATCACCATAGACATATCGAATGACAAACCGCTCCAAATCACTGATGACCTGTTCTGTGACTAGGAGATGTGTACCACATGCTGCTAGCAGGTCGTGTGCCTCTTTAGACTTCTCCAGACGATCTGCGATGAGCTTCTTGCTTGCTCCATAGAAGCCAGAGTTGTGGTCACACCCAGTGAGGACATGAAGTGGTATGATGGATGCAGCCATTGCCTCACTGCACAAACATCGGGCATCGATAAGCTGACGTTTGCGTTTCACACACAGGATTCCTGTTGTCTTCTGAGCAACATATGCCGCTTGCACGTAGTTGTCTGTGTTCTCTGTGTCAAAAACGACAGCTGCTGTGTAGCTGTCTGACCGGAGCACACTATATATGGTGAGCATTGCCGTATCTGCCTCTGCATGGGAGCATGTGAGCTCTGGCACAAGCTTGCCTGTGGTGAGATTCTTTACAGTGCTGCCAACTACACAGTAGATGATCTCGGTGCTAGTTGTTGCTGCTGTTCTCTGGAATTCCGTTTGAAGAAATGCCTGAAGGCGGATTTTGTTCTCAGGTTTACCTAGGAGAGCATGGAAAACTTTACTAGAAGGAAATTTATCTTCTGTCTTCATGAAGACATTGCTGATTGGCATTTTTTTTTGGCACAGTATTCTCTCACTGTCCTTGATCGTGTAATTCTGATCATATGAATCATTGACGCAAATGATGCGCTCAGCATGCTTGTGTCTCGTTAGAACGAAGTGCACCATTTTCTCTGCATAATCTCCCCAGGTATATTTGGTACCGTCTCCCTTCTCTCTGTCTTCAATGGTAGGAGTTGTTAGGCGCCAGATGAGGCCCATATCAATAATAGACGTGTATACATCAGGCTCTGGAATGAGTCATAGTTAGTTTTTGTTGAAGCTTGCTTTTCTGTGCCTTACGGATGGTTCCATTGATGTTGAAGATGGAAAGGCACTCGGCTGTAACACGATGCTGCAGGACTTCTTGAAGTTTGAGGGCACCACTCGTTTCAACCAGTCCGAGAACAGAGGCCAAGGCATTACGCTCCATTTCCTCAGTCTTTCCCTTCAGGTTCTCACCATCTGCTTTCTTCAATGCCTGAGTTGAAAAGTTCAAACGCTTGCTACGGGGAACTCTGTCGTTGAGAGACTTGGTCTTGGAATACACTCTCTCATTCAAGAACTGCTTCAGTTTGCTTGTGCCATCCTCCTTTGCCGATTTCAAGTCGGCAGCGAGAGCGTCTGAGGCTGGGATTCCTGACTGTAGGGATCGAAGTGTCTTGTTTGTATGGTCAAATGGATCACACTTGAATTCAGTGAGACATGCGCTTATATCCTGTACAGCTTGTTCATCCTTCTTCATTTTACTCGACGAGCAATCAGCATGCTTCCCTTTTCCTTGTTTCTTGCGATTAGCATGGCGATGGACCTTTGTTCTCACCCGATTGATGTTATTCACATTCCGAGTGTTTGAAAGGAGCTGCTTTTCATTGTTCAGAATGGCCAACCAACCAGACTTCAGCTTAGAGCCCTTATTCATTGTTGACTCTATCCATATGTCGAGGGTGACACACGAATATGGTTTTCCTGTCATTGACTGTGCAAACATACCACTCTCCATGAATGCAGCCTGATCGACAGGATCTGCTTGTCACGATCACTACTCTTGTATGCCCCTTTCATGCACCACACACATAGTCTTATCGTGAAGGACACCCATACTGGAGCGGAGCCTTTTAGGTGCACTGGCCTCTGGGGAAGGGTCTTGTTGATCTGATGCTTCATCTCTTTCAAGACGTTCCTCGGATTTGTGTTTGCGTTTTTCGGCTTGAGAGAGCTTGCGCTTGCTGGATAATGATGCGTAACAAGTGCTATGCATGTGGTGACCCTTTGGTCCCTTCTCCCAATCCACATTTTCATGTATATGTTGAAACTTATCAAGTTCTTTCCATTGTAAAGACTTTTCCCGGATGGATTCCCACTTCTCAGGTGTAATGTTTTCCAAACGATCATCTGCGGTACATCGCTTACCACAGAGTAAAATGCACTCGTATTTATTTAATGTCTTGTCTGGTAACTCTTCACTCTCTCTTCTATTATCCATTATTTCGGTCACTTCACAAGTCGGCGATTTTCATCAGATGGGCATGCGATCCATCTGAAACAGTAAAAAAGTAATATTAGATATACACCACAGGCAGAGAACAACAGTGATGATAGCAGCGAAAGTGAGGACAGTGATTCTGATAGTGGCTCATACAGTGAATCATGTAGTGACAGTGAAGTGGCAGATTAGTATGTACAATTAGTATTTATTAGTGGCCCCTCCATCATTGACGATTATGCCTATTACATAAGGCTACCTCTTCAAACGCCCATAAGCGCAGTTTGAAACTACCGCCGCAGAGCTCAAAGGAACCTTCATCATAAGCACACGCTAAATCACTCATGGTTCGTCTTTATGATTGGGTTCTCACTACGAAAAAACTTCGTAACAAATAAAAAATAAAAATAAAATAAGAATAACTATTCATAAGCTTTCCATATTCCGTGGATGTACTTCTGTGGATTCTTGGACCAGACGCTGGCTAGCGCATCTATCCACCTTCCTTGCTCTGCGTTCACCCCACCCGGACGTGTCCCCCACAGTGCTCCGCTTTGATTCCGCATTCTTGCGTCCCTAGTGAGTTTTTTCTCATTTGTTTACTCTGGGTTGTCTTGAGTAAGGTTAGGATTAGCTTAGCAGGGGTGTCATGGGTGGTTTTCTCGCAGAACAAGTGTATTTTGGGTCGTTTTTGTTGGGGCGTCTATTTCGGACGGACCCTCGTGGCCGAGTTGAGGACGCTCTGAAACTGTTTTTCGTGTTTAGCCATCTTTAGTCCTAGCTTGTTAGGAGGCTTTAACTAAGCGATGTCGGGCTTCTAGCTATCTTTCTGATGGAGTAGCCTATGTTATTTGTACTGACGTTCCTGGTGTATTTTTTCTCACGTAGTGGAGTTCTTTCTGGGTCCCGAGTCAGTGTTACCCTTACCCGGGTGTTTTCTACGATTTTGATGTGGCGGCTGTTCCAGTTTTGGTGGGATGGAGTGCTTTTCGATGGTGTTTCGACGTCATTAAGTGTTTTTTCCGTTTTCACCAGGCCTATAGCCAGCCACTCGTAGTTTTTTCACATATGCAAGTGTTTTCATAGTTTATTATAATAAAAATGTATTCATGTGCCATATGTGTCCTGGATTAGTTGTGATTGGCTGATCCAGGAGCTTCGGACTGTGGGTTTGATTATGTTTATCAGACTGCGTTCTGTTTGGTGTGGGTTGCCTTTCCGGCGGTTTTTCTCGATTACTCCGAGAAAGCCGTTTTGTTTACCGAGTTTTAGTCAGGATGGCTAAAATAGGTAAGTTACCCCGGCGAGTTTGGTAGCTTGAGGGCTCATCAGAAACTGCATTTTCTGTGGTCGAGCCTGTGATCAGGCTTCCTGTGTTATTCCCGGCGAGGTGGGCTCCACACATTTATCTAGGTGATCATGCTGACACCTGTTGGTTATGGTTTTCTCGGCTTTTCAAAGCCATTGAAACAATGCTGTCTGTTTGTTTGGTCTTTCCCTCCCGGCGACCTTTTTACAAAGAGGTCGGGGGCAGGTACAATTGGTTTGACATTGCATATAAAACCCGGCGGTTGTACCTTCGGGTGGTTATATTAACGGATTTGCAATTCGCGATAATTTGCCAAACAATTGATTGATACAATAGGGTATCACGGCCTTCAAGACGGCGATCTATGAGGGCTTCTGGGAGAAGCCGAATTAGAGATTAAGATAGGCTTAGAGGCTTAGACTTGTTATGGGATAAAAAGATGTCTGAATCTTACTAGTGTTTCAAGTGTAAAGGGATACTTGAAAGACTTCATCTTTAATATAGATATGCTTCATCTTTATGAGGATTCAGAAGATATGCTTAAATCTTTTGGACAGGTAAAGATATGCTGAAATCTTTAATAAGCCATTGAAACAATGCTGTTTGTTTGTTTGGTCTTTCCCTCCCGGCGACCTTTTTACAAAGAGGTCTGGGGCAGGTACAATTGGTTTGACATTGCATATAAAACCCGGCGGTTGTACCTTCGGGTGGTTATATTAACGGATTTGCAATTTGCGATAATTTGCCAAACAATTGATTGATACAATAGGGTATCACGGCCTTCAAGACGGCGATCTATGAGGGCTTCTGGGAGAAGCCGGATTAGAGATTAAGATAGGCTTAGACTTTTTATGGGATAAAAATATGCCTGAATCTTACTAGTGTTTCAAGTGTAAAGGGATATATACTTGAAAGACTTCATCTTTATGATTTTTTTTTTTTTTTTTTTTTTTTTTTTTTTTAAGAGACAATGAACGGAGGAAGGAAAAACACAGATAAAACAAAAAGGTCCATGTGCCTAAAGGCATCCTCCATTCATAATTTTTTTGTAACAACTGGATTTAAACATTTGTAGATTGTAAGTTTGTGGAAAGCAATTCGAGGGAAGTGAATTCAGAATATATGCTTAAATCTTTTGGACAGGTAAAGATAGGCTGAAATCTTTAATATGAAACTAAAGGAAAACGAAAAGTAGTGGTGGAGTGCTACGGTTCGTTGACCGGCGGTTTTGTGGCACATGTTTTGTACCATTTTGGGGTAACCTTATGAGCATTAATTCCTGGAAATTTCTCTTTCCAGGGCCGAGTACCGGCGTTGCGCCAGGTGACCAGGTAGTTCCCGGGGGCGGGGTAGTTTTCCCCCAGTCTCTGTCATGTCGGCACTTGAACCTCTCATTGCTTTATGTTCAATGCCGTTATGCTCAGGTATCCCTATTTTTGCTCACAAGCTCTGCATTAAATGTGTTAAATGCCTAGATCGGTCACGGGGGATATGGGTGACAAAGAATTGCACTATTTGTAACCTCTTAACCCTCTCCGATATGTGACGCGATTTTGAGCCGATTAGGATTACTTTAAAGCCTTTGTTACCATCAGGGGTATTTAGAAACCTTTAGTTTAGTTACTTCAACCTCTGCAGTTGTCTTTGAGTTAGCTGTGGGCAGAAAACTAATTTTGGGGAGGTAATTATTCCCCCCTGGGGGTTATAGGGAATAGAATATGCCCCACGTGCCTTCTGCGTGTCGTAAGAGGCGACTAAAGAGGTTGGGTCGGTGGGCTTGCGACCCCCACCCGGAAAAAATATCTAAGCAAGGAAAAACGAGCGAACAGCCTCGGATGCGGACGGAACCAACGTTGACGAACCACGACCGACTAAGGACATGCCTTCGGACATTCTGAGAATGGCTACGTGGAATGTTAGTGGCATGAATGATGGCACAAAAGAGAGAGAGGTTCTGGAAGTGTTAGTGAATGCCAGGCTGGATGTATGTGGAATGACAGAGACCAAATGGAAAGGTTCAGATGTGAGAGAGTGGGAGTGTGGAATGGGTGTGTGTGCTGGAGTGAGTGAAGGAACAGCGAGAGAAGGTGCATGTTTGTTTGTAAGTAGCAAATGGAAGGAATGTGTAAGAGAGTATGGGTCTGTGGGTTCAAGGATTGTGTGGGTGAGAATGAAAGTAGGAATACAAACGTGGGTGATTGTATGCGTGTATGCCCCGACAGAGGATATACTTGAAAGAAAGAAAGAGGAGTTCTGGATGAATGTGGAGGCGTGCCTGGAGAAGTTTGACAAGAACGAAAGAATATTTCTGATTGGGGATATGAATGGTAAGGTGGGTGATAGGAAAGTTGAGGGAGTGGTGGGAGGGTGGGGGGTACCATCAGAGGTGAATGGGAATGGTAGTGCACTTGTGGACGTATGTGTGGGGAGGAGGCTGTGGATAGCCAACACCTTCTTCCGACACAGAATGATCCACAGGTACACGTGGAAACGGATGTTGACAATGAAGGATAAGACAGTGGTGGAACGAAAGTCATTGATTGATTATGTATGTGTGGATGAACGAATGAAGAAATCTGTGATGGATGCTAGGGTGTATAGGGGTATTGGAGGGGGTCTGTCTGATCATTATGTAGTGGTAGCTAAGGTTAGGATACAAAAGAAGTGGTTGAGGAGAGCGGGAGGGAGGCGAGAGGAGGGTGGAATGGTGAGGAGGGTGGAGAGGTTGCAGGAGGAGGAAGTCAGGGAGGAGTACAGGAGAGCAGTGGAAAGACGACTAGGTGGGTTCGACCTGGAAGTTATGGAGGAAGTGGAGGAGATGAGCAAGGTGTTTAAGGATGAGATCTGTGCAGCATGTGAGGAGGTGTGTGGAGTGAGGAGAAGAGGGAGGGGAGTGAAAGGTACAGCATGGTGGACAGAAGAGGTAAGAATAGCTGTGGAAGAAAAAAGAAAGCATATAGAGAGTGGTTGGGTAGTAGAGGGAATGAAGATTCCGAGAGGCAGAAACGAGCGAGGTACGTGGAGAGTAAGAGGGTGGTGAAGAGAGTAGTGAAGGAAAGTAAGAGAAGAGTAGATGAGGAATTTGGAAGGAATCTGAGTGTAAAATGGAGGGAGAGTAAGAAACTGTTCTGGAAAGAAGTCAAGAAAGTTAGGGAAGGTAGCAAGGGAAACAGTAAGGGTGTGAAAGATAAGAATGGGAGAATGCTAGCCGAGAAGCAAGAGAGAGTCGAAAGATGGAGGGAGTACTTCAGTGAGTTGCTAAATGAAAGGAATGAAGAGCCAGCAAACAAAGCTGGATATGGTATGGGAGGGAGAAGAAGAGAAGTAGTGGAGGAGGAGGTGGGGATCAGGAGGTCAGAAGTGTGGGAAGCCATGAAAAGAGTGAAGTTGGGGAAAGCACCAGGAACAGATGGAGTGTGTGGGGAAATGTTGAGGTATGGTGGTGAGATAGTGATAGAATGGGTATGGAAAATGTGCAAACTAGCATGGGAGAAGGGGAGTGCACCCGATGACTGGAAGACTGGCATAATAGTCCCCCTATATAAGGGCAAAGGGGAAAGAGGAGTGTGTGGTAACCACCGAGGAATATGTCTTCTAAGCGTAGTAGGGAAGGTATACAGTAGGGTAGTGATTGAGAGAGTGAGAGTGAGAACGGAGAAATGGATAGGCGACGAGCAGGGAGGTTTTAGGAAGGGAAGAGGATGTGTAGATCAGATTTTTACCCTGAATTGTGTTGTGGAGAAGTATCTGGAGAAGAAACAAAAGGTGTATGTTGCCTTTATGGACTTAGAGAAGGCCTATGACAGAGTGGATAGAGAAGGTTTGTGGAAAGTACTTAGAATATACGGAGTAGAGGGCAAGTTGCTGAAAGCAGTGAAGAGCATGTATGAGGGTGCAAAGGCGGCAGTACGTGTGGAGAGTGAGCAGAGCGAGTTCTTTGACCTGAATGTTGGTTTGAAACAGGGGTGTGTGATGTCCCCGTGGTTGTTTACTGTATATATGGATGGAGTTATGAAAGAAATACTATCAAGAGCAGTGGATGTTGGTGTATCGCTGAAAAGGGAGGGAATTGAGTGGAAGCTACCTATACTGCTGTTTGCGGATGATACAGTTCTGATGAGTGATAATGAATGGGAGTTGCAGGGTCTGGTAAATGAGTTTGGAACAGTGTGCGAAAAACGGAATTTGAAGGTAAATACGGGGAAGAGCAAGGTTATGGTCTTCGAAAGGGGTGAAGTCACAGAGTGTGAGGTGAAGCTGAACGGTCAGGCTATGGAGATCGTCAACTCTTTTAAGTATCTGGGCAGTGTGTTGAGTAAAGATGGGACTATGGATGAAGAGGTGCGGGAGAGGGTACAACAGGGGAAGAGGGTTGTAGGAACGCTAAAAGCAGTAACAAGAAATAGGGTGGTCAGTATGGAAGTGAAGAAGTCCTTGCATGACAGTGTGGTAATCCCGACACTGACTTACGGAAGCGAAGCATGGACGTTGGTTGAGAGACTCAGACCAAGAGTGAGAGCAGTGGAAATGAATTACTTAAGGAGTGCGTGCGGAGTTACATGGAGGGATAGACAGACTAATGAGGAAGTAAGAAGGAGGTGTGGTGTGGAGGTAGATGTGCTGGAATGTGTGAAAAGGAACAACTTGAGATGGTTCGGCCATATGGAACGTATGGAAAGCGAGAGAATGACTAAGAGGGTGTACGAGAGCGAGGTGGAGGGACAGAGGGGGAGAGGTAGACCGAATATGAGGTGGAAGGATGGAGTGAGGAACTACATGAACGAAGGCGGTGCTGGTTGGGGGGAGGGGCGTCGACTGACTGGGGACAGAGGTGCATGGGGGCGGTTCGTTCGTGGCCACCCCTTCGGGGATCACGGCGTCAGGCAATAGATAGATAGATAGAATTATAAGAGTGAGAGAACTCTATTTCTTATTGCTAATCTGGCAACCTCTGCATCATATGAGTATGAAGGGGTTAAGTGTTAAAGTTCTAATTCTGAAAGATAATACTGCGGCGGTGGCTTTACAAGAAGTGAAACAACTTCTCGCTACTTACTCAACGAATGTAGCACATAAAGCATTGCAATGTGATAACCTTGAGCTATGGGAGCTTTTAATTATCATAAACCTCTAGGGGGCTCGGGTGAGGGCTCTCAATCGGAGAGTATACCAAGCTCGCAAGCGAGTGACAGCCACAGCCAAGGTGTATGGCGATACTCACAGTCCTGGCAGGACAGAACACATCCCTTTGTGACTCAAGTAGTGGCTGACGTCCACCGGGATGCCGATGTACCATCTTCTATCCCAGATTTAACATGGCAGCATGTGGAGGTCCCGGCTTCGGCGGGATCTTCCCATGATAGGCCAGACTTAACGGATGAAGAACAACGATCTCTGGTCTCAGAGATGGAGGTTGAAGAGTCCAGTCACCTTCTAGACGACTCTCAGGGTACTGTCGAATCTCCACGGAGTTCGTCATCGGCTAGGTATGCGGCAGAAGAGATTGATGGATTACTATTGAATGCACTTAATAGGTTCTTTGGCCCTACGCCGGAAACTCCTACAGTTGGTACGGGAGTTCCCGCGACATCGACGAATGTGCGACCTCTGGCTACATCCATTGCTTTAGCTAAAATACCTAACCCCCCTCTTGTGTCAGATCCAATTTCCAATGTGCCAGGCACAGCAGCTCTCACTACTTCCAATGTGCGAGTCATATCAGACATAACTCCCCCTCCTTTAGACAAGGCGCCAGTCAAAAAAGGAGCTATGCCTCTTTTATACGGGCCTGATGAGTCATGGGTAGCAATGTTACCAACTAAGCCAGAGGCAGCACAAGCTACTATTTCGGGGGAGCTCCCTGTACCACATGAGTGGGTAATCCAAGGCAATAAGTCTAGAAAACTCAGAGCTTTGGATAGTCAAGGAAATGTTTTGGATGTTCATATTAAGGCCATTCCAAGTTATTATAACCATGACTTTGCATAACCATGTGTATGCATCAACACCAGCCCTACCCCCTGCCTCAGCTTCAAAGCTATTTTCTGACTGGACTAAGAATGACGGCTTTAACGACGTCAAGGCACTTTCTGCTTTGACGCCGGAGTTGGATGTTTCCGATCACAGACTCAGCCTCTAATCCAGTCTTGCAGGTGGGGCAGTTGGGTACGGGACCTTGGGTGGAATGGGAAACAGAGGCTCAAAATTTTGCCACTACTTTCACATCAAAATCTTCCCACCAAATCCCTCAAGAACACCAATCGTGGTTCTCTCTTCCGGTTTTTAGTGCCGGCGGAGTCCCCTCTGCTTTGTTTGATTTCTTGGCTGCCCCTAAAATCAATTTGTGCGAATTAAAAGATCCTTTTAGCACGCCTTCCCCAGCTCACCTAGACCGCGAGTTTAGGTTAAGAGGAAAAGCGTTTAGACTGTTTTCGCAATATATTGTTACCCAGCAAGTAACAAAGTCTCCGTTACGCTCTTCTCAGGCAATAGAAGCCGCGAAAGTCAAGAAAGCCATTGAACTTTCCCGGCGCTTGCTTCTCCAGACTTCCATACAGTCTTTAGGAGATATTCGGACGGCCTTATTAGAGGCAGTTCGAGCAAGGCAGGATCTGAGGATGTTCTTAGTGAAGAAACTTCCTGACCGTATTGCAAGCCAAGTAGTTCTGTCTCCAGTTCTAACTCCTTCTTTGATTTCACCAGCAGTTTGGAAGACTGTTTTCAATATAGCACAAGCATTCAAACAAAGTCCCTCTCAACCTAAGAAACCTACCTTCACTTTCCCTAAACCCAAACCAGTTTCGAAAGCTCAAACTAGTGGGTCTAAGCCTTTTCATCAGCCAAAGTCCCCTTCCACCCAGGGTCAGGCTCAGTTTAGGTATAAACAGGGTAATTTCTCAGGTAAAGGTCACAAGTTTCACCAACGACCAGGTCAGGGCCCGCCTCCAGCCAAACCCGGCCAGTCGTCCAAGGGTACACCTCCACCAGCAACAAACTAAGGTCTCTCTCACTCCCGGGGCCAGTCAAAGGCGTGTTGGAAAAGAGGGTAGTCCAGCCGGCGAACCCCAGTCTGCTAACTGGGTCCTTCCGGGCGTGTCATCAGGCATGGCCATTAAGAACATGGGCGAGGACTGTGGTACGCAAAGGTATCACTTGGCAGTGGTTCCGGCGACCTCGCTTACGTCAGCCAACAAAGGCCAATCATGTTTCTTTAGAGGTGGAGTCACTAGTTCAGGACAAACAAAAATGTCTACCAGAGACAACTGTACGAGGTGTAAGATGAATATACACATGCATAAAAGCACCGCATGTCGGATATGCAAGCAACCATACCACTGGATTTGCATAGGATTGACACCAATAAATGAGGCGTACAATACAAGAGGGAAGAACCTCCATTTCTGCGATAGTTGTTTCGATATCACATGGCAAGTCATACAGACTGTAGAAAATACAGAAGTACAAGATAGACTGAAATATAGCCAAGACATAGCTACCTTTCACAGAAAATGGGGAACTATTGGGGCCTCAGGGCCCATACTAATATCACAACCCACACACGCACACCTTCCCATGAAAATGCCCACATTGCCTCCTGCACATCAACACACATCGCCTGCCGAACAACAACCTTTCGCACCCTACATATCCACAAACCCTGCCGCACATCTCCCCAGACCCAGAAAACACCCACATTAATCCCATCTATGGCCATTGACCACCCTACTGCTGTTGATCAAATACATTTGCAGGATGAACATAGGATGCAACAAGCCCCCCATATCAGGCTCCCCTTCCACATCGTCTCCCCCCTCACCACTGCCACCTGCCCACCTACAACCGACCCGTAACTCCACCCCCCTGCAGGCCTCACCCACCCATACACCAAGCCCACTATCACCCACAACCACACTTAGCTCACCACATAACCCCTCGCAGCCCCAGCCACACCTACTGGGGTTGTCGACACCAGTGTGCAGATATTATCTGGAAAGAAGGTGCTACTTTGGTCAAAAGGGCGAATATAATGGGAATTCATGTAGATTTGCTCATCCCAAAATTTGCAACAACATAACCAGTCAAGGAAAATGTAGATTTGGTGAAACCTGCAAATACCACCACCCATCCCTTTGCAAGACATCACTTGAGAACAAGACCTGCTACAATATGAAATGCCCAGCTTTTCATATTAAAGGGACTTGGAGATATGCTAGACCTAACACGAATGGCAGCCCAAAA
Source organism: Paralithodes platypus (assembly GCA_032716605.1). Taxonomy (NCBI): domain Eukaryota; kingdom Metazoa; phylum Arthropoda; class Malacostraca; order Decapoda; family Lithodidae; genus Paralithodes; species Paralithodes platypus. Next base: position 18,521,793 of record CM064487.1, read on the forward strand.
AACTCTCTAGCTATGCGAGGACGAGACAGAGGAAAAAGGCAAGGAGGGAAAGGGCAGATGAAGATGAAGAGACTGAGGGAGATGGAAGAGCACATAGAACACCTCGAGCACCTCCTGGCCTCCCAAGAGTGGCCAATACATCCCGAAGACTATTAGGTACTGTACACATAGTACTCCAAACAATCCCTCCCCAATCTTGTTTGCAAATATCCAAGGCCTAAAAAATAGAACCACGAACAAAGTACCATTTATTAGGGGCCTGCTAGAAGAAGGAAACGCTATATTTGCGGCTCTCACAGAAACTCACATTAAAGATCAGGAAGATAGTGAGGTATGGATTCCTGGTTACAACCTACATAGGGCGGACAGAACGCATAGATCACATGGAGGTGTAGCCTTGTACATACATGACTCACTGATATGTACTGAATTCCTAAATAACAGTAATGAAGTGGTGGAAATACTTGGAGTTAAAATAGAATCCTTAAATTTAGCAGTTATTGTTACATACAGGCCTCCAGACTCATCCCGAGAAGAATTCAAAACCCAGCTCAACAAAATAAAATCAGAAGTGGAAACCCTGGGGAACCCAACACCAAATATTATATGGCTAGGAGACTTTAACCTACCAAACATTAAATGGAGACAACTAGAAAACCAGTTAGTGGCAAATAACACCGGAGAAGCAAATACTAATACGAGAGAGCTTTTTTAACTTTGTGATTTTTTTAGTCTTACCCAACATATTGCTGAACCCACACGGGAAAACAATATCTTAGACCTGGTCTTCACTAACAATGACTCTAGTACACAGCATTAACATATCGGACACAACATACTCAGATCATAAATTAATTGAGATCAAAACAACCTTAGAAAGTGTACAGACAACCTCAGAATCGAGAACAAAAACCGGCCCCTTCAGTAAATTTAACTTCAATAACAAAAACATTAGGTGGGAAGAGGTAAATCAAGAAATGGAGGAAATAGACTGGGAAGATTTAATGGATAACCTGACACCAGCAGAATGTCTAGTATTAATAACAGAAACCATGACCCAAATCTGTAGCCACCATATACCTGCAAGACAAACAAAACGAAGAAGCAAACAAGATCGGGAAAGGAGGAGGCTGTACAGAAGAAGAAAATTACTCACACAAAGACGCACACATCAAAATCTACAGGATAGGCAAAAGGTCGAAATAGATAGAGAAATTGTGGAAATTAAACAAAGGCTAAGAATATCATATGAACTACAACATATGGAAGAGGAGAGGAAAGCTATTGCAGGTATAAAGGAAAATTTCAAATACTTCTTTTCATACGCCAAACAAAAGGCTAAAACAACATCAAACATCGGCCCACTGAGCAAAGGGGACGGCTCTTTCACAGGGGACAAAAAGGAAATGAGCGAACTCTTAAGCAGGCAGTATGAAATGGCATTCAGTGAGCCTGATGAAACAAAAGTCATCAGAGACCAAAATATATTTTTCATGGAAACCTCCCCCACAGAAACCCCTCAGATGCTGGATATTGATTTCGGTCCAAAAGACATAGAAGAGGCCATTTCCAACATGCCATCCCACTCGGCACCAGGCCCGGACTCATGGAATTCGATCCTAATGAAGAAATGTAAGGAAAACCTCTCAAAACCCCTGGCTATAATGTGGAGAAGGAGTCTAGACACTGGTGACATACCAGATAGCTTGAAAAACGCAATAATTGCCCCACTGCATAAAGGAGGGAGTAAAGCACTACCAAAAAACTACCGCCCGGTAGCTCTAACCTCTCACATCATTAAAGTTTTCGAGCGAGTCCTGCGAAGCAAAATTTCAACATTCATGGAGACAAATGAACTACACAACACCGGTCAACATGGGTTCAGAGCGGGAAGATCATGTCTCTCACAACTTTTGGAACACTATGACAAAATTCTTAAAGCGCTAGAAGAAAAGAAAAACGTGGATGTCATTTACACCGATTTTGCTAAGGCATTTGATAAATGTGACCATGGTATAATAGCCCACAAACTGAAAGCAAAAGGTATAACTTGGAAAATCGGACGGTGGATATACAATTTCCTCGTAAACCGAAAACAATCGGTAGCAGTAAACCAAGTCACTTCTGAGCCTTCGGATGTCAAAAGCTCAGTGCCCCAAGGAACAGTGCTAGCGCCCCTTCTGTTCCTCATACTAATTTGCGACATAGATACCAACACCAGACACAGTACGGTGTCGTCTTTTGCTGATGACACAAAATTAAGCAAGATAGTAAACACACAAGAGGACACGGGCCGACTGCAGGAAGACATGAATGTACTGTTCCAGTGGACCAGGGAAAACAACATGCAATTCAATGAGGAAAAATTCCAATTAATACGGTACGGAGATAATAATGGTGTTAAAGAAATTACAAATTACTTAACAGAATCTAACCACATAATAGAACGGAAAGTCAGTGTGAAAGACCTTGGGGTATTAATGTCTGAAAATATGGGTTTCAAAGTACATAACCAGGTCAAAGTGGCGGCTGCGAAACGTCTAACGGGTTGGATTCTGCGTACTTTTAAAACACGCGGTGAATTGCCTATGATAACGCTCTTCAAATCTCTAGTGCTACCGCGGCTTGAATACTGTAGCGTATTAACATCCCCATACAAAGCAGGTGAAATAAATGACGTAGAGAGTGTACAAAGAAATTTCACCTCGCATATAAGTTCGATAAAACATCTACACTATTGGGAGCGTTTAAGAGCACTGAATCTGTACTCACTGGAACGTAGAAGAGAACGTTACCTAATAATATGCACATGGAAAATCGCAGAGGGTTTAGTACCAAACCTACATACTCCGATAGTCATGAAATTCAGTGATAGGAGAGGCTGGGAATGCGAAATCCCCCGGATGAATAACAGGGGTGCTATGGGCTCTCTGCGAGAGGGCTGGTTATCACACAGAGGCCCACGTCTCTTCAACAAACTCCCACGGCGAGTAAGAGACATGAGGGACATCTCGTTAGACAACTTCAAGAGAGCCCTAGATGTCGAACTGCAAAAAGTGCCAGACGAGCCCATCCTCGCAAGGGAGCGAGCTGTCGCTTCAAACAGTCTACTGCACCAAATCACCACCCATAACGAGGGGCGTCGCGCTCCTTGGTGCCGCTAGAAGAGCGGCGAACACATCAAAAGGTATCAAAAGGTAAAGGATTACCAAGAGTGTCATTATCCCCGTCCCCCCCGACTTACCCGGTGTTTACATCCAAACTATTTCTAGTACCAAAAAGGGACAGTATTCAGATGAGACCGGTCGTAGACCTGTCTTATTTGAATCTCCACATTCACAACGTGTCCTTCAGGATGCTGACAGTGAATCAAATCAGGCTAACACTTCCGCCGGGAGGGTGGATGTGTTCATTAGACCTGACAGACGCGTATTGGCATGTCCCGGTAAACAAGAGATTTCAAAAATTTCTGGCTTTACGAATAATGCATCAGACTTATGTCTTTCAAAGGATGCCGTTTGGGTTGAACCTAGCGCCACGCATATTCACAAAATTAGTCCGGCAAGCCCTGATGCCCATTTTAGAACAAGGGATCAGGATCTTGTGGTATCTGGACGACTGGCTGGTGGTGGCAGAGACAGAAAAGTTATGCAACACTCATGTCAACATTACGTTAAACCATGTCAAATCTCTAGGATTCAAGGTCAACTTGGTAAAGTCAAACCTTGTTCCTTCACGAGTAATTCAGTGGATAGGGCTGGTCTGGGACACAGCATCTCTCACTCTGAGTCAGAGAGTGGACAATCGAAACAGATTTCGCAAGAAACTGTTTATGTTTCTCCACAGTCTGACTATGACACGGAGACTCTGGGAATCTCTAGTCGGTTCTCTCAACTGGGTTCAACTAACTGTGAAGTTGGGCCGGTTGAAAGTCAAACGTTTAATCTTGGAGGGCAACAAATATTTCCCACTCTTACCGGCGGGAAAATTATGGCCTATCCCAACATTAATACACAGCTTACTAGCGGTCTGGGCGAAGAGGGAAATGTTGCACTCAGTCATGTCATGGACCTCTCCTCCGCCGACGGTATGGGTGGACACGGATGCGTCAGGGACGATAGGTTGGGGCTTTCAGTCAAACCTCGGGCATCAGGGTCAAGGGCTTTGGTCCCCTTCAGAAACCTCTCGCATAAATGTAAAAGAGTTACTAGTCCCCTTGTATTTCCTTCAGGTTCACGGCTCTACTTTACGGGAAAAGTCGGTGGCCTTCAGGATGGACAATCTCAATGCAGTTCACTGCATTCAGAAACAAGGGTCAACGAGGTCTCGGAAGTTGCTAGACGTGTCAGAAAAGATTTTTGTGCTAGCCAACAAGCTGCACATTCATCTTCATGCATCATATCTCCCAGGCGTAGCAAACGTCTGGGCAGACGCACTGTCTCGGAGACAGAGCACAACAGTAGAGTGGGCACTCAAGCAAAACATTTTCGATCAAATGATTGCATAACCTTACCGTCCACAAGTGGATCTGTTTGCATCAGAGGAGTATCACAAACTCCCTCGGTACCTCACACGCCGGACATTAACGCCGGCGGGGGGGCCCGACGCATTGGTGACGGATTGGAACAGGTGGAGTTCCATTTATCTGTTTCCGCCACCAGACGCTTCTCTAATGTGCCACGTAGTCAACAAACTACAGGATTATCGAGGCGTAGTCTCGTTAATCGCGCCCCTGTGGCCGGCGCAGTTGTGGTACCAGCAATTGAGAATGTGGTGCCCGAACCCGGTGTCGCTCCCGGTCGGGTATTCCCACTTAGACACGATTGGCAACCTAAAGACCTCGCTGACTTTTGCATTGTGAACATTCAGGAGGCCAAGTGGCTAACGCCGTATGGTAGAAACGTGACAGATAAATTTATGAATCAGTACACACAATCTACCAAGAGGCAATATCAATCTCATTGGCAGTCCTTTACTTCTTGGATAGTTAGAACAGAACAGACAGTACCTTCGGTGGCATTAGTTTTTAATTATTTAAACTATTTGTTTGAACAGAAACGTCTATCTGTAGTGACTCTAAAAAATCACTTAACAGCTATCAGAGTGCCATTCTTTGACCTTACAGGTCTAACCATACCACAAGCGGAAGAAACAGGCTTCATGAGAGCATGCTTCAAACTCCGCCCACCTCCCCGTCAGCTCATGCCTACCTGGTCTCTTGACAAAGCGTTATCTTTGCTTCATTCCCGTCTGTATCAGAATACGGCAGATTTTGAATTGCTATTAAAAAAGGCTGTGTTCCTTATGGCTTTGGCAACTGGTAACAGGGTGTCTGAGCTGGCGGCGATGAGCAACACCCCTAATTGCATAAGGTTTGGTAGACTAAATGATTGCATTCATATTGCACCTTCCCCAGGGTTCATCGCCAAGAATGAACATAGTGAACATGTTTTCTCAGAGTTCACGGTGCCGGCGTTGAAACGGGGTTAAGTGCACCATAATTTGTGTCCTGTACAGGCTTTAACCAAATATATGAGAGTGGCACCTCTTAACCAACAAGGTGCTTTATGGGTATCGAGTACAGGTAAAAGATTAATGAAACGTAAAATGGCTTCTCTGCTAGTAGAAGTCATTAAAGAGAGTAATCCCGGCGTAGTGGGTAGGGCCCACGATTTACGCAAATGGGCAGTATCTTTAAGTTTTCTAACAAAAAATTCTGTTGAAGACATAGCTACTACTCAAGTATGGGCTTCAAATCATACTTTTTTGACTCGATACCTCCCAATCTACCAAGATTGGAAGCTAAAGCGACACATTATTCCTTTGCCCCTCAACTTTCTCTTCATAATTGCTGAGGGGCACAGGGCCCTGGGTGGGGCTTTGGTTTCCCGGGCGTTTACGCACCCTCTCAGCTCCCCGCCATGGAGTGGCTTCGGTCACCCAGGCTTTATTGTGGTCGGCAGGGTGGGTTCTGTGGGGGCACTCGTTTATGGCCTTGGCCTTCCTCGGGGCCTTGGGGCTGTTCGGCCAGGCAGCTTGGGGAACAACAACAACAACTTAACCTAGCAAATGCGTAGCGAGATGTTTTCGCCCCCAGAACGAATGTGTTCTTAGTGTGTGAGCCCCTTCGGGGCTCACACACTAAGAACGCCATCATTGGTGGATGGGTGGTGGTGGTGGGGTGTTGTAAAACCATATTTTGGACCTAAAATCATAACTATTGCATAAATTCAAAAAATCTTTTTTGACTGACGTTCGCATTCACGCAACAAATGTTCGTGTGAAATTTGGTGAAAATCCGTCCAACGGTCTAGGAGGAGTTCCGAGACAGACGGACAACGACAACGAGAACGCCGACGACAGACATTTTTTTGGTGTGGTACCCACTATACGGGGGGTGGGGGGGGGGGGATACCGAACTCTGCTTACGCAGAGTTGATAAGCTTTATTTTGCATACATTTAAAAATTGGTAATTGCATTATTTTTAACTATCATAAAGTAGACGTGCCGTTTTGCCCAAAATCAAAACGGCATACCCAACTCTGCGATGGGTTACCATCATCACTACTAATACCATCATCAATCACAATCAACATAATCACTACTACTGCCATCATCACTAAACCTGCCATCATCACTACAACTGCCACAATCATCACCATTACTATGATCATCATCACTACTACAATTACAATTATCACTACTACTCTCACCATCATCACTGTCCATTGTCACTAGCATCTTAATCACTACTATCATCATTGATACAACTATCAACCATCATTACTAATATCATCACCACCATCTTACAATCATCATTACTACTATTAACATCATCACTACTACTATAACCATCATCATTACTACTGTCACAAATATTACCATAATTTATTCTACTGTCACCATCATCACTACTACTGCCATCATCACCATTACTATGAACTTCATCACCACAACTATCGTCATCATCACTACAAATTTCACCATCCTCACTACTACTCACCATCATCACTAATACTCACACCATCGTCACTACCATCATCACTACTGTCATTATTACCACTACAACTATCATCATTACTGGTCACCATCATCACTACTAAAACAAGGTTTTCTCTGCCCCAATTGGAAATAGTAGTTAGATCAGAAGATAAGTGTTCTATGGCTTCATTACATTTTTCTTTGAGGGATTGCTGGCTGGGGCGTTCTGGAAAACTAATTGAGTAGTGTAAGGTTGAGTCGTTTGCGTATGAATGGATGGGACTTGAGGTACAGTTGAGAAGATCATTTATGAAAATTAGGAAGAGAATAGGAGATAGGACAGAGCTTTTCAGAGGAACACCGGAGTTGATAGGGTGAGGAAGTGAGCGATGGCCGTCCACAACCGCAGCTAAGGAAGCCATTCTGGCGATCTGAGAGCAGATTATGAGAAGAGAAATGCTTTAGAAATTTGGAAGCAAGAATAGTTCAAACAAAATTTAGAAATACAAGAGATGAGAGCAATTGGACGATAGTTGGAGGGTTGAGAGCAGTCACCCTTCTTTGGGACAGGTTGAATGAGAGCAAACTTTCAGCATGAAGGGAAGACGTAGAGGAGAGACAGAGACGAAAGAGTTTGCCAAGGCACGGAAGCACAGTTTTTTAGTAGAACAGGAGGAACCGTACGCCTTCTTAGTATTAAGCCCAGAGTGGGTAGAAAGTATTTCTTTAGAAGAGATTAGGATATTAGGCATAAGTAGGAGAGAGGAGAGGGAGGAATAGCACCGGAATAATCCAAGGTGGAGTTTCTAGCAAAAGTTTGAGCGTAGAGTTCAGCTTTGTCAGAAGAAGAAGTGATGGTAGTGCCATCAGAGTGGGAAAGGGGAGGATAAGACGAGGAAGATAAATTGTTGGAAAGGTTTTTGGCTAGATGCCAGAAAGCTTGGGAAGAGCTAGAGTTGGATAGTTCAGTGCATTAATTATTGATGAAAGAGTTTGGCAAGTCGAAGAACAGATTTGGCTTGATTCTGGGTAGAAACATAGGAAGAATGAGATTCTTGAGTTTTAAGGAGTCGGTACCGTTTTAATGCTTCCTCCTTATTGCGGACAGCAGTAGAACAGGCGTGAGTAAACCAAGATTTTTTTGCATTAGTCTGAGAGAAAGAGAATGGAATGTATGCTTCAGAGTAGGAAAGGGGATGGAAAGACGTGGAAGATAAATTGTTGGAGAGGTTTTTGGCTAGATGCCAGAAAGCTTGGGAAGAGCTAGAATTGGATAGTTCAGTGCATTAATTATTGATGAAAGAGTGTTTGGCAAGTCGAAGAACAGATTTGGCTTGATTTCGGGCAGAAACATAGGAAGAATGAGATTCTTGAGTTTTAAGGCGTCGGTACCGTTTGAATGCTTCCTCCTTATTGCGGACAGCAGTAGAACAGGCGTGAGTAACCAAGATTTGTTTGCATTAGTCTGAGATAAAGAGAATGGAATGTACTGTATGCTTCCATGCCCTATATGATTACTTCGGTAATGCGTTCAGCACTCTCTGAGGGTCCCCGGCACGGGAGCAGAAATCATTCCATGGGAAATCAAAGAAGTACTGCCGGAGAGCCTCCCAGTCGGCAGCGCCAAAGTGCCACAAGCGCCGCCGGCTAGGAGGATCGGGTGGCCGTACTGGAGAGATTGGACAGGTGACAGAGATAGGTTTATGGTCGGAGGAGCCCAAAGGAGAGAAAAGATCAACAGTATAAGAAGAAAGGTTAGTGTGCAACGTCTCAGGTTTATGGTCGGAGGACCCCAAAGGAGAGAAAAGATAAACAGTATAAGAAGAAAGGTTAGTGTACAACGTCTCCTAGAGCAAGTTAAGGAGTAGACTCTAGACGTTTTATTTTTTAACCGCGGTTGGGATGACGACATAGCAGTCAAAACAGACAAGTCATCATTGCAATTAGTTAATAATTAATAGCCTTGACGTTGGATTTTCCAAGACTACTACCAAATAGTAGGTTTTCCTATTTGGTAGCTTGGGAGGTACGTCAAACCTCCCAATGTCAGTGAAGTGGAAGGAAGAAGAAGGCGTGGAAAGCCGAGAAGATGGTATATTTTGTCAGAATGTGTGTCAAAGCGTGAATAGGGAATAGTTGAAGCAAAATAATTAGTAACTGACAGGAATGTGTTACGCTGGCCAGCTTGCCAGAATGTACTCGTGACTCACTAGCACTCGCCACGGCAGTGAAATGGGCTATAATAATCGTAGAACGATATTCTTTCTTTTGTGATTGTGTTCTTTTATTTAATCATTTTCATTTTAGTAAGCGTTGTTTCCACATAGCGATTTTGATAATTTAATTTTACTTTATATTGTCCTTGTCCCAATTTTGGTTTGTTTAGTTTGCAAGTTTTACATTTTAATTTCTTAGTATTCATGTTGTCACAGACAGATCAGTGTTTGCCTTTATTCTTGTCTGTGACACTTAGAAGTATTTTATATCCATGGTAGTGATTATAACTTGCTCGAGACCTTGAGGTTGTTCGGCCAGACAGCCTGGGGAACAACAACAACAACAACAACAACATGCAGTGCGTGAGAGAGAGAGTGAGTCGGAGGGGAGAGAGAAGAGGCAGTGTGTGTGCGTATGTACGTGTGCATTCCTCGCTCGGTGGGCCCGCCCGCTCGCTATTGGACGGCGGGCCTGGCATGGCATATGACGTCTGCTTGTCATGTGACGTAGCGGCCTGTGATTGGTCGCAGAGCCATCTGGTGGCCAGACTCGGTACTTCTCTCCTTCTCTCTCGTCAGAACATGGTATCGCGCGCTCGGCCCTACAAGTCCCTCGCATTCTGTCCCACATCTAACCCCCTTTACTGCTGTGCCTCTCTCTGAACTCCTTCTTTCCAATACTTCTTATACTTATTCAATTACCCATCCCTTCTGGTTCTCGCCTACGACTTACATAGTCGGCCAGTCGTATTACCAGCGCCTGTTCTCACATATATGTTTTGCACTAGCTTTAGAGTTTATTAGAATCATAGTCACATGGATTCATATTGTTGGGTGCTTCTAATTATTTGGTTGTTCTTTATTACTATTTAATGCTAGACAGTGGAGGGTATCTTTGGTCGTTGTCTGTGTTATGTATATGGCAAGTCAGAGCCTGTACGACTTCGACGGAGCTAGGTAGCCTGTAGTACACCCTTGTGCATATTTTCCTCTGCGAGCTTAGCAGTATACAAGCGAAGGGCTTTTGCCTACTCTTGCTTGTATACTTGCTAACTCATTTTGTTGACCTTTGAGGAGTGCCAGGGTAAGACCAGATACTTGAGATCTGGACTTACCAAGAGAGCCTCCTAGTCACTTAACGTAAGATAAGGGAAATCTGTTCAGGGGAGACAGTAGGCTGCGACCATGCTTGAGCTCTGCCTAGGCCCCCTGTACCTTTATGCTGCTGCTAGACTTTATTAGTAAGAAAGACAGCATTTTGTTTATTAACTTTAACCGCGTATGCTTTAGCAATTATTCACGTATTGTTTTAGCCTAGGTTGATTCATAGTGCACCACCCAGTATGGCTGTTACTTTGGCTAAGGAAGTACTGTTTATGAGTTGCTGTTGTTAGTGCTGTCACAGAGTGGTTGCACTCTCTTGTTTCCATATATATGTATCCTACTTCTTGGTGTATTTAAGATACACGCTTTGGTGTCCTGCCCCCTGCATTATTCCTGTTCTATATTCGACGAGCATCTTAGAGCATCAGACGTTTTCAGAAGATTCCATATCTGTTTGCTGTAGGACTAGACTTCAAGTGTTTTCATAGAGCATTGAAGAGTTTTAGTGTTGAGTTCAGACTCACCCTAAAGATAACGTAAGCATATAATCTTTTATTAAATCTTGTCATAGTTTATTTAAGCATTGTTATTACTCGAGAGCTTTTTATTAATGTAATTACTCTTGTTGTGAGTAGGCTTTGCCGTCACCGGAGCGCCTTTGTAGAAGTACACTTAACCCAGTTAATTGATACCCCGTTATCCAGTAGATTAACTCTGGAGGGTTTAAGTGTTTTGTTCACCGGCTTAATAGTTCGAGGGTTTGGAATTAGCGTACCGTTGTTGCAGATCTATCCTATCTTGTAGTCCAATATTAAGTGCCCTTGTTTATTTCGTTGTGCCGGTCGTAACAAATGAATGGAGGAAGTTTGTTAGAGAGAGTACATGAAGGTCTCTGGACCCTTTTAAATGACAAACCTGGAAGGTCTTTATCCCAGATGTTGATGTGAAGAGGCCTTATCCAGAAGTATAACATCTGAAGTGAACCCATTGATTTCAGGGGCTGATGAGTTATTGGTGCTTCTGAATGCTTGTGTGCTTGCTTTTTGAGGGCAAACTGTTATATGTGTTCTTCTCTTATCACCTCTTTTTCTTTTCTCGTATCTTGCTGATCCTCCCTACCCCTTGTGGGAGTAAGGGCTGGCTACTTCATGACTGACTGACTGACTTAATTCTTGACTTGCCATGACCTCTCTTCATCTTCTGAACTTGGCCTCGGCATCCCGCACACTATCTGCAATAAGTACTAGGTCATCTGCGTACTGTATAGCAGATCCTAGGGGAGCCCAACTCAAAAATCTCCAGATAGGGCCTCCAGAACCATAACAAAGAGGAGGGGGCTTAACACAGAGCCCTGGTGGACTCCAACTCGCACTGTAAACTCCTTACTCGGTAACCTTTCACCGTCACTGCCATTCGTGAGTACTCGTACATCTTCATTATTACACGCACCAGCCACTCCTCTATGCCAAGTTTTCTCATAGCCCACTGTGCAACATCTCAGGGCACCCTGTCAAAGGCCTTCTCCAGGTCTATCATTGATAGAGATGCTTTCCCTGATCATACCTTCAAAGATTCTCTCACAGACCTTCATGACTTGATCAAGCGTTTTTATGCTCTCTAAATTTCCCCTATCTAACAAATCCCCCTTTCCCTTATATATACTGTACATTATTTTTTCTACGTGCATGAAGGAGACAAAAGGCAGCCTGCTACGAGTGTCTCCCCCAAAGCCAAAAGAGAGACAGAGAGCCAAATTCAAGGGACGGGGTCAAAATGCCTGACACACAAAGTTTAAATCAGTTTAAGTCATAGGATGAAGGAAAGATTTATTGAGGGAGAGTTCCAGAGTTCACTTGTTGAGTAGAAGAAAAACAGAAAATTTGCCAATTCTTGGGTTGGAGAGCTGGACAGAATAGGAGTGGGACTGTGTTGAAAGGCGGGTGCCTTGCACTCGCCGAAAGGGAGGAGGTATGCACTGGGAGAGCTCTGAAGAACATTGATTGTTGTAATAGCGATAGAAGAGTGAAAGAGATGCAACATTGTGGCGTGTAGAAAGAGATTGTAGGGAACTAGTAAGAGAAAATGAGTTGATAAGGCGAAATGCTTTTGATTCTACTTGTTCCAGAATTGCGATATTGGTGAAGCCTCCCCACACATGCAAACAATACTCAATACAGGGACGCACTGTTCCCCGATACAGAGCAAGAAGCTGTGCGGGGGTGTAGAACCCACGGAGACGGTTGAGCACACCTAACTTTTGGGAAGCTGTTTTAGCAAGAGTGGTAATAAGATCTTTCCATGAAAGGTCGGATGAAAAAGATACACCTAGAATATTGAGAGAAGATAAAGGGTGGCGGCGACGCCGTGGCCTTGCCTCAGAGAACACCAAGGGAGCAACACCCTCTTGAGGCAGAAGCGCTTCAAGGTAAATTCAAGGTTGATTTATGCATTGTTGAAGAATACAGTAATTGATAGTTTTCCGGATATTGCTATGGAGGGATAGTGGGAGAAATTGGGTCTTGGAGGCGTTCAAAGTAACAAGGTTTTCTTTGCTCCAGTCAGAAATAATGAATAGATCAACAGATAGGCGTTCTATGATCCATTTACGTTTGTTTTGGAGTGATTGCGTGCTGGGTTGATGTGAAAAATTAGTTGAATAGTGTAAAGTAGAATCATCAGCATATGAGTGGATTGGACTAGAGGTACAGTTGAGGAGATCATTAATAAATATTAGAAAGAGAATTGGAGACAGGACAGAACCCTGAGGAACACCGGAGTTGATAGGTTGAGGAAATGAGCGATGGCCATCCACAACTGCAGCTATGGAGCGGCCTGAAAGGAAATTAGAGACAAAGGCACAGATAGAGGGATAGAAACCGAAGGAGGGTATTTTAGAAATTAAAGATTTGTGCCAGACTCTATCGAAGGCCTTCGATATGTCTAGTGCAATAAAAAAGGTCTTACCGAAGTTCCGAAAGGAGGATGACCAAAAGTGAAAGAAAATCACCAGTAGAGCGACCCTTAACCCGCTAAGCTCGAGCTATATGTAGTGAATACCCTATAACTGGGCAGCCATATTAGGCCTCATTCCAGCCTAAAATCTTAATTTTACAATAAATATCGTTATTACTTATTCATATGCGCCTATTTTACGTTTAATATGAAGATAGTAACATGTAACAGCAATAAAACAAGTGGGAATAGTGTTTGGAGGGTGAAAATTGTGAATTATTGCCGACCATTCATTCATGAGGTGACAGACACGCAAGGCCTACACCCTGCTCTCTCGATGCCTGGAGGGAGACTGAGGCCTGTCTCTTTATCTCTCTCTTTCCCACACATAGACACACGCAAGACCACACCCTAGGACCGGTTTGGAGATATTGGCACGGTATATACACCGATAAATAAGGGAATAAGAGGAAAAATAGGTGATAATTGAAGGGGAGGGGGTGAAGGAGGGGATTTTGACACATGTGGAGGAGTGATAGAAGGAATGGAGGGGAATTATCTCACTTAATAACCATTTATTTTGTTTTAAGTGCTACTGGAGCCTTTTAAAAGTTTTTTTAGGCCTTACCTCAACCCCCCCAGACATATTAACTTACGAAAGTTAGGGGTTGCCCGAGTGCCCGGTATTTCCCCCACAACAGTCTTTCTCACACTGAGGGACCGTTAGAAGTCGGAGGAATTTGGGGTTGCCATCAACCGACAGATTATGATCTAACTTACCTAACTTACTGAGCTCAATATGACGCAAATCGCGTCATAAACTTATTATTGAGCTATTTCACCAAGTTCATATGACGCGGTCGCGTCATATGATACTTTTGGGCGAAACCGCCATATGACGCGATCGCGTCATATATGATGGAGGGAGTTAAGAGTGTTCTCGCCTTTGCCCACCAAAACCTCTTAACAGTGTTCTTGCCGTTCCCGGGTTAAGGAAGCCATACTAGCGATCTCAGAGTAGATTATGAGAAGAGAAATGCTTAAGAAATTTGGATGCAAGAATAGTTTAAAAAACTTTAGAGATACAAGAGATGAGAGCAATTGGACGATAGTTGGAGGGTTGAGAGCGGTCACCCTTCTTTGGGACAGGTTGAATGAGAGCAAACTTCCAGCAAGAAGGGAAGACGTTAGAGGAGAGACAGAGACGAAAGAGTTTGCCTAGGCAGGGAGTCAGCACGGAAGCACAGGTTTTGAGTACAACAGGAGGAACACCGTCCGGACTTTACGCCTTCTTAGTATTAAGACCAGAGAGGGTAGAAAGTACTTCTTTAGAAGAGATTAGGATATTAGGCATAAGTAGGAGAGAGGGGGATGGAGAGGGAGGAATAGCACTTGAATTATCCAAAGTGGAGTTTCTAGCAAAAGTTTGAGCAAAAAATTCCGCTTTGTCAGAGGAAGAAGTGATGGTTGTGCCATCAGAGTGAAAAGGGGGAGGGAAAGATGAGGAAGAAAAATTGTTGGAGAGGTTTTTGGCTAGATGCCAGAAAGCTTGGGAAGAGCTAGAGTTGGATAGTTCAGTGCATTTATTATTGATGAAAGAGTGCTTGGCAAGTCGAAGAACAGATTTGGCTTGATTCCGGGCAGAAACATAGTAAGAATGAGATTCTTGAGTTTTAAGGCGTCTGTACCGTTTGAATGTTTCCTCCTTGATGCGGACAGCAGTAGAACAAGCGTGTGTAAACCAAGCTTTTTTAGCATTAGACTGAGAGAAAGAAAATGGAATGTATGCTTCCATGCCTGAGAGGATTATCTCGGTAATGTGTTCAGCACTCTCTGAGGGTCCCCAGCCACGGAAGTAAAAGTCATGCCATGGGAAATTAAAGAAGTACTGTACTGCCGGAGAGCCTCCCAGTCGGCAGCGGCAAAGTGCCACAAGCGCCGCCGGTTGGGAGGATCGGGTGGTTGTACCGGAGAGATAGGACAGGTGACAGATATTAGTTTATGGTCGGAGGAGCCCAAAGGAGAGAAAAGATTTATAGTATAAGCAGAAGGGTTAGATGTTAGAAATAAGTCGAGAATGTTGGGCTGATCTCCGAAGCGATCCGGGATACGGGTGGGTTGCTGGACTAGCTGCTCTAGGTCATTTAGGATAGAAAAGATGTAGGCTTGTTCACCAGGTTGGTTAGTGGAAGTACAGCACTTTCCAAAGACTTTTTCCAAAAATTACAATAATTAAAATATAACTATGAACGCAAAATAACCTACTGATCATAACAATGTATTTATATCCTAAGATAGTCATCATATCATTACATAATGTTCATAACAATTATATGTATGTATTAACCCTCAACCGACGGTGAACATCATATGACGGGAGAGAGAATATTGGCCACCCCTGCGGTGTCCATCATATGACGGGTGCCATTTTGAGGACATTATGAGCTATGAGAGAGAGACCGCTCGTTGGAGAGACGATAGCTGGCCTTAGACCGCTTGCCACCACCTTGGGGCCGACACGTACTGTGTCTCATCCCCATTCCGTACCTCACGTAACGAGGAAAAAACCTCGAAAAATACCTTATTTTAGGGTATTTTCACCTCCGGTTACATAACCCGTGGTCCTTCAAGGAAGATTCAGGCGTCATTGGAAAGCTCTATTATCGCCCTTTCACGGATATATAATTGTATTACGCTCTGGCTCTTGCTTATGCAGGAAAAAGAGCATGGAATGAAGCTAGTTTTCGGTAAATATACCCACCCATTAATACGGTCATGTAAACAAGAATGCCCGCTTTTTGGGAGTTAAATAATATCCTACAAAATATTACTCCTCCTATTTTTGCAGTTGACCTTAGGAGACCCATCATACCACACCCTGTACGAGACGTTTGAGATGGTGGATGAGATCTATGACCGAGGCTTCCACTTCCACGCTGCCGTCACTGCCATTTGGGGACATCTGGCACTGGTTCTGGCTGAGCAACAGGTTTGGCACACAACCATCTTTCATATAGTCCTATTTTTATTATTAGTATTACAGAGGTGCACCGAGGGAGAGGTGGAAGGATGGAGTGAGGAAGTATATGAATGAAGGCGGTGCTGGTTGGGAGGAGGGGTGTCGACTGACTGGGAACAGAGGTGCATGAAGGCGGTTCGTTCGTGGCCACCCCTTCGGGGATCACGGCGTCAGGCAATAGATAGGTAGATAGATAGATTACAGTAGTAGTATTTAGTCATGCGCACACAATACACTAACAGGGGAGCGAGAAGATTATGAGTTTGACAACCCGAAAGGAAGGAAGAAAAGGTAAATGATGATGATGATGCAGTTTTTACCACCATGCACCCTGCTGAATAGCAAGGCTAGGGTGGGTGCCCTGATGAATCAGGGACTTAGTGAATAGTTGCCACAGATTGCTAGACCGCATCGTTCACCAACAGCACTGACGTCTGCCAATAACTCACTGGCTGGCCCGAGGCTCGAACCGTCAACCTCACGGTTAGCAGGCGAACGCTCTACTAATCGAGCTACGGCCTGTGGTAAATATTTAGCAGTGGTTCCGTAGTTAATGACGTGAGAACCTATAGTATTATATGGCCTCATTCCGGGTTGCTAAGAGCCCAGTTTGACCTTCCAACTGTCGGTCAAGAACCATAATCATCCTAGGGGGTACCCTTTAATAGTTCCTAAGGAACGTAATTGTAACAGAAGCCACTGGGAATAAAAATAGAAAGAAGTAACAATCAGTTTGAACGCTGCCTAAGTTTTGCTATCCGGTCGCCATCTTGCAACTTCCCATACACAGTTGCCAAGATGCGCCATCTTTCATATTTTTTCCTCTTATGTTATATCAAGTTGGGCATATGTATGGGAAGGGGAAGGAAGGAGGGCACTAGAAGTCATTAACTACGGAACTACTGCTAAATATTAGGTTTTCCTTCCTTCCCTTCGGGTTGTCAAACGGTTCTCTCTGTCAATGACGTGAGAGCCTAGAATACCATGCCCGGTGGAGGGACATTCATATGCTCAATGTCATAAGAACAAAGGACAAAAGGTGGTAGCAAAAAGCAGTTTAAGCATTCAAACTATTCATTGGGAAGAGCATAAAAAGGTATTAGGTGGGTATCATTAAATACACATTATAGGAAAAGATAGATAATATAAGATATACTCTTAAATTCTGATCTAAATACTATCTCCAATTGGGGCAGAGAAAACCTTGTTACCTTTAATTCTTCCAAAACCCAATTTCTCCATCTATCTACCCGTAAGGAACTCCCAGCGGACTATCCCTTATTCTTCAACAATACAAAAATCAATCCTTCATCTTCTCTCAATATTCTTGGTGTCTCCTTTTCTTCTGCTCTCAGTTGGAAGGACCATATTACCAGTCTTGCTAAGGCACCCTCCCAGAAGCTGGGTGTGCTCAACTGCCTTAGGGGGTTCTTTTTCCCTGCACAGCTTCTTGCTCTGTACAGGGGCATAGTGCGTCCTTGTATTGAGTATTGTTCACATGTGTGGGGAGGTTCCTCTCACACCGCTCTCCTAGACAAAGTTGAAAGGAAGGCCTTTCGTATCATTAACTCCCGTCCACTCACCAACTCTCTGCAATCTCTCTCTCTCCACCGCAATGTTGCATCTCTCTCGCTATTCTATCGCTACTATAATAATCAGTGTTCCTCAGAGCTTTCCCAGTGTATACCACCTCCTTTACGTAGGGTACGTGGTACCCGTCTTGCAACTCAATCCCACCCCTACTCTGTGCAACTCTCCAACCCAAGAGTGAAACGTTACTCTCAAACTTTCTTCTACTCAACAGCTGAGCTCTGGAACTCTCTCCCAGAATCAGTCTTTCCCTCTTCCTATGACTTAAATTACTTCAAACTGGGAGGTTTGACGTACCTCCCAACCTACCAAATAGGAAAACCTACTATTTGGTAGTAGTCTTGGAAAATCCAACGTCAAGGCTATTAACCTAATTGCAATGACGCCTTGTCTATTTTGACTGCTATGTCGTCATTCCAACCGCGGTTAAAAAGAAAACGTCTAGAGTCTACTCCTTATCTTGGTCTAGGAGACGTTGTACATTAACCAAAACTACCACCGAAGGTGAAAAAAGCATAGAAGAGAAGAAAAAGGGGTTTACCTTAGTTACCGCTTAAGGCCCATCCCGTGTTCCGTCATGTGCAGATCCCTGTCGAACGTGCGCATGAGCGACCCTCTCTTGTCATCACATCTCACGTCAGCAGAAGAACGCGGATGGGCAGGGGTCCGGCGTGAGGGAGGGTATTATGTACGTTGGATTTTCCAAGACTACTACCAAATAGTCTATCTATCTATCTATTGCCTGACGCCGTGATCCCCGAAGGGGTGGCCACGAACGAACCGCCCCCATGCACCTCTGTCCCCAGTCAGTCGACGCCCCTCCCCCCAACCAGCACCGCCTTCGTTCATGTAGTTCCTCACTCCATCCTTCCACCTCATATTCGGTCTACCTCTCCCCCTCTGTCCCTCCACCTCGCTCTCGTACACCCTCTTAGTCATTCTCTCGCTTTCCATACGTTCCATATGGCCGAACCATCTCAAGTTGTTCCTTTTCACACTTTCCAGCACATCTACCTCCACACCACACCTCCTTCTTACTTCCTCATTAGTCTGTCTATCCCTCCATGTAACTCCGCACGCACTCCTTAAGAATTAATTTCCACTGCTCTCACTCTTGGTCTGAGTCTCTCAACCAACGTCCATGCTTCGCTTCCGTAAGTCAGTGTCGGGATTACCACACTGTCATGCAAGGACTTCTTCACTTCCATACTGACCACCCTATTTCTTGTTACTGCTTTTAGCGTTCCTACAACCCTCTTCCCCTGTTGTACCCTCTCCCGCACCTCTTCATCCATAGTCCCATCTTTACTCAACACACTGCCCAGATACTTAAAAGAGTTGACGATCTCCATAGCCTGACCGTTCAGCTTCACCTCACACTCTGTTACTTCACCCCTTTCGAAGACCATAACCTTGCTCTTCCCCGTATTTACCTTCAAATTCCGTTTTTCGCACACTGTTCCAAACTCATTTACCAGACCCTGCAACTCCCATTCATTATCACTCATCAGAACTGTATCATCCGCAAACAGCAGTATAGGTAGCTACCAAATAGTAGGTTTTCCTATTTGGTAGGTTGGGAGGTACGTCAAACCTCCCAATTTGTTAGTAGTCTTGGCAAATCCAACGTCAAGGCTGCATAACAAATAGGAGGAGGACACCCAAGCCCAACCTACCAAAAAAAACAATGCATAAAACAAAATTACGAATGACAAAGACACAATTTAAACAAGAGAGTTTAATAAAAGAGTGAAAAACTGAGGAGTAGCTAAAAAGAACAGTTTTAACACATGCCCGTCATTCATAGTAATGCAAAAACATAGACTTGTCTGAAACCAAAAAGGTACTGTACCCAAAATCCCTTTTCTTCAAAAACTAACAAAAACACCGAACACAAGAACAAAACACAATTTTCAATGTGGCAAAAACACTTATGTACTGGAACAATACATAATCCCAAACTTGCAATCCAGTGTTGCAAACCCGTACCCCCCCCCCCCCCCCCCCCCCTTTGTCAAATAAAACTAAGGAAAAGAACGAGGGACAAGGGGGGAAGACCAGGGATCTTCGCCAGAGCACCAGGAAACACGACCCCCGAGAGCAATCACCGGCCGAGGGGGTCGAACACTGGACACGGAGAGGTAGGAGGAGATGAAGGAATTGATAGAAGACCACAAAACCGCTGAGGCGATGGCAGGTAAGGATCGACGTGGCAGGAACCGGAAGGAGGCAGCAAAGGATCTGACATCGTGCGCAGAACCCCTACAAACAGGGTGACGGGCACGAACGGTCCGACAAACGTGGCGGCCCATCTGCACCTGCGAGAGCCTCCCACCTGTCCGAGGAGACACCCACACAGCAGTACCCGAAGGCGGCGCCACAGACGCAACAGAGGAGTGCAAGGCTGACACCGGGCACAACACATGGCGAGGATGCCCACGGCGAAAGGCTGGAAAACGGGGGCCTCCCTCCCATGCGTGGTAACAAAAGGAGGGGAGGAGGCGAACGAGACGCCATGCAAGGACGGGGAGAATCGCACGCAGTCCCGGGGCCGTGACAATGCCGCTAGTGCAGACACCCGATCCCCAGTGGCCAGAGCGACAAGGAAGAGTGGACGCCCGAGCAACGGAACCGGCGTAGCAGCCCTTGTATACGTGGGTGAAGCTAGAAGGACCAGAGCCCGCCCCAGATCCCACTGCGGAGGGACCTGGCGCGGAGGCGGTCGATCCCGGAAGGCAGCCGTCAGGAAGGAATCCAGCTCCTGTGGCGGAACGACCAGCCCAGCGACGGACCCAAAGACCCCCCGGACGGCAGACAAGTGGGTACGTATAGCGTCGACTTGAAAGCGACGTGTACGGAAGAGGTGAAACAAGGAACGTAGGACGAGGGAAGGAGAGCCAACTGGCAGGCGAGTGGCCTGTAGCCACCTAGTAAAAGACCTCCAGCGGGACCCGTAAGTCCCCCAAGGAGAAGACGGCCAGGAACGCTGCAGGAAGTCAGTCAGGGCCCGGCCGGGGACCGGGAGCCACCGGGCCTCATGAACAAGCACGATGCGAAGGCCAACGAGGTCCGCAGGTCCCCAACCTAGCCCAAGTGGAAGCCGGAGACAGGTAGAGGGACCGGACACGGGCACCACCGCGGCAACCGGGCGGACCAAGTCCGTGCCGACCACAGAGGCGCGAGGAGCCAGACGCAGCCGTGGTACAGCCGCAGCTTCGCGAGGACTGGGCACATCAACAGCGCGTCTGGTGGCGGAAAGATGTATATCGACCGCCACCTGTACCAGGCTACCAGGAAAGCGTCCGGACCCCCCCCGGAGCGCGAGGCCGGAGGGAGAGGTCCAGAGGCAACTGGCGCGGCACCCCCGATGCGAACAAGGCGACCTCCGGAACACCTCAGGAAGCCGCGAGGTCGGCGAACACAGTCCGTTTCATCGCCCATTCTACAAGAACGCCCTGCCCTCTCGACAGGGCGGCAGGCCCGGGCAGGGAGGAGGCATGCAAGGAGAAGGGGTGTCGGTCCGCGAGGAAGAACAACTCCACCGAGACCCCCAATAGAGTCAACGACCTGGAGGACCCCCGCATAAGGAAACAGGGGACAGCTTGTCTGAGTGTCCAACCCGAAGGCCACCGACTTACCCCGAAGGGCCAGCGCGTGGTCCCGCAGGAAGAACAAAGGAACCAACAGTCCGAGGGCATAGACGGGTAAGTGGAGGGAGACCCACCCATCGGCCGGGAAGTGGACGTCCCAGGTTCGATCGGGAACCTCACCCAACCTCGCTCGACGTATCTGTGGCTACCCAGACCGTCGGCGGGGGGGCGGTCCAGGGCACAGCCGCAGAGAGCGAGCCCCGAGCAACCCAGCGACCGAAGCGTCTGCGAACGGTACGCGGGAGCGGCAGGAGCCGATCCATAGGGGCAACGGAAACACCGCGGTGCCCATGAGGAGGAGGCGGCGTAGCCAGAGGCTCCCTAAGGGAAGGGGCAGAGCGGCCCAATGCAGCGAACCCACGAACGAGTCCCAGAGCAACCCCGGGAGGGAGACCGAGTGCAACACGGCGAAGACCTTCCACCGAAGGTGCACCGCGGCCGGCAGACCCAGGGTCACCATAGCGCCGGACAAAACCCATGCGAGACCGACCCATGGCACGACACGCGACGGGGTCAAGCGTGACCTGGGAACATCGAAGGGGAACCCTAACCGTGCGATGTTGCGAACGACTGTGAGGGCGTCGCCAATGCACAGTCCTAGGGCGTCGGAAACTACCAACCAATCGGCCAAGGAAAACAGGATCTGGAGCCCGCTCCTGAGGAGAGGACCCAGAGCCTGCCCCACCAGTGCGGAGAAGATCTGCGGCGCGATGTGGAGACCGAAGGGAAGGCCGTCGAACAGGAACACACGATCGGAAGTCCGAACGGCCAAGAATCGCTGGAAGCGAGGATGGAGAGGAACGAGCCAAGACGCATCCTGGAGGGCCAGCGACACTACCCACGAGAGAGGGCACAGGGCCAGGCGTACCAGGGGTACCGGCAGCATCCGAAACCGTGTGTGCACGATGTGCCTGTTGATGAGGGCCGACAGATCCACCACCGGTCGCATCGCGTCGCAGTTTGTCGACGGTACCAGAAAGACACGGGAGAGGAAAACCAGGTGACCGGCGGTCAACTCCCTCGACGCTACCCAGCTCGGGCATGGAAGTGAACACGTGGGCCACCTCTGAAGAGATGGGCCGGCGTCGGTGACAAGAGCGGAGTGGGGGTCTGGACGTCTACCTCCAGGTGAGACCCCTCCGCGCAACCCGCTGCCCCCAACGTCCCTCGCGGCTACCGAGGGGCGCAAGGGCGAAAACAACCCGAGGGAGCACCCGAGAGGAGGGGAGCGACCCGGTCGGCCAGGCGAGAAGGAGAACAAGGAGGCCGACCCAGAGAACTACACATTGTGTTGACGTGGAGGTACCCCCGGTATGGGCCGTGCGGGCATGAGCGCCACGTTGACCTCCTCTACCCCCCCCCCCCTCCAACCTCGTCGAAAATGGCGGGCCACCCCAACCCCAGGCCGGCGCGGGGCTGACCCCGTCGAAGGGCGGCCGGAAGTGGAAGGCCGGCCAGCCCCGACACGGCGGGGATGAAAGGGGCAAGAACAGAAGTGCGAGGCGGAACCGACGCACTGGCCTGCAACGTCCCAGTCCTGCGCCCGTGCAAGGCGGCAGCACTTGCAGCAGCACCCCGAAGAGGACCGGCAGAAGGACGGGACTGAGAAGACCCCGCGCGCGACACAGCGCGTCGGTGCGTGACGTAAGCAGGGTCCGCAACGACACAGCGCGTCGTCGCGTGTCGGAAGCAGGGGCCGCCGACAGAGAAGCGTAGCATTCCCAAGCATCCTGCTTAAAAAAAACGACGTATATAGCGCAGAGTACAACAAACCCTGACGAATATCCAAGGGGGCCGGCCGGCAGAACGCCCGTACCGTCGGGCGTTGCCGTGTTGCCGCGCACAAAACCGCCTTCAGCTCGGGAACCAAAGACACCGCGAGCCGAAGGTGGACCCGCTGAACGCGGTCCAAACCCTCGCGAAGATCGCCTGGCGCAGACGCCTCGAAAAGCCGCAGGTGGTGAACAGACGTCTGGAGGGAACCTAAAGACAAGACAATAAGTCAGTCACCCTCTGTCGCAAGGGAAAAACCTTGGCGACAGAGGGCTGATACGGGTGAGAGAAGAACGGGGTAGCAATAGAACAAAGTTCAAGAACGGGCGTGCTCATCCAGGACCAGAACGCGCCGTCCAACCCGCCGACAGACACAAGAGGAGGCAAAACAGTGATGACTCCGGGGGAGGGACTGAAGGAGAGCCGTCGACGGATCGGTGTGTGAAGTCGAAGGCCTCAGCAAACCAGGCCTCCAATGGGAGAGGGTGACCGAGCATGATGGCTAAGCCAGGCGTACCGGCGTCGCACAAACCTGTCCCATAGGAGGACAGACCCGTCAACACAGCCAGGGACTGAACAGCTGGAAGGATGTCAGGGCGGCTGAAGTCTGACCAGAGCGTAGGCCTGCAGAAGGGAGGGGGACCGTAGCAGGGGTAGGTAGGGTGAGGCGCTGAGGGTGAGTCACCGCCAAGAAGCGCGAGAAGAGGGAGTCTTCCATCGACTCCAAGCGCCCTTCGAAGCGTGACACAACCCAGCCCTGCATAGCCGACAATCGATCCGAGAGAGGCGACCCCCCCCCCCAGATTGGTCGGCCCGCAGGGGCGAGCGTGAGCGGGAGCGAGACCCACGACACGAACCAGCAGCGTCGCGGCCCAAGGAAGGCGAGCGACGAAGGATGTGTCGCCGTTGAGGGACTCGTCCCCGATCACGAACGGCCGAGGGGGAAACAGCACCATACCCCTCTTCCAGCGACACGTCAGCTCCTGAGAAAGGGGACCCCGAAACCTCGCGAAACCCCACCGAGTGCAAGAGGAGGGGTACCCTCCTGGCGAGACGGTAAGTGAAGGTCAGGAAGAGAAGAATGAGGAGGAGCAGGACGACGGGAGTGGGAAGGCTGGCCGGGTGAAAGGAGGCCAGAAGGAGCCGCGGGGGGAAACAGAGCAAGGATCCCCGGGGCTGAGATAACAGGGCGGCCCGACACCGAGGCGGAGGAGGGAGGGACCTCCACCGTGGGATGAGACCGTGAAGGAAGAATAGGCACTGAAGCAGGTGAAGTATGAGAAGCAACGACATCCAGGCGGACCCTCCTGGACAGTGTAGGAGGAGGGAGCAGAGGGCCAGCTACAGCATGAACAACCGCGCGCGGAGAGGACAACGTAAGAGGAAGTCGTCTGGGCTGGGGAAGCGGGCGGAAGGGAGTAGAGCCCCTATCCGTAGAGGCCAGGGGAGGGCGCACAGGGGCAGAGCCGCTAACCCCGGCCTCAGGGCGAGAGCCATGACGAGGGCGATGGGTGTCGTCAAGGCGATCAGGAGGACGACGAGGGGCAGTAGAGGACAGACGACGAGGCGAGCGAGAGCGTGGACGGAGCTGGGGAACCCCCCGACGATGGGACGACCGGCTGCGGGACCCAGGGGAGAGGGCCCGAGCAGGGAGAGGGCCAGGTGAACGGCCTTCAGTCGGGTCAGGGATACCCAGGGCGACGCGGATCCGGTCGGCAACAAAGGCCGGGGAACGGTGGCCCACAGTCCTAATGTGGCGGGAGACCATCGTCCACACCGACGGAAGGGAAGCAGAGGCCACAGCCGCCGCCGAGGAACCAGGGCCATGGTGCAGCACATCCACCAGGGCCAGACACGTGCCACACAGAGCAGGGAGGTAGGCCGTAGAGGACACACAGAGCGAGTGGCGCAAGCAGGACTTGTGGCTCTCCAAGCACGGGGAGCGACAACCAAGGCGAAAGCAAGGCAGCCTACCTGCACTAGAAGAACACACACCATAATCAGCACGTCGAAGGAGTAAGTGGAGAGAATGTCCAAGAAGAACCAGGGAAGGAGCATGGGGAAACAGGAACACACATGCAAACAGGTATCCGTACTCACCCTAAACTGGGAGCACAGAGGTAGGTGAGGAGGGCGGCCGAGGCGGAAGAGCACTAGCAGAACCTGCAAAGATGGAGAAAGTGTTAACCACCACTCAACATCTTACATGCAGGGCCTATAACACCAGTAAAGTGCATAGTGATATAGTATCAGGCAACAAGATGACATAAAAAAAGTCAATAGTGAAAGCCAACTATTACCGTAATTTGCGGGCCAATGGAGGCATAACCGTACCGACACCACCCTCCCGCAATTTTGCGGGACCCCCCAACGATCTCCGCAAATTTGCGGGGAGCCGAAACGTCCCAGAGGACCGAATCGAGCTCCCGCAAATTTGCGGGACCGGCCGAGATGGTCCGGCGCCGAAAAAAGCGAGAGGAGCGTCTAGGGAATACCAAAAAAGGCCACAAAAATTGCGTCATCTCCTTATGAACTCCAAGCAATGATGGCCATCAAGCTGAGCAGTGTCTTCCTTGAATTTATCCTGACTCAACCGGTAAAGGGAGAGGCAAGGAAGACACACCAGGGGAGAGGAGGCACATCCCCCAGGAACCACCCAACCCACAGAGATAGAGCAAAGCCCATGAGGAGAAGTGGCAGGGAGGGTGGTTTCGCACAAACAGGGGCCCCCGTGAGGTACCCCTGGATTGGGCAAAAGACTATGAAAGGATGGAGGTGAAACAGGAAGAGAAAACAAAAACCAGTAAATGAAACTGGTGAGAAAAAGGGTGGCCTAGCCGTGAGCAGAGAATGTGTCGGGCGAAAAACCCTGTGGTGTGAAAGAGGGGCCCCCGTGGGGTATCCCTGGAGTATCACGAACCACCTGTCGCCCAGGCCCTTGAGACACAGTGAAGGACTCGAAAGGGGGGACTCGGGAATAACGCTAATAATGCGGCCGACACAAACTCTACAAACAGCACCGCCACCAACGAAATCTCAGATTGTTTACCAACGGTACACCTAGGCTATGAAAAAATGAAAACTCATAGGGGCATAGCAATTCCTGAATGAGAAAATGAGCTAGGCTAAATTAAGCTAAAAGCTAAACTATGCCCAGATTAACAGGAAAAAAGAATATGAAAAGAGAAAGAATGAAAAACATATACGAGGAACGCCAGGCGCCCCCGTACCTTCGGTAGGCTATTTCCACACGCGTCTCCATTATACACACTTAGGAGCCCATTTACGTGTGCCCTAGATCACGTAACATCTGTCTAACAAAAAAGAAGGCCAGATAAGCCGAAACGAACCTAAACAGGGTGAATTAAAGGAGCACAACAAAAGCGACTTCATTCAATGGAGCGCGTGAAAAAATTATGACAAGAGAGGGTCGCTCATGCGCACGTTCGACAGGGATCTGCACATGACGGAACACGGGATGGGCCTTAAGCGGTAACTAAGGTAAACCCCTTTTTCTTCTCTTCTATGCTTTTTTCACCTTCGGTGGTAGTTTTGGTTAATGTACAACGTCTCCTAGAGCAAGATAAGGAGTAGACTCTAGATGTTTTCTTTTTAACCGCGGTTGGAATGACGACATAGCAGTCAAAATAGACAAGTCGTCATTGCAATTAGGTTAATAGCCTTGGACTACTAACAAATTCTGTGTGTCCAGGCATTTTGGCTCGAACGTCCCTTGATTTTGGCCCTGCCACTCTTTCAACTATGGGGGAGGCACTCGCTATAGGCAGTTCTGCCTTTTGCCTCCCTCAATCACATAGAAAAAAAAAAAAAAAATTACCGGTATGTTATTACACTCATCCCTCTGCTATCACGGGTAATTGGTACCCTAATTCTACCTCTATAGTGGAAATCGCGATAGCGACACTGAAGAACTTATGGGAATAATTATAATTGGTGCCGAGGTACCAGGCTCACCCATCTTGGACACCCATTTCCCGCCAAATACATCTAATAAATACATATTATTTGAGGAGAATACTTATAAATACAGTCAGGTCTTGATATACACAGTTAATTTGTACCGTGTACGTACCGTTTATATCAAAACCGTGTTTTAGAAATAACAGGCCTTATGGGAATTAATTCATTCGTTCCAGCCACTTTCCCAAAGTCCCCCTTTTAGCCCTTTTTGCCTATCTTCAGCCGACTTATATTACATTATACCACCAACATCATATATGGTTGTTTACTGTATATATGGATGGAGTCATGAAAGAATACTAGGAAGAGCAGCGGATGTTGGTGTATCGCTGAAAAGGGAGGGAAATGAGTGGAAGCTGCCTATACTGCAGCAGTGCAAGTACTGGCACTGAGCTGGATACACAGGCCTAGTTTGCCTTTTACCAGAGAATCTACTGTAAGAAACTGTAAGAAACTGTATACTGCTGTTTGCGGATGATACAGTTTTGATGAGCGATAATGAATGGGAGTTGCAGGGTCTGGTAAATGAGTTTGGAACAGTGTGCGAAAAACGGAATTTGAAGGTAAATGCGGGGAAGAGCAAGGTTATGGTCTTCGAAAGGGGTGAAGTCACAGAGTGTGAGGTCATGGAGATCGTCAACTCTTTTAAGTATCTGGGCAGTGTGTTGAGAAAAGATGGGACTATGGATGAAGAAGTGCGGGAGAGGGTGCAACAGGGGAAGAGGGTTGTAGGAACGTTGAAATCAGTAACAAGAAATAGGGTGGTCAGTATGAAAGTGAAGAAGTCCTTGCATGACAGTGTGGTAATTCCGACACTAACTTACGGAAGCGAAGCATGGATGTTGGTTGAGAGACTCAGACCAAGAGTGAGAGCGGTGGAAATGAGTTACAGTAAACCCTCGCTATCTCGGACTAATTGGGGGGAGACCCAGTCCGAAATGTCCGATTTTCCGAGATGTCCGAAGTCCGACTTATGCCCGACTTAGGAGAGAAAAATGTCCGAATTAGAAGAGGGAGTCCGACCCACCAGAGAAAACGGACACTTCCCTATCACTAACAACATAGATTCAAGATAAATTACAGTACCTGTACAGTATACAGCAGACATATAAATATAACTTTCCTTCTCCATTTCACTGTCCTTCTCCACCTCACTGTAGCCTTAGATCTCGGAATTTTCCGAGATATATGGACATCTGTCCGACAGACAATGTGGGCCCTCGGAGTTTTCCCCTTACATCTCGGAATTTTCCAAGATCTACGGCAAACTTTCCGAGAGGCCGATGCCAGTCCGAGAAGTGCGGGTTTCCGACTTTTAGAGGTCCGAGATAGCGAGGGTTTACTGTACTTAAGATGTGCGTGCGGAGTTACATGGAGGGATAGACCGACGAATGAGGAAGTAAGAAGGAGGTGTGGTGTGGAGGTAGATGTGCTGGAAAGTGTGAAAAGGAACAACTTGAGATAGTTCGGCCATATGGAATGTATGGAAAGCGAGAGAATGACTAAGAGGGTGTACGAGAGCGAGGTGGAAGGACAGAGAAGGAGATGTAGACCGAAGGAGAGGTGGAAGGATGGAGTGCGGAAATATATGGATGAAGGCGGTGGAGGTTGGGAGGAGGGGCGTCGACTGACTGGGGACAGAGGTGCATGGGGACGGTTCGTTCGTGGCCACCCCTTCGGGGATCACAGTGTCGGGCAATACATAGATAGATAGATAGATCATATATGACATAACGTAGAATACATTAACCATCCTTGCCCGGGCAGCATTTATAAATGTCGATAGTCCTATCCGGGCGATATGGCCAAAAAACGTTGTATGTAAACATAGGCCTATTTTTTTTATTTTAACTGCTAGAGAATTGTATCTTGTATCTGTAGACTGGCATTGAGTATAGCTCTCTAGGTCAACTGGTTCAGGTGTGATGACGATTTCTGTGGAGGGTTATGCCACGGATTTAGCCATATCAGACACTGTGGAACACTAATTTTCGCTCTAACTGGCAATGGCGGACAAGGTCGGACTACTTCTTGTTGAGGCTTGGCGGCGCTCCGATCGGCTTTGTTTACAAACGTTTCGCCGCGCGGCTGCGCGGCTTTCAGAACACGCTTAACCCATCCCGCCCGGGCTCGCTATCCTAAGGACATTATTGAGATCCGGGCGTTCTGGCCGAAAAACGTCTTTAATAGGCTACCCGTATCTTTATTATTTTAACTGCTAGAGAATTCCCACGCATCTCTAAACGTAGTGCTGTTTCCTATCTGTAAACTGGCATTAAGTAGAGCTCTCTAGGTCAACTGGTTCAGTTGTGATGACGATTTCCGTGGAGAAATTCGATACGATTTTCGCAATATCTGCAAAGGTCCTATGCAGACACTAATTTCGTCAATGCATACAACAACAACATTGATCCGACGTCTCCTTCTTGGTTTCGGAGGTGCGGTGTTGCAAAGACAGGCTTTGTTTACATGCGTCGGACGCACTGCTTTCAAAACACACTTAATAGGCTTTCAAAACACGCTTAATAGGCTTTCAAGCTTACGGATTTCAAGGGGACACCCGGGCTCCTGCCCATCTGCCGCTGTGTTCTTTTAAAATGCTGCCTGGGCAGGAAGGGTTAAGGACACTTTCAAGCATACAGATTTTAAAAGGACTCCCAGGGTCCGGGCCTTCGTAAGGTGCGTCTTTTTAAAATGCTGCCCGGGCAGGAAGGGTTAAGCATCAATAAGAACTGTTTTGGACATGTTACTGACCTATTTGTGTGGATAGATAATAATAATAATAATAATAATAATAATAATAATATTTATTCAGTTAGCAATTTACATATTTGGTACCACATAGTTTGTTACAAATATGACATGTACCAGCCTTGCATAATTCCAACTAAGGATAGCCCAATAAGGCCGTTAGGCGTATTTCCATTGGGGTCCTTGTGGGATTAGGTTAGCTGGGGAAAAATGGGGAGGATAAAGAAATAGATACTTTAGAGAAAGTATTTCTAGGGGGTTATTTTAAGATACCTTACATCCTATAGTAAATATCAGTAGTCCGTAATAGCAGTAATAATTTCAGTTTGGTTTGTCTATCTCTTATGTCGCATTTAGTAGTAGACATAAGCTTCGTGCTCCCTTCTCGCAGCTGTCCGGTTCAGGTGTTCCTTCAGGCTACGTCTGAAGGAATACAGCGTTCTCTTTTCACGGACTGACTGGGGTAGGTCGTTCCAGTCTTTGATGGCGGTGAAGAAGAATGTTTGCTTACCCTGTCCTTGGATTCTCGGGACCTTAAAATTAAACATCCTGTTTCTTGTATTATGTCCACTCCTCTCATTTGCTTTAACAAAATCATTCTTTAGGTACTCTGGAGCTCTGTCATAGAAAATTTTGAAGGCATTAGTGAGCCTGATTTGTTTGGCCCTGTCAGCGACATTGAGCATACCTAGTGACTGAAGTTGTTCCTGGCCAACATGTGATCTGGGTCCTAGGTTCAGCATGAACCTAACCATTTTATTTTGAGTGACCTGAAGTTTGTGCTGTGCTGATTTAGATGATGCAGAGTACCAGGATGACACAGAATAGTCAAAATGACATTGAACAAGCGCTTGGCAGAGGGTCTTTTTGGTCGCCGCGGGCAAGCATCCCACCTGTCTATACAGGTATTTTATACGTGCTCTACACTTACTCAGGATAGATTCCAAAATTGTTTCACCTGACAAACTCGCGTCCAGTTTTAGTCCGAGATATTTAACTTGTGACACTGTTGTTATAGGAATATCATTACAGTTGACCGTTGCGTTTTGTTCCACATAAGATGGCTTCCGTCTTGCCCAGGTGAAGAGATAGTCTATTGTCCACTAGCCATTCACTACATGATTCTAGTTCTTTGGTAAGTGAAGCGGCAATACTTATTGGGTCTTTTCCTGAAACCAGGAGCACGCTGTCGTCTGCATACAGTAATAATTTACATGAGACGCTCAGTTCCATGTCGTTCACATAACAGAGAAAGAGTAAGGGACCAAGGATGCTTCCCTGCGGGACCCCACAGTTAATTGGCATAGGATCAGATATATTATCGTCAATTTTGACTCTTTGGGTTCTACCACTAAGATAAGATTTAAACCAGTTCACAGATCCTATGCCCATTGCTTGTAGTTTATTACATAGGATATCATGGTCTACTGTGTCAAACGCCTTTTGTAGATCAAGAAGAACCATACCGGTGTAGTTACCTTTAGACATTTCTTTACGAATGTGATCCGTTAAGTGGATGAGACAGGAGTCTGTCGAGTACATGCATCTGAAACCTGATTGAAACTTATAGAATAGATCATTTTGTTTGAGGTAGTGTTCAATTTGGGTGTATACCGCTCTTTCAAGGATTTTAGATACAATACATAATATGCTAACTGGTCTGTAGTTACCAACTTCTAGTTTATTTCCTTTCTTGAATAGAGGGGTTACAATAGCTTCCTTCAGTTCAGCAGGTACAGTGTTGGTGTTAATTGACAAATTGATGATGTGGGTTAGGGGGCCTGCTATACCAATGGCTCCATCTCGTAGAAATTTGGCAGGAATTTTGTCTGGTCCTGTGCTTTTATGTACATTTAGGTTAGACAGCTCGTCAAAAGTGTATTTTGGTGTAACATTTTGCAATCCAAATATGTTTGGGTGTATGTTTTTATCTCTGTAGAAATTTCGAAAGGTGGCCGTTGTTGTCGTGTATTTATTGAGAGGTTGAGGTAGGTTCTGTGCAAGTGTGTTTGCTATGGAGGTGAAGAAGGCGTTGAAGTAGGTTGAAATTTGTCGTTTATCGTGGCAAATCTGATCATTAATAGGTGAGAGCAATATTAGTGTTAGACGAATCCCTTGTCTTGTTGCTGTAGCCTGTTGTTTTTAGGTGCCTCCATAGTTTCTTTGGGTTATTCTGATATTCCTCTGCCTTATTGTGAAAATAATTAGTTTTCGCTGATTTTATTTTCCTACTTAGTTTATTCCTGGCCCTGTTGAACTCATGTTTCAGACCTTGATCCTGTCTATGTTTCGCTAGCCTTTTTAACAGATTGTCTCTGTGTTCCAGATGGTGTAGTATGTCATTGTTGATCCATGGGTCTGACCTTGCTTTAATTCGTATGTCTTTCAGAGGAGCTATTTCGTCTAGAATGTTTGTGATGATGGTTCTGAAGCCAACCCATGCGTCATTAACGTTTGTACTTCCAAACACTGGAGACCAGTCTGTATTCCATAAAATGTCCAGAAATGTTTCTTTATTGTAGTTTCTGAGTGACCTTGTTTTGATAATCTTGTGATTCTCTAGGGTAATTTTTGTGGTTTTTCGTGTGCAATATGTGACGAAGTGATCACTTATCCCAGTCTGTATAACCCCTGATTGGGATATTTTGTCCTCTCTGTTACAGTTTATGTGGTCTATTATTGTGGCAGTGTTCTCAGAGATACGTGTGGGGGTTGTGATGAGTTGTTTGTGATTGTGCATTGTCAGTATATGCCTATATTCTCGTACAAGCCTATCATTTCGTTGTTTGTAACATAGGTTAAAATCCCCTAGTATGATGGATTCATTCCGAGGGTCTAGCGATGACAACGTTCGTTCAAATTTGGTCAAGAATTGTGTGTCGTCTGGTGGCCTATAGCATACCCCAATTGTGATGGGTCTTGTCCTCGGCAGGTGTAGATCGATCCACAGAGCTTCGTGATTTTCTACATGGAGGTCGGTCCTGGTTGTGTGTGTGAGGTTGTTTTTTACATACAGACATACTCCTCCCCCATGCCTATTGCGATCATTCCTAACCATATTGAAACCTTGAATGTTTATTTCACCATCGTTTATACTTGAATCCAGCCAGGTTTCTGTGATTGCAATTATTGAAGCTTTGGCCTTATTAGCTAACAAGTTTAATTCTGACAATTTATGGTACATTGATCTGGCGTTAATGTGGATAAGATGGAGCCCTTTGTTTCTTACAGTTTCTTACAGTTTCTTACAGTTTCTTACAGTAGATCCTCTGGAAAAAGGCAAACTATGCCTGTGTATCCAGCTCAGTACCAGTACTTGCACTGCTGCGGTCGTTCACGGTGTTGGCGGCGGCGGTAGCAGACGCAACATTTTTACTATTCTGTATTTTTGTTTTATAATCAAACTTCAAATCTTGTCTTCCCCATGCTTTATCAAGATTACTTTCAAACTCCCTTATTGATTCGGAATCGACTACATACTGGGGCAGTGCGTTCCACTCATTTACCACTTGTTGGTGAACACTCTGTATTCATCTTTGATTTTGAATGTGTCCTGGCTGGATTCTGAGTTGTTAATACTAATTGGTTCATTTACATTAATATTCGGTAATGAATGCAAGGCACATATGTTGCATAGGAATTCCCGTTCTTCACTGTTGGTCTTCTTAGAGATGAACTTCATGTGAGCTACAGTTTTACACTTAACACAGTTTATGATCCTTTGTTTTCTTGTTATGAGTGATTCACATATTTCACAAATGAGTTTAGAACCCTTAATAGCTACTTCCCTACATTTATCGCATTCCACTTCTTTTCTGCTAGTAATGTAAGTACATCGATCGTGTACTGTTTCATTACAACTACTACATTGTGACGTTGTACTCCTTTTGTTGAATCCAATATCGCACACTATACATATTTTCCTGTTACTGTTCATCGTACGTCTGGCGGTGTGGTGATCAGCTGTGCGCCGTGAGCGGCTGATGGTGTGTGAGCGCGTGAGATGAGGACAGGTTGTGGCTCCCCCTTGCCCCCCTCCCACCCTACTGGGTTGGTTTCTCTTGTTGTCTATCTTGTTCGTTGCTGTTACTTCATTGTCGATGTGTTTGCTAGAGCTTCCTGCTTGCATGTTGTGTTACTTGGGTCACCGATATCTGTGGTAGTGATGATACAGTTGAGGGTAATGTTGAGTAGGTAGAATGTTGGCACTGTGCTGGCGGTTGCCCTGCGGTCTTGGTTGTGAGTTGGAGCATGACGGGAGACTTGGGTGCCTGCTGGCCCAGTTTGTTATAACGAATTTTACTGCTAGGGACTGTTGAAATGTCGGTGTCTGCTTTACTTGTTTGGTGGTGAGGTTTCTTCAACGTTGAACTAGGGCCGGGGTTGGTCTCTACATCTCCGCAGCTAATTAGAGTGTAGCACAATAGGTGTTGTAGCGAGGTTGTGCCAGAGTATTTGCCCAGCCGTGGCGTCTTCCCGATATATGAAATAGACCAGGCAGGAATGGTGACAGAAATTTCACTCGTGTGTGATTTCTGTGTGACGAGGTCCCTCAATACTTGTTTAGTGTTGACCTGGTACACTACCGGTCCCCTCTGCACCTGTATATCAGCACAGCCCCTCTGGATGTTGAGAAGGATGATACATAGAGAGAGGGCTGTACTCCCCCCGCCCCGTCCCAGCCCCAACCCGGACCCCATTACTGTGATGAAGTTGATAAGCTTTGAGCTACAGCTCGTACATCGGCCCCTCCAGGTTCCCCGGCATGTCCATCGTCCTCATCGAAACCAGAGAACACAGAAATATTGTCCATCATATCATTATCATCATCAGACTGGTTGTCACTGTCGGGGGTGCTCCCTCCCTCCCCCTCTCTTTATTATGGTTCAATAGACCAGAAAAAGAGAAGAAGTTATGACCCTATTGATAATGCAAAACTATTGAACAAACTTAAAAGTGTACGTTTGTTATTTGGTCTCTATATAATCTGTGAATCATTTCCGATATGATAGAATTAAAGATTTTTTTTTTACACCAACTCAATCAGCAAAATGACACAAATGTCAATTAAAAACATGTTACAATATTTCCCCATAATTTTGTATAGACACTATCAAGGCGAAAATATACCGTGGGAAAAAAAAATAAAAAAACATAAATAAAACGTAAATTTTCCGTCGCTCGGAAGTGGAGCCAGAGAAGCAGAGAAGACGGGGGAATATCCTTTGTTGACTTTCTTATTTATTGTTTATTTCTGTGCTGGAAGGATATTATAATTTTCAATTCCATCGCATTAGAAATGATTCATAGATTACAAAAAGACCAAATAAGACATAGGATAAGGGAGATAGATAGATGAATTAGATAGATAGATAGAGAGCGAGAGTGTTGCTAGGTCAAAGCGATCGATAAAATGCCAACATTATAGGTTTGATTCCCGAAGGAAAGTAGAGAAAACCTAATATTTAGTAGGGCCCCGTAATCATTGACGACTTCGCCTATTAACATTAATAGTCTCCATTCAACATCCTGCGCCAGCAATCTGAATAACCCGCGCGGAAGATCATGGAGTACTCATCATAAGTGCATGCCTAATTCCCTTATGGGATCGTCATTTTGATTGGGTACCCTACAGAAAAAAAACTCTGTAAAAAAGAAAAAAGAAAAGATAATTTAATATCTGTTATCATATGACTTGCCATATACGTGGATTTCTCATGCTTTGCTTCCCTGATACCAGGCCCCCTAGTGGCCATCTTCGTTCTTCACTGATATACCAAGAAAAAACTATGGAAATCAACGAATGGTTAGTGGGATGGTTGGGAGGGCCGAGTCGTCAATGATTACGGGGCCCTACTAAATATTAGGTTTTCTCTACTTCCCTTCGGGAATCAAACCTATAATTTAATAGGGCCCCTCCATCATTGACGACTTCGCCTGAATATCAAAACTGGAGGCGGGACATTCGTAAAATATCCTAACCTTAGGGAAGAAAATCCGAATAACATTTTCTTACGATTTTTATTGTATGCAATGCAAAATATAAAAAATATATAAAAGATTTGCTAGCAGTGCGTGGCATTAAGAAACTGCTTGCTCATGGTAAGGTCGTTGCAGGCGACCTTATGCATGAAAAGAGTGTGACACATCTGTGTCCTACCGAGCGAGACCCTGCAGTAGGTACTTGCTCTGTTCTTAAAACTAATTGTACAGTAATCTCACTGTGCACTTTGGTAAAAAATAGACATAGTTGCAACAATGTGATAACTCTCTTAAAATTAAACATGACTAAATACTGGACTGTAGAACCTGTCCTATCACAGCTTGTGATATATCACAATTTCCAAGGGTACAGGGGGGATATGGCCTTATTCCGCACAGCCCCCCCCCCCCTTTTTTTTTAACAAACAACTAATAAAACATACTACCTACTGTACCCGTTGCCGTAAAGCTACAAAAGTACGCTTATTCCTGTCAGGAATGTATGGTTGGAAGCCCAAAGTTGGGTCTTAGCAATATCCTCAATTGAAAAATTGTGTAAAAATCTGAGAGACACCGCCCACTTCCTAATGTCGTGAGACCGACCTAACACGCCGGGGTTGCTTTCCTTAATAATGTCTACTAGTAATGAAGCTAACTTCCGTTTCGTAGCACATGTACCTGTTCGGTTCACCCATAAAGCACCTGGTTGGCGAGGTTGCGCAGCTCTCATAAACTTTGTGAGCGCTTGCACCGGACATAACATGTGATGAATGAGGCCCCTCTTGAGGGCCGGGACTGAAAATTCAGAAAAGACATGGTCTGAATGTTCATTTTTAGCAATAAATGAGGGAGACGGCGCGATTTGCACATTGTCGTGCAGCCTCCCAAACCTGAGACAGTTTGGTTCGTTGCTCATCGCCGCCAGCTCTGATACCCGGTGTCCAGTGGCAAGTGCCATGAGAAAAACCGCTTTCTTAAAAAGTGAGTCAAAGTCCGGCGCATGATTATACTTGCGGGATTGTAGCAATTCCAAAGCTTTATCAAGGGACCAGGTGGGCATGAGCTGGCGAGGAGGAGGACGAAGTTTGAAACATGCCCTCATAAAACCTTTCTCCTCCGCCTGCGGTATGGAAAGGCCGGTGAGATCAAGGAAGGAGGTTCTAATGGCCGACAGATAATTCTTTAACGTTATGACCGAAAAATGTTTCTGCTCAAACAGATAATCTAAGTACTGGAACACTAAGGCTGCAAGGATGCAAGTCGTCTGCCTTGATTCCACAATCCAGGTCGTAAAAGTTTTCCAATGTGATTGATATTGTCTCCTGGTAGATGGGGTGTACTGATTCATGAGCTTTTGAGTGACACTAGGCCCAAATTTATTTAGCCATTTGGCAGAGAAAATATCCATAAGGCAAAACTGAGAGAGGTCCGAAGGTTGCCAATCGCTTCCAAGTGGAAGGCGGAGACCGGGAGGGACACCGGGGTCCGGCACCACTGTTGCAATTGGTGGTACCATACCTGAGCCGGCCAGAGCGGCGCGATCAGCGCTACTCGGCCAACAACTCAGATTGTACAACTCAAGTGTCCTCAACTTAAATGCTTCTTCTGAAATCACTGTGTTGGGTGATTTTAATGTCCATGTTGTTGTTGTTCCCTAAGCTGCCTGGCCGAACAGCCCCGAGTCCCTGAGGAAAGCCATGGCCACAATCGGGCTTTCCCACAGAGCTCTCATTGAGTGTAGATTGTGTTGTTGGCGTAAGTGGTTGTGTGAAATGCAGTCTTTTATGATGTGTTTAATGGTATGGGGTGCTGTGTTACATCCCGGGCAGGCGTCGACAACGGAGTCATCCAGTCTCTTCTGATAGCTCAGGAGAGCTGGATGGTGTCCGCATCTCAGCCTGGCCAGGTGGACTCTGTTCTCGCGAGGGAGGGAGGATTCGGAAGGATGGATTTCGGGAGGTCGTGCATGCAGCTGCGTGTTGTCTGTGAGTGAGTGGATGGATTGGCGAGAGATATGAGTATGGATGTGCTTCTGGAAGTTGGTTCGGGGTGGGCAGGGAGGGAGAGAGGACAATAATTGTGTGTGATACCGTGTGCTAGGTGTTGTTTTGATATTTCTTGGTGTCTGTGGGTGTGTTGCCATGTAGTTTAGTGGGTGGTCTTGGTTTGTGGAGGCTGCTGCCAGGAATTGAGTGCCTCTCATGTCCAGATGGTCAGATTTAATGTCCATAATGTTGAATGGCTCACTCATTCAGCCAGGACTGATGATGCTGGTCTTGAATGTGAGCTATTTGCAGACTCATTTAATCTCACTCAACTAGTCAACCAACCCACCCGTGTACCAGATAATCCTAATCATAATTCCCACCTACTGGACTTATTTTTAACAACCAATTCAGAAAATTATGATGTTACAGTGAGGTCCCCGCTTGGATCTTCTGATCACTGTCTGATACAGGCCACCTGTCTATCACCTACCACACCTTCCCACTCTGAACCTGTTTTGGTGACTAAATGGCATTACGATAGGGCAGACTGGGAGGGTCTTCAAGGTTTCTTTATTGATATTCCCTGGACCTCTTTCTTTTCTAATGATGCACACTCCACCTTGAGCCACATACAAGATTTTGTAAAAATTGGAATGGAAACTTTTATTCCTCATCAAAAGTACAGTAAAAGATCTAATTCACCTAAATGGTTTGACCATAATTGTGCTAGAGTAACTGAACAAAAAGCAATAGCCTACAATGCATACACAAGATCAAAACCACATGAAGCCTTTAATTACTTTAGAAACATCAGAAATCATGCCAAAACTGTATTAAACCTAACTAAATCAAACTTTCTCCACAAGCAGGCAAATAAACTTCTAAATAATCCAAATGATAACAAAATATTTTGGTCTACTCTTAACTCATTCAAATCCAACTTCACTACTGCTTCATCCATTCCACCATTAAAATCTCCGACTGGCAATCTTGTAAGTGACCCACGAGGTAAAGCTAACCTTCTTGCGGATATTTTCTCCACCAACTCAACCTTAGATGAAATAAATCAAGATGTCCCTGTACTTAATTTTAATTCGCCTGAAATTCCCTCACTTAAGCTCCACACCAGACATGTCAAAACTATTT
The DNA here is from genome assembly GCA_032716605.1 of Paralithodes platypus. Classification (NCBI taxonomy): domain Eukaryota; kingdom Metazoa; phylum Arthropoda; class Malacostraca; order Decapoda; family Lithodidae; genus Paralithodes; species Paralithodes platypus. The sequence continues at coordinate 18,560,927 of CM064487.1, forward strand.
TGCAGAATCTCTCAGTAGATAAGGCTCCTGGTCCAGATGAAATTCCTCCAATAGTACTTAAGAATTGCTCCTTGGTGCTCGCTCCTGTATTGGCAAAAATTTTCCGTCTGTGTACTCATACCTCATGCTTCCCAGTACCCTGGAAAGAAGTAAACATCCATCCAGTTCCTAAAAAAGGTGCCTCTTCAGATCCATCAAACTACAGACCAATAGCTATAACTTCCACTCTTGGTAAAGTCTTTGAAATTATATTCAATAATTACATAATTAAGCATCTTCAGAATAATAAATTAATCAGTGATAGGCAATATGGTTTTAGACGATGTCGATCAACTGCAGACATTCTTTGCCTTCTTACGCATCAAATCAACCAAGCTACAGACCAACATGGTGAAACACATACAGTAGCACTGGATATATCAAAGGCATTTGATAGAGTCTGGCATCAATCCTTATTGTCGAAGATGTCACACTACGGCCTTGCATCATTAGTTCCACTAATTTCTTCTTATCTTCATAACAGAAAAATATGTGTAATGGTAGATGGCCTTTATTCTCAATTTCACTCAATAAATGCTGGTGTTCCCAGAGATCAGTTTTGGCCCCAACTCTGTTCCTCATTCATATCAATGATCTCATATCTACCACTCATAATCCAATACATTCCTACGCAGATGACTCAACACTCCACAGTTCCTTCACATTTACCAATTCTTTCACCCAACCCGATCTTATAAATTCAAAAATAAACACTGCAATTTCTCTGAACCAGGACCTTTCTAGAATTAATGAATGGGGACAAAAGAATCTAGTTTCCTTTAATGCACAGAAAACCAAGTACATTCAATTTTCTAACCGACAGAATCTCACTATCTATCTATCTATTGCCAGATGTCTTACTCCCCTTAATGAGAGTGGCCATACACAGAATACCCCCAATAGGACTTATTCCTGTAAGAGGGACAACCCGAGCCAGTTTACTGAAGGACTTACAGGATTGACCACTCAATTTAGGATCCGTCCGACTCCGAGGCCCTCTGTGTATCTTGTTAGCACTATTTTTCTACAGTGGTGTTCGGCTAGTCCATCCACTAACCTGCCTTACCCTTCGGTAAGCAGTACGGATTTGTATCAGGTTATCATCCCCTAGACAGGTTGCCGACCAAGGCTGACGAGTCCCATCCACCCGGATTTTTATAAGGTTGTCTCCCCTAGATGGGTTGCCGACCAAGGCTAACGAGTCCCATCCACCCTGGCGAATCTCACTGACTCCCATATATTTTTGAATGATGTAAATATTCCCACTTCCCCTAGTATTGACATTCTCGGTGTAACATTAACTACTAACTTGAGCTGGACACATTATGTTAGAAGCATTGCTAAGAATGCCTCTAAAAAACTGGGACTCCTGTACAGAGTTCGAGAATTCTTCACTGACGAGCAGTTGGCCGTAATATATAAAAGTCATGTGCGTTCTCAGATGGATTACTGTTCACCTCTGTGGAGTGGAAGTGGAGTGGTTGCATTGAGGCAGTTGGACAAAATTCAAAATAAAGCTATTAGATTAATCAATAACCCTGCAATCACACAGGACCTTCCTACATTATCCATACGAAGAAACGTTGCATCCCTTGCATTATTCTACAGATATTTTCACAGCAATTGTTCCGAGGAACTTGCTTCAATTGTGCCGCCTCTCCACATCTTTCCCCGTAGAACTAGGGCAGCTGAGAGCGCCCATGAATTTACACTTTCTCCTCCACAATGCAGAACTTCTGCTTATCAAAATTCATTTATCCCTAGAACTACAACTCTTTGGAATTCACTTCCCTCGAGTTGCTTTCCACAAACTTACAATTTACAAAAGTTTAAATCCAGTTGTTACAAACATTTTATGAATGGAGGATGCCTTTAGGCACATGGACCTTTTTGTTTTATCTGTGTTTTTCCTTCCTCCGTTCATTGTCTCTTAACCCAGTGAGACCCAGCGTCGCACGTGTTGCGTCGGCAGTGTTTGATCACCAACTCCCAGCGACGCATCACGTGCATCCGACATATAAAAAACACTTACGTGGCTCGTAAGGTAGGAAATGGCGGGAGAATAGGAGGGGGAGGTGCCGTAGTGTGTGTGGGAGCCGGGCCAGTAGGTGTGAGCGGGCCGAGACAGCCGCGCGGCTGGTGGTGGTGGGCTTAGTGGGGATAGTTGTTGTTGTTGTTCCCTAAGCTGCCTGGCCGAACAGCCCCGAGTCCCTGAGAAAGGCCATGGCCACGATCGGGCTTTCCCACAGAGCTCTCATTGAGTGTAGATTGTGTTGTTGGCGTAAGTGGTTGTGTGAAATGCAGTCTTCTATGATGTGTTTAATGGTATGGGGTGCTGTGTTACATCCCGGGCAGGCGTCGACAACGGAGTCATCCAGTCTCTTCTGATAGCTCAGGAGAGCTGGATGGTGTCCGCATCTCAGCCTGGCCAGGTGGACTCTGTCCTCGCGAGGAAGGGAGGATTCGGAAGGATGGATTTCGGGAGGTCGTGCATGCAGCTGCGTGTTGTCTGTGAGTGAGTGGATGGATCGGTGAGAGATATGAGTATGGATGTGCTTCTGGAAGTTGGTTCGGGGTGGGCAGGGAGGGAGAGAGGACAATAATTGTGTGTGATACCGTGTGCTGGGTGTTGTTTTTATATTTCTTGGTGTCTGTGGGTGTGTTGCCATGTAGTTTAGTGGGTGGTCTTGGTTCGTGGAGGCTGCTGCCAGGAATTGAGTGCCTCTCATGTCCAGATGGTCTTTGACTTTGAGAATTTTGGTTTCTTGATGTAGGTGATCTGTGGGTGAAGTAGCTGTGCAGCCTGTAATGATCTTCAGGGCTTTGTTTTGAATAGTCTGTAAGGTCTTATGATGTGTTTCAGCTAGGTTAGAAGCCCAGGCTGGGCTTGCATATTCCATCACTGATCTTATGTATTGTTTATATACTGTGGTGGTAGTTTCTTTGTTGTGTCCAAATTTTGTGTGAGCAAGTGACCTGAGGGCGTTAAGTCTGGGTGTCAGTTTCTTTTTAATGTTTGTGGTGTGCTGTTTGAATGTCATATGAGTATCATATGTTACTCCTAGGATTTTGGGTGTGTGTCTATGTGTTAGGGGTGTGTTGTTTATGGTGAGTTGAGGGATGTATTCGTGTTCTCCTGTCCAATTTGTGAGCAGGGTTGCGGTGGATTTGGCTGGGGCTAGATTAAGTCTCTTTGTAGTGCACCAACCATGTAGTGTGTTGAGATAGGGTTGAAGGAGATCTGTTGATCTTTTTGGGTCATGGTGTGTGCATGTGAGTGTTATGTCATCTGCATAGGAGGCTAAGTTTATTTGGGGCGTATTGGGTGTAGTTATATCGTGCATGTACAGATTGAAGAGTGCGGGCGATAGGACGATCCTTGTGGGACTCCGTTTGGAAAGTTTCTGATTTTAGATGACTGACCGGCAAAAGATACGTGTGCACATCTGCCTGCTAGGAAGTTGGCCAGCCACCTTTTTGTGTTGTTGTGCATGTTTGTGTTGTAGATTTTGTTTGTAAGGTTGTGGCGGGGGATGGCATCGAAGGCTTTACTAATGTCGAGTGTGGCTAATAGTGATCTGTGTGGTGGTCTAGCCGAGTTGATGCCGTCGAAAGCTCTTTGTGTAAGGTCTGTGAGAAGAGTGTTTGTGGAGTGCAGTGGCCTAAAGCCATGTTGTGTTGGAGCTAGGGGTAGGTCAGGTGTAATTAGTTGTAATACTAGGCGTTCCATGACTTTGGAGGGGGAGCAAAGAAGTGTGATAGGGCGGTGCGAGGAGGGTAGCGTGGGGTCTTTGTTGGGTTTGGGGAATGTGATGATGATACCATGCTTCCAAATGTCTGGTATTGTGTTGTGTGAATAGCTGTAGTTTGATATGTTAGTGAGTGCTTGTATGCCTTGTGGTCCCAGGTGTCTGAGGTGTATGTTGCTTATGTTGTCTAGGCCACAGGCGGGTGAGTGCTTGAGATTGTTGATGATATGCTTTGTCTGGTGATTGGTGAAGGGTGTATAGTCAGGGTCTGTGGGGAATTGTCTCTTACGTCGGATGACACGTCGGTCGTCTTTGTGAGGTTTTAGGTGGCTGACATGTGAAAAGTGATTGATGAGAGTGTTTGCTTGTTGTTTACATGAAGGAGTAGAGTCTGTTGTTGTGATTGCAGCATGTGATTGTGTTGTGTTGCTGTTGGAAAGTGTGATGCTGTTTAGTGTTTTGTAGAGTTTTTTGGGGTTTGTTTTGTGATCAAGTGTTTGTAGGAAGTTATTCCAATTTAGTTTTTGTTGTTCTTGTATTTTGTTGTTAGTTTGGGTGTTGAGTGCTTGAATTTGTTGTGTGATGTCTTGTGTGTGGGGTGCTGGGAGTGTTTCAGTATGTCGCGTTGTCTGATGAGGTTTTGAATTTCTGGTGTGAAGTTGGGGTTGTGTCTTTTCCTGTTACCTCTTGGAATGTGTTTCTTGTCAGCATTTTGGATAGTTTTATTGAGTATGTGTACAGCATTGTTGATGTTAGTGATGGGTGTACTTTTTAGAGTTGTGAAGTGTTGTTCTGTCTCATTTGTGAATGCTTCCCAGTTAGCTCTTTTATAATTGGTGTATGTGTGTTTGTGGCTAGCTGGGGTGAGTCTGGTTTTGGTGGTGATAATGATCGGGAGGTGGTCAGAGCCTAAGGTTCTGACCACCCTCCAGGATGTTGTGGGGGCGAGTTCTGGGGAGCAAAAGGTGATGTCAGGAGATGATGGGTTATAGAGGGCTTGGTGAGGAATATGGGTATGTTGATGGATGTCGTTAAGGATGATGAGGTTATCGGTTTGGTTTTGTAGTGGGGATAGTTGTTGTTGTTGTTGTTTTTCCCCAAGCTGCCTGGCCGAACAGCCCCAAGGCCCCAAGCAAGGCCAAGGCCATAACCGAGCGCCCCCACAGAACCCCCCCCGCCGACCACAATAAAGCCTGGGTGACCGAAGCCACTCCATGGCGGGGAGCTGAGGAGGGTGCGGAAACGCCCGGGAAACCAAAGCCCCACCCAGGGCCCTGTGCCCCTCAGCAATTATGAAGAGAAAGTTGAGGGGCAAAGGAAAGATGTGACGCTTTGGCTTCCAATCTTGGTAGATTAGGAGGTCAATCCACGCAAGAGACGTCGTCACTTGAGATCTAGAAAATATACAAGTAAAAGGAACAGTCAGAGTAAGCTATGGGTATGGCAGAGATCGCTCAGTTCTCACTCTGATAGACCAGCCCATCACCACATGACTAGAACCCAATCCTCTCAGCATCAGCTAGGAAAGGCCCTAGAAAGCCGCCTTTGGCGGGGGGATAGCTCCCCTATTTCAACCCTTTTCGGGGTTGGGCACCCACCCGGGGGATAGTTTACACCCTTAGTTCACCGCCACTTTGAACCTTCATTACTCCGGTCGTATGGGAGCTAGAGGCTTGAGATTTATGTGAGACACTCCTTAGGATGTATGCCGTACAATGCCATACTCAGTTTTTACTCTAGTGCTCCCGGGCGGGTGGTCATGCGGGGGAGACGAACTATTGAAACCCCCCGGCCCCCAAATGACCGAAATGAGTTTTTTTTATTTTTGTCTTCATTTCTCACCATTCTCTTCCATTTTGGCTCAACAAATTTTTTTGAGGGCCCCCCCCCCCAAAAAAAAAATGTCCGAGGTGATTTTTTTTTTTTTTTTTTTCATTTCTCATCCTTGTCTTCCATTTTAGCAAACAAAAAAAAAGAAGTGAAAATGGCTTGGGACTGGGGTGAACAAAATATTATAACTAGCCGGGGCTCAACGGGTTAAAAAAAAAAAAAAAAAAAAAATCGTCCAGATACCAAAACACCTGTATGCCTTGAACTAATAGGGGTAAAAGGGCTTGCCTGACAAGCTTGGTGAAAACTCTTGGTGCTAGGTTCAGCCCGAATGGCATCCTTTGACAGACGTAAGTCTCTTGCCGGTTTCTCAAAGCGAGAAACTTTTGGAACCTCTTGTTTATAGGGACATGCCAATAGGCATCTTTGAGATCGATCGAACACATCCAACCTTGCGGCGGGAGTGCGAGTCTGAGTTGCTGTATCGTCAGCATCCTGAAGGGTGAATTCTCTATAAATTTGTTCAGTTGCGAGAGATCTAGAACTGGTCGCATCTGCACACTGTCCCTTTTTGGCACTAAAAAGAGGTGTGACGTGAAAACTAGCTGGGATGCGTTGACTGGAATAAGGACTCGTTTGGCAATCATTTCTTGTAACACGGCCTCATCCTCCTGAGACACTGGGATATATTCCTGCGGCTGACGCAGTCGGGGCCGCCGGAGCCATCGCCAGGTAATTCTTTTGCTCACTACTTTTCTGGCCCAGGTATGCTTGGGCCAGGCTGAGCGGAATGAACGGAACGACCCCAGGTGCAACCGGGGATCGTCCGGCACGGCAACTTCCCAATCCCGGGTCTTTGAGCTCGACTCCAGGATGTGGGGAGGATGAGTGGCTAGTTTTTTGGAGGGGGAGGTGTGTTGGCATCGGACGCTTGACTAGTTTTGGCTGGTGCAGTGTTCTGATGACCTTTATATGGGGCCTTACCCTTATACCCGTGAGGCTTACCTTGTTTGGTTTTGTACTGAGGACCTCCCTGCTGAGGGGGTGGTCTGGGGTCTCGAGATGACTGTTTAGGATGTGGTTGGTACTGCTTGTGACTGCCCCTTGATTTATGAAAGGGTTTCTTGGGGGGGTCCTTCCTCGCTTGGGAGGTAGCCTGTTTCCAACCGCTTACCAATTTAAAGACTAAGATCCAAGTTTCAGTGTTAAGAAGGGTGGCCGTAAGCACCAGGGAGAGAGTCACCCGGCAACTTCTTTACCAGATGCACTCTCAAGTCTTGGCGAGCTCGTACCGCCTCCAAAATCGCGATTCTAATGTCGCCTAGGGACTGAATGGCATTTTGAAGAGACAGTCTACGAGACAGCTCAATGGCTCTCTGAATTTGGGGGTCAGTGATGGCAGAGATCGTACGTGCTAGAGAGGCGGCTACTTGATGGCTCACCAAGTATTGAGAGAACATCCGGTAAGCCTTATTTCGTAACCTAAAATCTCGCTCCAAGTGAGCAGGTGGTGGTGGAGAAAAGGGGTCATCTAAGGCATGCAATGATACTTTGGGGGCCGCCAGAAAAGTTAGTAAGGCTGGTGGTACCCCTTCTGCTTTGGACACTGGTAGAGAAAAATAAGTGTGATTCTCTTGGGGAATTTGATGTGAAGCTTTGGATGTAATAGTAGTGGCAAATACCTGGGCCTCTATTTCCCAATTCACCCACAGGCTGACTCCTAACTGCCGCATCTGCAGGACCGGGTTCTGAGCTTGGTCCAGAGCCGGGGTTGTAGCCAACTCCGGCGTAAGAGCTTTTAAGGCCTTGACATCATTGATGCCATCAGCCTTCGACCAGTCAGCAAAAAGTCGTGCAGAAGCGGCGGAAGGAACTGCCGGAGCAGCTGAATACACAAAATATGCCGGATTAAGGGAACTAGGTACACCTTTAATTAGAACATCTAGCACCCTCCCTGTCTCGTCTTTAGCCCTAAATTTTCGGTTCTTATTGATCTCTATGGACCATTCTATGGGGACTGGAGGGTCTCCTGACACAGATGGTTGAGCTATAAGGGGGTTCTCTGGTACTACAGGTACCCAAGAGCAATCAGCACCATAGAGGAGAGGCATAGGGCCTTTCCTCACCGGTAACTTGTCTAAGGGGGGCGGTTGAACATCAGTAATCACCCTCAGGTTGGACATAGCTAGCGCCGCCGGTCCTATAGGACCTGGGGTCGTTGCCACCACTGGGGTAGGGGATGACGTCAAGATTGACGGAAGATCTAATGGTCTCACCACAGGAGTACTAGCGGGAGCAATTGAGGTAATAACCGGCTGGTCTGACTAGGCAGGGAGTTGGTACTGCTGTAACACCTTATGTAATAAGTCATTTACCTGGTCCGAAGTCATCCATTGTCGTGAGGGATCTTTGGATGAATTTGAACTAGCTTCAGAATAATTACTTGGAAGCGACTGAGGAGCCGGGGAGAACATAGGATCCGCCGGCTCCTCACTCTGCTCCAAGAGTTCATGTGATGCTAACTCTTGAGAGTCCTTGTGATCCCTAGGGGGCCAAGACAAATCAGGCACCGAAGATGGCAACACGTTGGTGTTGCCATCCTCAGTCTGTTCTAGAATGACATTGAGTGATGGTTCTGGTGCGCCAGTAACCTCCTGCCGCCAAGGGCTGGGGGTCCTGATCCATCGGAGAGATAATTTGTGCCCCCGCCGGATGACCCTTAAATTGATCGGCCAGTACCCTACTATGGCCTGTTGATCTCACACCCCGGGGAACTAGAGATAATTTTGGTATTGCAAACGTTACATCAGAAGTTACATGCCTAGAATGTTCCTCACATGCCTAGAATGTTCCTCACTAGTAGTGGGTGTCTGAGTGTCAGAGGGAGGTGTGGGTGGTGACAGTTGGGGGGTCTCCCGCCGGCTGCTTGAAGAGGTATACTCTTCTCTTCGGCGTTTGTGCGACCTCGAAGAGTCCGAGGTAGAGTGGTGAAAGAGTTGCCGTGGGGACTTCGACCTAGACCTCGACTTCCGCCGCGTGGCACAGGCCGAGGAGGGGACCTCCGTGACGTCGCTCTCACTACTACAGTACTATTGACAAATTCTTTGCTTATGGCTTTAGTTTTAACCTTAGGTCTGACCGCTTTAGAGGGACCGGGTTTTACTAAAGGTGACTTTATAATAAGCTTTTCCCAAAGGACCTCGTCATCACACTGGAGAGCCTTATGGGCAACATCCTTAGCGTACATATTGAATGTCGCTTTAACTTCATGCAGAGCCGCCAAACATGAAAGGTCTGTTTTAGCTAACAAGGCGGACTTTAAATCTGAACAAACGGCGCACTTTTTCGACAACCACACGCCGCGTGAGCGATCGAGACACTTGACACATTTAGTGCAAAAAGTATGAGTAAACACTGGTAAGCGGGAACAAGTGGGTGTAGCGCAAAGATCAAATCTAGGCATAGTGCCGTTCAAAGAGAGGGTCCCCTCCTCCGCCGGGATCCGATGGCCAACTCCGCCGGAGAAGTAGCCTGGGGGCCTGGAAAGAAAATTTCCAGGAATCAATGCTCATAAGGATAACCTGCGAGGTATTATACATCCTATCTCAAATCCGCCGGAAACTTAGTGAAAAGTGCACCACTATTCTAACCTTCCGCCGGATCTGTCTAGCTGAGTTTCTCACAAACTTACCTGTGACAATCGTCACAGGTCCCTTGACCTTATTAAGTTGTGACTGTATCGAACCAGTTTGCAAAACTAATATATCATGTAGTGAACACTTGACTGATGTCGCCGCGGGCGATGAAGTCGTTACGTGTCACTAGGCCAGACAGGGTGAGTTCACTCGGCGAGCCGAGATGGTAGCCCTGGTAGGAATGCAATTCTGCCGGGAGAGTGTGGGGTAATTGTTTAGTGTATGGCCTCCTCCTAAAGAAAATGGATTTTTGAGCACAGACTAAACCAAATGTTCACTACTGTATTTACATAGCTGGTCATTAACCTAACCTAACCTAACCTAACCTAACCTAACCTAACCTAACCTAACCTAACCTAACCTGGGCATCCTGGGGGCTGCTGCCCCCAGACCCCCGCTGGTCTTGGGTTGAAAAGTGATAAAAAACACATATCTCTTACCTCATTATTCAAAGTTTTGTATTTGGTTTAATATACACTTCCCAGGTCATTTGAACAGTTCTATTGCTTCTATACATCATATAATACACCATAGAATACGTTTTTAATAACTAGAAAAAGAGGACTTCGTTTAAATAATTACGGAGTGTGGTTCAGCCAAACCACGCCGGGATCTTCTGAATGTTCCTATCCGCCAGAGGCGGACTACTTGGACCCACCGCACGGGGCCGCCGGAACAGACAAAAACTGCCGGGAAACAGGGATGGCACAGCCCTTTTCCTGCAGTCCCACACACATAAATAACATGCATCATGACATATAGGGACGTCTCCCAAGCCCCAAAGGTTCGAGCTCGCATGCCCGAACCAACACAACTTATGAGGAGAGATTGGAGAGGCTAAAGCTGCCAACGCTGAGGGAGAGGAGAGAGAGAGGTGACATGATCATGATGTTTAAGTGTGTGAAAGGTTTTGAGAAGATCGACAAGGGAGATTTTGTGGTGAGGGACGAGGGAAGAACCAGGGGTCATGATTGTAAGTTGAGGAAAGTTATATGTAAGTCTGATGTAAGAAAGTTCAGCTTCCCGTATAGAAGCATTGAGTGTTGGAATAAGTTGGATGGGGAGGTGGTGGGAGCAAGAAATATCCAAACTTTTAAAGCAAAATTGGATAAATGTAGAGAGAGAGACAGGACAACACGAGCTTAGGCTCAAATCCTGTATAGTACAATTAGGTGAGTACAGGGGGAAAACATACGTAATCAATAACAACAGAAAAATTTAGACACCTAAATTACCTGTAGCCTATGACGGAGACCCCTAATTATGACGACCACGTGACCTGAACACATCCCAGCCGAAGACGCTCCAGAACCCGCAGCCGCACCATGTAGAGGGAGGCCCCCAACAAGGGGCCTAAGCAAAACACGAACCCTGGAAGGTGGAGCACCACGTGCAGACACCCTTAAACCAGAGCATTTGATGATAATTGTAGAAAGTGGCATGTACTATCCTCAATATTTCCAGTCTGTATCATGCCTTATAGCGTGGTCGCCTTCTAGCTAAGTAAACACAACAGCTAAGGCGTCATACACAAATAAAACAACATACGCGGTCCACCCATCTGGGACTCCTGGACGCCTGTGACAATGGTACCCTATTTTAACACACTCTTCCTGCGGACCGACCAATCTGGCAGCCGTGCTAGCTAATCTAAACCTTGTTACTGCAACACAGATACTGTATATACAAATGAGTAAGGACTCACTAGAAGCTCTGCGAACGTCGAATGAAGCGGACACGGGGCGAGCCCTGTGATCGGGAGGGACGCGGAAGAACGAAGATGGCCGCTAGGGGGCCTGGTATCAGGGAAGCAAAGCATGAGAAATCCACGTATATGGCAAGTCATATGATAACAGATATTAAATTATCTTTTCTTTTTTCTTTTTTACGGATTTTTTTTTCTGTAGGGTACCCAATCAAAATGACGATCCCATAAGGGAATTAGGCGTGCACTTATGATGAGTACTCCATGATCTTCCGCGCGGGTTCTTCAAATTGCTGGCGCAGGATGTTGAATGGAGACTATTAATGTTAATAGGCGAAGTCGTCAATGATGGAGGGGCCCTATTAAATATATGAGACGGACTTAAGTTTCTGAAAAGACAAAGGAGACATTTTTATTGACTCTTTTTCATTTTATTATGTGTGTGTTGGAAGGATAATATTTTGTTAAATTTCATTGAATTAGAAATGATTCGTAGATTAAAAAAATACCAAATAAGACATACTGTAGTTATATTTATGTATAAGGGAGATAAATACATTAAATTGATAGACAGACAGATATTTTTGATGCATAAATAACATTCTTAACCCGTTGAGCCCCGCCTAGTTATAATATTGTGTTCACCCCAGTCCCAAGCCATTTTCACTTCTTATTTTTGTTTGCTAAAATGGAAGACAAGGATGAGAAATGAAAAAAAACAAAAAAAAAATCACCTCGGATATTTTTTTGGGGGGGGGGGCCTCAAAAAAATGTGTTGAGTCAAAATGGAAGAGAATGGTGAGAAATGAAGAAAAAAATAAAAAAAAATCCCCTTGGTCATTTGGGGGGCGGGGCGGGGGGGGGGGGGGTCGAAAGTTCGTCTCCCCCGCATGACCACCCGTCCGGGAGCACTAGGGTGAAAATTGAATATGGCATTGTACGGCATACATCCTAAAGAGTGTCTCACATAAATCTCAAGCCTCTAGCTCCCATACGACCGGAGTAATGAAGGTTCAAAGTGGCGGTGAACTAAGGGTGTAAAGTATCCCCACTAAGCCCACCACCACCAGCCGCACGGCTGTCTTGGCCCGCTCACACCTACCGGCCCGGCTCCCACACACACTACGGTACCTCCCCCTCCTATTCTCCCGCCATTTCCTACCTTACGAGCCACGTAACTGATTTTAATATGTCGGACGCACGTGATGCGTCGCTGGGAGTTGGTGATCAAACACTGCCGATGCATCACGTGCGACGCTGGGTCTCACTGGGTTAATAATTTATATATACAGTACCTAGGCTTCGGCCGCCACCCGTGTATGATCCCAACTTTTCCGTGTTGTGGCCGACTTTGGAACTTTTGGGGTTACCGTGTCCAAACGAATCCGTGTATATAAAACGCGTGTATATCGAGACCTGACTGTACTAGTATAGAAATAGGTATAAGTAGCAATCACTCCTCAAACTTACCGTGATGTAAGAGGAAAGGCGATAAAAAGAGAAAGTGATAAGTAGGAAATGCCTATCAAACTTACCGAAAGGCTAGAGGATAGACGATAGAGGCTAGCCCAGGGGGGCAACACGTGGCACATGAAATCTATGAATTTGTAGCCTAAACCCATCTAAAAGCACTTGCCTAAAATCCCATCACCAAGGGCATAAAAACATGGCTAAATACATTCCTAGTTCACATAAGCACATAAACAAGCAATATCGACTCCGTAGAGAAACGTGCAGAGGAACCAGGAGGGACCACACTAGCGACAGGAGAATAACAATAATAATAATAAAGTTTATTTCCACCGATAGTGGTTATTCTTCTTACATGGTACAGTATTTACAAAGATATATATACAATTGTGGTTGAGTGATTCAACCTACAGTAGTGTGTGAAAAGTGGCTAAACTATAGAGTATACCTAATTTCCTCTGACATGACAATATTACATACTTGAAAACATGAGTTAAAAACATTTTGATCTGTGTTTCTAAGGCAATCCATTTTTTTTTTTTTTTATCTGTGTATCTAAGGCAATCCAGGTGTTTTTGGTCAAAGTTGTTAGGCTATAATTATAGTTAAGTGTACCGTACCAGGTGGATCAGGTCTGACATTTTTAGATTAATAGGGATGAGAGTTCTTAGGCACTGGACACGTCCAGTCGCGCCCAGTGTCGGCCGAGAGAGGACGAAATACACAAGATGGCGCGTCTTATCAACTGTGTATGGGAATCTGCAAGATGGCGGACTTATAGCTAAACTGCCGCAGCGTTCAAACTGATTGTTACTTCTTTCTATTTATATTTTTATTTCCAGTGGCTTCCGTTACAATGAAATTCCTTAGGAACTATGAAAGGATACCCCCTAAGATGTTTATGGTTCTCGACCGACAGTTGGAAGGTCAAACCGGGCTCATAGAGACCCAGAATGAGGCCATATAATACTATGGGCTCTCACGTCATTGACGGAGAGAACCACTGCTAAGTAGACACTTTCTTTAACTTCCTGGTACGGGTCTTAGCCAACGACAACACAGCTATGTTGGGTAGCCCACGCTCCCAGAATGAATGAATTTTTTTATTTTATTTATTTTTTTGATGGAGTCATGTGTGACATAGGTGCACCAGATATGTGATTTTTGGGGCGGGCGGTTTGAATATTCCAGATATCCAACCAAGCAATGGCAGGAATGTACCATGCAACTCAAATTATGCAGATTGCAGGGGTTACTGCTTAATTGATAAACACACAATCTAAATGTGCAAAATTGCAGATAAAAGTGTACATTAGTTTACTTTATAGCTCATTTATCATGATCTAGTCTTACCATTCAGGATTTATATTATATAATTACACTACTGTTGAGCTGAAGGTGCAGCAGGTACAAAGAATTGCCAAATGAGACTGCTTTAATTTACACTTAATTTGACAGTCATTGCAGAGTGATATTTATTTTCAGATCCTGCCATTTTCCTTGGTCACATACTCCAACTTCATCAGTACAGCTCAGCAGAATATTGAAGAAAAATATGGCCCACTAATTGCTTCCCAGCATATTTCAATGGGTAAGTTTTGTTTACAGTATTCAAGTTGTAGTGTACAGTATTGGGAACAGGAAGGATAATAATAATAATAATCTATCTATCTATCTATTGCCTGACGTCGTGATCCCCGAAGGGGTGGCCACGAACGAACCGCCCCCATGCACCTCTGTCCCCAGTCAGTCGACGCCCCTCCCCCCAACCAGCACCGCCTTCGTTCATATACTTCCTCACTCCATCCTTCCACCTCTCTTTCGGTCTACCTCTCCCTCTCTGTCCTTCCACCTCGCTCTCGTACACCCTCTTAGTCATTCTCTCGCTTTCCATACGTTCCATATGGCCGAACCATCTCAAGTTATTCCTTTTCACACTTCCCAGCACATCTACCTCCACACCACACCTCCTTCTTACTTCCTCATTAGTCTGTCTATCCCTCCATGTAACTCCGCACGCACTTCTTAAGTAATTCATTTCCACTGCTCTCACTCTTGGTCTGAGTCTCTCAACCAACGTCCATGCTTCGCTTCCGTAAGTCAGTGTCGGGATTACCACACTGTCATGCAAGGACTTCTTCACTTCCATACTGACCACCCTATTTCTTGTTACTGCTTTCAGCGTTCCTACAACCCTCTTCCCCTGTTGTACCCTCTCCCGCACTTCTTCATCCATAGTCCCATCTTTACTCAACACACTGCCCAGATACTTAAAAGAGTTGATGATCTCCATAGCCTGACTGTTCAGCTTCACCTCACACTCTGTGACTTCACCCCTTTCGAAGACCATAACCTTGCTCTTCCCCGCATTTACCTTCAAATTCCGTTTTTCACACACTGTTCCAAACTCATTTACCAGACCCTGCAACTCCCATTCATTATCACTCATCAAAACTGTATCATCCGCAAACAGCAGTATAGGTAGCTTCCACTCAATTCCCTCCCTTTTCAGCGATACACCAACATCCACTGCTCTTGATAGTATTTCTTTCATGACTTCATTCATATATACAGTAAACAACCACGGGGACATCACACACCCCTGTTTCAAACCAACATTCAGGTCAAAGAACTCGCTCTGCTCACTCTCCACACGTACTGCCGCCTTTGCACCCTCATGCATGCTCTTCACTGCTTTCAGCAACTTGCCATCTACTCCGTATATATATTCTAAGTACTTTCCACAAACCTTCTCTATCCACTCTGTCATAGGCCTTATCCAAGTCCATAAAGGCAACATACACCTTTTGTTTCTTCTCCAGATATTTCTCCACAACACATTTCAGGGTAAAAATCTGATCTACACATCCTCTTCCCTTCCTAAAACCTCCCTGCTCGTCGCCTATCCATTTCTCCGTTCTCACTCTCGCAATCACTACCCTACTGTATACCTTCCCTACTACGCTTAGAAGACATATTCCTCGGTGGTTACCACACACTCCTCTTTCCCCTTTGCCCTTATATAGGGGGACTATTATGCCAGTCTTCCAGTCATCGGGTGCACTCCCCTTCTCCCATGCTAGTTTGCACATTTTTCATACCCATTCGATCACTATCTCACCACCATACCCTCAACATTTCCCCACACACTCCATCTGTTCCTGGTGCTTTCCCCAACTTCACTCTTTTCATGGCTTCCCACACTTCTGACCTCCTGATCCCCACCTCCTCCTCCACTACTTCTCTTCTTCTCCCTCCCATACCATATCCAGCTATGTTTGCTGGCTCTTCATTCCTTACATTTAGCAACTCATTGAAGTACTCCCTCCATCTTTCGACTCTCTCTTGCTTCTCGGCTAGCATTCTCCCATTCTTATCTTTCACACCCTTACTGTTTCCCTTGCTACCTTCCCTAACTTTCTTGACTTCTTTCCAGAACAGTTTCTTACTCTCCCTCCATTTTACACTCAGATTCCTTCCAAATTCCTATAATAATAATAATAATAATAATAATAATAATAATAATAAGCATGTTACTTATTTCTCACAAGCGCCAATTTTTCCGCAGAATTCACTGGCGCTCGAAAACCAAAAACCAAAAAAACAAACAAATCACTTAAATTAATGCAACACAAAATCTATACGCACTACACATCACCCAGCAACTAGCAGTGGCAAATAGCCTACACCCTATAGCCCTCCATGATGACACCCCTCTCGAGATCATAGCTTCTTTCAAAGAGAAAAGTCTTAAGTTGTCTCTTGAAGCACTCAACAGAACTTAGTTGTCTCATGGTCAGTGGCAGTCTGTTATATAACCTTGGATCCATGTAAGAGAATGATCTCTCAAAGAAAGATGACGGCCGGAAAGCCCACGGCTCATTAAGACGCAAGCGGTCATCATCATGGCGCACGACTACACCATGGCGTGCCGGTGGACGTCTGAGCAGCTCTGCAAGATACTCGGGCTCACCAAATTTGAGGACCTTGAAAGTTACCAGACACAACTTAAATTCTATTCTAGCTTTTATTGGTAACCAGTGCAGTTCGATGTGATAAGAAGTGGTAGGGGTTCCTGGTGGAATTCCAAAAATGAGTTGCAGCCCTGTTCAGAACAGATTGTACTTTCTTTAATATGTAATTTGGAAGACCCACAAATAAGGCATTGCAATAATCAACACGAGAGAAGATCAATGAGTGGACCAGTGTCAGAAGGCAACGTCTAGGTATAAACTCCTTCACCGAGTAGAGATTTCTGATGTGTAGGTAGCAACTTTTGAAAATCTGATTTACGTGCTCCTTAAAATCCAGTCTTGAGTTCAGATAAACTCCCAGATTTCG
The DNA here is from genome assembly GCA_032716605.1 of Paralithodes platypus. NCBI lineage: Eukaryota > Metazoa > Arthropoda > Malacostraca > Decapoda > Lithodidae > Paralithodes > Paralithodes platypus. The sequence continues at coordinate 18,577,756 of CM064487.1, forward strand.
AACAGAGTTTACTGGTTGTAATTGTGAGACACCCATATCGATGGGGAGGGCATTTACTGCATCAGTAGCCCTTCTGTTTCCTCGGATGATGAGAATTTCAGTTTTGTTATCATTTAGTTTTCTTGTCCTCATCCACTTCTTGATATCGGTCATCAGCATTTCCACCTTCCTCTGTGTATCAGTTATTTCTTACAGTTTCTTACAGTTTCTTACAGTAGATCCTCTGGAAAAAGGCAAACTATGCCTGTGTATCCAGCTCAGTACCAGTACAGTACTTGCACTGCTGCGGTCGTTCACGGTGTTGGCGGCGGCGGTAGCAGACGCAACATTTTTACTATTCTGTATTTTTGTTTTATAATCAAACTTCAAATCTTGTCTTCCCCATGCTTTATCAAGATTACTTTCAAACTCCCTTATTGATTCGGAATCGACTACATACTGGGGCAGTGCGTTCCACTCATTTACCACTCTATCACAAAATGAGTTCTTTGCCTTCTCAAGCCTATTTCTTTCTTTGTAAATTTTCTTAGAGTCTGTTCCCTCCCGCATCAAGAAGATACCTTCACACACATCCTCATCATACTTTCCTGACACTATCTTAAAAGTCTCTATCATATCCCCTCTCTTTCTCCTATATGCCAGTGTCGGAAGCCCCAGTGTCCTCAACCTCTGTTCATAGCCCGCGTTCTTCAACGTTGGTACCAGCTTGCTAGCTCTCCTCTGCACTTTCTCCACTGCTTCTATATCCTTTACCATATATGGAGCCCACACCTGGTTCGCATATTCCAGGTGCGGCCTAACCAGCGCTGTATAGAGATTCCTGAAGATTTCTTCGTCAAGTGACACAAATGTCCTCCTTATCAGCCCTACAATTCTATTGGCTTTGTTTATCTTTTCCGCTAAATGTTCTGAGAAATTTAACTTATTGTCTATCACTACTCCTATATCCTTTTCTGCATTCACTTCCTCCATCGCTTCATACATACTGTATCCTACCTTGTCTATCTTGCTGGTCCCAATCCGCATGTACTTGCATTTTTTTGGATGAAAAGGCATTAACCAATGCTCAGACCATCCCTTCATGCCCTCCACATCTCTTTGAAGCAAACCCATACCTTCCTTACTCCTCACTCTTCTATACAGCTTAGTGTCATCCGCATACAGGTATACCTCACTTCCATTAGTTATAACTTCAGGCAAGTCGTTGATAAATATAACGAACAGCAGTGGTCCCAACACAGATCCCTGAGGTACCCCACTTGTAATTTCCTCCACCCCGAGCCTATTCCATTCACCAGTACCCTCTGTCTCCGATCTTTCAGGAAGGCTTCTATCCATTTCACACATTTCTCCCCTATATTATAGCTTCTAACTTTCTCTATTAACCTTTTATGTGGGACCTTATCGAAGGCCTTCATAAAATCGCAATATACCACGTCTATTACATCACCATCTTCTAGAATTTGCATCCAATCATCTACCACCTTAATTAGTTGTAGTACCGTCGACCTCCCCGGCAAGAATCCGAACTGTCTCCCACTGAAAAGTTGGTTTGACTTCATATGATCCATTATTCCTTCTCTAATTACCGTTTCCATTAGTTTACACACAACACTTGTCAAACTGACTGGTCTATAATTCCCTGGGTTATTTCTCTTTCCCTTCTTAAATATAGCTGTTATGTTCGCCTCTCTCCAGTCCATCGAGATTTGTCCTGTATTAAACGATACCTCAAATAACATTTTCAATGGCTCTACTAACATCTCCCCTCCTTCCTTTATGATTCTTGGGTGTATCCCATCCAGTCCCGGTGACTTACTTCTGTTCATTTTTTCTATAGCCCTTCTTATTCTAGCATGGGAAAACTCTATTAGTTCTAGTGCCGGTGCCTGTTTGATGGGAATAGTAGGCACTGCATCCTCCGACTCCACTGTTAGTACCCCCCCAAAGTATTTCCCCAGCACCTCTGCTTTCTCCTTATCAGTCTCCGCTCTACTCCTATCATTCAACCCCCCTACCAGCTCTGGGATCCCTACTCTTCTTGTTAACTTTTCCTGAATGTACTTCCAGAATATTTTTGGATTATCCTTCACATTTCTAGCTATCTCTCTCTCCCTCTCCTTCACCCCCCTCCTTGTTTCCCACCTTATTTTATTGTTTATTTGTCTGCGTTCCAGATCCACTTCCTTAGCCTCTATACTAGACCCCCTGTTCTTTTTTAACAATTTTAATCTTTCTCACAATCGTTTCTTTCTTCTAATCAATATCCAAAGCTTTCTTTTCATTGGCAATTCTGGGTTAGTTCTTTTCCTCAATTTTGTTTTATCCTTATATTCCCTTACTGGTACACTTTTGGATACAGCATTCTCCAGTTTGACTCTAATTTTCCTCCACATTCCTTCAGCATCTTCACCGTTCAAGTATTCCCCCCAGTCAATGTTCAAACACCGTCTCAGCAGCTCATAATCTGCTCTATCATACATGTATATTTTTCTATTGCTTCTATTATCCCTCTCTGATTTAATGTTACAACTAAAGCTTATACAGGCATGGTCACTACGACCTATAGGGCTATCCACATTAACATGTTCCACTATATCCTCTTCATTGCTAAAAATCAATGTGATCCTGTGATCCTCACGTAAATCTGAATGTCATCAGCATAGAAATGATAGGTGACACCGTGTGCATGAAGCAGAAGAGACAAGCCACTAGTGTATATCGTGAACAGGACAGGACCCAACACTGATCCCTGCGGAACGCCACAGAGCATGGGTGCCGAGTCCGAGACTGTCCGATTCACCATCACACTCTGGGATCTACCTGACAAGTATGACCCAAGAAGCAAGAGAGCAGAGTCACGCACACCACAGTCATAAAGATCACTCAATAGCAGCTCATGATCCACTGTGTCGAAGGCTGCAGAGAGATCAAGTAAAACCAACAATGAGATTTAGTAGCAGTCTCTACGTTTCCAACGTAGGGCTTATGATCTCAGCCGGTACCACAGCGGGCCGATTTATCGGTACTCACGCGAAGTACCAAATAATCTCTAGAGTTGCACCTCAATTCACTACTGGGCACGTTATACACACTCCGAGACGACTAAAGGAGAGAAAGAATTTTTATAGTTTTACCCATTTAATCTAGCTGCTCTCCTCTAAGCCATACTCCATTTTCTATGAGCCTGCTCCAGTACCTGCAAAAGTATCAGTCTCTTCGCGCACACCGTCGATGACACACGCTTTTTTCTGTGTTCCGCGATTGCCTGTTTTTGCCTGCCCCTTCGCTTCAACTAAGTGAGTGTGAGCCTTTTCAGGCTGTTGAGATTTTAGAAGGACGTTTCAGTGATGTAGGCAGCACTTTATGGATTTATGGCGTGTTTCTGGGTGTGCGCGGAGTGCTGGAGACGTGTTGAATTATATTGTTTACTTCGGGGGTGGTTGGTCCTCAGCGCCGCGTAGCGGTCGTTGAGTGTACTATTCTACCCTCGCTTTTCGGGTTCATGTTCACTTTAATGACCATTAACGTAACTTGGGGGGGGGGGTATGCTTCCCGAGTGATGCATTGTGTGAACTTTTGTTTTATTTTGTTTTTCGTATGACTGCGTGTCGAAGTTTTACAAGACTTGAGCATGAAGTTTCTCTGGATTCTGCTTTTGTGAGAGCATAGGGCATACAGCCTTTATTCTATTTCAAACATGCTGCTTTGGTCTCAACTGACCTATACACCCTTCTGACTTGTTTTTCTACATGTCCATAGTTGGTGGTCTTGTATTTCATCGTCTGGTTCACCCTTTTGTCAGTTCCTTTTCGTTTCCCCGGCCCTACTTGACTCGAGGATATGTGGTTCTGGTAACAGTGTCAGTCGCTCGCTTGCCCTAACTTTTATTTTTATTTTAACGTAATTGTGAGGGTTTTCGGGCGGTGTTTAGCTTTGTTACTAGGTTCTTTCAATCAGGGATTGACGCTGCCCTAGTGTTTTCTCTTTTTATGTGTATTATGTAACTAAGCTAGGCTTGTTTTTTTACCTTGAGCAGACTGCCGTCGGAATGGTCCACACAGGTCCTTTCCTTCTGTTTTCCTCTTGTCTCTACTAACTTGGTGGTTATGGTCTTCTACGCTCTTGTTAAAATTCTCGCCTTTATGTTTTGTGTAACTAAGCTAATCGGTTTTTGGCCTTGAGCAGACCGCCGTCGGAATGGTCCACACCGGTCCTTTCCTTCTATATTCCTCTTGTCTCAACTGACTTGGCGGTCTCGGTCTCGTCGCTCTTGTTAAAATTCTCGCTTCTCTTACATTTTACCTGTTTCCGTTCTTCCCCTGCCTGTGTTTACTTGATCATAGGGGGGGGATGTCTGGAGACTGTGTACGGGCCCCGCTCACAGGGAGGATAAGCTTGGACAAGTTGACTCGACATTCGTGTTTACACACGTTTTTTCGCCACACAGGCGGGGGTCTTCAGGTGTCCTCAGCTCCTTCATCTTTTTAGTTTTCCGCTATACAAGCGAAATTCTACTTTTGATGTGCCCTGTGCCTTGTCAAGGACTCGGCCACATAGCCTTTTGCCTTGATTTTTGTGTTGGCGCCCTGTTATACCCCTTTTTAATTGTACCTGGACAGGGCTCCTTGGACGACAGCTGCTTGGCTGTTTCATCTCCCTTGTGTCCTCCTTCTGTACCTAGTTTCCGCCCTACAGGCGGCCTCCTAGTATACTAGGTGGACCCAAGGACCTCCTGAAAAGTCCTAGGACTCGACCCAAAGTGGCGATTGTCCTGTGTGTATTGGATTCCCTCCCCTCCCCTATTTCCACTAATAGGGTACTGTTGGGTTGCTCACACTTGACCCTTTTTCCTTCCAGCTGGTGCCCGCTCTACTGCCGGCCAAACCTACACCGCCGCCGCTTCGCCCCCTCCTCCCTCCGCTCTCCAGAGGGTTCTCAGGTATTTTGGGTGGGGTCTTTTTTCCCCGAAGGAATTGGACCTGTTTACCAGGGTTGGGTCTTGCCAAATGGGCTTGTCCCAGCCCTGGTGTTTATGGTCTACTGTGTGGGTGTTTTTTTTTTTTTTTTTTAATTGACTTTCCTTGTTATCTTTGCTACTTGGCGTCTTCCTGGATATTGTCTTACTTGGGCCCGCTGTGGTAGCAGCTGAGATCATAAGCCCTATGTTGGATACTCCGAGACTGCTACCAAATAAGAGGTTTTCCTTATTTGGTTATAAGGGAGGTCGTCAAACCTCCCAATCTCGCCGTCGCAAGTGTTCTTGACTAAATCATTATGTATTCTGATCAATGCTGTCTCAGTCGAATGATGCTGCCGATAAGCAGACTGAAAAATGGGAATACAATAAACCCTCGCTAACTCGGACTAATTGGGGGGAGACCACTTCCGAGAAGCCCGATTTTTCAAGATGTCCGAAGTCCGACTTATGACCGACTTAAGAGAAGGAAAATTCCGAATTATAAGAGGAAAGTCCGCGAAAATTGAGATTTTTTTTTTTTTTTTTTTTTTAACCCTTCCTACCCGGGCGTCCTTGTGGAAGGATACCGCTGCAGAAGGGCAGGTACCCGGGCATCCTTATGACAGACAGTAGGCCTAAGCTTTGAAGCCATGCAAGCTTGATCCGAACGCCGTGCGTCGGACGAATGTAAACAAAGTCGGTCGCTTCGTCACCACACCTCCGAAAACAAGAAGGAGAAGACTCGTTTGTTATTATACGTCTGTATGTCTTAGTTTCATTAGTGAAAAGATCGTCGTATTGCTAACATCGCCTGAAAATGCACTCCACTAAAATCGTCATCACAACTGAACCAGTTGACTTGGAGAGCTCTACTCAACGCCAGTTTACAGTTTGGAAACCGCACTACGTTTAGGGATGCGTGGGAAATTTCTAGCAGTTAAAATAAACAAAAATACGGTAGCCTAGGCCTAGACGTTTTTCGGCCATTTCGCCCGGGTACGGGCGACCGTCCTTCTAACAGGCAGCCCGGGTAGGAAGGGTTAATGTGAAATTTATCATATTAACACAATAATTAAAAGGCACAGGCTTCAATTCATCCTAAAATCACTTAAAACCGAGTGAGAGAACATTGTAAACCGGACACAAATCCCGCCCAACTCGGAAATTTCCGAGATACAGGGACATTTCCGAGAGGCCGATGCCATTCCGAGAAGTGCGGATTTCCGACTAAAAAGAGTCCGAGTCAGCGGGGGTTTACTGTAGTTTCATTCTGCTGAAGTAGCGGCAGCAGTTGATCAAGTATGGCACGCTCTAATATCTTTGATAAAAAAGACAAGTTGGGGACAGGACGATAGTTCGACATGTTCTCTACTTATAAAGTCCACGTTTCTTAAGGATAGGCCGGAGCAAGGTATGTTTTTCAGACACTGGGAAGTTGCCTTCGGAGAAAGATTTGTTAACTATTTTGGAAATAAGCTCCACTAAATGATCATATACACCAGGTAGTTTGGAAACAATTATTAGGATCCAATGGACAAAATGTTATATTAAGGTTTCTTATATAGAATGAGACAACATCAGCCTCTACCGGATGGAATGATGAGAGGACACTATTAGGAATATGTCGTGGTTGGGGTACAATTGAATATTCTTCATTAGAGGGGCCTTCATCCAATTCATGTCTCATACGAGATATTTTGCTAGTAAAAAATGTGACAAAGTCTGCAGCTAACTCCGCATCAGATGCAGAAGGTCTTGAGTTCACGTGTCTTTTTCTAAGTAAGCTACTGACAACCGAAGCCAACTTTCTTTGATCACCACCACACGACTTGACTTTCCCCTGGTAATACGCTTTCTTTTCGTCTTTGATTGTGTGGACTACGGCTCTTTTTGCTAACATTTATATGGCAACCATGTGATGTAACAGTTTATTTTTCCGCCATTTATGTTCGGCTCTTCTACGCTCTCTTCTAAGAAATTTTACTCGAGGGCTGTACCATGGCGAGTCATCTCTCACTATGATTCTCTTATCTACCTCCGGATAGTGATGATCAAACACAGACTTAAGTGTGCTATTGTGTACTTCCACCAGCTCGTTTGAAGAAAGATTGGAAGTATCAATACTTGCAAGGTGCTGTCTTATTTCATTACGAGCAATATTCTGGTCAGTATTTCTGTAGTTTCTAAACCTGATTACTTTCTCATATATGGGCGGCTTAGGGAAATCAAAGCCGAAAGTAATCAATGAATAATCAGAAATAGAAGAGTCCAGAACCTCCACCTCAACATCCAGAAGATCATCACAACCAGTGGGAGATAAAACCATGTCAAGGGTGTGCCCTGAGATATGAGTTGGGTTGGACACGTGATTTACAAAAATATTCTGGTCAGTCAATTCAAGGAACTCGGAGGAAAATGGTTTCAGATGAGGGTTGTCAATCCAGTAATTAATGTCTCCACATATCAAGAGTATTCCGGTTTTGGCAGAAAACTCCTCAAGAAACTGCCCAAACTCATCCAGTGGTCTAGTGGTTTGAGTCTTGGGGATCTTACCTCAGTGAACCCAAGTTCACCCAGCTAAGGTAGATTTTCACATCACTGCACGCTGTTACCATTTGCCTTCAACGCCAAGACGTCGGCCTGGTTTGTCGACAACCCCGACACAGACAGAGGGCTGGTACTACAAAACCAAACAGATAACCTCATCATCCTTAACGACATCCATCAACATACCCATATTCCTCACCAAGCCCTCTATAACCCATCATCTCCAGACATCACCTTTTGCTCCCCAGAACTCGCCCCCACAACATCCTGGAGGGTGGTCAGAACCTTAGGCTCTGACCACCTCCCGATCATTATCACCACCAAAACCAGACTCACCCCAGCTAGCCACAAACACACATACACCAATTATAAAAGAGCTAACTGGGAAGCATTCACAAATGACAGAACAACACTTCACAACTCTAAACAGTACACCCATCACTAACATCAACAATGCTGTACACATACTCAATGAAACTATCCAAAACGCTGACTAGAAACACATTCCAAGAGGTAACAGAAAAAGACACAACCCCAACTTCACACCAGAAATTCAAAACCTCATCAGACAACGCGACATACTGAAACACTCCCCAGCACCCCACACACAAGACATAACACAACAAATTCAAGCACTCAACACCCAAACTAACAACAAAATACAAGAACAACAAAAACTAAATTGGAATAACTTCCTACAAACACTTGATCACAAAACAAACCCCAAAAAACTCTACAAAACACTAAACAGCATCACACTTTCCAACAGCAACACAACACAATCACATGCTGCAATCACAACAACAGACTCTACTCCTTCATGTAAACAACAAGCAAACACTCTCATCAATCACTTCTCACATGTCAGCCACCTAAAACCTCACAAAGACGACCGACGTGTCATCCGACGTAAGAGACAATTCCCCACAGACCCTGACTATACACCCTTCACCAATCACCAGACAAAGCATATCATCAACAATCTCAAGCACTCACCCGCCTGTGGCCTAGACAACATAAGCAACATACACCTCAGACACCTGGGACCACAAGGCATACAAGCACTCACTAACATATCAAACTACAGCTATTCACACAACACAATACCAGACATTTGGAAGCATGGTATCATCATCACATTCCCCAAACCCAACAAAGACCCCACGCTACCCTCCTCGCACCGCCCCATCACGCTCCCCCTCCAAAGTCATGGAACGCCTAGTATTACAACTAATTACACCCGACCTACCCCTAGCTCCAACACAACATGGCTTTAGGCCACTGCACTCCACAAACACTCTTCTCACAGACCTTACACAAAGAGCTTTTGACGGCATCAACTCAGCTAGACCACCACACAGATCACTATTAGCCACACTCGACATTAGTAAAGCCTTCGATGCCATCCCCCGCCACATCCTAACAAACAAAATCTACAACACAAACATGCACAACAACACAAAAAGGTGGCTGGCCAACTTCCTAGCAGGCAGATGTGCACACGTATCTTTTGCCGGTCAGTCATCTAAAATCAGAAACTTTCCAAACGGAGTCCCACAAGGATCCGTCCTATCGCCCGCACTCTTCAATCTGTACATGCACGATATAACTACACCCAATACGCCCCAAATAAACTTAGCCTCCTATGCAGATGACATAACACTCACATGCACACACCATGACCCAAAAAGAGCAACAGATCTCCTTCAACCCTATCTCAACACACTACATGGCTGGTTCACTACAAACAGACTTAATCTAGCCCCAGCCAAATCCACCGCAACCCTGCTCACAAGCTGGACAGGAGAACACGAATACATCCCTCAACTCACCATAAACAACACACCCCTAACACATACACACACACCCAAAATCCTAGGAGTAACATATGATACTCATATGACATTCAAACAGCACACCACAAACATTAAAAAGAAACTGACACCCAGACTTAACGCCCTCAGGTCACTTGCTCACACAAAATTTGGACACAACAAAGAAACTACCATCACAGTATATAAACAATACATAAGATCAGTGATGGAATACGCAAGCCCAGCCTGGGCTTCTAACCTAGCTGAAACACATCATAAGACCTTACAGACTATTAAAAACAAAGCCCTGAAGATCATTACAGGCTGCACAGCTACTGCACCCACAGATCACCTATATCAAGAAACCAAAATCCTCAGTCAAAGATCATCTGGACATGAGAGGCACTCAATTCCTGGCAGCAGCCTCCACGAACCAAGACCACCCACTAAACTACATGGCAACACACCCACAGACACCAAGAAATATCAAAACAACACCCAGCACACGGTATCACACACAATTATTGTCCTCTCTCCCTTCCTGCCCACCCCGAACTAACTTCCAGAAGCACATCCATACTCATATCTCTCGCCGATTCATCCACTCACTCACAGACAACACGCAACTGCATGCACGACCTCCCGAAATCCATCCTTCCGAATCCTCCCTTCCTCGCGAGGACAGAGTCCACCTGGCCAGGCTGAGATGCGGACACCATCCAGCTCTCCTGAGCTATCAGAAGAGACTGGATGACTCCGTTGTCGACGCCTGCCCGGGATGTAACACAGCACCCCATACCATTAAACACATCATAGAAGACTGCATTTCACACAACCACTTATGCCAACAACACAATCTACACTCAATGAGAGCTCTGTGGGAAAGCCCGATCGTGGCCATGGCCTTCCTCAGGGACTCGGGGCTGTTCGGCCAGGCAGCTTAGGGAACAACAACAACAACAACAACAAACACAACAACCATTTGCCTTGAACACGAAGATTGGGGCATTGGCTCGGCCTAGAGATCCTGTTGTAAGAGAGAGCGGCTATCTTTTTCTTTGCATATCATTTTGGTGCCATGATTATCAAACAATGTGGCGATATTTTATTTTTGACTTTTGATCATGTACAGCCATAGTCTGGCTCGTAGTCTCTGGGTGATAGTCTATTGGGGATCTTTGGGCAAAAGTGCTTTTGCATCATAACTCTCCCCCCAGTGGGTAAAGGGGCCTTCATCTAATGGTGGAGGAAACAAAAATATGCCTCACTCATCCTACTGCGTGTCGTACAAGGCGACTAATAGGGGGGATGGTGATAGACTTATGGACCAACAGCCATTACTATGCAGTATGCAATAAAGTCTTTATCTTAGCACTGTCTTCGTATGGCACTACCGAGGCTGGTGGGGTGCGAATAGGTGCTACAGGGGACTGAGTCTTACCTGGGCGCTGTTTGGCACCACACCTGTGTCGGCATCATTGCCGTGTTGGGGCAGGACTTTATTGTTCTATAGTCCAAATTGCCTAAAATACAGTAGAGTTGTTATGGTGCTGTCTTTTTGTAACTCTGTGAAGACTGGTGTGGTTGCAGATACTGCAGGTGTAAGTGCTGCAGGGGGACTCTGTTGAGTCCCCCTGGACTCAAGAGTGAGGGAGAGTGAGGGACGGAAAAGTGAGGAAGTGGTTTATAAGAGTAGAAAGGAGGGGGAGATCAGGGAGGGGAGAGAATGTGATGAGAGTTGTGACGGAGGAGGAGAACGGGGTGGAGGTGTCACAGGGAGAGACAGGAGACAAAGAGGCAGACCCAGTAGTGCTAACAGGGGAGTAGGGTACGGACTGGAGGAGCGGGATGGTGTAATTGCTGAAGGAATGGTAGATGGATTAAGGATTATGTTTAGTAATGTGGATGTGTTTACTCAGGACAAGAAAAGAGACCTGATATGTAGGTTGCAGGATGAAGAGGAAAAACCTGATGTCATAGCCCTACAGGAAGTAAGACCAAAATTTTTTAGAATTGAAAGGGAACTGGTGGAATATAGTTTGGAGGGTTTTGAGTTATATGAGAGAAATGCTATTAGAGCAGAGGTTGGAAGAGGACTGTTTATTTATGTAAGAAAAGAGCTCAAGGTTAATGAGGTGGATATGAGACAGCAGTATTGTGAGTATTTGTGTATTGAAGTAAAATGTGTAAGAGGATCAATTCTAATTGCCTCTATATATAGAAGCCCAAATAATAGCAGGGGAGAGGATGATAACCTACTGAAAGCAATGGAGGAGATAGATCATAGAGAGAACAAATATAAAATTTTGATTGGAGATTTCAATTTGCCAAGGATCAACTGGGCAAATTGTACTACTCCAGCGGGACAGGGTAGCCTGGAAAATAAGTTTATAGAGAAAGTGAGAGATTGTTTTTTAACGCAACATATTGTAGAGATGACAAGATATAGAGATGGGACGCAGGGGAGTGTACTTGATTTGATTTTTAGCAATGAAGAGGATATAGTGGAACATGTTAATGTGGATAGCCCTATAGGTCGTAGTGACCATGCCTGTATAAGCTTTAGTTGTAACATTAAATCGGAGAGGGATAATAAAAGCAATAGAAAAATATACATGTATGATAGAGCAGATTATGAGCTGCTGAGACGGTGTTTGGACATTGACTGGGGGGAATATTTGAACGGTGAAGATGCTGAAGGAATGTGGAGGAAAATTAGAGTCAAACTGGAGAATGCTGTATCCAAAAGTGTACCAGTAAGGGAATATAAGGATAAAACAAAATTGAGGAAAAGAACTAACCCAGAATTGCCAATGAAAAGAAAGCTTTGGATATTGATTAGAAGAAAGAAACGATTGTGGGAAAGATTAAAATTGTTAAAAAAGAACAGGGGGTCTAGTATAGAGGCTAAGGAAGTGGATCTGGAACACAGACAAATACACAATAAAATAAGGTGGGAAACAAGGAGGGGGGTGAAGGAGAGGGAGAGAGAGATAGCTAGAAATGTGAAGGATAATCCAAAAATATTCTGGAAGTACATTCAGGAAAAGTTAACAAGAAGAGTAGGGATCCCAGAGCTGGTGGGGGGGTTGAATGATGGGAGTAGAGCGGAGACTGATAAGGAGAAAGCAGAGATGCTGGGGAGATACTTTGGGGGGGTACTAACAGTGGAGTCGGAGGATGCAGTGCCTACTATTCCCATCAAACAGGCACCGGCACTGGAACTAGTAGAGTTTTCCCATGCTAGAATAAGAAGGGCTATAGAAAAAATGAACAGAAGTAAGTCACCGGGACCGGATGGGATACACCCAAGAATCATAAAGGAAGGAGGGGAGATGTTAGTAGAGCCATTGAAAATGTTATTTGAGGTATCGTTTAATACAGGACAAATCCCGATGGACTGGAAAGAGGCGAACATAACAGCTATATTTAAGAAGGGAAAGAGAAATGACCCAGGGAATTATAGACCAGTCAGTTTGACAAGTGTTGTGTGTAAACTAATGGAAACGGTAATTAGAGAAGGAATAATGGATCATATGAAGTCAAACCAACTTTTCAGTGGGAGACAGTTCGGATTCTTGCCGGGGAGGTCGACGGTACTACAGCTAATTAAGGTGGCAGATGATTGGATGCAAATTCTAGAAGATGGTGATGTAATAGACGTGGTATATTGCGATTTTATGAAGGCCTTCGATAAGGTCCCACATAAAAGGTTAATAGAGAAAGTTAGAAGCTATAATATAGGGGAGAAATGTGTGAAATGGATAGAAGCCTTCCTGAAAGATCGGAGACAGAGGGTACTGGTGAATGGAATAGGCTCGGGGTGGAGGGAAATTACAAGTGGGGTACCTCAGGGATCTGTGTTGGGACCACTGCTGTTCGTTATATTTATCAACGACTTGCCTGAAGTTATAACTAATGGAAGTGAGGTATACCTGTATGCGGATGACACTAAACTGTATAGAAGAGTGAGGAGTAAGGAAGATATGGGTTTGCTTCAAGGAGATGTGGAGGGCATGAAGGGATGGTCTGAGCATTGGTTAATGCCTTTTCATCCAAAAAAATGCAAGTACATGCGGATTGGGACCAGCAAGATAGATAAGGTAGGATACAGTATGTATGAAGCGATGGAGGAAGTGAGTGCAGAAAAGGATATAGGAGTAGTGATAGACAATAAGTTAAATTTCTCAGAACATTTAGCAGAAAAGATAAACAAAGCCAATAGAATTGTAGGGCTGATAAGGAGGACATTTGTGTCACTTGACGAAGAAATCTTCAGGAATCTATATACAGCGCTGGTTAGGCCGCACCTGGAATATGCAAACCAGGTGTGGGCTCCATATATGGTAAAGGATATAGAAGCAGTGGAGAAAGTGCAGAGGAGAGCTAGCAAGCTGGTACCAACGTTGAAGAACGCGGGCTATGAGCAGAGGTTGAGGACACTGGGGCTTCCGACACTGGCATATAGGAGAAAGAGAGGGGATATGATAGAGACTTTTAAGATAGTGTCAGGAAAGTACGATGAGGATGTGTGTGAAGGTATCTTCTTGATGCGGGAGGGAACAAGAACGAGAGGACACTCTAAGAAAATTTACAAAGAAAGAAATAGGCTTGAGAAGGCAAAGAACTCATTTTGTGATAGAGTGGTAAATGAGTGGAACGCACTGCCCCAGTATGTAGTCGATTCCGAATCAATAAGGGAGTTTGAAAGTAATCTTGATAAAGCATGGGGAAGACAAGATTTGAAGTTTGATTATAAAACAAAAATACAGAATAGTAAAAATGTTGCGTCTGCTACCGCCGCCGCCAACACCGTGAACGACCGCAGCAGTGCAAGTACTGGTACTGAGCTGGATACACAGGCATAGTTTGCCTTTTTCCAGAGGATCTACTGTAAGAAACTGTAAGATGTTGTTGTTGAGGCTCGGTTAGCATTATACCAACATCAGCCACAGTGATGATTTGGTGGGGCAGTGCTGTGGCGGGACTTTGTTGTACTACAGTACAGTACACTCCAACTACTGAAAGGCAACCCCGTCTGAGCCGTTACAATGCATGTAATGGAAAAATGACGCTAAACCATTGTATGTATAAATACAACTCTGAGTATCCTATAGTATACATTTTTAAGGCATATCATTATCACGAGCCATGGCATAGTCAGTAGAGCGTCGGCTACTGATCAAAGGGTCGGTGGATCGAGCCCGCACTGTCAAAAAAAAATTGTTTTTGTTTTTATTTCTATTTCTACGTGAGTGAGGGAGACAAAAAGCAGAACTGCCTGTGATGAGTACCCACCCCAGAGTTGAAAGAGTGACAGGGCCAAAATCAAGGGACTTTCGAGCCAAAATGCCTGGACACACAGAGTTTGAAGCAATTTAAGTCATAGGAAGAGGGAAAGACTGATACTGGGAGAGAGTTCCAGAGCTCAGCTGTTGAATAGACAAAATATTGAGAATAACGTTTCACTTTTGGGTTGAAGAGTTGCACAGAGTAGGGGTGGGATTGTGTTGCAAGATGGGTGCTACGTGCTCTACGAAGAGGGGGTGGCATACACTGAGAGAGCTCTGAGGAACACTGATTATTGTAATAGCAGTAGAATAGTGAGAGAGATGCAACATTGTGTCTAAGGGAGAGAGACTGCAGAGAATTGGTGAGTGGACTTGAATTAATGAGACGGAAGGCTTTCCTTTCTACTTTGTCTAGAAGTGCTGTGTGAGAGGATCCTCCCGACACGTGTGAACTATACTGTGCCCCTGTACAGAGCAAGAAGCTGCGCAGGGGTAAAGAACCCCCAGAGGCAGATGAGTACACCCAGCTTCTGGGAAGCTGTTTTAGCAAGAGTGGTAATATAATCTTTCCAAGAGAAAGCAGAAGAAAAAGAGATGCCGAGAATGTTAAGAGAAAGATGAAGGGTTAATTTGTATGTTAAGGGTTTGGTTGCATTGAGGCAGTTGGACAGAATTCAAAATAAAGCTATTAGATTAATCAATAACCCTGCAATCACACAGGACCTTCCTACATTATCCATACGAAGAAACGTTGCATCCCTTGCATTATTCTACAGATATTTTCACAGCAATTGTTCCGAGGAACTTGCTTCAATTGTGCCGCCTCTCCACATCTTTCCCCGTAGAACTAGGGCAGCTGAGAGCGCCCATGAATTTACACTTTCTCCTCCACAATGCAGAACTTCTGCATATCAAAATTAATTTATCCCTAGAACTACTACTCTTTGGAATTCACTTCCCTCGAGTTGCTTTCCACAAACTTACAATCTACAAAAGTTTAAATCCAGTTGTTACAAACATTTTATGAATGGAGGATGCCTTTAGGCACATGGACCTTTTTGTTTTATCTGTGTTTTTCTTTCCTCCGTTCATTGTCTCCTTAAAAAAAAAAAAAAAAAAAAAAAAAAAAAAAAAAACATTTGAAGAGTAAGTCATAGTTTTCTGGGAGGGGGCGACGAGTAGGCAGATGGAAAAATTGAGTTTTGGAAGCATTGCAAGTAACAAGGTTTTACAAACAATGCATAAGATCAGTGATGGAATATGCAAGCCCTGCCTGGGCTTCTAACCTAGCTGAAACACATCACAAGACCTTACAGACTATTCAATATAAAGCCCAATAAATCATCACAAGCTGCACAGCTACTAAACCTACAGATCACCTACATCAAGAAACCAAAGTCCTCAAAGTCAAAGACCATCTGGACATGAGAGGCACTCAATTCCTGGCTGCATCCTCCACAAACCAACACCACCCACTACACTACATGGGAGCACACCCACACACACCAAGAAATATCAAAACAACACCCAGCACACGGTATCACACACAAATACTGTCTTCTCACCCTCCCTGCCCACCCCAAACCAGCTTCCAGAAGCTGACCATAACATATCCCAACAAGTACAAGGTGTTTGACAGGCTGACTTAACACGACCGCATGGCGTAAATAAGTCCACTATCTGACCCATCTTGGCATAGAGCCATGGTATTTGTTCTAAAAAAAACCCACACTGACCCATCAAGAATAATGCTGAAAAAATAAAGGAGCATATCCTGATCACAAGATCAATCGGAGCAACGAGTGTCAAAGCTTACAACAATAACATCCTGCTAAAAACTGAGCAACTCTTACAGAGATACCTAGAGCGACAAGCATGAAAAAGTATGACTGTGGATACTCGAGCTATTCAAGAGTATGACAGGGAAATTTAAGCAACAGTAGCAAAAAAGTGGGTGTTGAATCACCAAAGCTTTTAAATACAGTACGTCAACTTGCTGGCTGCAGAGATTCAATAAAGCGAGTGAAATAAAACAGACGAGGGGGTTCAGTCAGCGTTGGCATATTCAGGATTTTTTCCTCAGATTTAGGAGTATTTTTGGCGAGTTTCATGTCTCGTTGGCAAATCTCAGTGTTGGGCAAGCCTCATGCAGCAGAGGTAACCACCCGCCCATTGATAGATAAGGGAGGGGCAAAAAATAGCTACTTTGGCATGGGGTCCAGTCACGATTGTAATTTTCCTCAGATGATATATTATTTGTTTACATTGTTAGGTTTAATTAACCGTTTGTGGCCAGACACCACTGTATTTAATTAATCAACAATTTTTCAGAGTATTTTGCCGAGGCTGTGATGAACTTCAATGAGAGTATCACAACTTTCAACTCAGGCTTAAGTGATCTGGATTTTAATAAGTAAGTATTGTACTTAAAAAGTGTCTTATTGTACTGTACTGTACTCAACCGTAGCTAATCCAAAGTACAGTACTGTACTATGGTGTATTACAATTCTCAAGGATATACTGTATACTGTTGTTTGCCATTTAAAAAAAAAAATCTTCTAAAGTTTACCCCTACAGTAGTTAACAAATATTTATAAAGAAAACATTAACATGGGAATGAGCTACAATTGCCGACTTACGAGTTTCGCTCTATAAGGAAGTTGGTTCCATAAACATCGGTATTAAACAGAAATATAATAATAAAGTAGATGTCTAATGGATAAAAAGTATGTTAGATTTTATTAGTATGTATTTATAAATGTCTACAACCACATTTTAGCTGGTAATTCTACAATGTAAAAAAAATCCAACTTCCTTAAACTGTACCCTGAAACTCGCAAGTGGTCAATTGACCACTTGTGAGTTTCAGGCTATTAGGTAGTTGGAGCCGTGAACATCGATATTAAAGATAAATGGAATAATAATGTGGGTTTCTGATGGATTAACAGTATGATCAATTTGGTTTTATGTATTTATAAATGTATTATGATTGTATTGTAGCTGATAATTCTGCTAAATATTGATGTCCACAGCTCCAACTTCCTTAAAGACCAAAACTCACAAGTGGTTAATTGATTATATTATATTTAAAACAGTCTCGCAAATGAGAGACAAATAAAAGTCAAGTGATGATTTACATGGATGGATTCTATCCATCTCTCCCTTCTCGGAAATCTCCTCTAAGATGGAGATTTCAATTTACCACCCGCCAATGGCTCTCCTCTCTTACTACTGACCAACCTGGTGAACAATCCTTCGTCTTTTCCATTCTAAATGACCTAGAGCAGCTAGTTCAGCAAACCCACCCGTATCCTGGATCACTTCGGAGATCGGCCCAACATTCTTGACTTATTTCTGACTTCTAACCCTTCTTCTTATACTGTCAATCTTTTCTCTCCTTTGGGCTCCTACGACCACAAACTTATCTCTGTTACCTGTCCTATCTCTCCAGTACGGCCACCCGATCCTCCCAGCCTGCGGCGCTTGTGGCACTGTGGCACTGCCGACTTGGAGGCTCTTCGGCAGTACAGTACTTCTTTGATTTCCCATGGAATTACTTCTGCTTCCGTGGCCAGGGACCCTCGGAGAGTGCTGAACGCATTACCGAGGTAATCCTCTCGGGCATGGAAGCGTACATTCCATTTTCTTTCTCTCAGTCTAATGCAAAAAAATCTTGGTTTACTCACGCTTGTTCTACTGCTGTCCGCAACAAGGAGGAAGCATTCAAAGGGTGCCGACGCCTTAAAACTCTAGAATCTCATTCTTCCTATGTTTCTGCCCGGAATCAAACCAGATCTGTTCTACGACTTGCCAAACACTCTTTCATCTATAATAAATGCACTGAACTATTCAACTCTAGCTCTCCCAAGCTTTCTGGCATCTAGCGAAAAATCTCTCCAACAATTTGTCTTCCTCGTCTTCCCACTCTGATGGCAAAACCATCACTTCTTCCTCTGACAAAGCTGAATTCTTCGCTCAAACTTTTACTAGAAACTCCACCTTGGATGATTCCGGTATTACTCCTCCCTCTCCTACTTATGCCTAATATCCTAATCTCTTCTAAAGATGTACTTTCTACCTTCTCTGGACTTAATATTAAGAAGGCGTACGGTCCGGACGGTGTTCTTCCTGTTGTACTTAAAAACTGTGCTTCCGTGCTGACTCCCTGCCTAGGCAAACTCTTTCGTTTCTGTCTCTCCTCTAACGTCTTCCCTTCATGCTGGAAGTTTGCTCTCATTCAACCTGTCCCAAAGAAGGGTGACCGCTCTCATCTCTTGTATCTCTAAAGTTTTTGAAACTATTCTTGCTTCCAAATTTCTTAAGCATTTCTCTTCTCATAATCTGCTCTCAGATCGCCAGTATGACTTTCTTAGGGGTCGCTCTACTGATGATCTTCTTTCAAGTTTTATATCTTACTAACTCTTGGTCATTCTCCTTTCGGGACTTCGGTGAGACCTTTTCTATTGCACTAGACATATCGAAGGCCTTCGATAGAGTCTGGCACAAATCTTTAATATCTAAACTGCCCTCCTTGGATTTCTATCCCCCCATCTGTGCCTTTGTCTCTAATGTCCTTTCCGGCCGTTCCAGCTGCGGTTGTGGACGGCCATCGCTCACTTCTCCATCCTATCAACTCCGGTGTTCCTCAGGGCTCTGTCCTATCTTTTTTTGTTTTTTTTTTTTTTTAAGAGACAATGAACGGAGGAAGGAAAAACACAGATAAAACAAAAAGGTCCATGTGCCTAAAGGCATCCTCCATTCATAAAATGTTTGTAACAACTGGATTTAAACATTTGTAGATTGTAAGTTTGTGGAAAGCAATTCGAGGGAAGTGAATTCCAAAGAGTAGTAGCTCTGGGGATAAATGAATTCTGATAAGCAGAAGTTCTGCATTGTGGAGGAGAAAGTGTAAATTCATGGGCGCTCTCAGCTGCCCTAGTTCTACGGGGAAAGATGTGGAGAGGCGGCACAATTGAAGCAAGTTCCTCGGAACAATTGCTGTGAAAATATCTGTAGAATAATGCAAGGGATGCAACGTTTCTTCGTATGGCTAATGTAGGAAGGTCCTGTGTGATTGCAGGGTTATTGATTAATCTAATAGCTTTATTTTGAATTTTGTCCAACTGCCTCAATGCAACCACTCCACTTCCACCCCACAGAGGTGAACAGTAATCCATCTGAGAGCGCACATGACTTTTATATATTACGGCCAACTGCTCGTCAGTGAAGAATTCTCGAACTCTGTACAGGAGTCCCAGTTTTTTAGAGGCATTCTTAGCAATGCTTCTAACATAATGTGTCCAGCTCAAGTTAGTAGTTAATGTTACACCGAGAATGTCAATACTAGGGGAAGTGGGAATATTTACATCATTAAAAAATATATGGGAGTCAGTGAGATTCTGTCGGTTAGAAAATTGAATGTACTTGGTTTTCTGTGCATTAAAGGAAACTAGATTCTCTTGTCCCCATTCATTAATTCTAGAAAGGTCCTGGTTCAGAGAAATTGCAGTGTTTATTTTTGAATTTATAAGATCGGGTTGGGTGAAAGAATTGGTAAATGTGAAGGAACTGTGGAGTGTTGAGTCATCTGCGTAGGAATGTATTGGATTATGAGTGGTAGATATGAGATCATTGATATGAATGAGGAACAGAGTTGGGGCCAAAAACTGATCCCTGGGGAACACCAGCATTTATTGAGTGAAATTGAGAATAAAGGCCATCTACCATTACACGTATTTTTCTGTTATGAAGATAAGAAGAAATTAGTGGAACTAATGATGCAAGGCCGTAGTGTGACATCTTCGACAATAAGGATTGATGCCAGACTCTATCAAATGCCTTTGATATATCCAGTGCTATTGTATGTGTTTCACCATGTTGGTCTGTAGCTTGGTTGATTTGATGCGTAAGAAGGCAAAGAATGTCTGCAGTTGATCGACATCGTCTAAAACCATATTGCCTATCACTGATTAATTTATTATTCTCCAGATGCTTAATTATGTGGTTATTTAATATAATTTCAAAAACTTTGCCAAGAGTGGAAGTTATAGCTATTGGTCTGTAGTTTGATGGATCTGAAGAGGCACCTTTTTTAGGAACTGGATGGATGTTTGCTTCTTTCCAGGGTACTGGAAAGACCCGTGGTAATAACGTTCTTGACATTGTACTTGCAACAAAAGAAGAATTGATAGAGAATTTGAATGTTGGTGATGAATTCAGTAACAGCGACCATCGTACGATAACTTTCACTTTAAAGTTTACTAGTAACGAACCAAATAGTAGCATCGAAAAAGTCCCTAATTTCAAGAAAGCAAACTTTCATAAACTTAGAGCTATGTTTAAAGAAACTGACTGGAGCTTTTTAATTAACAATAACGACATAAATACATCTTGGAAGTTATTCGAAACCACTTACCTAAAAGCAGTGCAAGACTGCATACCATCGAAAATACGGCGTCCAGGCCATAATAATAAGCCCAAATGGTGGAATAAAGATATTTCAAACTGCCTGCTTGCTAAAAAATTTGCTAATGATAGATTAAAATCCTCACAAAATGACGAAGAACGGGTGAAATTTGTAGAGCTACGACGCAAAGCCAAAAAGTTAATTAAGCAAAGTAAAAAGACCTTAGAGTTACATATTGCGAATCAAAGTAAAACAAACCCGAAAGAATTCTATAGTTATATCAGAAAGAAAAAAGTAGTTACTTCAACTGTTGGACCGTTAGTCGATGAAAATGGAGAATACACCAAAGACGAAGTACAAATGAGTAATGCCCTCAATACCTTCTTTGCATCAGTTTTTACAACAGAAGACCTCAGTGATATCCCTACACCATCGCCGATTCAGATTGATAATTCAGATGTTCTAAGCAATATCACCGTTACAGAGAGAGAAGTATTGAATTGTTTAGATAAACTCAAGGTAAATAAAACGCCAGGACCTGATACAATCTCGCCTAGAGTTCTAAAGGAAGCTAAGAATGAGCTCTCCAAACCACTGACATTACTATTCAATAAATCCTTGCAGTCTGGAACTATGCCTGATCAGTGGAAGCTAGCCAACGTAACACCGATATTAAAAAAAGGCAGCAAATCCCTACCCAGTAACTATCGTCCAATTAGCTTAACCTCAGTCGTATGTAAAATGCTAGAAACGGTCATACGAGACAGACTCGTAAATCACTTAGAGGAAAATAACATACTTAAAGATACTCAACACGGCTTTCGTAAAAAACGTTCCTGTTTAACAAACCTCTTAGACTTCTTCCACGATATCCTCAACCTCTACGATGAGAGTAAAGCTGTAGATATTATATACCTTGATTTTCAAAAGGCCTTTGACAAAGTTCCCCACAAACGTTTACTGCTAAAACTAAAAGCGCATGGAATACAAGACGGTGTGTTGAAATGGATAGAAAATTGGCTCAGCAACAGAAAGCAAAGGGTAGTCATAAACGGTAAGGCATCTAAATGGACCAATGTAAGTAGCGGGGTACCCCAGGGATCGGTACTAGGACCAATTCTCTTTCTAATTTACATCAACGACATAGATGAGGGTCTCACCTGCACAATCTCAAAATTTGCTGACGATACAAAAATTGCAAATAGCGTACTCTCAAAAGAACAAGTTGACGATATGCAACACAATCTAGATAAATTGTCATGTTGGGCCCAAATTTGGCAAATGAGTTTCAATGCGGATAAATGTAAAGTACTACATGTCGGATACCTAAATGAGAAAGCAAACTATTCGATGAATGGCACTCAGCTTAAGAATGTAAACAGAGAAACTGATCTGGGAGTAACAATATCGAGTAACCTAAAACCGAGTCAACAATGTTCAGAAGTTGTTAAGAAGGCAAACAAAATAATTGGCTTTATAGGCAGGTCATTTGAGCATAAATCCAAAGAAGTTATCCTAACCCTTTACAATTCCTTAGTCCGCCCTCTTCTGGAATACTGCGTTCAATCCTGGTGCCCTTATTACCAAAAAGATATAAACAAGCTAGAACGAGTTCAACGTAGAGTTACCAAAATGATACCTAGCCTAAAGAACAAACCATACGAAGAGCGTCTTAGAGAATTAAATTATTTCCTTTAACCCAGCGCAGATTAAGAGGCGACTTAATTCAAGTGTTCAAAATCATCAAAGGCATCGACAATATGAACTGTAGTAAGTACTTCACTATCGACCAATCTAATTACACGCGGGGAAACGGTTGCAAAATTATTGGTAAATCTTTTAACTCGCACGAATCTAAGAATTTCTTCTTCAATCGAGTTGTCAACTTGTGGAATGGGCTTCCCCGAGACGTTATAGACTGCAGCACCGTTGATTCATTTAAATTCCGCCTAGACAAATATCTCGCATCAAACCCGCGACTGACTGCGTTTGTAAATGAATAACTTTATCCTCCCCTCAGTTACTAACCCATATGTCCCCTACTAACTTCCTAGTCCTGCCACGTTAGTGGCAGGGCAGTAGTTCCCTTTCCAATGTTCCCTTACCCACTCTAAACCACTGTTTGGACACTTGATCCTCAGTGTTTTGGAGGACAAGCAACCTAGAAGGGTCACTAGACCTGTTGTTGCTTGATTTCCTTTGTACTCCTTTGTACTCCTTTGTACTCCTTTGTACTGGGAAGCATGAGGTATGAGTACACAGACGGAAAATTTTTGCCAATACAGGAGCGAGCACCAAGGAGCAATTCTTAAGTACTATTGGAGGAATTTCATCTGGACCAGGAGCCTTATCTACTGAGAGATTCTGCAAAATAGTTTTGACATGTCTGGTGTGGATCTTAAGTGAGGGAATTTCAGGTGAATTAAAATTAAGTACAGGGACATCTTGATTTATTTCATCTAAGGTTGAGTTGGTGGAGAAAATATCCGCAAGAAGGTTAGCTTTACCTCGTGGGTCACTTACAAGATTGCCAGTCGGAGATTTTAATGGTGGAATGGATGAAGCAGTAGTGAAGTTGGATTTAAATGAGTTAAGAGTAGACCAAAATATTTGTTATCATTTGGATTATTTAGAAGTTTATTTGCCTGCTTATGGAGAAAGTTTGATTTAGTTAGGTTTAATACAGTTTTGGCATGATTTCTGATGTTTCTAAAGTAATTAAAGGCTTCATGTGTTTTTGATCTTGTGTATGCATTGTAGGCTATTGCTTTTTGTTCAGTTACTCTAGCACAATTATGGTCAAACCATTTAGGTGAATTAGATCTTTTACTGTACTTTTGATGAGGAATAAAAGTTTCCATTCCAATTTTTACAAAATCTTGTATGTGGCTCAAGGTGGAGTGTGCATCATTAGAAAAGAAAGAGGTCCAGGGAATATCAATAAAGAAACCTTGAAGACCCTCCCAGTCTGCCCTATCGTAATGCCATTTAGTCACCAAAACAGGTTCAGAGTGGGAAGGTGTGGTAAGTGATAGACAGGTGGCCTGTATCAGACAGTGATCAGAAGATCCAAGTGGGGACCTCACTGTAACATCATAATTTTCTGAATTGGTTGTTAAAAATAAGTCCAGTAGGTACATACATACATACATAACATTTTAAGACTGAGTGTTCCACACATAAGTGCAGTTTCAGTCTCTTGTCCTAATGGCGGCATTCCAGGCAACCCTGTTAAGGGCTGCTTCACTTGTCAAGTTCTTGGATTTGAGATCGGCGCGTATAGTCCGATCCCAGGTCTTCCTCGGTCCACCCCTTGGTGCAGCTCCCTCCACAATCACAGACCTGCATTTTGTCACCCAATTTTGTTCATCCATTCTCTCCACATGTCCATACCATCCCAGTCTACTTGTACGCATCACCTCGCTAATACTCTTTATACCTAAACGTCTCCTCAGCTCAACATTTGTTATTCTATCCTGTAGCCTGGCCCCACACATCCATCTCACCATTCTCATCTCATTACGCTCCATTCTGTTGACATCCTCTACTTTAACGGCCCATGTTTCTGAGGCATACGTCATTGCACTTCTAACACATGAGGCATACACCTTTCCCTTCAGGGGGAGAGGCATTCTTTTCATGGTCAGGATTGGCATCAATTCTCTGAACTTCCCCCAGCCACACCTAATTCTAGCAACAGTGGCAGCCTCGGCCCCACCACCGGCAGAGATGGTATCTCCTAGGTAACAAAACTTGTTCACCAGCTCCAAAGACTCATTTCCAAAATTCACAGCCACAGGATCATCACTTAACACAAGCTCGCCTTTGCACACTACGCACTCAAATTTCTCTATTTCTGACTTATCCTTCGGCAGGGGCCCCTTTATTCTACTACAGCGCTTACTCCCATGGTGTACCCAACATCGACAGATGCTACATTGAATTGAGTTAACGCCCACTCCCTTTCCACACACTGCACATGGGTATGCACCGCTCTTTTCCACATTGCCTCGTCTCAAACTACAATGCATAACCTTGGTTTTGTTAATATTGACTCTTAAACCCTTGCTCGCCATGCCCTCTCTCCACTTTCTGAATTTGGCCTCAGCATCCTGCATACTGTCAGCTATTAGGACTAAATCGTCTGCATAAAACAGTTCCAACGGGAGTCCGCCTCTAAAAACTCTAGACAGCGCCTCCAAGACCATAATAAAGAGGAGGGGGCTTAACACTGAACCCTGATGGACTCCAACACGGACTGCGAATTCATCACTCAGTACACCTTTCACCCTCACCGAACTTCGCGAATCCTCATACATCTTCATTATCACACGCACCAGCCACTCTTCCACACCAAGGTGGGAATTATGATTAGGATTATCTGGTACACGGGTGGGTTGGTTGACTAGTTGAATGAGATTAAAGGAGTCTGCAAATAGCTCACATTCAAGACCAGCATCATCAGTCCTGGCTGAATGAGTGAGCCATTCAACATTATGGACATTAAAATCACCCAACACAGTGATTTCAGAAGAAGCATTTAAGTTGAGGACACTGAGTTGTGAGGACAGAGAATCAAAAAGACTTTGCTCTGGAGGAGTATTTGGGGAACGGTAGATGCAACATATGTATTTAAATTTACCAGCAGAAATTAATTTGTATATAGAATAATCAAAATAGGGACAATTGAAACTAGTAACCTCCTCCAGGGCAATTTCAGATTTTGCGAAGCAACATACACCACCTTTAGGTCTGAAATTTTGGAGCAATTGATAACCTGGAAAATTAAATCTAGATGTGTCAGATGTGGATGTTACTTGAGTCTCTGTCAAAAAAAGGAGAGTAGGGGATTCTGCTATTCTCTTTCTAATTTTCATAAACGATCTTGCTAACTGTACCTCCAGTCCCATCCATTCATACCCAGACGACTCTACCTTACACTACTCGATTAGTTTTCCAGAACGCCCCAGCCAGCAATCCCTCAAAGACAAACGTAATGAAGCCATAGAACACTTATCTTCTGATCTAACTACTATTGTAAAGTCAGTGAAAATAGGCTAGCCTAAAACAGATCGGATGCGGAAATATCCTGAGCCGACCAGCCCAAGTGGGATATCTCTATTGGTCTTACTGGTAAGGTGTCTGCCTCACAACCCAAGGGTCGAGGATTCAAGCCCCCACCAGGGCTTGATATTTTCGGGAGGCTATTCCCGCATCTAACGAAGTTTAGGTGTGCTGGTAAAATTGTTCAGATGGTTGAGAGTAAGATCGGAGCTCCATAAATCCTCTTTCGGGTATGGTATAAAAACCGGATTCCTACACTATTTCCAATTGGGGCAGAGAAAACCTTGTTACCTTTAATGCTTCCAAAACCCAATTTCTCCATCTATCTACCCGTCTGGAACTCTCAGTGGACTACCCCTTATTCAACAATACAAAAATCAATCCTTCATCTTTTCTCAATATTCTTGGTGTCTCTTTTTCTTCAGCTCTCACTTGGAAGGACCATATTACCAGTTTTACTAAGGCAGCCTCCCAGAAGCTGGGTGTGCTCAGCCGCCTCAGGGGGTTCTTTATCCCTGCACCGCTTCTTGCTCTGTACAGGGGCACAGTGCGTCCTTGTATTGAGTATTGTTCACATGTGTGGGGTGGATCCTCTCACACTGAAGTGACCTCGAAACGGCACCATACTATTTTTGCCGACTTTACAATTACACACAATTACAATTTAAAATGTTAACAATCACATCCGAACTGAGTCTGATGCGGAAATTCGCCCCAAAGGTTTTTGGGCGCGGCCCGGCCGAGATTCGATCTCGGGCCCGCCATGTGGGAGGCGAACGCTTTGTCCACTACACCAAGAGAAGTACTCCACTAGGCGTGATAGCTCAAGCAGATTTTGGCATCGAATGCAGTTACAGATACTTTGTCACAATCCAGGCATTACATCACATTATCGTCCAGGTAGCGAAGACTCCGAGCGAGCGAAAGCAAGCGAGGCACAAGTCTGAGCGTGTCAACTACAGCGAGGCTCCGAGACAACGATCACCAGCGACATTCCTTATATCCGTCACTTGCCGGGCGGGTCATACACCACGGCGAGGAGGCAGTGCAGGACCATAATAATAATAATAATAATAATCTGGTCTTTTATTTCTCGCAAGTGCCAGTTCTTCCAGAGGAATTCACTAGCGCTCGTAACTCAGTGCACCACAATCCAGAGAAGTGTTGTGCAGTTCACCTGTAGTTCAAGCAACAACACTTATCAGGTTTTGTCTTCACTATCAGGACTTATTGTTATTGTGAACTTTTTTCAGTTTGCCATTGTCCATGACTTCGACAACCCTCTTTGTTGATTTATCGGTCAATTCCCTTGTAGCTTCTGCAACTGATTGCTTAACAATGTTAGCAAATGAAGGAATATCAGGAGTAGTAGCTGTCCTTTCAAGAATGTTCAGTCGGTCATTTATTTTGGAAATGTTGTCGGCAACCACAGCAAGGGTCCCAGACACTTCACCAATTAAGGCAGCCTTCAGGTCGTCCAAGGTCTGCTGACTGATTGTTGCGTCCTTAGCAGCCAGGGGGCTGGTATCACAAACAGTGCAATGCCATTTAAAGCCGGGTTTTTTCTTGGACAATACTCTGAGGTCTTCGTCATCCACGTCAATGCAGCTGACGTGGAAAAAAGTGCCACAAGAATAGCAGCCCAGCGATTTGGCCTTGCCAACCACCCTTCCGCAAACACAACTTGGCCTCCCCAACAAACCGGAGGTCACTGGGACATCATCCCTGAGAATTTCTGAGAGCTCTAGCCTTAGCAACTGTGGTAGCCAACCAATTAAGGCAAGCCAGTACACCATGGGGATTTCCCCAACCAAGCCTCTCAGATATCCCTTTACAGCTGCCACCAGTGAAGTGACCTCGCAACGGCACCATACTATTTTTGCCGTCTTTATAATGACACACAATTACAATTTACAATTTTAACAATCACATCCGAACTGAGTCTGATGCGGAAATTCGCCCCAAAGGTTTTTGGGCGCGGCCCGGCCGAGATTCGATCTCGGGCCCGCCACGTGGGAGGCAACCGCTTTGTCCACTACACCAAGAGAAGTACTCCACTTGGCGTGATAGCTCAAGCAGATTTCAGCATCGAATGCAGTTACAGATACTTTGCCACAATCCAGGCATTACAACACCGCACTTCTAGACAAAGTAGAAAGGAAGGCCTGTCGTATAATTAATTCCCGCCCACTCACCAACTCTCTGCAAACTCTCTTCGCCGCAATGTTGCATCTCTCTCGCTATTCTATCGCTACTACAATAATCAGTGCTTCTCAGAGCTCTCCCAGTGTATACCACCTCCTCTACGTAGGGTACGTAGTACCCGTCTTGCAACACAATCCCAGTTCCCACCCCTACTCTGTGCAGCTCTTCAACCCAAGAGTGAAACGTTATTCTCAGACTTTCTTCTATGCAACAGCTGAGCTCTGGAACTCTCTCCCAGAATCAGTCTTTCCCTCTTCCTATGACTTAAATTGCTTCAAACTCCATGTGTCCAGGCATTTTGACTCAAACGTCCCTTGATTTTAGCCCTGTCACTCTTTCAACTATAGGTGAGGCACTCGCTACAGGCAGTTCTGCCTTTTGTCTCCCTCACTCACATAGAAAAAAGAAAAAAAAATCTCATTATATCTTTGGTGGCCAAAACAATGTACTTTTACTTAATTTTCTTGTAAGCTACTCCCTCAAATATTCATTCAAGTCTTAAAACCAAATTGTCCCGGTTAGTCGCTGTGCTCTACAATACAGTACAGGTTAAATTAACAAACACACCTTGTTCCAGCTCCTTAGCCGTTCGTCGCATCAATGACCAGCTGATGATGGTGGAACGAGCCTTCATAGATCCACGGGGACTACCAAACAGGGAAGAATATAAGTAAGTACAGTATTGTATGTATACATCTATCCATCTATCTATTGCCAGACGCCATGATCCCTGAAGGGGTGGCCATAAATGAATCACCCCATGCACCTCTGTCCCCCATCAGCTAACGCCCATCCTCCCATCCAATACCGCTTTCACGCATATACTTCTCAACTCCATCCTTCCACCTCTCTCTTGGTCTGCTCTCCATCTCTGTCCTTCCACCTCACGCTTGTATGCTCTCGTAGTCATTCCCTCGCTTCCCATACATTCCACATGGCCTCAAGGTGTTCCTTTTCATACAAACATAAATATGTATGCATGTACAGTATATAGGCTACTCTGGCACCTTCCCCATTTTTTTTTATTTTTTTTTATGGGGGGTGGCCGACTCGAGACAGAGCCCGAACAGGGACATCACAACATATCAGAAAAACAAAACACAAAATCTTTGACGCATCTAGGTCACCCAGGAGAAATACCCAGAGACCCAGGCTCATTTGGGGGTCCCCAGCAAAAGATTCCCAGGTCCCAGGTCCCAGATCCCCCAGAGAGGCGCCGATTTCCGTAGGCAGACCCGCAGTGAAGCTTTACCACCACAAGCCCACCCAGCATGTTTCCAGGCGCACCCTTCATTACCACCGGCTCCCCGGGCCAGGCGCCTGATGGACTACTATCTAGTCCAACTGGCGCATGACCCTCTCTCCCAAACGACCGCGTTTACATTCATCTATTCTCAAGCATTCTCCATTCATTCCTGTTTATTACCACTTCCTTTGCCTGATCTATAGTCATTCCTCTATCATCCAAAGCTTGTCTTACACAGTCTCTCCATCTCAATGGAGGTCTTCCTGCCCTTCTATCTCCCCTTGTATCTGCCTCACATATTCTCTTTGTAAGCCTTTCATCTTCCAATCGTTCAACATGACTATACCAGCTCAGCACCCTTCTGTCCACTCTGGCTGACAAATGTTCCTGCTGCCCCTCTCTTACGTATCTCTTCATTCCTCAATCTGTTTCTACGAGTAACTCCACACATACTCAAGCAGCTCATCTCCATCACATCCAGCTTTCTTCTCTCCTTTTCCTTCAGAGCCTATGTCTCAGCCCCATACATCACTGTTGACACAACAATTCCTCGATACATTGCACTTTTTACTTTAATTCAGAGATTTCTCATCTTCCACATACAGTACAGTACTTTCCATTGCTCCAAAAACCTTCCTTCCTTCACACACACTCTGTTTTACCTCCATTTCCATACCTCCACTCCTGCTTATCGTTCCTCCTACAGTAGATATTTAAAACACTCTACTTGTTCCAATATTTCCCCATCCAGCCTCACATCTAGATTCACCCTACGATCACCCATATTACACACCATTACTTTACTTTTATTGATGTTCACCTTCAGTTTCCTCCTCCCACAATTCACACCAAACTCTTTGATTTACTCGCTGCAATTTCTCCTCAGAATCCGCCACCAACGCTGTGTCATCAGCGAACAGTAACTGATTCAACTCCCAATCTCTACCATTCTTTCCTACTAAACTCAATCCTCTTCCCATAGTTCTCATTTTCACCTCCCTCACCACACCATCCATAAACATATTAACCCACGAAATCCGAGGGGCTTCATATGATCCCGATCGCTGTGTCCGGGGCCCTTTTTGTACAGGCAAACTTCATAATTCAGTAACTACTGGATTTTTTTTTTTTTTTTTTTTCTATGTGATTGAGGGAGGCAAAAGGCATAACTGCCTATAGCGAGTGCCCCCCCCCCATAGTTGAAAGAGTGACAGGGCCAAAATCAAGGGACGTTCGAGCCAAAATGCCTGGACACACGGAGTTTGAAGCAATTTAAGTCATAGGAAGAGGGAAAGACTGATTCTGGGAGAGAGTTCCAGAGCTCAGCTGTTGAGTAGAAGAAAGTTTGAGAGTAACGTTTCACTCTTGGGTTGGAGAGTTGCACAGAGTAGGGGTGGGATTGAGTTGCAAGACGGGTACCACGTGCCCTACGTAAAGGAGGTGGTATGCACTGGGATAGCTCTGAGGAACACTGATTATTATAGTAGCGATAGAAAAGCGAGAGAGATGCAACATTGCGGCGGAGAGAGAGAGAGAGATTGCAGAGAGTTGGTGAGTGGACGGGAGTTAATGATACGAAAGGCCTGCCTTTCAACTTTGTCTAGGAGAGCGGTGTGAGAGGAACCTCCCCACACATGTGAACAATACTCAATACAAGGGCGCACTATGCCCCTGTACAGAGCAAGAAGCTGTGCAGGGGAAAAGAACCCCCTAAGGCGGTTGAGCACACCCAGCTTCTGGGAGGCTGCCTTAGCAAGACTGGTAATATGGTCCTTCCAAATGAGAGCAGAAGAAAAAGA
The DNA here is from genome assembly GCA_032716605.1 of Paralithodes platypus. Lineage (NCBI taxonomy): Eukaryota > Metazoa > Arthropoda > Malacostraca > Decapoda > Lithodidae > Paralithodes > Paralithodes platypus. The sequence goes on from CM064487.1 coordinate 18,609,088, forward strand.
GACACCAAGAATATTGAGAGAAGATGAAGGGTTGATTTTTGTATTGTTGAAGAATAAGGGATAGTCCGCTGGGAGATCCTGACGGGTAGATAGATGGAGAAATTGGGTTTTGGAAGCATTAAAGTTAACAAGGTTTTCTCTGCCCCAATTGGAAATAGTATTTAGATCAGAATTTAAGAGTTCTATGGCTTCATTACGTTTGTCGTTGAGGGATTGCTGGCTGGGGCGTTCTGAAAAACTAATGGAGTAGTGTAAGGTTGAGTCGTCTGCGTATGAATGAGATTGAGACTGAGACCATCTAGAGCAGAAAATTGTTTTGCAAAATGTAGATCTTTTTGTTGTCTGTAGAATGCCGTTGAGTTGACATCGATACATCGATTATAGACTGCATCACCGTTGATTCATTTAAACTCCACCTAGACAAATATCTCGCATCAAACCCGCGACTGACTGCGTTTGTAAATGAATAACTTTATTTTATCCCCCCCACAGTTACTAACCCATCTGTCCCCTACTAACTTCCTAATCCTGCCACGGACATTAGTTCCAGGGCAGTAATTCCCTTTCCAATGTTCCCTTACCCACTCTAAACCACTGTTTGGACACTTGATCCTCAGTGTTTTGGAGGACAAGCAACCTAGAAGGGTCACTAGATCTGTTGTTGCTTGATTTCCTTTGTACTCCTTTGTACTTTGATACGACGCGTGGTTGCCGTTTTATGACGATTTTAGCGGCGATTTTGCTTCATATGAAGCCTCCCGGATTCCTGCCAATATTTCTTTTTGCCTCATATGAGGCCTCCCAGATTCCGAGGGTTAAACAGCCATGGTGACAATACACAACCCTGTCGCAAACCCACCTTTACCTCAAACCATTCACTTAACTCACCATTTCCTACTCTAAAGCGGGTATCACACTGGGCCAAATTCTCGCCATTCTCCGATCTCCAGTCTCCGGTTTCAGCCAGTAGCGCCGGCAACTCCTATCACACACGTATAGCCTAGTCTTTACCCACTGGCTTTACCACGGTTAAGCGATCGTTATATTGTGATGTTTCACCTAAACTGTAGAATAATATGGATTGATATTGACAAATTTAGTGTAATAGGACCCAATCTATATGCTAATGTTGCTATGTTTTGCGTTTGAAGCTTATATAAGTAGCTACGAGGAAGTTTTTCGCAATATGTAAAGACTGACGGCGCCCCTGTCGTTACCGCGGCACTAAACGATCGTTATATTGCGCTGTTTCACCTATAATTTAGAGTAATATGGATTTATATCGACAATTATATTTCAATATGACTCTATCTACAAGTTTGCATTATTATTTTTTATATTTGGAGCATATATGAGGAAATATTTTTAACTTTTCGGAAGTTTTAGAATGCTTGGTATAATCCTGTGTAGCGGGTGGACATGTATTAATCTCAATAATTTGGTAATGTTACAATATATTTTTACATTTTACATTCATAAATAGTCCACTAATATACTAGGTTGGGTTAGGCTAGGCTAGGTTAAATATATTGTTCAATGATTCTTAGTAAATAGGCATCTGAAAAACAGTTCCTCCCGCTACACAAGATCTTACCGAAAGTTTTTGCTTCACACCAATCGCCGTGGCGTAGGTAGGAAGTGGTTATTTAGCTGCAAGTGGTGTAGCTATTTTAGCATTAATTCACTTAGTTTATGTCTATCCGCAGCCCTTCTCACAATCAAAATACACAATTTTGTAGCAAAATATATATTTTGACGTCATATACTTGAGATATCATTGAGATTAAATGCGAGCTATAAAGAGGCTGACAATTTACCTCCGTCAAAAGACTATGCTTCCCACCCAGTACGGGCTGCATCCTAGCTCCGTCAAACGGCGACATTTGTGCCGGAGAATGGCGGTAGCTCCATTTTTTGCGGTAGAATGGTGAAAATTGGCCCAGTGTGATACCCCCTTAACACATGCTCTGCTCCCTTCATAAAAACTCTTAAACTGCTTCCAACAAATTTCCTCCAATTTCATAAATCCTTAACACCTTCCACATTGCTTCACGATCCACACGATCATACGCTTTTTCCAAATCCATGAAAGCCCGAAATATCTCCTTATGCTTCTCTAAATACTTCTCGCATAACTGTCTTACTGCAAACATGTGATCCACGCACCCTCTTCCCTTCCTAAAACCGCACTGTTCTTCTCCTATTGCAACTTCCGTACACTTTATTATCCTCTCTAACACCTTGCCATACAGCTTTCTAACCACTGATAATAAACTAATACAGTACAGTCGATGCTCGATTTAACGGACCCTGGTACAACGGATTTCGGATTTAACGGACTCTGTCCGTAGCCGGACAATGGACCCAGCAACGGACAAAGTCCGTTGGTCGAAAAAAAGTTGGAGCAAAGTCCGTTGCTCTATCTATTTATCTCTCTAATGCACCTACCTAAATCCCTTATACATTAACATAACTATGTCTTATTTGGACTTTTTGTAATCTTTGAATCATTTCTAATGTGATGGAATTGAAAAATATAATATCCTTCCAGCACATAGATAAATAATAAATAAGATAGTCAACAAAATATTTCAACTCTCCCCTCTGTGCGAGCAGAGACGGAAGATTTACGTTTGATAGATTTTTTGTTTTGTTTTTTTCCCTGATATACACTCTCTTTCTATCTATCTATCTCTCTAATTCATCTACCTAAATCGTGGTGATGGGCTGGTCTATCAGAGTGAGAACTGAGCGATTTCTGCCATACCCATAGCTTACTCTGACTGTTCCTTTAACTTATATATTTTCTAGATCTCAAGTGACGGCGTCTTTTCCGTGGATTGACCTCCCAATCTACCAAGATTGGAAGCCAAAGCGTCACATTTTTCCCTTGCCCCTCAACTTTCTCTTCATAATTGCTGAGGGGCACAGGGCCCTGGGTGGGGCTTTGGTTTCCCGGGCGTTTCCACACCCTCCTCAGCTCCCCGCCATGGAGTGGCTTCGGTCACCCAGGCTTTATTGTGGTCGGCAGGGAGGGTTCTGTGGGGGCGCTCGGTTATGGCCTTGGAATTGCTCGGGGCCTTGGGGCTGTTCGACCAGGCAGCTTGGGGAACAACAACAACAACAACAACCTAAATCCCTTATACATTAACCCTCCAGCCCCGGGGGCTATAGCTTGCGACTGTGCTCCGGTACCGGGTGTTTTGACGATCTTTGGCCTATGTTAACTACTCTGTAAGTCAATGAATATGTCATGTAATGTTGTAAATAAAAAAGAATAATGTTCCACAAACCTTCCTCTGTCGAATGGCGTTGAGTAGAGGTCTCTAGCCCCTCTGGTTGCATAATGGTGAGCGCGGGAAGACGAGTGCTTTTCGGCGGCAAATTCTTCCCGCGTTCGGACGCGTCGCCTCGGCCATGGCTACGACGCACCTAGCCGCTCGCCGCGCCAAAGTATTTATCTCCCTTAGACGATTTTAGTGTTTGATATTGAGAATGTGATGTTTATTTGATATTTTCTAGTTATTTTGAGGCCAATTATATAAAATATGTTTATTAGGGTATCACTGTCACTGATATTGCTAATTTTCACTCGATACCGTACATTTTATTAGTAATTGAGGTAGCTTATTGTTGTATTAGGCACTGATTATTCGTTATCACAGGTGTTTATTATACTTTGGCCATCAAATATTAGGTCTTGTGTCACTTTCACTTTGACAAATATGCTTTAGAGTGTCACTGTCACTGATAATGCTCATTTTCACTCGATACCGTACATTTTATTAGTAATTGAGGTAGGTTATTGTTGTATTAGGCACTGATTATTCGTTATCACAGGTGTTTATTATACTTTGGCCATCAAATATTAGGTCTTGTGTCACTTTCACTTTGACAAATATGCTTTAGAGTGTCACTGTCACTGATAATGCTCATTTTCACTCGATACCGTACATTTTATTAGTTGTTGTTGTTGTTCCCTAAGCTGCCTGGCCGAACAGCCCCGACATTTTATTAGTAATTGAGGTAGGTTATTGTTGTATTAGGCACTGATTATTCGTTATCACAGGTGTTTATTATACTTTGGCCATCAAATATTAGGTCTTGTGTCACTTTCACTTTGACAAATATGCTTTAGAGAGTGTCACTGTCACTGATAATGCTCATTTTCACTCGATACCGTACATTTTATTAGTAATTGAGGTAGGTTATTGTTGTATTAGGCACTGATTATTCGTTATCACAGGTGTTTATTATAGTTTGGCCATCAAATATTAGGTCTTGTGTCACTTTCACTTTGACAAATATGCTTTAGAGAGTGTCACTGTCACTGATAATGCTCATTTTCACTCGATACCGTACATTTTATTAGTAATTGAGGTAGGTTATTGTTGTATTAGGCACTGATTATTCGTTATCACAGGTGTTTATTATACTTTGGCCATCAAATATTAGGTCTTGTGTCACTTTCACTTTGACAAATATGCTTTAGAGTGTCACTGTCACTGATAATGCTCATTTTCACTCGATACCGTACATTTTATTAGTAATTGAGGTAGGTTATTGTTGTATTAGGCACTGATTATTCGTTATCACAGGTGTTTATTATACTTTGGCCATCAAATATTAGGTCTTGTGTCACTTTCACTTAGTTATATGATTTGTAAACGATTTATATACAATTTATTGTGTCTTTTTTCACTGATTTCTATATTTCTATAGGTTCTAATCATATGAATGTCACTTGGTATATACATATGTGTCACTTTCACATATTATTATGGTGTAATTGTATTTGTATCAATGTTCTCATAATACATGACTTTTGTATTACAATACATTGGTTTTCTTCCACTTTTTGCCTATATATAATTATAGTGTACATATTGTCATTTTATTTGGCAATTTCAGTATGATTATTAGAACTCCAGCTTGGAGTGGTAATCAAAGAAGCAATCTACAGCACAGAGTGCCACCTTGCACTCCACACACTCCAGGGTTGACTTTTTACCTGACCTCGGCTTCACCCTGCTGTTGTAGCAGACATGGCACCGCTTCTGCTGTGTTCTTCCGGATTCATTCTGAGGCAGGGAACCAAGCCTGTGCCTAGTCAAGTATTGAGCAGACTGCAAGCGGTCAATAACGGCGGGCCCAGGATGTGCCACTGCCCTCTGTGGCATAGCATACTTCTCCAGGAGCTCCGTCAACACCTGCTTTTGGAACCTCCGCAGGCTATTGAACTTCATGGGTGTGTTCACATTCCGAAGCTTGTATATGTTGTAGGCATTCAGAACTGACATGTCCACCATATGCAGAAAGAACTTTTTGTACCATCTGCACGAGGTACGCAGGCAGTCAATGAAGCCTATCTGCATGTCGGACTTGTCCACCAGCCTCATGTTGATGTTGTAGTCCAGGACAGCATCGGGCTTGGTCACCCTGGCCTGGGTGCGGCGATCCACCTTGCCAGTCTCCACCATTTCCCCCTTGTGGATGGTGGTCAGGAGGTTGACCTTCCGCTGGTCGTGCCAGTGGATAGCCAGAATGGGCCCCGACTTCTTCTTGAACACATCACCTTTTTTGGTCTTTGGAGGGAAAGGTGGCATGCCCTTCCTTTTCCCTCGTACTGTGCCTACAGTCCCCGTCTTGCGCTCATGCAGGTACTGTGAGAGAGTGGGGGACGTGTAATAATTGTCCGTGTAGAGGACGTGATTCTTATGAAAGTAGCGGTCCATCATGGCTTGCACCACTGCTCCGCCAAAGCCAATGAGGGGGTCCACAAGCAAGTCCCCTTCCTTCCCGCTGTAGACCAGGAAGTCCAGGACATAGCCAGTTTGGCAGTCGCACAGCACAAAGAATTTTATGCCAAAGCGATGTCTTTTTGAGGGGATGTACTGCCGGAAGCTGAGTTTTCCCCGGAACAGCACAAGAGACTCGTCAATGACGACCTTGCGGAAGGGCTTGAAGTAGGAGGTGAAGCGTTCTCGCATCATCTCATACAACGTCCTAATCTTCCACAGCTTGTCTGGGAGGTGGACGTCAAGGTTGGTGACAAGATGGAGCGCTGCGAGGATATCAAGGTACCGGTCGCGAGACATATATTTCCCGAAGGCAGGGGTGGATATCAGATCATTGGTGATCCAATAGTCAGGCAACCTATGCTTCTTGACATGAGGCATTAGCATGGTGAGTGCCAGGAACACCATGAACTCATTATGAGTCACTGGGGTCCACTGCCTCATGTGGCCCTTGGTCACCTTTCCCAAAAAGTGGACCTGGAATTGGTGCTGCTTATTTGTCTCTTTGACAACATAGCCTACCACCTCCTCATCAAAGAAGGCCTCAAACAGTTCGTGTGGTGGAGCATTGGGGCCTGCAGGAAAATTGGGGGTAACGCCTGAACCCTCCAGTACCTCATCAAAAGCTGGCACATCAGGGTTGTATGCATCCTCATCAACTACGTCTTGCCACTGAAAAACGTAGAATGGGTCTTGTCTACGCTGACGAGGAGCTCCAGCTGGTGGCCCAGCACGCCCACGGCCAACTCGGGAGGCGCGCGCCCTAGGGCGGCGAGGGCGGCGGCCAGGGCGGTGGGCAGCACGACGGGCAGCACGACGCCGGGCCAAGCGGATGGGTCGAGGGTCGTCGATGTCCATATAGTCATCGTCAGAGTGGTCATCTTGCCCTGACGGTGGACCTATGTAATCATGGCCAGAGTCTTCAGAGAGGTGCCCTTCATCATCAGTGGCCCCCACATAATCTGGCGGGGAACCAGTGATGCGTGGGCGGCGTGCGGGTGGGCGAGGTAGTGGCAGGTGAGGCTGTGTCCCCCCGAGGTCCCGGGCTCCTTGGCCTGCGACGAGTGACAGAAAGCAATGTTTCACTGTCACTAGGGCCAGGTATTGGTGATGCGAGCTCAAAGACTTCTTCAGGAAGACATGTTGAAGGCGGGAGAGGTGGGGAGGACCGTGGGGAAAGTTGCGGGGACGTATGGCTGGGGCCGGCCGGGGTGGACGCCGCGGGAGCCTCGAACAAAACTCTCTTACTTTTCTTAATTTTCTTGGTATATTTCCTACCTTTCCCCTTTTCGGCAGCAGTATGTCTCCTGTCGGGGACCTAGGAGGCAAATAGGCCGAAAGTGTGGGGTCCTCAACCCTTGGCAATGGTGGGGGTGGTGGGGAAGAATGCGGGGCATCCGGGTCATCTTGGGTGGCGTGGGTAGATAAGGGAGACAATGGCGGACGAGAAGGGTCACCACGCTGACCCTCACTCACAGCCTCATCCTCACCAAGTAGTTTTGCTTGTTCCCTAGCTGCCGCGGCCGCCTTCTCAAGTATTTTCTGCTTATACAAATGTAGCTTGAAAGGCGATTTACCAGGGGAAGGGCTTGGCGTCGTGTCACTTAAGCGAAATTTGGTGAGTGACCTTGAACTCTCCCACTCGCTCACTCTCTCAAGTTCACTGTCTTTAGGTAAACCAGCTTCCTCAACAACTGGTACATCACCTTCATCACTCTCATCACTGTCATGTTCTCTCGCAAATCCCAGGAATTGCTCTTCTTTATCACTCTCATGGCCATAATCACTCGACTTATAATTACTGGAGTCGTCACTGACTTCATCATCAACATTATGCTTGGCATCAGCTCGCTCATAAAGTCTCAATGTCGTCTCAATACCTCCGGGAGATAACACATTTAGGCGATGGCGTCGGGGTAAGGCGCGACGAACAAGCAAGGGCGTCGTAGGAAGCACGGTATCGGACACAGCGGAATCACTATTTGGCGTACTGTCCATGATGGCGTCGGGGTAGATACTGTTGCTGTGGCGGAGTTTACGCCTGGTGGCGCCACCTACCGTCCCACGATACCGAAAATGTACGCGCGGCATTCGAAAGCACGCATGCAAGCAATGGGCGTTCAAGAGCCCTTCCGGGTTGCGCGGGCCGAGGTTGTTATGGGCGTTCAAGAGCCCATCCGGGTTGGAGGGGTTAACATAACTATGTCTTATTTGGAAAATGGAATTGAAAAATATAATATCCTTCCAGCACATAGATAAACAATAAATAAGATAGTCAAAAAAATAGTTCAACCCTCCCCTCCGTCTAGGCGCCGAGCTTCCGAGACGGGAGATTTATGTTTGATAGATTTTTTTTTTTTTTTTTTTCCCACGGTATACACAAAATGATGGGGAAATATTATAACATGTTTTTAATTGACATTTGTGTTGTTTCTGCTGATTATGAGTTGGTGGAAAAAAAAAATCTTTAATTCTATCATATCGGAAATGATTCACAGATTATATAGAGACCAAATAACATACACTTTTAAGTGTGTTCAATAGTTTTGCATTATCAATAGGGTGTAGCACAAGGCTTATCAACATTATCACAGTAACGGGGTCGGGGTTGAGGCCGGGACGGGCAGGGGAGGGAGTAGGCCTACAGAGGCGGGGATATCCTTCCCTTTTTTTTTTTTTTTTTTTTTTTTTTCTCCCCATGTGAAATTTATTATATCAATGACAAATAAGACCTTTATTATGTTTTCAGGGACAGTACAGCACAAGGTGTCCCTCAATCACAAAAAAAAAAAAAAGGAAAAATACGAAGGCAATTTTCCAGCTACGGACTTTTTCCAGCAACGGACTCGGTCTCCCCCCTATTAGTCCGTTAAATCGAGCGTCGACTGTACCTCTATAACTTGAACACTCCTGCCGATCTCCCTTCCCCTTGTACAACGGCACAATACATGCACTCTTCCAGTCTACTGGTACCCTTGACACCACAAAGCACACAATGAAAAGTCTCACCAACCAATCTATTATCACATCTCCACCCTTCTTTATACACTCCACAGCAATACCATCCAAACCTTCTGCTAACATACATAATTTTACAGACCGAGTGGTCCACACATGGTGTGATTTAAGTTTTGCATCCTAATGGCGGTGTTCCAGGCAGCCCTGTTCAGAACTGCCTTACTTGTCAGGTTTTAAATTTAAGGTCAGAACATCTCGTCTGATTCAATGTCTTGCTAGGTCTATTTATCAGTGCAGCTCCCTCCATGTTCACAAATTTGCATTTTGTCACCCAGTTTAGTTCATCCATTCTCTCTACATGCCCAATACTTCCAAGCCTCTCATTGTATCTCGACGCTGATACTCGATACCTAACCATCTCCTCAACTCCTCATTTGGTATCCTATTTTGCAGTTTGACCTCACATATCCACTTCACCGTTCTCATTTTGTTATATTTCATTCTACTGATAGTATTCACATTCTTGGGTAGATAAAATACTAATAATTAAGATATATGTAGTGTTGGGAATACAGGTTGTAGTGAAAAATGTTCTAAGGTAGATATAGGATAGATGAACTGTAGGGGAAATAGGGAGTAGTGGAAGATGTTTAAGGTACCGTCAGCTCGCCTAATACGCGCCTTCCTAATTCGCGAAAACCCTAATACGTGCCTGGGGGTTGGACAATCCCAAAATTATCAATAAGCGTCTACGGTTCCTAATAAGCGGTTCGGGGAGCCCAAAAGTGGCCAAATCCACCCTTTTTACCTAATACACGTAGACACCCATCATTTCGCGTGGCACCAGATATTATATTATGAGGATATTACTTACCACATAGACTTTATTAGAAACCATAGTCATATTTAGCATAGCCTAACTCATCGTCATGTTTCCGCGGCTTTCGTCAGACATGGCACTTAACTTGACTCTGTTTTGATGGTCCCGGGGATTCAATTCCTTCATCATTACCACCAGGCCCACCGTCGCTATCACTGAATACACTAGAAGCCATAATAAACGTGAGAGATACAAGGTTCAGGCACAAATAAGCAAGTAAAAGGCGGGTGGACTTACAGCGTCTGCCTGGTCTTGACAACAATAAAGATGGCGGCCAAAACTTGGGCAAGTGGAGCTCCGATCATCGGATTCACCGAATTCACTCAAAAACCTTGACAATTCATATTTTTTCACGAACCAACTTTACTTTAAAACTTAATTAATGAAATCAACAAATACATGTGGCAGTCCAAGGACTCGAACCTAGGATACTCACACCGAATTCCGTGCATTTATGCATTACGTTATCAAGACAGTTTCTTGGAGTTCAGTTCACTTGTTTATGTTTTCTAGTTCGATGCAGTCTTTAATTATTTTTGCTCTCGTTTTTGGTGTATTATTGTATGTCTTATTGTTCATAATTTAATCCACTTTTGGTTGGTATTTAGGGCAAAAATTATCAAAATTAGGCCCATTTTTTTCAAGGTGTCCACCATAAGCTATTTTTCCCATAAGGTATGTTATTCCTAATACGCGAATTCCTAATACGCGCCGTCCTGTGTCGCCCATATAGGCGCGTATTAGGAGAACTGACTGTAGCTATAAGATACCGGTAAATAAAGTGTAGGGGACTTAGGTTTTAGCGGGAGAGGTTCTTTGTGTAGATAAGAACTAATGGGGATGTGGGGAAGAAGGGATCTGCCTCGTGTGGGCCAGTATAGGCCTTCTGCAGATTTCCATTTTGTTACCCCCCAGGGGGTAAGAGGGCCTTCATCTAATGGTGGAGGAAAAAAAGAATATGCCTCACGCATCCTACTGCGTGTCGTACAAGGCGACTAATAGGGGGGATGGCGATAGACTTGTGGACCAACAGCCATTACTAGACAATAAAGTCTTTATTTTTGCACTGTCTTGGTATGGCACTGCCGAGGCTGGTGGGGTGCGGATAGGTGCCACAGGGGACTGAGTCTTACCTGGGCACCGTTTGGCACCACACCTGTGTCGGCAACAGTGTTTGCATGTTGGGGCAGGATTTTACTGTTCTAAAGTCCAATTGCCTAATATACAGTAGAGTCTTGTTATGGTGCTGTCTTATTGTAACACTGTTAAGGCTGGTGTGGTTGCAGATAATGCAGGTGCAAGTTGTGACGCTTCTGCATAGTAACCACGTGCGGGCATGCGCGCGCGTCGGCTGCCCAGCCGTTTAGAAACCGGCTGGTGGCAGCCGGCCGGCAGGCTTTTCCTTAGTATATATCCTACGACAACGTAACTAATGTCTGGGATATTCTTATGTTGTTTCACAGCTTGTAGCTGCCCTTATTCTTAACCAACGCATCTTAGTATATTTTATTCTCGATAGTTGGTTGTTTCATTATAATATATAAGATGTAAGTCTAGTGAGGGCGGGAGGAGACGAGCGGGAGAGAGAGACTGGCTTAGGACGTTGCTTCGCGCGGAGAGTCCAGCTTGGGACGAGCCTGAAGCGTTGCCACATGCATTTGATTGCAACGTTAGGCTTAGTTTCGACTCACGCACGGGGTAGAGGATTTTGACCAGGCAACAGTGTTGAGTGTTGCCAAGCCTGGGATGTATTTTGTATGCCTAGGGTGGGGTCCAGACAGATTCAAGACTCAGAGCTCACCTCATTGTCGTACCCTTCGGACCCCCTTGATATCTATCCCTCTCAACCCCACTTAGAAACGTTCTCTCTTACTTTGTATACCTTCTTTCCACTACTTCACCAATCTATTTAACTATCCCATCCCCTTGATAGACCTTATATCTATTATTGTATTAACGACGAGCTCTCAGATAACTAGATAGGATTTTGGGCCTTATGCGGAGATGTAATTGTTAATGAGACCTAGGAAGCTTTTTGTTGTCTCATATTTGGTGGTTTCATGCTTGCTAGTGTGTTCTTGTGTCAGGTTAGCAGGGGCTAGACCGGAGGGGAGGCTTTTTGCGATCCTTTAAGTAAAGTCTGCTGGTGCGAGTCCCGTGGACCCGCACGACTTTACTAGGATACCTGTGGGAGTCTGGGGGCATTTTCTTGTCTGTGTCCCTGTGTGTCTAGCATTGTGTTGTGTGAGGGCCATTGCCTAGTCCACTCAGCACTGCGCTAGCACGTCTTGCTTTTGTTTTAGGGTCGCCAGGAGAGAGTCAGATACTTGCGATCTGAGTCTCTCAAGAGAGCACCCTTTCAATTAGAGTAATTTGGCGCACAGACCTGGGAACGTCCCTAGGCTAGAGCAGCTGGTTCAGCCCGGGTATCCGAAGCCTATATCCTTCCGGCTAGACCTCTGCCACCTGGCAGATTAACAGCTAGGGGTTTATTATCTCTGTATGCTTGTTATTGTGCCACAGTTTACCGTTTTTGTGAGCATTGTGAGTCAGGGTGTGGCTTAGAGACTCTGTCCGAGCAGGCTTGCCTGACTAAGAGTGAGAAGCACACCTGTATGTGGTTATCTTGCGAGTTGCTGCCTTTATTTAATTATACCTATGCCATTATACACTGTATATATGTCCTATCACTAGTATTTATTCCTGCTTATGAGTTAAGAGTTCTCTAAATCCGTAACGTACTTTCTTTGCTAAGCATCAGATCCTACAGTAGCCGCATGCAGTTTAGAGACCCGCATCTTGTCTACCTGTACGATGTTTTGAGGACTGTTTGCTTTCACCTTCTTTCACGCAGGGGTGATTAGTTGTATTAATTAACGTAACGTTAAATGTACTTTCTTCTAGTTTGTTATTAAATTGTTTCTGCAATTTAATTCCGTTATCTATGACAGTGTGATAATCCCGACACTGACTTACGGAAGCGAAGCATGGACGTTGGTTGAGAGACTCAGACCAAGAGTGAGAGCAGTGGAAATGAATTACTTAAGGAGTGCGTGCGGAGTTACATGGAGGGATAGACAGACTAATGAGGAAGTAAGAAGGAGGTGTGGTGTGGAGGTAGATGTGCTGGAAAGTGTGAAAAGGAACAACTTGAGATGGTTCGGCCATATGGAACGTATGGAAAGCGAGAGAATGACTAAGAGGGTGTACGAGAGCGAGGTGGAGGGACAGAGGGGGAGAGGTAGACCGAATATGAGGTGGAAGGATGGAGTGAGGAACTACATGAACGAAGGCGGTGCTGGTTGGGGGGAGGGGCGTCGACTGACTGGGGACAGAGGTGCATGGGGGCGGTTCGTTCGTGGCCACCCCTTCGGGGATCGCGGCGTCAGGCAATAGATAGATAGATAGATCTATCTTTTCCTTGAAGCTTTAAGTCAACTTAATTGTGTGATCTTTTATATAGCCTGCTTGACTATCAGCAGTCTATAGTGCGTGCACCCTGTAACCGAGTCATAGGATACCTCGTTGTCCAGGCAGGACTCTTGACGGTTTAGGGTGGTTTGTTGCCTGGGTTTATAGATAAGGGTTGGATCTAGCGTTTTCCGTTGTTGCTTGTTGCCGCATACCTAGTCCAATAGAAAGAGCCCAGTGTTTATATATCCCAGGACGTAACAAATGGCGACCTTGCATAGGATTTACTGAACAGAGGAATATAGTGGTCATTTGTTTTGAGATTCCTTATGATTAGAGGAATACAGATTTTTTTTTTTTGGAGCAACCAATATAACACATTAAAGACTTTAAATAACATTAGTATATACATACTTGCATAGGAGATAAGGCACATTCTATAACCGTGATAATTACTGCAGTACACAAACATGTCTAATACATCAGAACACAGTGATGGGTTAGGTCACGATACGGGCTCGGAGGGAGAAAGACCTGTGGAGTGGCTAGTCGATAGCGAGGAGGGTGCTAGAAGATTTTTAGAGGTGCCCCTTACCGCTGCCAGGGTGTTGAAGCTGAATAAGTATGGCTTAAAGTGTGTGGCAGGTCTTCAGGGTCACCAGGGTTTAAGTGGCATGAGGAAAGATCAGCTGAGGACTTTGATATTGGGTTTAGAAGGGAGAGACCTGGGTGGAGAGGCGACTGGGGGCCCCGGTCCCCAGCCCCCCCTCCACTCTACCCCCATATCAAACGTCAGGGTGCCTGAATTTAGTACATACCCCCAAGTTGATGGTCAATGGCAGCGTGGAATTCAATCACAGGGACCCTCTCCATTAAATGCACCTTCCCTCCTCAAGGGTTGACTCCAGATTTGTTGTTTCGGCTTGAGATGGCCAAGGTTGAGGTTGCTAGAGCTCAGGTTGAGGCTACCGAAAGACAGGCTAGAGCTCAGGTTGAGGCTGCCGAGAGACAGGCTAGTGTGCAGGCTGAGGCTGCAGAGAGAACAGCTATACGAGAGGCTGAACTGCAGGCAGAGTCTACTAGGTATCGGGCTGACAGGGAGCTGGAGAGATCTCGAGTGGAGGTAACAGGGCGAAATATTGGGGGAGGTAACAGACATCGGGACCAATCATTGTCGCACCTGCTTAAACTAGTTCCTGTGTTCGATGAATTATGTGTGGCTGAGTTTTTTATGCGATTTGAGAAGAAGTGTCAGGAACACCAGTGGCCTCAGGAAAAGTGGGCAGCATTAGTTTCATCAAGACTCCTAGGAAAGGGGCTAAAAGCGTATGATGCACTACCTTTAGAGTCCTGTGTAGTTTATGATGAGCTAAAGAAGGCTGTGCTACGGGCCTATGAGTTACAACCGGAAACTTACCGCTTGAAGTTTCGGGGTGTTACTAAGGGCAAGGATAGTACCTTCCTAGAACACGCCCGGGACTTGTCTGATGCACTACGACATTGGCTGCGTTCTGAGAGGGCAGCTACTTTTGAGGAGTTGAGTGAGTTGGTTCTCATGGAGCAGTTCTTTAAGTGCACAGGCGGGTACTTAACATTAAATATAAAGGAAAAAAATCCTAGAACTCTCCAGGAGGCAGCAGAAATGGCTGACCGCCGACTGTCATTAATTCGAGGGTGCGAAGCAGCAGCTAGGAGTGAGTCGGGTGCAAAGGATCGTACCCCTCCCCCTCCCAAGAATTTTGATACACATAAATACACAAAACCATCTAGCACTGACAATAAAACTGAACATAAACCAAATACCGTCCCGTATAAGAAGTCTAATGGTACCTCCCACTCTCAAGGGAAACCAAAGAGTAAAGAGTGCTTTGCATGTCACAAGGAGGGTCACTTTGCAAATGCTTGTCCGAACAAGCCACCAAACAAGGTTGTGTCATTGGCCCGCAGCATAGGGGTGTCGCCTATATCTTCTGAGTTTGCCAAGGGTAGTTCGTCAGAGGGTGGGACACAGCCTGTGTTCAAGAGTCCGGAAGGCTCGAACCCTGTCCGCGACGTCTTTGGGGGTCATAGAGGGCATGGTTTTGTGAGGTGGGCTGGCGAAAGGCGAGGAGTTAAGCTATTGCATGATACGGGGGCTTCTCAGACCTTGTTAAAGAACTTTACTGGTAGACCGATTAACGCTGCTCGGGTGGTGGTAGTTCAGGGGATCAATGCTACGAAGTCCTACCCGCTGGTGCGGATGGAGCTAGAGGTGGGTGGTGTGGCGAAGGAGCTGGATGTAGGAATTGTAGAGAACTTGCCTGTTGGGGGCGTCGACCTCCTCCTCGGCAACGACTTTGCGGTGCCTGCTTCTAAGGTTTCACCCTTGGTCGTTGCCGAGAAGGCGGCCGACGTTAGTAGGGAGGAACAGGAGTGGGTTGAGAAGTGTAGCGTACAAACCATGGCGTGTGTTGTGACGCGTTCTCAGACATCCGGAGCCTTGCAGCCACCACCTCAGTCTATCAAACCGCGGAGGAAAGGTCACAAGAAAACGGGAAGTGTTGGTCAATTGGAGAGTTTTGAGCCGGCAGTGTTTCTTGGTGACTCATTATTGGCACCTATGTTAGAGTCTGGAGAGGCCCCGGGGCCTGTCACCGCTAGTGCAGGTGCAGGGCAGGAAGAGACTCTGCGACAGCATCGTTATGCGCAGCGTTAGGAAAGGATGGCTCAGCGGGACATTGGAGGTGGAAATAAATTATTTAAGATGAACTTGGATAATCTCGCACCTGCTGATATATGTTCCTTGCAGCTGGAAGATCCTGAAGTCAGGGCGTGTGGTAATGGTGCTGTCGAACTGGAGAGCGATGGGGATGCGCAGCCTGGTGATTTTTCTTGTCCGAGGGGATCTTGTATCGGAGACATCAGGATCCCAAGAAAAAGTGGGATGGCGGGTCAGGATTAGTGGACCAGTTAGTAGTACCGAGGGTGTGCCGTGAGAGCTTATTGAGATTAGCTCATGATGTGCCTTTGGCAGGGCACCTGGGGGCACGTAAGACGGAGGCAGCTCTGAGCAAGCTTTTCTGGTGGCCTGGGTTAAAGGCGAGTGTCGTGTCATGGGTGTCACAGTGTCACACTTGTCAAGTGGTTGGGAAACCCAATCAGGTCATCCCGAGAGCCCCGTTAATACCCATCCCTGTCATTGGGCCGCCCTTCAGCAAAGTAGTTATCGATATGGTTGGCCCATTGCCCCCCACTAGTGCCGGCAATAAATTTGTACTAACTGTAATGGATGTAGCAACACGGTATCCAGATGCTTACCCCATGCGCAACGGGATGGCTAAGACTGTTGTCAAAAACCTACTTGTCTATTTCTCTCATTATGGCTACCCTCAGGAGATCCAGTCTGATCAGGGATCCAATTTTACTTCTGCTCTGTTACCATGCAGCAACATGGGATAGTGTCTGTGGTGTCCTCTGCCTACCATCCCGAGAGTCAGGGAGTTTTGGAAAGGTGGCACTCGACTCTCAAGAGTATGTTGCGGTGTTATTGCATGGAAAATGGGAAGGACTGGGATCTAGGTCTCCCATACGTTTTATTTGCTGCGAGAGAAGTACCTGGGGAGAGCTTGGGATTTAGCCCGAACGAGTTGGTTTTTGGACACAGGGTCAGGGGGCCCCTCCACATAGTCAAGGAGATCTGGGAGGGAGTCACAAAGCCATGCTCGCTTCTAAAGTATGTTGTTGAAAGCCGTGAGAGAATGCTAAAGAGCCTGGAGGTAGCAGGTCGGAACCTTAAGAGTTCACAAGCTCAGATGAAGGACAGATACGACCAGAAGGTGAAGCTGAGGGAGTTTGAAGTAGATCAGGAGGTACTGATACTACTGCCTCTGGTGGGACACCCCTTGTCTGCCAAGTATTCTGGTCCGTATCGGGTTGTAAGGAAGGTTTCTGATCTCGACTATTTAGTAGCTACTCCTGATCGTATGAAAAAGAACCAACTTTGCCATGTAAATCTGATGAAAGAGTATGTGAGGCGCCCCTCCGAGCCTCTCACTGTCCCGGTGTTGATCTGCAGCGATCGTGGTGGAGAAGGAGGAAGGGACAGTCAAGCTGCGGGGGAGGATAATTGGGATTGTCATGTTTCCGCGGATCAGTGGGCGGGGAATTCTAGACAAGTGGCTCACGAGTTGATATTGCACCTGCCTGAGCAACAGCGTGTAGCTGTGCAGCACCTGTTTGATTCAAACCCAGCTGTTTTCGCGGAGCATCCTGGCCTCACTACTCAAGCGGTGCACGATGTCGATGTTGGGGACCACCCGCCCTTTAAATCAGTGCCATACCATGTTCCCCCTATTAAATTACCAGCACTTAGGGAAGAGCTGGATTATATGCTGAAACGTGGGCTGATTTCTGAGGGTGCAGTAAGGTGGACTTCCCCAGTCACACTGCAGCCCAAACCAGATGGCAAGGTGCGGTTTTGTATAGATTTCCGCAGGTTGAATGGTTTAACCCCCACAAATGCCTACCCTCATCCTCGTGTGGACGACAGTGTGGATAAGATAGGAAAAGCCAAGTTCCTCACTAAGATAGACCTTGTTAAGGGTTATTGGCAAGTGCCCTTGTCTGAGCGAGCGCTAGAGGTGTGTGGGTTTGTGGTGGACGGTGCCACATATCGTTGCCATGTTATGCCATACGGGCTGAAAAATGCCCCTGCAACGTTTCAGAAATTAATGAACGACATTGTAGCCGACATTCCCAACTGTACGGTGTACCTAGATGATGTCATAATATACGACGATGATTTTAACAGTCACTGTGCTCACATCGGACAGCTTTTTAATAAACTGAATGAAGCAGGTTTGGTGGTAAACCTGGGTAAGTGCGATTTTGTCAAAGCCACAGTTTTGTACCTGGGGTTCGAGGTGGGGATGGGTCAGGTGTGCCCTCCACAGACAAAGATCAAAGCCATCGATCAGTTTCCCCAGCCTACGACTAAGAAACAAATCATGCGGTTTCTAGGTATGATAGGCTATTATCGTCGCTTCATCAAAGGCTATTCGACTGTACTTGCACCTTTAACTGACTTATTATCTAAGGACAAGAAGTTCCGGTGGTCTCCTGAGTGTGCAGAGGCGTTTTCCTTGGTGAAACACCTGTTATGTACCCACCCCATACTCAGGGCCCCGGACTCAGCTGGCGACTGATGCCAGTGGCGTAGGGGCTGGGGCTGTCTTGTTACAGACAGATGATGAAGGTATCGAACATCCAGTGAGTTTTTACAGTAAAAAATTCAATAGTGCACAAAGGAATTACTCTGTAATTGAAAAAGAACTCCTGGCGATAGTGCTGGCGCTCAGGCACTTCGATGTATACGTTCCTGCTTTCGGACCAGTCGTAGTGGTTTATACCGATCATCACCCTCTGAAATTCTTGAATCAGTTTCATAACCGGAATATGAGGCTGACCAGGTGGTCACTCATGCTTCAGGAGTATAATCTGGACATACGCCATATTGCCGGTTCTGATAACGTGATAGCGGATTGTCTATCAAGGGTGGATGATGTTGGTTAGACTGCCACAGGATTGAGGGTTGAGTGTGGAGGAAAATAGGCTGTCACTGTAGTTCAGCCGGAAAAAAAAAAAAATTAAAAAAAGCAAAAACCTTATAAAAACTCTTTATTTTTTATAACGTGTAGAATTTTGTATAAGATGTTGTAGCAGTATCTAAGTTGAATGTTTTCGCTTATTGTCGCTGAGTTAGTTGAACTTGCTCGGTGGAGCGCAACATTTTTTTTTTTTTTTTTTTTTATATATATTGCCTTGTGTCGCAACAGTGTGTGGTACTATGAGCAGCTTTCTATTAGATATGAAGAACTTAGTCAAGGGTCTTATATCTTGGGGGAGGTGTGACGCTTCTGCATAGTAACCACGTGCGGGCATGCGCGCGCGTCGGCTGCCCAGCCGTTTAGAAACCGGCTGGTGGCAGCCGGCCGGCAGGCTTTTCCTTAGTACTGTATATATCCTACGACAACGTAACTAATGTCTGGGATATTCTTATGTTGTTTCACAGCTTGTAGCTGCCCTTATTCTTAACCAACGCATCTTAGTATATTTTATTCTCGATAGTTGGTTGTTTCATTATACAGTAATATATAAGATGTAAGTCTAGTGAGGGCGGGAGGAGACGAGCGGGAGAGAGAGACCGGCTTAGGACGTTGCTTCGCGCGGAGAGTCCAGCTTGGGACGAGCCTGAAGCGTTGCCACATGCATTTGATTGCAACGTTAGGCTTAGTTTCGACTCACGCACGGGGTAGAGGATTTTGACCAGGCAACAGTGTTGAGTGTTGCCAAGCCTGGGATGTATTTTGTATGCCTAGGGTGGGGTCCAGACAGATTCAAGACTCAGAGCTCACCTCATTGTCGTACCCTTCGGACCCCCTTGATATCTATCCCTCTCAACCCCACTTAGAAACGTTCTCTCTTACTTTGTATACCTTCTTTCCACTACTTCACCAATCTATTTAATTATCCCATCCCCTTGATAGACCTTATATCTATTATTGTATTAACGACGAGCTCTCAGATAACTAGATAGGATTTTGGGCCTTATGCGGAGATGTAATTGTTAATGAG
Organism: Paralithodes platypus; assembly: GCA_032716605.1. Classification (NCBI taxonomy): domain Eukaryota; kingdom Metazoa; phylum Arthropoda; class Malacostraca; order Decapoda; family Lithodidae; genus Paralithodes; species Paralithodes platypus. Next base: position 18,628,747 of record CM064487.1, read on the forward strand.
ACCTAGGAAGCTTTTTTGTTGTCTCATATTTGGTGGTTTCATGCTTGCTAGTGTGTTCTTGTGTCAGGTTAGCAGGGGCTAGACCGGAGGGGAGGCTTTTTGCGATCCTTTAAGTAAAGTCTGCTGGTGCGAGTCCCGTGGACCCGCACGACTTTACTAGGATACCCGTGGGAGTCTGGGGGCATTTTCTTGTCTGTGTCCCTGTGTGTCTAGCGTTGTGTTGTGTGAGGGCCATTGCCTAGTCCACTCAGCACTGCGCTAGCACGTCTTGCTTTTGTTTTAGGGTCGCCAGGAGAGAGTCAGATACTTGCGATCTGAGTCTCTCAAAAGAGCACCCTTTCAATTAGAGTAATTTGGCGCACAGACCTGGGAACGTCCCTAGGCTAGAGCAGGTGGCTCAGCCCGGGTATCCGAAGCCTATATCCTTCCGGCTAGACCTCTGCCACCTGGCAGATTAACAGCTAGGGGTTTATTATCTCTGTATGCTTGTTATTGTGCCACAGTTTACCGTTTTTGTGAGCATTGTGAGTCAGGGTGTGGCTTAGAGACTCTGTCCGAGCAGGCTTGCCTGACTAAGAGTGAGAAGCACACTTGTATGTGGTTATCTTGCGAGTTGCTGCCTTTATTTAATTATACCTATGCCATTATACACTGTATGTCCTATCACTAGTATTTATTCCTGCTCATGAGTTAAGAGTTCTCTAAATCCGTAACGTACTTTCTTTGCTAAGCATCAGATCCTACAGTAGCCGCATGTAGTTTAGAGACCCGCATCTTGTCTACCTGTACGATGTTTTGAGGACTGTTTGCTTTCACCTTCTTTCACGCAGGGGTGATTAGTTGTATTAATTAACGTAACGTTAAATGTACTTTCTTCTAGTTTGTTATTAAATTGTTTCTGCAATTTAATTCCGTTATCTATCTTTTCCTTGAAGCTTTAAGTCAACTTAATTGTGTGATCTTTTATATAGCCTGCTTGACTATCAGCAGTCTATAGTGTGTGCACCCTGTAACCGAGTCATAGGATACCTCGTTGTCCAGGCAGGACTCTTGACGGTTTAGGGTGGTTTGTTGCCTGGGTTTATAGATAAGGGTTGGATCTAGCGTTTTCCGTTGTTGCTTGTTGCCGCATACCTAGTCCAATAGAAAGAGCCCAGTGTTTATATATCCCAGGACGTAACAAAGTGCGGCAGGGGGACTCTGTTGAGTCTTGCTGAGGCACGGTTAGCACTATACCAACATCAGCCACAGTGATGACTTGGTGGGGCAGTGCTGTGGCGGGACTTTATTGTACTACAGTACACTCCAACTATTGAAAGGCAACCCCGTCTGAGCCGTTACAATGCATGTAATGGAAAAATGACGTTAAACCAATGTACAGGTATGTATGTATGTATGTATATGTTCTTATTAACCGGCCATGATTCTCTAGTACAGTGGAGCCCCCATCCTAGCTGCTAATCGGTTCCGCAGAAATAGAGCTAGGATTGAAACAGCCAAGATCGGGGCACTGTTCTTATGGGGAAAATTCAATCGGTTCCGTGCTCATGCCAAAATTTGCGTATTTTTCTATTTTTTACCTATGAAAACATGTTTTATTATACACAAATTAAATTTTATGCATTAGGCTATACTGTATCATATAATACACCATAGAATAAGTTTTTAATAACTAGAAAAAAAAGGCCCAATACCCTATCTAAATAATTACCGCACTTTTTCCCAGTTAGGCTATGAAAACATGTTTTTTGTCTAGGCTACATCAAGTAGCCTAGGCCTAAATCTTATGCATTGTAAATAATAATGTAGACATGGCTAAATGACAGTCCTAACCATAAATACTGTAGATTGGGGCATTGTTTCTATCATGCGAAATTTTTTAGGCCTAGCCTAGGCCTAGGTTCTAAATTCGTCCAGCCACCCCTCAAGTACCCATTTCGCCCCAAATACATCAAATAAATACATAGGCCTATTATGAGGAAAAGACGTATAAATACGTATTATGAGAATATTACTTACCACACAGATTTTATTATAAATCATTGTCATATTTAGCCTAGCCTAGGCTAACATCGTCTATCATTTCAATCGCTTTCGTCCGACATGGACTGGTCTTTGCTCTGTGTTTTGAGCATGAAATTCCTTCATTGCTACCACCAGGCCAACCATCCCTATCACTAGATGTACTAGAGGTTATAATAAACGCGAGAGATAAGGGGTTCAGGCACAAAAAAGCTTGCAAACGGTTGTTTTGTCAACACAGATACTAGCTAAACTACAAGCGTCTGCTTAGTGATGACGTCATACAAAGATGGTGGCATCTTGTGCATTTGACGATCGGATCTCGGATTCACTCGGATTTCGTCTCTAAACGAACAAGCACCTGGCAGATTCTTTCGTTATGTTAAAACAAAATTATTGTTTTTGGTTTTTTTCTAGTTTTATGTAGAGTTTTTCGTTATATTTGCTATTTTTTTGAGTTTCGGCTGGGATTTTGATGCGAGAATTGAGGCTTTTGGCGCGAGAATTGAAATTGGGAATATTTGGTGTGTGGTGCGAGAATTGAATCAGCGAAGACCGGTGTAGCGAAAATGGGGGCTCCACTGTATAGGTTACTGCGCTTTTAATACATGAAGTACTGTACCTGTACAGTACAGTATACATAATTCCCTTCAATAGAAATGAGTCTTCTCATAGTTAATATTGGCAGCAGTTCTCTGTGCCTCTCATTATTGGATGTTAAAATACATAATCATTCATTCTTTCTTCATTAGAATATAAAGTATGTTGGCAATTTTACTATTAACTTCTGCAACATTAGTGGCCTTTCCTCTAACTTTCCCTCTATTGAACACCCCCTCCCTTCTAACAAATTTTATATTTTCTCACCGAGATTCAGGTTTCCGATGCAACTGACAGCAAGCCCTTTCCTGTCTCCTACTTTCTCTATCCTATTTTCCAAGCCAAAGGTGGATGTTTTTATATGTGCACAACAAACTCACTTGCTCTTGTGTTCCCAACCTTGACTCTCCAGAATTCTCAATTCTCTGGCTCAAACCTAACCTTTCACTCTCAAACTAAATATATCTGTGCTGTCTATCTCTCCCCTATTTCTACTAACTTTCCTAAATACTTCGACTAACTGAATTCTAAAGTGGAACACATCCCATTAACATCTCCTTTCTCAGAAACCTCCATCTTAAGAGATTTCAATGTTCACCACCGTCAATGACTCTCCTCTTATTTCATTAACCACCCTGGTGAACAAGCCTACATATTTTCTATCCTAAATGACCTAGAGCAGTTAGTCCAGCACCCTACTCATATGCCTGACTGCCTTGGAGATCGACCCAACATCATTGACTTATTTCTAACCTCGAATCCTTCTGCTTACTCTGTTAATCTTTTCTCTCTGTTGGGCTTCTCCAATCACAACCTTATATCTGATGTGTTGAAATAACTTACAAAAGTTGACAGAATGAATATAAACAAACAAATGAGGAGGAGCACTTTATTGACATTTCACAGATAGCTTCTTCAGGTCACTAACAGATAGTAGGTTAATAATAGTATCTACATATTATGTTCCGTTGTTAGCCCATGTAACAAACAAAATTGTGTATTTGTGCATACTGCTGTCTACTACCCATTATCCATAACCCCCCCCCCCCTACTCCTTTCCCCTCCCTGTCCTATATATCCCCTTCCCCTATTCTCCGCCTACCCCACCTGTCATGATGGATACTTAAGGCGTTCAAGGACCTAGCACCTGTTAGTGACCTGAAGAAGCTATCTGCGAAACGTCAATAAAGTGCTCCTCCTCATTTGGTGTTTATACTTATATCTGATACCTATCTTACCTCTCCAGTACGGCCATCTGATCCTCCCAGCCAATGGCACTTGTGGCACTTAGGCGTTGTTAACTGGAAGGCTCTTCGGCAGTATGTCATTGATTACCCATTGAATTACTGTATTCTTGCTTCCGTGGCCGGGGACACTCTAAATGTGCTGAACGCATTACCTGGGTAATCGTCTTGGGCATGTAGGCATACATTCCATTTTATTAATCTAAATCAATTACTAAAAAATATTGGTTTATTCACACTTGTTCTAGAAGGCGAATTTATACTGGAGTCCTGTGTTGCACTTAACATGGTTGTGTGTAGTACTAAGTTAAAGAAAAGGTTGAGTCATCTGATCACATAAAGTTCTGGGGGCCGTTAGCCAGATAGATTACTTCCTAGTGAACAGGAAAGACTGGAAGTTTGATTGGGATGTAAAGGTCATCCTGAGCGAAGAATGTATCTCCAAACATGAGCTCATAGTCTGTGACTTGATCTTAAGGCGAGATCCTGTACAAAAGAAAGTATACATGCCCAAAAGGAAAGTATGGCTGCTGAATAAATCTGAATATAAGGATAGGTTTCGCAGCGAACCGGAGAAAATGGATAGAAATAGGGGCGCTAAGCCAAATGATGTAAATAGCCAATGGAACTTCCTTGAACGTAACCTTCTTGTCGCCACTGACAAAGTCTGTGGCAAAACTGAGGACCCCCCCCAGGCATAAGACTTCCTGGTGGTGGAATGACGAGGTTGAAAATGCAATTTAGGAGTAAAGAAGATGTTTCCAAGCATGGAAGAAAGGAAGCAGCAGGGAGGAATATCTGGCGGCTAAGCGAACTGCATAAAAAAAAAAAGAGATATACAAGGCAAAGAAAATCACACATGACCTAGTCATAGACCAAGTGAGTAATGCAGAAAATCCCTATGGGATCTTCAATTTAACTTGGCAAGTTAAGGATGACAGTAGAGATGCTGTAGGAGAACAGTGTGTCAGGAATGATAGATAATGGTACAATTGTTTATGCTGACAAAGAAATTAGAGATGCTTGAAAGGTATACTACGAAAAATTACTTAACATAGAATTTGAGTCGAATAGAGAGCAGTTTAGTAACGAAAAGCCAATACTCCCCCCCCCCCCCCTTTGATAGCGCCAGCTGCTGTAAGCAGTGCAATAAATAATATAAAGGACGGAAAAGCTGCAGGATACTCTGGCATTGTAGCCGAGATGATTAAAGCCTCAGGTGAAATAGGAGTGAGTTTGATCACGGAGCTAGTTAACTCCATCATTAGAGAGGAAGTAATCCCTGATGAATGGCACAAAAGTGTAACAGTAAACATATATAAGGGCAAGGGGGACTCATTAGATAGGGGAAATTAGAGGGGCCTGAAAATTCTTGACCAAGTCATGAAGGTCTGTGACAGAGTCTTTGAAGGTAATATAAGGGAAAGCATTTCTAACGACGATATGCAGTTCGGTTTCATGCCAAAACGTGGCACAATTGATGCTATCTTCATAGTCAGGCAGCTGCAGGAAAGATATCTACTTAAAGATAGGGATCTGTATCTTGTGTTTGTAGACCTGGAGAAGGTCTTTGATAGGGTGCCCAGAGAAGTTGTGCAGTGGGCTATGAGAAAATTTGGTGTAGAGGAGTGGCTGGTGCGTGTAATACTAAAGATGTACTAGGACTCACGAACGACAGTGAGGGTGGAAGGTGTACCGAGTGAAGAGTTAACAGTTCACGTCGGAGTTCACCAGGGATCTGTGTTAAGCCTTCTCCTCTTTGTTATGGTTTTGGAGGTACTATCTGGTGATTTCAGAGTTGGGCTCCCCTGGGGACTGCTGTACGCAGATGACCTAGTACAGTACAGTACTTATCACAGATAGTACGCGGGATGTCGAGGCCAAGTTCAGAAGATGGAGAGAGGGCATGGCAAGAATAGGGTTAAGAGTTAATATAAATAAAACCAAGGTTTTACACAGTACAGTACATTAGGGCTAGGAAAGGTAGAAAAAAAGTGGTGCATACCCATGTGCAGTATGCAGAAAAGGGGAGGGCGCGAACTCCAATACAGTGTAGCGTCTGCCACAGCTGGGTACATCACGGGAAGAAGCGCTGCACTAGAATAGAAGCGACCTCTACCAAGGAAGAAGTCCGAAATTGAGAAATTTGTATGCATAGTATGCAAAGGTGAGCTTGTATTCAATTTCTTACAGTTTCTTACAGTAGATCCTCTGGAAAAAGGCAAACTATGCCTGTGTATCCAGCTCAGTACCAGTACTTGCACTGCTGCGGTTGTTCACGGTGTTGGCGGCGGTGGTAGCAGACGCAACATTTTTACTATTCTGTATTTTTGTTTTATAATCAAACTTCAAATCTTGTCTATCCCCATGCTTTATCAAGATTACTTTCAAACTCCCTTATTGATTCGGAATAGACTACATACTGGGGCAGTGCGTTCCACTCATTTACCACTCTTATCACAAAATGAGTTCTTTGCCTTCTCAAGCCTATTTCTTTCTTCGTAAATTTTCTTAGAGTGTCCTCTCGTTCTTGTTCCCTCCCGCATCAAGAAGATACCTTCACACACATCCTCATCGTACTTTCCTGACACTATCTTAAAAGTCTCTATCATATCCCCTCTCTTTCTCCTATATGCCAGTGTCGGAAGCCCCAGTGTCCTCAACCTCTGCTCATAGCCCGCGTTCTTCAACGTTGGTACCAGCTTGCTAGCTCTCCTCTGCACTTTCTCCACTGCTTCTATATCCTTTACCATATATGGAGCCCACACCTGGCTCAATGATCGGCTCGAGTGTTAACTTTGGCAATGAGGCACTGGAGATGATTGACAAGTTATGTTACTTGATTGATACCATCTCTGCCGGTGATAGGGCTGAGGCCGCCACTATCACCAGAAAATGATGCGGCTGGGAAAAGTTTAGCCCTTGGAATCCGGGAGGCCTCATATGAGGCAAAATGCGCGGCTAAAAATCGCCGCTAAAATCATCATAACTCGGCAACCACCGAACGTAGCGATGTCATCTCAACGGCAGTCTACAGACAAGAAAACGTTCTACAATTTGCAAAAAAAAAATGACTACTCTAGGTGGTCTCAATCAGTAGCTACTGAATTATGAAGCTTGACTGTACGAAAATGGCCCCAGACACAGCGATCGGGATCATATGAGGCCCCCCGGATCCGATGGGTTAAGAGAACTTTTGCCACAACTCGCCATGAGAAGACTCCTTCTCTCCTTGAAGGGAATGGTGTAGGCTACGCTTCATGTGTTAGAAGCGCAATGACATATGCTTCAGAATTGTGGCCTGTCAAAGCGGATGATATCAACAGAATGGAATGCAATATGGTGAGATGGATGTGTGGTGCCAAACTGCAAGATAGGATATCAAGTGAAGAGCTAAGGAGAAGGTTAGGTATCACGAGTATCAGTGATGAGATGCGTACTAGCAGGCTTGGATGGTTTGGACATATGGAGAGGATGGATGAACTAAGCTGGGTGAAAAGATACAAGTCCATAATGTGGAGGGAGCTGCACCAAGGGGTGGACCAAGAAAGACGTGGGTTCGGACTTTGCAGTCTGATCTTCAATCAAAGAACCTGACAAGTGAGGGAGCTCTTAACAGGGTTGCCTGGAACGCCGCCATTAGGATGTGAGATCGAAACCGCACTTCCTGTGGAGCACTTGGTTTTTAAATTTCTGTATGTATGTACAGTATGTATGTTCTACTGCTGTCCACAATAAGGAGACATTCAGACAGTACCGACACCTTCAAACTCAAGAATCTCATAACCTTTAGGTTTCTGCCTGGAATCAAGCCAAATTTATTCTATGACTTTTTCCTCAATAATAAATGTTCTGAACTTTCAAACGAAATCAGGAAAGCATGGAGGGAGTACTATGACTGGCTGTTAAATGTGTAGCTTGAATGGGACAGGGAACACCTGAGTGTTGTGGAGCCAGTGCAGGGTCCTCCCCTGTGGATTAAACAAACAGCTGTTAAAAGCGCAATAATGAAAATTAAAAACGGTAAAGCCGCAGGCTGCTCGGGCATCATTGCCGAGATGCTGAAGGCCTCTGGGGAGGTTGGGGTGCGAATGATAACACAGCTGATAAACGCAGTTGTGAGGGAGGAGACGGTACCTGATGATTGGCAAAAGTGTGTGATAGTTAATATTTTCAAAGGGAAAGGTGACTATGAATCTGAGAAATTACAGAGGACTGAAAATGCTCGACCAAGTTATGAAAGTTTGTATTAGAGTATTTGAGGGTATGATTAGGGAGAATGTGGCCATTAACGAGATGTGCCTCACTAACACAGAGTAATACAACTATCTCTCACAAACATTTTCTCTCAGAACACTACACCACACAAGCCCGCTATATTAGTACAGTACCTTGGGAAACATTGGGAACTCTATTATGTATTTGTGGATTTAGAGAAAGCCTTTGACAGGGTGCCCAGAGAGTTCATGCAGTTGGCCATGAGAAAACTTGGCATGGAGGAGTGGTTGGCGCGAGTAGTAATGAAGATGTATGAGGGCTCCCGAGCGGCGGTGAGGGTGAAAGGGGAGCCGAGTGATCAGTTCTTACAGTTTCTTACAGTTTCTTACAGTTTCTTACAGTTTCTGGAAAAAGGCAAACTAGGCCTGTGTATCTAGCTCAGTGCCAGTACTTGCACTGCTGCGGTCGATCACGGTGTTGGCGGCGGCGGTAGCAGACACAAAAATTTTACTATTCTGAATTTTGCTTTATAATCACACTTCAAATCTTGTGAATATTGGAATGCACCAGGGTTCAGTCCTGAGCTCGCTCCTCTTGTTTGTATTGGTCTTGGAGGTGCTGTCAAGGGAGTTCAGGTTGGGTCTGCCTAGGGAGTTGTTCTATGCAGATGACCTGGTGTGGCTGAGGCTGAAATTATGTTCCTAAGGTGGCAGGAGGGAATGACAGATAAGAGATTAACCCTCGCCGAACGGTGATTTAAACCTTTCCGCCAGCGCTGGATCTGGGTGAAATATCGAATTCTCATGATTTTGGCGCGCTTATAAATATGCAAAAAAATGGCCTAACATAGGTTATATATACAGTCGACCCTCGCATGGGCAGACCTCATTTGACCGGACTTCGGTTTTTGCGGACCCAACAGCCGATGCGGACTAGTCCCCAAAAGTCCGGACAAATCGGGCAAAAGACCATTAATTTAAAAGTTGTCCGGTATTTGGCGGGTCGGGCGGTGACACGGGCAGGCAATTTCCCGCTGAAATCGTCGAAATACGATAATGTAACCATAAGTACTATATATCTCTTATAAACTTACCTTAATTCTTTATAATATTTCATAATAAACTTATATAAAACGAGTTATAAGTTCAAATGAAAAATCAGTGTACCGGTACCATTACCGAAACACGCGTGTGTTATTGTCATGTCGGTTTGTGTGTGTTCTTTTCTTGTGTGGCTATGTCGGCCGTATCAGTAGGGAGTCTAAAAACCCAAGTTATTTATGTAGGCAACAAAATGTTATTATAATTAGGCCTATACTCTATGGAATTTAATTTAATTTTACCAAATAATATTTAGTGTTTTCAACACTAAATTTGTTTTAGCAGACAACACAATAACAAAGTTTAATGGATTTTTCTTTGGCTTTTAGCCTACTATTATAAATATTATTTGGTAAAATTAAATTAAATTCCATAGAGTATAATTATAAAAACATTTTGTTGCCTACATAAAGTACATGAACGAAGGCGGTGCTGGTTGGGGGGAGGGGCGTCGACTGACTGGGGACAGAGGTGCATGGGGGCGGTTCGTTCGTGGCCACCCCTTCGGGGATCACGGCGTCAGGCAATAGATAGATAGATAGATAAATAACTCGGGTTTTTAGACTCCCTTCTGATACGGCTGACATAGCCACACAAGAAAAGAACACACACACACACACACAAACCGACATAACAATAACACACGCGTGTTTCGGTAATGGTACCGGTACACTGATTTTTAATTTAAACTTATAACTCGTTTTATTATTATGTTATATAAGTTTATTATGAAATATTATAAAGAATTAAGGTAAGTATATAAGAGATATATAGTACTTATGGTTACATTATCGTATTTCGACGATTTCGGCGGGAAATTGCCTGCCCGTGTCACCATATTGCTAACATCGCCTCGAAAACTCTCCACGGAAATCGTCATTACAACTGAACCAGTTGACTTAGAGAGCTCTACTCAACGCCAGTCTACAGATTGGAAACAGTAGTACGTTTAGAGATGCGTGGAAATTTTCTAGCTGGTAAAATAACAAAGATAAGGGTAGCCTATTAAATACATTTTTCGGCCATATCGCCCGGAACTCAACGTCCTTAGGATGGAGAGCCCGTGCGGGAAGGGTTAGGGTTAGAAAGCATCGTATAGCCTAGGCCTATTTACTCTATTTCCCATGCACAGACTTTTTCATTGTGCGGACATGGGTCCCCCCCTATTAGTCCGCACATTCGAGGGTTGACTGTATATATATATATATACAGTATACTGTATATATCCAGAGGCAGTACTCGTTATCTTATGATGGGTGAAGACTAGAATTCTCTAGACCAAGTGGTTCAGTTTTTATTGTGAAAATAAGTAGGTCAGTTATGTCCGCCGCGAGCCCAGATTCGTGTGAATGCCCAATTTTCGTCATTTACACGAGGGATACACATATCTGCAAATAAATGGCCTAACCTAGATTATATATCGAAGGATGAGTAAGAAATCGAGAAATTTGAGTGCGTAGTGTGCAAGGGCGAGCTTGTGTTAAATGATGATCCTGTGGCTGTGAATTTTGGAAATGAGTCATTGGAGCTGGTGGACAAGTTTTGTTACCTAGGAGATACATCTCTGCCGGTGGTGGGGCCGAGGCTGCCACTGTCGCTAGAATTAGATGTGACTGGGGGAAGTTCAGAGAACTGCTGCCAATTCTGACCATGAAAAGAATGCCTTTCCCCCTGAAGGGAAAGGTGTATGCCTCATGTGTTAGAAGTGCAATGACGTATGCCTCAGAAACATGGGCCGTTAAAGTAGAGCATGTCAACATAATGGAACGTAATGAGATAAGAATGGTGAGATGGATGTGTGGGGCCAAACTGCAGGATAGAATAACTAATGATGAGCTGAGGAGACACTTAGGTATAAATAGTATTAGCGAGGAGATGCGTACAAGTAGACTGGGATGGTATGGGCATGTGGAGAGAATGGATGAAAAGATGCAGGTCTGTGATTGTGGAGGGAGCTGCACCAAGGGGTGGACCGAGGGATCGGACTATACGTGCCGATCTCGAATTTAAAAACTTGACAAGTGAAGCAGCCCTTAACAGGGTTGCCTGGAACGCAGCCATTAGGACAAGAGACTGAAATTACACGTACTGTATGTGTGGAGCACTCAGTCTTAAAATGTTATGTATGCATGTATGTACAGTATGTATACCAGAGGCAGTACTCTTTATCTTGCGATGGGTGAAGACTTGAACACCGTACATTAAGTGGTTATTGTGAGGTGGAAAATAAAAGTGTTTTGGCTTGTTACTGAGAACTGTTCGAATGCGGCGATGCAGTATCGGCGGCTACGGCTACGGTCTATTTACATTCGTTCAATTGATTATTGATTATAGATTGTGTATTAATACTGATTATTGATTACTGATTTATTTCACCATTGTAACCATTCCTAAATTACGGTCGACTGCTTTCATGCATTGTTGGGACTCAGGAAAATCAATACAAGCTTTTATTAGGCCTGCATGCAAACAGGAGTCACCTGACTAACTGGCTTTGTGTTTTTGTTCTTGTTGGTTATACGGACTATCCGCTAAGACAACAATACCTTCTCTAGTGCGGTTTTAAGTTGTTTTAAGCCATGAAATAAATAATGATATGGAGCTATGTAGACCAGCTGGGCGGTACGGGGCAAACTCGATATGGAGCTATGGAGTCCAGCCGGGCGACAAGGGTTAATTCATATTTATTTTCACCAACCCACCAATTAATTTATAAATAAACCTAACTTATGAAATCAATGAAAGTAATGAATACTTATGGTACTCTAAGGACTCGAACCTAAGATACTCACACCAAAATTCCGCAATTTTTTTTTTTTTTTTTTTTTTTAAAAGAGATAATGAACGGAGGAAGGAAAAACACAGATAAAACAAAAAAGGTCCATGTGCCTAAAGGCATCCTCCATTCATAAAATGTTTGTAACAACTGGATTTAAACTGTTGTAGATTGTAAGTTTGTGGAAAACAACTCGAGGGAAGTGAATTCCAAAGAGTAGTAGTTCTGGGGATAAATGAATTTTGATAAGCAGAAGTTCTGCATTGTGGAGGAGAAAGTGTAAATTCATGGGCGCTTCCAGCTGCCCTAGTTCTACGGGGAAAGATGTGGAGAGGCGGCACAATTGAAGCAAGTTCCTCGGAACAATTGCTGTGAAAATATCTGTAGAATAATGCAAGGGATGCAACGTTTCTTCGTATGGATAATGTAGGAAGGTCCTGTGTGATTGCAGGGTTATTTATTAATCTAATAGCTTTATTTTGAATTTTGTCCAACTGCCTTAATGCAACCACTCCACTTCCACTCCACAGAGGTGAACAGTAATCCATCTGAGAACGCACATGACTTTTATATATTACGGCCAACTGCTCGTCAGTGAAGAATTCTCGAACTCTGTACAGGAGTTCCAGTTTTTTAAGAGGCATTCTTAGCAATGCTTCTAACATAACGTGTCCAGCTCAGGTTAGTAGTTAATGTTACACCGAGAATGTCAATACTAGGGGAAGTGGGAATATTTACATCATTAGAAAATATATGGTTGTCAGTGAGATTCTGTCGGTTAGAAAATTGAATGTACTTGGTTTTCTGTGCATTAAAGGAAACTAGATTCTTTTGTCCCCATTCATTAATTCTAGAAAGGTCCTGGTTCAGAGAAATTGCAGTGTTTATTTTTGAATTTATAAGATCGGGTAGGGTGAAAGAATTGGTAAATGTGAAGGAACTGTGGAGTGTTGAGTCATCTGCGTAGGAATGTATTGGATTATGAGTGGTAGATATGAGATCATTGATATGAATGAGGAACAGAGTTGGGGCCAAAACTGATCCCTGGGGAACACCAGCATTTATTGAGTGAAATTGAGAATAACGGCCATCTACTATTACACGTATATTTCTGTTATGAAGATAAGAAGAAATTAGTGGAACTAATGATGCAAGGCCGTAGTGTGACATCTTCGACAATAAGGATTGATGCCAGACTCTATCAAATGCCTTTGATATATCCAGTGCTATTGTATGTGTTTCACCATGTTGGTCTGTAGCTTGGTTGATTTGATGCATAAGAAGGCAAAGAATGTCTGCAGTTGATCGACATCGTCTAAAACCATATTGTCTATCACTGATTAATTTATTATTCTCAAGATGCTTAATTATGTGATTATTTAATATAATTTCAAAGACTTTACCAAGAGTGGAAGTTATAGCTATTGGTCTGTAGTTTGATGGATCTGAAGAGGCACCTTTTTTAGGAACTGGATGGATGTTTGCTTCTTTCCAGGATACTGGGAAGCATGAGGTATGAGTACACAGACAGAAAAAATTTGCCAATACAGGAGCGAGCACCAAGGAGCAATTCTTAAGTACTATTGGAGGAATTTCATCTGGACCAGGAGCTTTATCTACGGAGAGATTCTGCAAAATAGTTTTGACATGTCTGGTGTGGATCTTAAGTGAGGGAATTTCAGGCGAATTAAAATTAAGTACAGGGACATCTTGATTTATTTCATCTAAGGTTGAGTTGGTGGAGAAAATATCCGCAAGAAGGTTAGCTTTACCTCGTGGGTCACTTACAAGATTGCCAGTCGGAGATTTTAATGGTGGAATGGATGAAACAGTAGTGAAGTTGGATTTGAATGAGTTAAGAGTACAGTAGACCAAAATATTTTGTTATCATTTGGATTATTTAGAAGTTTATTTGCCTGTTTGTGGAGAAAGTTTGATTTAGTTAGATTTAATACAATTTTGGCATGATTTTTGATGTTTCTAAAGTAGTTAAAGGCTTCATGTGTTTTTTATCTTGTGTATGCATTGTAGGCTATTGCTTTTTGTTCAGTTACTCTAGCACAATTATGGTCAAACCATTTAGGTGAATTAGATCTTTTACTGTACTTTTGATGAGGAATAAAAGTTTCCATTCCAATTTTTATAAAATCTTGTATGTGGCTCAAGGTGGAGTGTTCATCATTAGAAAAAAAGAAAAGAAAAAAAGAGGTCCAGGAAATATCAATAAAGAAATCTTGAAGACCCTCTCAGTCTGCCCTATCGTAATGCCATTTAGTCACCAAAACAGGTTCAGAGTGGGAAGGTGTGGTAGGTGATAGACAGGTGGCCTGTATCAGACAGTGATCAGAAGATCCAAGCGGGGACCTCACTGTAACATCATAATTGTCTGAATTGGTTGCTAAAAATAAGTCCAGTAGGTGGGAATTATGATCAGGATTATCTGGTACACGGGTGGGTTGGTTGACTAGTTGAGTGAGATTAAATGAGTCTGCAAATAGCTCACATTCAAGACCATCATCATCAGTCCTGGCTGAATGAGTGAGCCATTCAACATTATGGACATTAAAATCACCCAACACAGTGATTTCAGAAAAAGCATTTAAGTTGAGGACACTGTTGTGAGGACAGAGAATCGAAAAGACTTTGCTCTGGAGGAGTATTTGGGGAACGGTAGATGCAACATATGTATTTATTAGTGGCCCCTCCATCATTGACGAACATGCCTATTACATAAGGCATCCTCTTCAAACACTAATCCGCCGTAGTTTGAATCTACCGCGCAGAGCATTTAAAAACTGAGGAGCCTTCATCATGAGCGCACGCGACCTCACTCATGGCTTCAGTCATTATGAATTGGGTTCTCACTACGAAAAAACTTCGTAAAAAATAAAAACAAAAAGAAAATAAGAATAACTATCCAATAAGCTTTCCATCATATCGTGGATGTACTTGTGTGGATTTCTGACCAGACGCTGATTCAGGCGTCATTCCTCCTTCTCTGCTCTGCGCTCAGCCTGCCCGGACCTGTCTCCCCACGCTCCGCGGGTTCCGCATTTGTTGCGTCCCTAGTGAGTTTTTTCTCATTTGTTTACTCCGGGATGTATCGAGTAAGGTTAGGATATGCGTAGCAGGAGTGTCCTGGGCTGGTTGCCCGCAGTGCAGTGTATTTTGGGTCGTATGTTTGGGGCATCTATTTCGGATGTACCCTCGTGGTCCTGTTGTGGACAGGTGAATTTTTTCACAGTTAAGCTAGCTTTGTGATGCAGGCGGCTTTCATTACGCGTTATTGCTTCCTTTTATCTTTCTGATGAGGTAGCGTATTTCTGCTGTCGTTCCCAGCGTATTTTTCTTCACTTAGTGAAGTTTTTTCTGGGTCCCGAGTCAGTTCTTCCCATTGCCGGAAGTGTTTGCTACAGTGGTGTGTTGGCGGTGGTTCCTGTTGTGATATAATTCAGTGCTTTTTGTTTATTTTCCGACATGTTACTGTTATCCGTCTGCCTAGGCCTAGCCAGCCTCTCGTAGCTTTATCACATATACAAGTGTTATTGATTTATTTTCTAAATATGTACTACTGTGTCATGTGTATCCTGGTTTAGTTGTGTATTGGCTAATTCCACGGACTATTAATTCCACGGACTATGTTGGGCCCGGCGTTAGTTGTGTTTTAGCTACGCCTCGGTCCGGTGTTGCGTTCAGATGGTATCTGGACGGGGTGGGTCTTTTCCGGCGGGTTTTTCTCGGTTTCACCTTGATAACCCCGGCTGGTTGCCAAGTTTTGGCCACGCGTGGTTTAAAACAGGCTTGTTTCCCCGGCGGGTGTGTGTCTGTGGCTCCCCAGGACTGCGTCTCTGGGGTGCCTGTTTCAGGCTCCTTCTGATTCCCGGCGGGTTGGCTGTACCCATCTAACAGTGTTCATACGGACACGTGTTGTTTGTAGTTTTTTCGGTTTTGCAAAGCCAATATAAAACTATGCTGTAGTTGTATTTCCTCCCCGGCGATCTGTTTCAAAGAAGTGGGGATGGGAACAATTGGGGTTAACTTTTAAACTTTAATTCACCCGGTGGGTGCAACCTGGAAGGGTGGGATGACCGAATTTGCAAAATTCAGTTTAGTTGACCAGTCAATTGAGGGATGCTTTGTGTATCGCCTCCTTCAACATACGGCGCTTTAGGGCACAATTGGGGTTAACGTTTTTTAAACTATTATTCACACCCGGCGGGTGTTTCTTGCACGGATGAGAATAACGAATTTACAATTCAGTTAGTTAACCAGACATTTGAGGGATACGTTTTGTATCGCCGCCTTCAACATACGGCGATCTAAAAAGATACTTCGGCAGAAGTTAGATCTCGTATATTTGTCAGGCTTCCCAGTTTTTTATCTACGAGATAATTCGGGGGCCGGCGTCTTTTTTAGGGTTTTTTTCCAATATTTAATATGGAAACAAACACCACCGGAAAGACTTAATCACTTATAAACGCCATGATGGTCTTTATATATTATGTCAGAGGGTATTCATAAATCTTTTGGACAAATTAAGATATTCTGAAATCTTTTACTTAGGAAACCCCACCGCGTGGCGAGCTGTGGTCGTTGAGTATTACGTCTCGTTACCCGGCGGGTTATTTAACACCTGTGTGCGAACATGAGTGGGTTAACCTTATGAGCATTAATTCCTGGAAATTTTAAATTTTCCAGAGCTGGGTCCCGGCGGGTCTATGCAGAACCTGGAGTAGTTTCCCTCCAGTCTCTGTCATGGCTACCTTTGCCCCGGTTTTTGCTGTATGCATTACGCCCTCCTGTTCAGGTATCCCTATTTTTGCGCACACCCTTTGTATAAAATGTGTTAAAATGTCTCGTTTGGTGGGGGTTACCTTTCCGGCGTTTTTCTCGTTGCTCCGAGAACACCGTTTTTGTTTACCGAGTTTTAGTCAGGATGGCTAAAATAGGTAAGTTACCCCGACGAGTTTGGTCGCTTGAGGGCTCATCAGAAACTGCGTTTTCTGTGGTCGAGCCTGGGATCAGGCTTCCTGTGTTATTCATTGCTTTATGCATTACGCCCTCCTGTTATGTCTCGTTTGGTGTGGGTTACCTTTCCGGCGTTTTTTCTCGTTGCTCCGAGAACACCGTTTTTGGTTACCGAGTTTTAGTCAGGATGGCTAAAATAGGTAAGTTACCCCGACGAGTTTGGTCGCTTGAGGGCTCATCAGAAACTGCGTTTTCTGTGGTCAAGCCTGGGATCAGGCTTCCTGTGTTATTCCCGGTGAGGGGGGCTCCACACAGTTATTTTGTTTGGTCTTTCCCTCCCGGCGACCTTTTTTACAAAGAGGTCTGGGGCAGGTATAAGTGGTTTGACATTGCATATAAAACCCGGCGGTTGTACCTTCGGGTGGTTATATTAACGAATTTGCGATTCGCGATAATTTGCCAAACAAATTGATTGATACAATAGGGTATCACGGCCGTCAAGACGGCGATCTATGAGGGCTTCTGGCAGAAGCCGGATTAGAGATTAAGATAGGCTTAGACTTTTTATGGGATAAAAAGATGCCTGAATCTTACTAGTGTTTCAAGTGTAAAGGGATACTTGAAGGACTTCATCTTTAATAAAGATATGTTTCATCTTTATGAGGATTCAGAAGTTATGCTTAATTCTTTCGAACAGGTAAAAGATATGCTGAAATCCTTAATAAACAATTGGAACAATGTTGTTTGTTTGTTTAGTCTTTCTCTCCCGGCGACCTTTTTACAAAAAAGGTCTGGGGCAGGTACAATTGGTTTGACATTGCATATAAAACCCGGCGGTTATACCTTCGGGTGGTTATATTAACTGATTAGCAATTCGCGATCATTTGCCAAACAATTGATTGATACAATAGGGTATCACGGCCTTCAAGTCGGCGATCTATGAGGGCTTCTGGGAGAAGCCAGATTAGAGATTAGGATAGGCTTAGACTTTTTATGGGATAAAAAGATGCCGGAATCTTACTAATGTTTCAAGTGTAAAGGATACTTGAAAGACTTCATCTTTAATAAAGATATACTTCATCTTTATGAGGATTCAAAAGATATGCTTAAAATCTTCTGGACAGGTAAATATATCCTGAAATCTTTAATATGAAACTAAAGGAAAACGAAAAGTAGTGGTGGAGTGCTACGGTTCGTTGACCGGCGGTCTTGTGACACATATTTTGTACCATTTTTTGGGTGTAACCCTATGAGCATTAATCCCCGGAAAATTCTCTTTCCAGGGCGGAGTACCGGTGTTGCACCAGGTGACCAGGTAGTTCCCGGGGGCGGGGTAGTTTTCCCCCAGTCTCTGCCATGTCGGCACTTGAACCTCTCATTGCTGTATGTTCAACGCCGTTAAGATCAGGTATCCCTATATATTATTTTCATTTGTTAATGAAATAATTTAATCACTGAATAATAATAACCATATATATTTTCTATGATTATATTAGGATAATATTATGTTTATTTATAGTAATTTATTTTAATACAATTAAATATAAATTAAATTAATTAGTATACTTTATGATTTTGCTCACCAGCTCTGCTTTCAATGTGTTAATCAGCTATGGGAGCTTTTAATTATCATAAACCTTTACAGGGCTCTCTTTTAGAGAGTATACCGAGCTCGCAAGCGAGGGACAGCCACAGCCAAGGTGTATGGCGATACTCACAGTCCTGGCAGGACAGAACACATCCCTTTGTGACTCAACTAGTGCTGACGTCCACGGGATGCCGATGTACCATCTTCTACCCCAGTTTTAACATGGTAACATGTGGAGGTCCCGGCTTCGGCGGGATCTTCCCATGATAGCCAGACTTAACGGATGAAGAACAACGATCTCTGGTCTTAGAGATGGAGGTTGAAGAGTCCAGTCACCTTCTAGGCGACTCTCAGGGTACTGTCGAATCTCCACGGAGTTCGTCATCGGCTAGGTATGTACCGGCGGAAGAGATTGATGGACTACTATTGAGTGCACTAATAGGTTCTTTGGCCCTACGCCGGAAACTCCTTCTGATACGGGAGATCCCGCGATGTCGACGAATGTGCGACCTCTGGCTACATCCTTTGCTTTAGCGAAAATACCTAGCCATCCGCTTGTGTCAGGCCCAATTTCCAATGTGCCAGGCACAACAGCTCTCACTACTTCCACTGTGCGAGTCATATCAGACATATCTCCCCCTCCTTTAGACAAGGCGCCAGTCAAACAACAGGAGCTATGCCTCTTTTTACGGGCCTGATGAGTCAGGGGTAGCAATGTTACGGAAATGTTTTGGATGCTCATATTACGGACATTCCAAGTTATTATAACCATGACTTATTCTTACCACCAAATCCCTCCAGAACGCCATTCTTGGTTCTCTCTTCCGGTTTTTGGTGCCGGCGGAGTCCCCTCTGCTTGGCTGCCATTAGCACGCCTTCCCCAGCTTACCTAGACCGCGAGTTTAGGTTAAGAGGAAAAGCGTTTAAACTGTTTTCGCAATATATGGTTCCCAGCAAGTAACAAAGTCTCTGTTACGCTCTTCTCAGGCAATAGAAGCCGCGGAAGTCAGGAAAGCCATTGAACTTTCCCGGCGCTTGCTTCTCCAGACTTCCATCCAAGTCTTTAGGAGATATTCGGACGGCCTTATTAGAGGCAGTTCGAGCAAGGCAGGATCTGAGGATGTTCTTAGTGAAGAAACTTCTTGACCGTATTGCAAGCCAAGTAGTTCTGTCTCCAGTTCTAATTCCTTCTTTGATTTCACCAGCAGTTTGGAAGACTGTTTTCAATTTGGCACAAGCATTCAAGCAAGGTCCCCGCAAGCCCTGATGCCCTTGTTAGAACAAGGGATCAGGGTCTTGGTCTCTGGACAAAGCTTTGTCTTTACTTCATTCTCGTCTGTATCAAAATACTGCAGACTTTGCTTTAATCTTAAAGAAGGCAGTTTTCCTTTTGGCTTTGGCCACCGGAAACAGAGTGTCTGAGCTGGCGGCGATGAGCAACACACCTAATTGTCTTAGGTTTGGTAGACTTAATGATTCAATTTCCATTGCACCCTCCCCGGCGTTTGTAGCCAAGAATGAGCATAGTGCACACGTGTTTTCTGAGTTCACGGTGCCGGCGTTAAAAAGGGGAAAGGTGCATCATAATTTATGTCCAGTGCAAGCTCTAACCAAATATTTGAGAATAGCTCCTCAAAACCCCCAAGGTGCTTTATGGGTAGCGAGTACGGGTAAATGCTTACTTAAACGGCGATTAGCCTCTCTTCTGGTAGAAGTCATTAAAGAGAGTAATCCCGGCGTTGTGGGTAGGGCCCACGATTTACGCAAGTGGGCGGCCTCTTTACGTTTCCTGAAAAACTTTTCAGTTGAAGATATTGCGTCCACACAGTTGTGGGCGTCTAATCATACGTTTCTCTCTAGATACTTGTCAGTTGCTCTAGACAAACCTTCCTTACCATGTATAGCTTTAAGGCAGAGGGTCTAGGTGGCCCTGCAGTCACTTATGTTTACTTTCACGGAAGGGGGGGGGGGGGGGGTGCAGTCAGTTGACATAGGACACCCTAGACCCCGCCGGAGTATGAGAGCTGTGATACAATTTAAGGTTAAAATGTGATATGAACATTTCTCTGCGAGAAATTGTGCTAGTACAAGGTTTAGTACAAAACAACGGTGTTGTTATAGTAGTTTTAGCTGCGAAAGCAATGTAATATTAGTTCAATGGAGTTCATTTGCAATTGATCTCCACATGTATTTTGGGGTTTATGATGTGCACATATAACTTATAACTTATTATTTTTGTCACCACTCGTTGAGTGGGGTGCCTTTTGTAACTACAGATCTGTGTTCAGAATCTTCAGGGTTACCCATTTTTGTCGGGCAGGCTTCTTTGAAGCACGCACCTGCCTGAACCCCTTTTTCTTGTATATTTCCGGCCTACGCCGTATTAAATACATTTTTCAAAAATAAGAATACTATGTGGTTGTTTTTATTATCTGCTTTTCTAGAGTTATGATATGATTACGAATGTCCCCCTCCAGTCTTAGATATCAGGCATGTTCGTCAATGATGGAGGGGCCACTAATAAATTATAGGTTTGACTCCTGTAAGGAGATAAAGAAAACCTAATATTTAGTAGTGGCCCCGTAATCATTGACGACTGGGGCCCTCCCGACCGTCCCCTTCCCATTCGTTGATGTATTAAGGATTTTGGTTTACTTGATATGTCAGTGAAGGAGGAATGACGCCTGAATCAGCGTCTGGTCAGAAATCCACACAAGTACATCCACGATATGATGGAAAGCTTATTGGATAGTTATTCTTATTTTCTTTTTGTTTTTATTTTTTACGAAGTTTTTTCGTAGTGAGAACCCAATTCATAATGACTGAAGCCATGAGTGAGGTCGCGTGCGCTCATGATGAAGGCTCCTCAGTTTTTAAATGCTCTGCGCGGTAGATTCAAACTACGGCGGATTAGTGTTTGAAGAGGATGCCTTATGTAATAGGCATGTTCGTCAATGATTACGGGGCCACTACTAAATATTAGGTTTTCTTTATCTCCTTACAGGAGTCGAACCTATAATTTAAATTTACTAAACATTAAGTTATCAAATAGCGCGGAAAACACAAAGAGATACATACAAGGGATTATATGACGCGACCCGCTGCGCCACACAGATTCACCGAGAACCTCATGTGAGGCAACTCGCTGTTTGGGGGGTTTAACCCTTGGAATCCGGGAGGCCTCATATGAGGCAGATTTTTTTTTTTTTGGCAGGAATCCTGGAGGCCTCATATGAGGCAAAATCAAAGGGTTTAAATCGTGCGGGCGGAATTTTGTTTGAGCGTGGGCTACTGCAGCGCCACCAAGCACAAACTAACAGGCAGCATCAGTTCTTATCTCGCAACCAAGATGGCTGGAGCTAATCCAAAACAAATTGCTGTGTCCGAATCGCCGCCCGCCGCCGCGGCCCGTACGCCTAAGAAAAGCAAGGCTAAAAAGACCAAGAAAACATTGCTAAGTCCCGGTGGTGTTGCACGCACTCTTGAAGAGTTAAGTGAACATAGTGAACTAAGTGAACTTGAGAGTGAATTTGACGATAAAGAAGTGGTTAGTGAAGTGAAAGGTGAATTAGAGTTTCAGGGCTTTTTTAGTACTGATGAGGACGATCATGACGAGGATAATGACAATGGTGGATGTGGTGAACATCATGAAGGTGATGAAAATGTGAGTGAGATAGGAAGTGCTCTACCCGCATCTCGTGACACGACGCACACGACCCCGGCATCGGCTGTCGGCACTCCTTCCCCGGCCAAAATAGCCTGATATTTTTATAGGAGGGCTGTGTTAGATAGTGCAAGGAAGGTGACACGGGAGGCGGCCGAAAGGGAAAGGGGTGATGATGCGGATAGTGAGGATGAGAGTGAAGATAAATCGAGCGTGGTTAGGCCTATTCCTTTGTCTCCCGGGCCCTTCTCACCCGCAGCCGGTGCGGCTTTGGCCCCGCATGACCCACAGCCATCAACAAGTGGTGCAAGTGGTCAACCCACCTCCAGAAGGGTCTTGTTCATGGCCAAAGGGGGGGCACAAACCAGCATCTCAGGCCCTAACCTGCCCCAAAAGCTCTCGCCGCCTACACACTTCAGAGTCAACTAGCTCACCTTCCCCACCCACTAGCCGCCCACGCCACTAGTCGCCGCCTGATGTATCACCACCAAGTGACGACCAGGACCCCACCTATGACCCTGAAGAGACCCACGAATATGGCCGCCTTTCAAGATACTGTACACCGACGACGACGGCGAAGGAGATTCTGGTGATGATAATTTTTACCTGCCAAACGACTCTGTTGCAGAGGATGAGGAGTCTGTGGACGACCCACTACCCCGACGTGGCTGTGGACGTGGACGTCCCTGTGGTCGGGGTGGCCATGCCCTTGGACGTGGCCGAGCCTGTGGACAGGCTGCCCCTGATGCTGCCAGGGGCCCTGCTGGTCAGCGTGGCCGTGCCCATGGCCGTGGACAGGCCGCCCCTGCTGATCAACGTGGCTGTGGCCATGGCAGGCATGCTGATGTCTGGATGTGGGAGGATGGGGCCACCTTTCAGCCACAAGACGCCACATTCGACAATGAACAATATGCCGCAGGGGTTGATCCATCTTTCCCTGGGGGCCCCAACTCAACACCTCTCGAGCTTTTCAAAGCCTTTTTCGACAATGAGGTCATGACCTATGTTGTCGATGAGACAAATAAGCAGCAGGCCCTCACCCAAAACCTCAGTGGCAAGACCCAAAGTTCCCATATGAAGCCATGGAAACCTGTCACCATCACCCAATTTAATGTGTTCATAGCACTGACCATACTCATGGCACATGTAAGGAAACATTGGCTGGCAGACTACTGGATCACAGCAGACATAATTGCCACGCCTGCTTTTGGCAAATTTATGACCCGGGACCGCTACTTTGCTATACTTGGTAACCTTCACTTTGTTACCAACACCAACCTACACCTGCCAGACCGCCTGTGGAAGATAAGGGGATTCTACGACATGATGAAGGCCAAGTTTTCCACATTCCTGAGGCCTTTTCAGAAAGTCTTGATCGACGAGTCTCTTGTGCTGTTCCGGGGGAACCTTCACTTCCGGCAGTACATACCATCCAAGAGACATCGATTTAGCATCAAGCTCTTCGTCCTCTGTGACTGCAAGACGGGTTATGTGCTTGACTTCATTGTCTACAGTGGGAAGGAGCGGGAGGTGCTTGCGGATCCAGAAATAGTGTTCGGTGGAGCAGTGGTGAAGGCGATGATCGATCGCTACTTCAACAAGAAGCACGGACAACTATTACACGTCCCCCATCCTCACCGAGTACCTGAACACACAGCAAACCCAGACTGTGGGCACAGTACGGGGGACGAGGAAGAACATGCCGGAATTTCCAAAAAAGACCAAGAAGAAGGACATCTTCCTCAAGCAACATGGTCCGATGCTGGCAATCCATTGGCATGACCAAAGGAAGGTCAACATGATCACCACCATCCACAAGGGCAACCTGGTTGACTCTGGCAAAGTCAACCACAAGACCAGGGAGCCCATCATGAAGCCAGACGCAGTTATGGATTATAACATAAACATGCGTCTGGTTGACAAGTCAGACATGCAGGTCGGCTTCATCGACTGCCTGCGGACCTATTGCAGGTGGTATAAGAAGTTTTTCTTGCACATGATGGATGTGTCTGTGCTCAATGCCTACAACCTGTACAAGCTGATGAACCCCACAATGCCCAGGAAGTACGATCGCACTAATAAGTCATGTCCCAGCTGTCATTACGTTTGCCTTGCTCTGTGTTGTATTAATGTCTGTCAGATGTTTAATAGGGTGGGAAAGTGAAGGAACATGGTTGTATTTCTCACTCAAAAAGAATAAAGCATGTGTAAATATTGCTGATACCATTTATTGATCAAAACATAATTGGTGCCGAGACATCACTTATTAGCGCGACTGTACACAAACCTTCAGAGATTCCAGAATCAGATCATTTTGGATCTCCTTGATCAATATTATTGTTTTTTTTCCACCAACCAACTTCACCTCTAAACTCAATTAATGAAATCAACAAATACATGTGGCACTCCAAGGACTCGAACCTAGGATACTCACATTGAAATTCCGCGCACTTATGCATTACGCTATCAAGACAATATGCCAATATCAATATGCCAAACCTGAGGATGCCCCACGAGCTCAACCTATGCCAGGAGTTGGTACTATGGACCGCACACACACTGCCGAACACCACAGGAAGCACAGGATCATCGCCCTTCCAATAATCAATGATCGCAAGAGCCAGAAACCGTGTGATGTCTGCAGCAACACCACCCTAAGACCCAAGACACCACCAAAACATCATATGAGTGCCAGGAATGCCAGGTAGCACTGTGCATCACGCCTTGCTACAATGATTTCCACATCCTGGTTCACTTCTAAGTGGCACTGAACCTGAGAACGCTAGTGAAAGTGACACTAAAAACAATAAAACACTATGTGCAAGTGAAAGAGACACTGTATTCAAGAATTATTATAAGTGAAACCTCTAATAATAAGTAAAAGTGACACTAAAAACAATATAACAATATGTGCAAGTGAAAGAGACAATTTTTTTTATTTTAGTCTATCTATCTATCTATTGCCTGACGCCGTGATCCCCGAAGGGGTGGCCACGAACGAACCGCCCCCATGCACCTCTGTCCCCAGTCAGTCGACGCCCCTCCCCCCAACCAGCACCGCCTTCGTTCATGTAGTTCCTCACTCCATCCTTCCACCTCATATTCGGTCTACCTCTCCCCCTCTGTCCCTCCACCTCGCTCTCGTACACCCTCTTAGTCATTCTCTCGCTTTCCATACGTTCCATATGGCCGAACCATCTCAAGTTGTTCCTTTTCACACTTTCCAGCACATCTACAGGAACATTTATTTTAGTAACTGTATTCAATAATTATTATAAGTGAAACCTTTAATAATAAGTGAAAGTGACACTAAAAACCATATAACAATATGGGCAAGTGAAAGAGACACAAAAATATGTAATAATAACTAACTTTTATTGAAATAACAAGTGTAAATTATGGTAACATACGCTTTAGAAATCAGCTACTGTATGTTTGCCTAACCTATTAGAGTAAGTAAAAGTAACACACAAATGTATAACAAGTAATAATAACTCAATAATAACAGTGAGAGTGACAATAATTCATAACAAGAAGAGTAATAACAGTGAAAGTGACACAATAATATCCAATAACAGTGAAAGTGCCGAAAATACAGTATACAGCTGGGTCTCCGACTGTGCTAGAATTTAGTGGATGAACGAGGTCGCACAGATCGAAATCGTACAAATCGAAACATGTATCTTATGGGAAATAATTCATTTGGTGGATGGACGGTCCCGAGTTTAGAGGTTCAACTTCATATTACCTATCAAAAACAACACTAACTGACACATATTCATAACAATACATAATGAAGAAATAAAAGTAAGCAATAATTAAACAATAGTAAGTCATTGTTTACTCACATTAACCCTTCCTCCCAGGGCTGTCTTACCCAATAACGGTCGCCCCTACCCGGGCGATATGGCCGAAAAACGTCTAGGCCTAGGCTACCGTATTTATGTTTATTTTCACTGCTAGAACTTTCCCACTCATCTATAATCATAGTGCGGTTTTCAATCTGTATTTTGGCATTGAGTAGAGCTCTGTAAGTCAACTGGTTCAGTTGTGATGACGATTTCAGTGGAGCCAATATTGCAGAGATGTTGCCAATATGGGGGCTTTTTAGACACTAATTTCGTCATGACGTCAGAACAATAACATTGAGGAGTCTTCTCCTTCTTGTTTTCGGAGGTGCGGTGACGAACGCTTGGGTTTGTTGACATACGTCGTACGCACGGCGTTCGGACCAAGCTTAATTAGGCTATTAAGCTCATGCCTTAGATAAGGCATACCGGGTAGTGGCCCTTCTTTCGTGCTGTCCTTACCTAATGCAGACCGGGTAGGAAGGGTTAAGTTAGCGGGCTCCGAGAAATAAACCCACGGCAGGGCGAGTGCAGCTATGCTACCCCAGCCCCAGCCCCAGCCCCGTCTTTTATCTATAGCGGATGAACCTTTATTACCTTTATTTCGGCGCTCGCACACTTTTGGTAGCTCGTACAGATCGCGAAACGCACAAATCGAACACGCACAGATGGGAACCCTACTGTATTATAAAAAGTTTCACGTAACTCAATAATGGTTGTAAAAGTAATAAATGCCACAATAAATATGATTATCACCATAAAAACATAATATCGTCTCCCGGTAGAAAAGCCACCAAAGCGACGAGTGACTTAGTGCATGCTAGCCAGGGTCGCGGCAGAACGTTCCGACGCAGGCAAAAAATACGCAGAAAAAACGCTCCATTCCCATCATCATATCTCGGCAACCACTTGTCGTAGCGATGTTAACTCAACGTCAGTCTACAGATGAAGGTTAGTTCTACAATATGCAATTGAGTTGACTGCTTTAGGTGGTCTCAATCAGTAGATATTGAATTATGAAGCTTGCCATTTTTCCCAAATGGCCCCGGACACAGCGATCGGGATCATATGAGGCTCCCCGGATCCCATGGGTTAAAGTACACCCGGGTCCCATGGCACGATCTCGAAGCGTACGTTTAAAAGTACGCCCGTGTCGGATGGGTTAAGACAGGTGGTGACTTTTGTATTTACCTAATTGTTTACCTAATTTTAGTTTACAGGAGTTGAGCTAAGCTCGTGTTGTCCCGTCTCTCAGTCTACTTTTTATCCAATTTTTTCTTGAAAATATGGATGTTCCTTGCCCCTACCACCTCCTCCTCCAGCCCATTCCATTTGTCAATAGGGGAAGCTAAACTTCCTGATATCGTTCTTGCAGGTAGGTCTTTTTACTTTGTAGCTGTGGCCTCTAGTTATTCCTGTATCCATAATTAACATATCCTCCCTATCCAGCCTCTCCAGCCCCCGGGTGCATTTGTACATCATTATCATGTCTCCCCTCTCTCTCCTCTCTTTTAAACTCGGTAGATTTAATTTGTCTAGCCTCCCTTCATATGGCAGTTCTCTGAGACTTGGAACCAATCTAGTAACTGCTCTCTGGATTCTTTCTAACTTGTGAATATGCTTCTTTAGATGCGGGGACCACACCACTGCTGCATACTCCAATCTTGGTCTAATCATACTCTTCATAATTTTCGCTACCATGGTCTCATCCAAGTAGTTCAGAGCAACTTTCATATTCCCGGCCATTGCATACATTCCGCTAAAGAGCTTGTTAATGTGTTTCTCTGGCGACAAATTATCTTGTATAATCAACCCTAAATCCTTTTCTTTTTCGGCCTTGCTAATTATATTATCTCCCATCCTGTACTCCCAATTTGGTCTATTCACACTTCTTCCCATATTTAACACATGGCATTTACTTATATTAAATTTCATTTTCCACTTGGTGCTCCATTCATATATTTTATCTAAATCCCCTTGCAGCTCCTCACAACTACTTTTATTTGTTATTTGTCTCATAATTTGTACGTCGTCTGCAAACATTGACATGTAGGAATTTATGCCTATCGGCAGGTCATTCACGTACATAAGGAACATGAGAGGTGCCAACACAGATCCCTGCGGCACACCACTCTCAACTTTCCGCCACGATGAGTAAGTTCCTCTAATGTTGGTCCTCATTTCCCTATCTGTTAGATAGCTCTCCATCCATGTATTGATTACATTAGCCTTTTATCCAGTGACACTGAAACTAACATTTTCCAACAGTCATGTGATCACCGCACCAAGCAAGAGCGACGCCTATTCCGGCACAGCATTTGCTGGCTTGGTTGACACACTCATAGCCATCGAGGAGGCAGCCCAGGAGGACCGAGCAAAACTGTGGCGGACATTTGCTGAACACTTGGCAGCCGTTACCCACCTGGTGAACACGGCTGGCAAAGTTCTCTCAGACGATTTGTGGTAGCCTTGACTCCTCTTGCTATCCAAGTTCAGGGCCCAGATTTACTAATCAATACGAACTACTGTACAGTACTAACAAAAATTACCGCAAAATAGTAAAGATAAGAAAGGATTAACACCTTAGAGGATACCGTAATTTTTGTACACTTTGTGGTTAATTTTGTTTGTATCGTAGGTTGTTTGGTTAAGTAAATCATGGCCTAGGGCCTTTTTACTTTAATGCTAAAAAGTGTTTACACCTTGATTTAGACGTTCTGTACAAACTTCATGAGAACAGTAATGCAAATACCTGTACTACTTTCAATCTAACATCTTAACCCTATCTAATCAAGGGCCAGCATACTTCTCTTCATTAGCTTTGAGAATTCAAGATGTTTCACCCCATTTGTTTGGTGATCACCCCATTCAGGTGTTGACATTTCCTGGGCAAGCAATAGCGAGCCTGCAAATTGGGGAAAACTAGCCTTTGGCCAGGGCTTTTTTCTACTGATTTTTTTTTTTAAATTTAGCTTGAAGGGGGGAGGAGGGTGGGTGTCTTTTAGCTTGAAGGGGTCTGAGAAGAGAAGACAATCAAAACCCTCAACAATAATTAAAACAATAATACCATCATTATATATAGGTCTGTATCACTTATCCCTTTTCGTGGCTACAGTCATAGTTTTATCATATTCAACATTATGTTCCTCTTTTAAGGATAAATTTAATAATAATTTACAAAAAATAGTGAGATTAATCTCATGTAGACATGGATTCATGGAGATCATTTTATGCAATTTGAAGAAAGTATCTGGTATACAGTATTATAAAAATTTCCTTATAAGTTTGAAAATTTTATTCTTTTTAACTGTAGCATATTCATTATCTATTAAACAACTTTTTTGTTTGTATTCTACTAACAATGTTTTTAACAAACTTTCTTCTTAAATTGTTAATCAACTGTATAAATATTAGTGACTCTAAAAGATAAGTCTGCTAATATTAACTACAGTATAGGATTATTTTCATTAATGTATCCACATTACGGTCGTCGGGAGTGGAGGTCGAGCACCAGTTGGACTAGATAATAGTCCGTCAGGCGCCCGACCCAGGGAGCCGGAGTACAGTATATATGAAGGGCCATGTATGGAAGTGATATGGGCAGCCATTGTGGTGCACTCCGTTGCGTGTCTGCCTGCTGAGACCGGAACCTCTCCGGGAGGTCTGGGACCTGGGGGTTGGTGAAGGTCCCTAGTGATCCTTGGTTTTTGGGTCTTCTGGACGACCTACTGTAGATGTGTGATTTTTTTGTTCTACTGTTCGAGCTCTGTCTCGAGTCGGACCCCCCCCAGCCATAGTATATGTGCCCGAGTACATACATATATACATACATTACCCTGAGTGGAGGAGGCCTAGGAGAAGACCACGGAACTCATGGCTGAGGCATATCGACCAATCTTGTGATAGAATACTTGATATGGGCCGGGCAGATGCCTGTAGTGTCGCCTGGGGGTCATCCCCAGGAGTGAAGTCGGAGGGTAAGTGTAGCTACGCGGTCACGGCATATGCCCCCATTGATTGATTGGGTAAGTGTGGCTACGCACTGTCACGGCGTATGCCCCCATTGATTGATTGATTTATTGACTACTGTATACACAAATTATCACATGATGTATATTTACTTTAAAAAAAATATATAATTGTAGTATTTAATTCTAAATCTTTTATGCTACTACTACGGGGGATAATTCGACAGTCATTTAGAATATCAATTATGTACGATTATGTACGACAGGTTGGGTAAGAGGTATCCTCACCAGGATTCGAACCCACTCACTCCAGGTATATTTGGGAGAGTCGGGCACCGTAACCACTCAGCCATGAGCGGATATAAGGAAAGCAACCTTAGTTCTTATTTGAAAAACCAGGTTTTTAGTCTCGTGGAGGACTATGCCTTCGAACACGTGGTGAGTTTATTAGTGAGTTTTATAATAAACTCACCACGTGTTCGAAGGCATAGTCCTCCAAGAGACTAAAAACCTGGTTCTTCAAATAAGAACTAAGGTTGCTTTCCTTATATCCGCTCATGGCCGAGTGGTTACGGTGCCCGACTCTCCCAAATATACCTGGAGTGAGTGGGTTCGAATCCTGGTGAGGATACCTCTTACCCAGTCATTTAGAAGTTCGTATATTTTATTTAACAGACTTCCTAGCTACCCTAATAATAGGTTCTTGGCTCGGGCCGAGATGAGTTCAAGACACAGATTGAATATTACGTCGATTCATGCTAGGTTGTATTTTGGACCCCTAGAGTTACCGTTACTCCCTAACTGAATCCCCGCTATTCAGATATTGACTCAAGTCGGCTTCAATCCTACGACCCGTTATTAGTGATTAACCCTTTGGCGCACGATGACTCGTTCAGAGTCATTAGGTATTTTTTTCCTAGGTGCATGATGACTCGTTTAGAGTCATTAAACTTAAAAATATTCGCCAAAAATTAAGTTTTCATCTGACGCGCGTCATATTTGGCATAGATATTAAGTATTACGTCTAGTTCAATGGGTACAATTGGCAACTCCCTCAGTTTAACGGTTTACTCACGGCTGGCTGGGAAGTGAGCAGAGTACAGCTCAGTCTGTGTTTCGATACTTTCACGTTTATTCGTGTATCTCAGTAACTATTTGGTTTATAGTAATTCTGAAGTTACCAGTGGAATCCTCATTAAATTCCGCTTCCATATATGTATGCAAATCAAAAATGATGTGCGCAAAATTTTGAGCTAGCGCGAGTTGGAGATAAGGTATTTCATTTTTTTTTTACAATTCTTATTTCAGAGTGCCCCAATGTGGTTGTTTTGTAATTATTCTATGTTTTTATTCGCTTATCTTCAAGTTCAATCAATAACGAAGCCGATGGTACCTCATTAATCCAAATACAAGGATGTTTTGGTGGATAAAAATGTCACAGAAACAAATTATCGCCGGGCACAAAACTGGCTCTGAGTGAGCTGAGATATACTTTGGGAGTGGGAAAAACTTTGATTGGAAACTATTGGTGCGCCAAAGGGTTAATCCTAAATAATTAAGTCAAAACCCTGCTGTGTCTTTTATTTAGACCAGGGCCTAATGAACCATATGCTCTTTGCCTAACTAAAACAAAAGTTATATTCGTTCCTCTACTCTTTAGGTTTTCCCAAGTTTACTGAGCCTTTTCCCAATCCCAAGGCTATAACATATATAATCTATCTCCTCAATACATAGAATCTATTTATTCCTCTGACACAACCGTCCTTACTACACAAGTACCTCCACAATGACATAACATCATACAAATTTCCGAATGTGATTACAAGGTCTCTCACGTATAATATGGGTTCTGCCACCCAGTTACCTCACAATTAGGTTTACATTATTTATCTCAATGACACTATTGGGTTCCGTCACCCAGTTACTTCACAATATAGATTTACAATCTTTACCTCAATTACATCTTCTGAATTTACCCTCTAGTAACCCTGTTACCAACACGCTAGGTTACCCTTCACCTTAATCAATTATCGTACTAACAAAAGATGAACCGTGCCTCAGATGAATACACGGAATAACTCTTTTAGACTTAATAATAACGCAACTAGTGTCCTTCTTCAGAGTTTCCTTTTTACACAACTTAATAAATGATTCATAGGGACTAGTGTCCATCCCTAGCTATAGCTAATCTATTAGGCAACTGAACAACTGTTTCCCTCTTTACCTTACTGGTTGCCTTATTTATTAACAAAAGTATTCTTTCCCTCCCCTCTTTACTTTTACTCTTTTAATCTTTAATCTATTTGGCAACTAAACAACTGTTTCCCTCTTTAACTTTGGTTGCCTCATTTATCAACACAAGTATTCTTTCCCCTACCCTTTTAATCTTAAATCTCTCCTATCAGATCCTATATAATAACTCTTCGGCTAAAAATAACTAATTAATAAACACATCATCATCTTTATATATTCAGGTAAGTCTAAATTCTTTTTTCCTTTACTCTTGTCCTAGAAGGACAGATCAATTTATATAGCAAACCACCAGGTTAGTCCACCCATCTCTCTTTCTCTCCTTATATTATGACGAAGAAATCTTCAGGAATCTCTATACAGCGCTGGTTAGGCCGCACCTGGAATATGCGAACCAGGTGTGGGCTCCATATATGGTAAAGGATATAGAAGCAGAGGAGAGCTAGCAAGCTGGTACCAACGTTGAAGAACGCAGGCTATGAGCAGAGGTTGAGGACACTGGGGCTTCCGACACTGGCATATAGGAGAAAGAGAGGGGATATACTGTACATACATACATACATAAAATTTTAAGACTGAGTGTTCCACACATAAGTGCAGTTTCAGTCTCTTGTCCTAATGGCAGCGTTCCAGGCAACCCTGTTAAGGGCTGCTTCACTTGTCAAGTTCTTGGATTTGAGATCGGAGCGTATAGTCCAATCCCAGGTCTTCCTCGGTCCACCCCTTGGTGCAGCTCCCTCCACAATCACAGACCTGCATTTTTTCACCCAATTTTGTTCATCCATTCTCTCCACATGTCCATACCATCCAAGTCTACTTGTACGCATCACCTCGCTAATACTCTTTATACCTAAACGTCTCCTCAGCTCAACATTTGTTATTCTATCCTGTAGCCTGGCCCCACACATCCATCCATAGAGACTTTTAAGATAGTGTCAGGAAAGTACGATGAGGATGTGTGTGAAGGTATCTTCTTGATGCGGGAGGGAACAAGAACGAGAGGACACTCTAAGAAAATTTACAAAGAAAGAAATAGGCTTGAGAAGGCAAAGAACTCATTTTGTGATAGAGTGGTAAATGAGTGGAACGCACTGCCCCAGTATGTAGTCGATTCCGAATCAATAAGGGAGTTTGAAAGTAATCTTGATAAAGCATGGGGAAGACAAGATTTGAAGTTTGATTATAAAACAAAAATACAGAATAGTAAAAATGTTGCGTCTGCTACCGCCGCCGCCAACACCGTGAACGACCGCAGCAGTGCAAGTACTGGTACTGAGCTGGATACACAGGCATAGTTTGCCTTTTTCCAGAGGATCTACTGTAAGAAACTGTAAGAATAATATGCGGGCCCAATATTGGTCCTTAACCCTTGGGATCCGGGGGGCCTCATATGAAGTTTGGTATTTTCAAACTTCATAATTCAGTAGCTACTGATTGAGACCACCTAGAGCAGTCAATTTTTTTGCAAATTGTAGAAAGTTTTCTTGTCTGTAGACTGCCGTTGAGATGACATCGCTACGTTGCGTGGTTGCCGAGTTCTGATGATTATATCGGCGACTTCTTAGCCGTGCATTTTGCCTCATATGAGGCCTCCCGGATTCCAAGGGTTAAACAAATGTATTCTGGTATGCTGGATCAGGTGTGTGTGTGTGTGTCTGGAACTGTGTTTAGGTGAGGGCAAGGTAGCTGGAAAAATGGGTTCCTGGTGTTCCTTCGTGCCCGGGCGAGAGGGAGAGCAAGTAGGTTGCAGTGTGTGGACCCGGTGAGCTCTGAGGGGTGAGTGACCCCTGGAGTCCGCGCGCGGCTCTGGCCTCCCGCTCTCGCGCGCTGTGATTGGCTGGTGGGCTCGCCCGGCTGTACGTTCGCACTGACTTTTTGCTTCCTTCATCTCCTCTCTCTTCTCTTCATAGTAAGTTCCAGGAAGTTGATTATAACCCTCTTTTGGTGGCTTATGGGAGTGCAGGGCTGGCACCGAGGTATTACTCAAAGGATAATCAGGAGTAGTTCTTCGAGCAAAGAAAGAGAGTGACTTCTGAGGGGGAGTAGGAAGTCCAGCTTTGCGCTCCGATAATGGAGGCCGCTGATTGGCTGGTGGGCGGGGCCTGGCACGTTGCAGCCATGAGCTGTCAAAATCAGCTGGCTTTGCAAGTAAGCAAAAGGGAGCGCGGGGATTGGCGGAGGGCGTTTCTACTTTAATAATAAAGGACAAAACTTTATTAAGGTAATCAAGGAACACTCAATGTATCAGAAGACATACCCTTAGCATACCCATTATTATTGTGATGAAAAACCGATTAGTTTTCGCTGTTTACGTGGTGAAATTTATTCCTTGTAATAGTCATTGTACTGTAATTAGATTGACGACTTAAAGTCTTAATATATGCAGTGTAAGATTTATCTGTTTTAGTCTTATTACATATGTTGAATTACTGATGAATTTTATTCAAAGGTAAACATTTTTAACCCTTCCAGCCCGGGTGTCCTTTTATAAGGACACCACGGCAGATGGGCCGGTACCCGGGCGTCCTTATAAAAGGCAGTAAGCTTGAAAGCCTATTCAGCTTGGTCTGAACGCTGTGCGTCCGACGCATGTAAACAAAGCCGGTCATTGCGTCACCGCACCTCCGAAAACAAGAAGGAGACGTCGGATCAATGTTGTTGTTGTATGATATGACAAAATTAGTGTCTGAAAAGCTCCGATATTGTCAACATCGCAGAAAAATTCGCTCCACGGAAATCGTCATCACAACTGAACCCGTTGACTTAGAGAGCTCTACTCAACGCCAGTCTACAGATTGGAAACCGCACTATGTTTAGAGATGCGTGGGAAATTTCTAGCAGTTAAAATAACAAAGATACGGTAGCCTAGGCCTAGACATTTTTTGGCCAGATCGCCCGGATACGACCTCCGTCCTTTTGTAAGGCAGCCCGGGGAGGAAGGGTATATAACCCTTTCACCATACCATTACTATATTCTAGCTATTGATTGATAATTTTATTAAGTTTAAAAGGGTTTGTTGGAGTTAAATGGATAATGAGGGACAAGAGAACTATAAATACAAATGGCGCCAGGTGTATGTACTGTACAGTGGAGCACCGATCTTTGCGGCTAATTGATGCCAAAAGAAACCTGCTTAGATTGGGGCATTGTTCTTATGGGAAAAATGGTAATTGGTTCCAAATTTGTCCAAATAGTCACCCCTCAAGTAATGGGGTAAGTGCCAGAGAACATACATACATACATATTATAGCAAGAATAAAAGAAGAAAATAAACACCAACATGTTGAACTATTATAGTATCATGGGCAGCTCATTTGTATTGTCTAGAATGTGCTCAAGTAGGCTAGATATTACATTATTATAATCAGATCATCAATAATCAGCATGCACTCATTATACGTATTGGTGATTACTCAAAATCTTCAATTTGGTCTATCTAGGAATACGAAAGATCTCTCTCTCTCTCTCTCTCTTCCGAAGGATTGTTTTACGACATTTTTTTTTTTTTATATTATTGAACAA
This sequence comes from Paralithodes platypus, assembly GCA_032716605.1. NCBI lineage: Eukaryota > Metazoa > Arthropoda > Malacostraca > Decapoda > Lithodidae > Paralithodes > Paralithodes platypus. Next base: position 18,664,516 of record CM064487.1, read on the forward strand.
TCCCAATTAAATTTTCCTCAATCTTAGTTAGTTAACCCTCCAGCCCCGGCTACGCATTACATAAATATTCCCCGAAACCCGGGTGTTTTGGCCGAAAAACGTCTAGGCTAGGCTACCGTATATTTGTTATTCTGACTACTTCCCGCATTCCCACGCATCCCCAAGCGTAGCTGTGTTATTTACCTGTAGAATGGCGTTAAGTAGAGCTCTCTAAGTCAACTGGTTGAGTTGTGATGATGATTTCATTGGAGATAACTTTATGGCAAAAACAGCCACTTTACACTACTTTTCGATACTTAACAACAACATACAGGCACACACGAACAAGCGACGCTCTCCTTCTTGTGGCCGGAGATGCGGGGCGTCGGTCCAGCCGGCTGTTGTTTACATGCGTCGGACCGACGCCTCGCACACCAAGCTCACAGGCTTTGAGCTCATGGGTGTTTAAGAGCCCTTCCGGGCAGCTCGTGTATGCTTTTTTATGGGCGTTCAAGAGCCCTTCCGGGAACAGAGGGTTTAATAGGACTTCAGAGGCTATCAACCTCATCAAGCCAGCACACTCTAAGTCAAGAATAGCGTCAAGACTATAGCCCCTTCCCTCAATCATGCAAATTCTACACTTAAGAACTAATCCAAACTAGCTCTTCTTGGCCGTGGGAAGAGGCCGCGTTGTCAGTTATGTTTTGTCAATGCGATCATCATCTTTTTTTAATTTCCTGCATCTCCATTTACGTTATTTCTAGTGGTAGCCACTGAACGTGCTAAACATCGCAACCTAGAATAATAAAATAAAATATTCAAAGCAGATCAATAAGAAGAAACATATTCACTGGCAACTACGATAAAAGTAAACTTGGTATTACAATAATTATTTGTACTGTGAGACTACAAAATAAACACTTAACAATAATATTAATTTCAAGAGCCGGAGTGATATTTAGTTGTTGTTCCCCAGGCTGTCTGACCGAACAGCCCCAAGTTCCCGAGCAAGGCCAAGGCCATAACCAAGCGCCCACACAGAACCCTCCCAGCTTTACCACTAAGATAGCCCAGGTGACCGAAGCCGCTCATAGGCGAGGGGATGAGGCGGGTGCGGAAACGCCCGGGACTCCAAAGCCTCGCCCAGGGCCCTGTGTCCCTTAACCCTTAACTAGCGGCGCTCGACTTAAGTCGAGTGAAAGAAACTGGGAGAAAACGGGTGAAAAATGGGTGAAGATCGAGTGAAAATGGGTGGAACAGTAATGAACCATACGTCCGACATCTGTGGCCTCCCGGCCCACACTAACTCCAGTTCCCCCACCGCACGGGTGGATGACAGTGTATTTACCTAATTGTATTTACCTAATTGTAGTTTACAGGAGTTGAGCTAAGCTCGTGTTGTCCCGTCTCTCAGTCTACTTTTTATCCAATTTTTTCTTGAAAATATGGATGTTCCTTGCCCCTACCACCTCCTCCTCCAGCCCATTCCATTTGTCAATACATCTATAGGGGAAGCTAAACTTCCTGATATCGTTCTTGCAGGTAGGTCTTTTTACTTTGTAGCTGTGGCCTCTAGTTATTCCTGTATCCATAATTAATATATCCTCCCTATCCAGCCTCTCCAGCCCCCGGGCACATTTGTACATCATTATCATGTATCCCCTCTCTCTCCTCTCTTTTAGACTCGGTAGATTTAATTTGTCTAGCCTCCCTTCATATGGCAGTTCTCTGAGACTTGGAACCAATCTAGTGACTGCTCTCTGGATTCTTTCTAACTTGTGAATATGCTTCTTTAGATGCGGGGACCACACCACTGCTGCATACTCCAATCTTGGTCTAATCATACTCTTCATAATTTTTGCTACCATGGTCTCATCCAAGTAGTTCAGAGCAACTTTCATATTCCCGGCCATTGCATACATTTCCGCTAAAGAGCTTGTTAATATGTTTCTCTGGCGACAAATTATCTTGTATAATCAACCCTAAATCTTTTTCTTTTTCGGCCTTGCTAATTATATTATCTCCCATCCTGTACTCCCAATTTGGTCTATTCACACTTCTTCCCATATTTAACACATGGCATTTACTTATATTAAATTTCATTTTCCACTTGGTGCTCCATTCGTATATTTTATCTAAATCCCCTTGCAGCTCCTCACAACTACTTTTATTTGTTATTTGTCTCATAATTTTTACGTCATCTGCAAACATTGACATGTAAGAGTTTATGCCTATCGGCAGGTCATTCACGTACATAAGGAACATGAGAGGTGCCAACACAGATCCCTGCGGCACACCACTCTCAACTTTCCGCCACGATGAGTAAGTTCCTCTAATGTTGGTCCTCATTTCCCTATCTGTTAAATAGCTCTCCATCCATTTCAGCAAACTCCCCCTGACACATCCTAGCGTCTCAAGCTTAGATAACAATCTCTTATGTGGTACCTTATCGAATGCTTTGGAAAGGTCTAAGTAGACGCAGTCCACCCATCCGCCTCTTTCTTGGAGTACATCTATCACCCTACTGTAATAACATAGCAAACTGGTAACACAAGATGTCCCTTCTCTGAATCCAAATTGCTTTGGGGTTATTATCTTCTTTCTCTCCAACATTTTCATCCATCTCTTCCTAATTAGCTTTTCACAAATCTTGCATACAATACTAGTAAGTGAAACTGGTCTATAGTTTAGAGGGTCCTCAGGGTTTCCATTCTTGTATATCGGAATGATATTAGCTCTTTTCCATTCAACAGGAACCTGTCCTTTATCTAAGGAAGCTTGAATTATGTGACCAATAGTTAGCGAAAAGTGAACAATGTAGCAAAATCAGCTAAACTTCCATCTTTGAGGTAACACTGTCAGGGCTCCACGAGTGCTACGTAGCTGTATGTGGTGTCATTGTGTAGCGATTTCCGCCTAGTTTTCGGCACAATACAGTTCCTTTCATGCTGATGGTTGATATAGCAGTCAGAATGGCCTGAAAAGGCCCAAAACGGCCACAGACCCCCCGCTCTTTGAGGGTTAACAATGGGTGACCAGATAGCGTCGTCTGCTACTCTTTCACAAACACCCAATAGTAATCAGTTTCGACCCAGTGAGTCTAACTTTGTATATCGAATTCATCAAAATAACACTCCTTTCTATATTCATTAATGTTACAGAAGTATTATTCTCAAATTCTATTCAGTACATTGTCCAATACACAAAGTATACTGTATATGATGAATAAAAAAGAATATGTTAGGCCTACAAAGACATATGGCAAGGAACCACACGACACACCAAGCGCTCAAGGCGGCGTCACGCTGATAACGGCGGCGAGCAAAAATTAGACTATACACAATACTGTATCTTAAATAAAAAGACAAGAATAGATGAATAAATATGAATACTGTAGTTCAACAATAGGTGTAAATATTGAAAACATCACAGATCTTGACTAGAACAGTGAACAACTAGCAAGATAAAGACATAGCGTAAACGAAGCAAACTTTAGGAAAACACCCCTGTGACGGTAAAAATGGAATTCTGAGGACATTAGCGTAGGTAAACACGAGCCGTGACATAATCAGTAGAGCGTCAGCTGCTGATCAAAGGGTCGGGAGGTCAAACCCGCTCTGTCAAAATGTTATTGGTAGATGTCAAGCCCGGGCAACTTGACCTAACAATTCGTGACAAACGCCTAATGTTCATGGCCACCTCTTCACAGGAATTATGGTGTAAAAAAAAAGAAAAACCCTGAACTGTAAATAACATGGGAAAATGTAAAACGATAGTCATAAAGCACTACCCACGTAACAGTACGAGGGTAGAGTCAGACAAAAAGACTAACTAGCCTAGTCACAGGATAATCTATATTTTATTAATTTCACCACAACACCAAACACCTCCAATGAAATGAATAAAAGTATATATGTGATCCACCGGGATTCGAACCTGGGTTATCACACACAGATTTTTAAACACTCTAACCATTACACCACCAAGACGGCTAAAGGTTTATGCACACGCCTATGACTTATTATCCATTCTCGAATTCTGGATATTAATCTAATCATGTTCATATTCCCAATCGCACTATGGTAGCCTACTGTTTAAGTGAGAGGAAAGAATATTCATAGGGCACAGATCATAATAGACCGGCCTCGCTACGAAATATGCCTGAACCTATATTTTATAATTTCACCACAACACCAAACACCTTCAATGAAATTAATGAAATCATATAAATTATGTGATCCACCGGGATTCGAACCTGGGTTATCTCACACAGATTTTTAAACACTAACCATTACACCACCAAAAACAGCTGTACAAAAGAGGCACACTAACAATTTAACAGCTAGATTGTTGTTGATGATGCTTTTATTTTATACTAGCCCACTGGGACGAGGCCCTCTCAAGGCTAGTGTTGGAGGAGGTGGTACAGAGTTTAAGTCACGTATTCGTCAGCAGTCATATGTCATTGTATACATTTATAGCTCTCAGAAATTGACTAACGGGGGTGAAATTGAAAGAGTCTGAATCTGAGAGGTCATGTAATGAGGTGTTCGGCAAGAATTGCCTTCTTTCAAATGCATAAGTGGGACACATACAAAGGAAGTGAAATACAGTCAATGATGTATGACAGTGTTGGCATTCTGGTGGTTGGCCACAAGGGGTGGACATTAGATAACCATGTATGAGGCGTATGTGGCCGAAACGTAATCTGGTTAAGAGGGTTTGGTCTGCGTGTGAACAACTAATTGAAGAGGGCCACAAGAGTATGTCAACCTTAAGCTCGGTTCACACATGCACGAATTAACATCCCGTCCGTCCCCGACCCCTTAATTCGCCGTGCCTAGGCGGCGTCCTTTTTGTGCAGCATAAAATGGTCCGTGTGGGTCGGGGCAACTGCCAGAAAACGTGTTATGTCGGGGACACCCACAGGACACACACGGACACACACGGGAGCAGTCGTCGTCTAAACGCAGCCTGGCGGCGTCTAGACGACGACTGTTTCCGTGTGTGTCAGTGTGTCCCGTGGGTGTCCCGGCAAAAAAACGTTGGAACGGCCCTATTGGCCATCGTGGCCACATGGGGCCTCCAGATTGATGCCGTCCTGCCTATTTTCTTGGTCGGGGACGGACGTGACGTTAATTCGTGCATGTGTGAACCAAGCTTTAATGGAGCGAAGGTGGCCAGTTAATGATTGCGCTCTCCACTCAAATCTCCGTGCATCATACACATGGCGTCATAGGACAGGGAGCATATCCTCCGAACGCAGCAAAGTAGAAGAGGGTGTACCATTTGTGACGCCTCCCGGCGTTGACAGAATGGTTGCGTGGGGCATTGCAGCTCGCTAGCGCTCGCCAGGATGGGGGGATGGGCTACAGTTGTCCTAGAATGATCTGCTTTCTTTTATTAGTGTCGTGTTGCCACAGACAGTCTAGAAATGGTCTTTGTTTTGGTCTGTGACCGCGCCTTATATTTTATATTCGCTATAATATAAATGTTGCTTGTGTGGGAGGCGGGCGAGCGAGAGAGGGTGAGGGGGTACACCTGGCAGCGGGGTGAGCTATCACGCGGCTCGCTTGGGCGCTGACGGCGTTGGCGGCCGGGTGGTCAACTAGTCCCTGCCCATCGCGGCCTCGTGTTTTTACCAGCTCAGAGCTTGCCTGACACGCGTATCGTCTACATCCTTTGCAATTCTGTCCCCCATACTCGCCACTTTGCATACTATTTCTCTCTCGACTTCTCCTTTCTCATTCTCTAATCTTTATTAAACTCAACATCCCTTCTGGTTTCAGCATAGACGTTCACCGTCGGCCAGTCGTATTGTACGCGAAGCTCTCAGATATTTCCATGTATTAGATTAAGGAGGTATTATGCTTTATTGAGGGGTTGGAGAGACGGACTTTTCCGTGTGTCCTCTCTCGGGAAGGTTGTAGACCGGTATATGTCTCCCTGGCAAGGTGTTGAGTGATTCTGCTTGGTTATCTAAAGCTAGACTAGGGGTAAGGTTACTGTGTTGTTGTCTCCGATGTGTGCAGTGTTAGCTAAGCCCTGCACGACATCGACAGGTACTGTGGGAGCCTAAGTTGTCTTCGGGTGGGTTTACTTTGCGAGCACAGCGCTGTGGTGTGAGAGGGCCATAGCCTATCCCTCACAACATAGTGCTGCCTCTTTGTGTTGACTTCTGAGGGATCGCAAGGATAGAACTAGGTACTAGAGACCTAGATTTATCAAGAGAGCATCCCCGTCATATAACGTAATCTTCATTATACCACCTTCGGACAACGTTAGGCTACGAGCCGCATGCTCACCCATTGTTGCCCTGCCTTGATACCCAGCTAGACTTTATTAACTGAGCAGACACTGGTTAGAGATAAGCCCCCATTATTATATGTATGCACCATTATTATTCACTGCACTTTTGAGCCGAGGTTGTTGTTGAGTTGCACAACCCTAGTAGGCTGTTGCGTTGTGTCACGAAGCATTTCTTTAGTTGTCAAGCATTACTACCTTTGCGCAGTCTTTATTATTCGCCTGCCTATTATTACTATATGTCCTAGTATTTATTGTGACCCGTATTCTGCATTATAATTGTTCAAGATTCTTTACGAACATCTTCCCAGCATCAGACTTATTTCAGAAGTTTCCAGTTGATGTTGCAGGACTAGCATTGCACTTTCTTTAATACAGGAGTGCCAGTTATTTGAGTATCTACCGTAACGTTAATTAATCACGTTAACTATCTTTTCTTTGTGTAACCTAATAGAGTAATCTTTTACTGTTTGAGAATAGGCTGTTTCATCAAGCGTCAGCCTAGTGTGTGTGCACCAGTTACCGAGTCATAGGATACCTCGTTGTCCAGGCACGACTCAGGGCGGTAATGGTGTTTTGTTTTCCAGTGTTTAAGGCAGGGGTTGGATCTAGTGTTACCGTTGTTGCATTTTGCCATTATCTAGTCCAATGTTAAAGAGCCCTGTGTCTTTGAGAACCTGGATCATAACACATTACACGCCTGCTTAGCGAGGAAGTCGGCACGTTCTATCTATCTATCTATCTATTGCCTGACACCGTGATCCCCGAAGGGGTGGCCACGAACGAACCACCCCCATGCACCTCAGTCCCGTCAGTCGACGCCCCTCCTCCCAACCAGCACCGCCTTCATTCATATACTTCCTCACTCCATCCTTCCACCTCTCCCTCTCTGTCCTTCCACCTCGCTCTCGTACACCCTCTTAGTCAACCTCTCGCTTTCCATACGTTCCATATGGCCGAACCATCTCGAGTTGTTCCTTTTCACACTTTCCAGCACATCTACCTTCACACCACACCTCCTTCTTACTTCCTCATTCGTCTGTCTATCCCTCCATGTAACTCCGCACGAACTTCTCAAGTAACTCATTTCCACCATTCTCACTCTTGGTCCGAGTCTCTCAACCAGCATCCATGCTTCGCTTCCGTAAGTTAGTGTCGGGATTACCACACTGTCATGCAAGGACTTCTTCACTTCCATACTGACCACTCTATTTCTTGTTACTGCTTTCAACGTTCCTACAACCCTCTTTCCCTGTTGCACCCTCTCCTGCACTTCTTCATCCATAGTCCCATCTTTACTCAACACACTGGCCAGATACTTAAAAGAGCTGACAATCTCCATAGCCTGACCGTTCAACTTCACCTCGCACTCTGTGACTTCACCCCTTTCGAAGACCATAACCTTGCTCTTCCCTGCATTTACCTTCAAATTCCGTTTTTCGCACACTGTTCCAAACTCATTTACCAGACCCTGCAACTCCCATTCATTATCGCTCATCAGAACTGTATCATCCGCAAACAGCAGTATAGGCAGCTTCCACTCATTTCCCTCCCTTTTCAGGGATACACCAACATCCACTGCTCTTCCTAGTATTTCTTTCATGACTCCATCCATATATACAGTAAACAACCACGGGGACATCACACACCCGTTTCAACCCAACACTCAGGTCAAAGAACTCGCTCTGCTCATTCTCCACACGTACTGCCGCCTTTGCACCCTCATACATGCTCTTCACTGCTTTCAGCAACTTGCCATCTACTCCGTATATTCTAAGTACTTTCCACATGCCTTCACTTGGCGGCACACCATGGCGGAAGGCGGACGCAAGTTTGAGGCTCCGGCATATGTTATGGGAATAGTCAATTAATTCAAGGATATCGAGTGCATACGGGGTTAACAAGAAGAGGAAGGATTTAGTGAAGGTTTGGAGGATATATTGGTGTGGTGGAGGGGTGATATATAGTGTAATAAGAGTGTGTAGTGACGGGACAGCGGTAGGGTTGTGAGTTGTTGAGTTTGTAAACAAACATGGCAGAGGGAATTTCGGGTATGACGGAGGCGGAAGGAAGGTTACAACGTTTTCGGGGATTTAAGAGCACAGATAAGAAGTTAGAAGAGGTTAGTATTGTTGTGAAGGATTTGGAAAAGTGGATGAGTGATACGGAGAAATGGAAGGGGGATATTGGTGAGAAAGTTAAGGCACTGTGTGTAATGTGTGGTGTGATAGGTGGGGAAGGGAATAGGCCTAGCGAAGGAAGTGAATGCAGGCCTTTTTTGGCAGTTAATGAGAGCCTAGAGATGGTATTGAAAAGGGTAGATGAACTGGGAGCAGAGAATATGGCATTGAAGGAGCAGCTGAAGGAATACGAAGGACGTTTCACGGAAGTAAAGGAGTCGACTGCATGGACGGTGGTAGGTAAACAAAAAGTCAAGGATTTAGAGGATATTATGAAAGAGCAAAAGGAAGAAATGAATATGACCAAAAAAAGTTTTGAGAGTGCAGTTGTAGGGGTCATGAAGAACAAGGAGAGTGTCGTGAGGGAGGCCATGGACAGGGATAGGGGTGTAATCTTGTATGGAGATATAGAGACTCATATGAATGATAATGGAGTGAGAAAAGTGAGGGATATGGAGACAGTGAAGGAGGTCTTGAAAGGTGTGGATGAGGACGAATATGGATGGGAAGGGCAGGTGGAGGAGATCAGTAGGATAGGTAGATATAAAAGGGGAGAGATGAGACCTATAAGGGTACAGTTTAAAACTAGGGTAGTGGCGGAGACTGTGACAAATTTTAGTTGGAGGCTAAATACAAATGATAAACTGAAACACATAAGACTAAAGAAGGATTTGAGTATAGAACAAAGGAAAAAAATTAAGGAATTACAAGAAAAGGCTGATGAAAATAATGGAAAGTTGGATGAGGAGGATAAGAGAAATTTTTACTGGAGAGTGAGGGACGGAAAAGTGAGGAAGTGGTTTATAAGAGTAGAAAGGAGGGGGAGATCAGGGAGGGGAGAGAATGTGATGAGAGTTGTGACGGAGGAGGAGAACGGGGTGGAGGTGTCACAGGGAGAGACAGGAGACAAAGAGGCAGACCCAGTAGTGCTAACAGGGGAGTAGGGAGCGGGATGGTGTAATTGCTGAAGGAATGGTAGATGGATTAAGGATTATGTTTAGTAATGTGGATGTGTTTACTCAGGACAAGAAAAGAGAACTGATATGTAGGTTGCAGGATGAAGAGGAAAAACCTGATGTCATAGCCCTACAGGAAGTAAGACCAAAAAATGTTAGAATTGAAAGGGAACTGGTGGAATATAGTTTGGAGGGTTTGAGTTATATGAGAGAAATGCTATTAGAGCAGAGGTTGGAAGAGGACTGTTTATATATGTAAGAAAAGAGCTCAAGGTTAATGAGGTGGATATGAGACAGCAGTATTGTGAGTATTTGTGTATTGAAGTAAAATGTGTAAGAGGATCAATTCTAATTGCCTCTAAATAGAAGCCCAAAT